>JAJLRJ010000004.1:33550029-34150029 GCA_024195265.1 Dendrophyllia cribrosa | reverse complement strand
TCTACATATATAAAATTCATTGTCTGTAGGTATCACGTAACAGAAACAGCAAGCAATAATTAGCTGCGTGCTTATAGCCAATCAAAATCAAGCTAGTGACACCAATGTATAATCACAATTATTGTGATTAGCGTACATGGGAAACGTCATGATCAGTGTTAGTTCTAGTTCTGTATTACATTACATCACATTTTCCTTGACCTTTAAAATTATCTAAAAATAAATTCTTGACCTTGGTCAATCCAGGGAGCTGGGCATTGTTAACAATCAGGGGATTCTCATGCATGCATCAACTGTCACATGCACACCAAAATAACTTTGCAGTTTTGTTCAAGGTCAAAGTCTCAAGATTTTCTCACATTTGTAACTTGTGAAATAAGCAAAAGCATGTACAGTTCACTCCTTCCAAGACACCACTTTCATAAGCAACCATCTTTATGAAATTCTGAGTGTTTACCATTTTGGGGAAAAATCCAGTTGGGTTGACCATGGAATAATGGTAATAGTTCCTGTAAAGTCAGCATTCCAACCGAAACAGCTGAAGTTGCTTGCCATTTACAATTTATTTTCTGGTTTTAGTTTTTCCTTTGTTATAAAACTGGAACTGATAAAAATGGTCAAACAGTAAGAGATATTTCAGCTGGTTTGTACCAACCGGAATTGCAGGACAATAAACCGGAAAATCAACCATACCATTTGCTTTCCAACTGATAATACTGGTTTCTTGGCTAAATGGTAAGCACCCTTTAAATGCTGGTCTATAAATACTCTTGTTAAGTGACCATTTTCCATAAATTACCATATTTTATCAAGTACCAAGGTGACACTTGCAAGAGAGTGAACTATACTAGCACAAGGATATTTTGCAGCCAACATGTTTGTCAAAGGGTGACATAAATGATCAATTATTAATGCTGATTTATGCAGCCTAAATAAGAACAAACCTGGGTAAAAGAAGCATGCATGCAATCACAATCTTGTGCTTAGTCTCTGCACAATTTTTGTATGCTTGTGCTGAGTAAAATATGCTTATGCTTGTTTCACAGTCACGTGAATAGTAATAATCAGCCTTGCTACTCAAAATATTTCCCTGAAGCCCGATATATGCACCCCCTTGTAACACTTATGACATCTGAATGTGGGATAAGGGTGGGCTGATACCCATACCAAAGTCATCTATACCACAATATTTGAATATTATTGAAAAGTCATTGATAACGGAACATAACTTTTGATACTGTCTCAATTAACCCTGTCACTCCCAGTCTGTTTATGGAGACATGTAGTGTAGTTTTAACTTTTGAGTCTGTTGACGAAATCCTATGGTGTGACCATGCAAATGAACCTCTTCGGCAGTACCTTTGCATGGTACTTACCCTGCTTGCAGAGTCTCCTTTGATCTTTCCGATTTTTTTTAGGAAGATCAAAGGAGACTCTGCAAGCAGGGTACATGGTACTATTTGTTTTTGAATATTTTACAAAATAAAAATTTGGGATTTAAAATATTGTTATCATTATACAGTAGACTTGTAAAAACATTCAAGAATACCAAAACTCAAAATTCAAGAAAAATCCCCCTCCCAAATTTTTTTAAAATATAATAAAGAAATGGTACTATGCAAAAGTACTGCTGAATAGGTTTCATTTGAATGCTCACACCATATATAAAGGATTTCATCAACAGACTAAAAAAGGTAGAAGTACACTAATTTTGCCATAATTATTGACTCTGGGAGTGAATGGGTTATATGGATATGTGGTTTTCAAGCAGGTTAGTCTGGGAAAGAAAGTTTTTTTTCTCGAATGGGGTATCATTTCCCGGGAAACTGATCAGTGGTACAAGTCTAGAATAGGAATTGAAACTCGGAAGAGAAAAAGCCTTTCCCGCCCTAAATGGAAAGATCATTGCGGCAACGTTATTGACAGATGGTTTTCCATTAAAAACAGTAGAAGTGATACAGTTCTAAAATAGTAGCCCGTTCCAGGCTCTGAGATAGTGGGAACGCGCGAAGTAAAAAAGGGACAAAATCGCGGGGAAATTTGTTCGTTTTTTTTTTTTTTTTTTTTTTTACTTCGCGCGTTCCCCACTATCTCGGAGCCTGGAACAGGCTATAAAAATAGCAAATCTGTGATAGGGTAGGGATTTTCGGTGTTTAGTCTAGTATTGGGCTGCAAAATCAGTTGAACATGATCTGGTATAGGATAACATCTTTAGGGTTTCAGAGTCACAGTGGCACACCCCTAGACCCAAAATTATACAGAGTACCCCCTCCCTGGGGGGGGGGCGGGAACACTTGTCATGGATTTTGCTATCTGCTAGAAAATGGACTTTTGGAAGTACCAAATACCCCCAACACAGTAATACCTATGATGCAATAGGCCTTATCACGGTTTTTCCAAATTTTTATATTGGCCAGATAGCAAAAATCCATCGACACTACTGGAAAAAGCATCTCAAAATTAGTAAAGTGGCCGAAAATTTTTGCCTACCGGTAGGCAAAAAATTTGGCTGCGCGATACAAATGTCTATGAAATTAGCCGACTTTGCGGAGCTATATCTCCACTATTTTAAAAGATATCACTTTTAAACTCAGCCACTTTACTAATTTTGAGATGCTTTTTCCAGTAGTGTCGATGGATTTTTGCTATCAGGCCAATATAAAAATTTGGAAAAACCGTGATAAGGCCTATTAAAACAAGGAATCCTTTGGTAAATAATTTCTCAGCCATAATAGATGATGATGATCTGAGGAGGCATTCTGAGCCTGGTTGTTGAATGCAGTATTAAGATAATATTATTCAGGATAAGCATAAATTTTGGATTAATTTTTGTAACTTAACAATACAGACTCCTGTAATTTTTTGCCTGCTTTCAATTTTTCCCATGACTGCTTTCCAGTGATGATCATACACCTATAGCATACATGTACACTTATCGTAAGTAGCTACATTACACCGGGACATGACATCCCAGGCAATCCAATAGTTTACACACCATTGAATCCAGTTTTTCGTCTGGGGGCGGGGGAGGGGCGGAAGAGGAGTAGATAACATATTCAAAGTGAAATTGAGCTCTAAGCTGGACACCGTTGGGAACTTGGGACAGAACAAAACAAATAAATTCAAAAATTGAATTTTCAGGGATGTGTGACACTTACTTATCAACACAAATTTAAGGGACTGGTCATTAATTAGAAAGGGGGAGGGCTGGTGCAAATGGGGGGAGGGCCACTATTTTTTATGAAGCCCATAAGGGTAGGGTTTCCAGAATTTGAGCAAGCATTTGAGGGAGGGTCACACGTATTTGTGTATTTCTGTTTGCCTATTTTTATTAGATATTAAAAATGAAGATACTTTCCCCTGAATTGCAGTTTTAACTACTGTTACTGCGGCTCTGTCTAACCTGCACTTATGGAGTCCTCCCAAAGGCAGCCGGAAGGCAGACACGTCCCACTCCCAGCCCATGGTCCAAGCCACACACACACATATATATTAAAACGCTTCATTAAAATCTCTCCAGCTCAGCTTAGGGGAGAGTTGAACATGGTCCTAAGGGTATCCACTAACACCAGGTTTGACTGGACAGTTAATTGGGAGAAGCTAAACTTCAAAAAATTACAAAGACATATAAACTTACAAGTTTTGCACGTCGTTTTGCACGAGCTGCATCCGTCCCGTGGGCACTAGCGGTTTTTCCCGTGATCCTCCAGTGGTTTAACCTTCGAAAAACAAAATGGCGGAGGAGTTAGATGAGTTACAACAAATTACTGGCTCTCCATGTGACGAGATCGATCCTGCAGAACTGTTTGCAAGCCACAGTGGTCTAAGAGATGAGCTAAATCATGTATATGACAAGGGCTCAGGTTCAGAATGCGACTCCGAGCACGAAGAGCACATTGAATTGTTTTCTTCAGAAAACGAACATTCTGATGGGTTTCCCAGCCTCGAAGGGTTTCCGTATGGTACCACTCCGCCAAGAGATGTTAGAAGGCAGAAAGAAAAGTCCAGAAAGGGAAAGAAAAGGTGCAAGGGTTTATAAAGAGCCCTTTAAGTCGCGAATACGGAACTAATTCATCTGAGAAAGCGGAGGTGGACAGACGCAAAAAACGAGGCTCGACTCAGCTGACAACAGAACGAGCGTTCCAAAGAAAGCTGAAGAGAGGCAGTGTTGACGTTTCTTTTAATGTAAGCTATGATAGTGTCTTTCATTTGCCAGATGGTGCAAAATCCTTAGAAGTTCCCAGCATAAAGATCGAATCAACAAGTCGTTTCATGTCACTAGACTGCGTTTGCGAAGACTCTACTGACGGTTCTATTCGTGAAAATATCACTGGACCCATGCCTATTAAACGTACGATATCTCGAGGCCATCCGAGGGCTACTCGCTCCGAGTCTGATCCTCGGAGCTCTTCATCTCGGAATTACCTCAATCCATATTGTCCAGAGGCAAGAATGGAGTTTTACAGAACGTTTTCTCTTTTGATCAAGCTTGGTTCACTAGCTCATAATCAACAAGAGAATCAAAAACAGCACATACTTGGCAGTAGTGTGGAGGGGCAGAGCTCAGAAGAGAACAAGAAATGGCAGGTAGAGTTGTCGCAAGCACTATGGCTGGAGTTACAAGCATGGCATGCTAACAGGACCATGGAGGAACAAGATTTGCATTTGATGAGGGAACGTGCTAATGTGGAGGAAGTATTAGATGAAGTCATCAAATTTAAGGTGAAAAATCAATGTTTGGACACAAAGATGTCGACTGATAAAGGTGATGCAAATGCTCAGGATGGAAATGGTGATCAGTCTGTGAATGATTTGAGTGTCAATGCTAGCAGCGACAAAGAAGCAAATCTTGCAAACTGTCAGTCAAACACAGTGGTACAATCACATGCCAGTTTCTCTGCTTTTAATGCTTGTGAAAGAAATCAAACAGAAATCGTTGATTCCTTACACACCAGAAGGAAGAAAATGCCATAACACAAACAAATGAACGGTTAGCTTCATCCGAGGCAGACGACAGTGTTGAAAGTACTATCTCAAATTTTACAGATTTGAAATCTCTAAAAAGCAGATTGCATTTGGACTTGAGCAAAAAAAGTCAGGTTCATTTACTTAGAGAAGCAGATGTCAATCAATGTAACCAAGGTTTAAAGGATCGATCATGCTGTCAACTGAAAGCTGCTATTGAACAAGTAACAGAACTTTTTGAAAAGGTCGAAAGGCTGGAACATCTTTACCCAACTCGCAAGTCTCTTGGAGAACAAAACCCGAAGTATAAAAGTGAGGAATTCATCCAAAATTTTGAAACAATGTGTTTGTGGTTGAATGTGACGGGTGAGTTATACCACAAACTGCATTTGATGGCAAAGTTTGTTGGCGTTGATCCGACTGACACTGAAACATGGGAGGATTGGTTGGACACTGGTTTAGGCAGATTAGGTAAGTACTGTACACACATTTGATCAGAAGGTCACTGATTTGAGTTCTAGATCCTACACCACGAGGGAGCCTATTATTTATTAGCCTGCGAATACAGCTGCCTCTCATCGCTCCCGGCTGCTAGGGGCGTTCGCGCGAGAGAGCGTCTGCGATTTACTTTGAGAAATTCCATACTGATGACGTAAATCTGTCCCGCATCAAGACAGGAGCGCTGATTGGTCAACTTGATAATTTTACATAATTATGCTTTAAATTATGTAGTGTCGTGACTCAATCGCTAGTTGCAAGGATTAATCTTGCCTGTCGTTAGAAAATGTTCGACTCTGTGTTCAATCTATTTGTCCTATGTTTAATGTTTTGATGTTACAAGCAAGTCAGTTTCAGACTTTATAGTTTTATCTGCGGTGAAGAGGTTTTTCTGTTTTTGTCAATTTACCGACCGGATATGGCAAGTTACTGATATTTCAAACGGCGCCACTCGTGTGTGTACGTGTGGATGAATGAACATTTATCGGCGATACATGGAAAGAAGAATCCCGTAATATTATCATCATCGGTCTGCTTTTAACGGAAAGACTACCTTCATGGCACCGCAATAGTCGGGGACAAAAATGGCAGTTTTTTTCGCCAATATTTTCACAGTAAAGATGGAAACAGAAATAATAAACCATTGCACAAAGAAATAAAAGCGCGCAAGGAAATGTTATCCTTTGTAACACACTGGGGTAACACAATACAACCCTGTATGCCTACATCCTCATGGACAAATGAATCACAACCTTTGCTTAGAAGGATCTAAAAAGAACCTCCCCTTATTTCATATGAAAGGAGTAGATCTTTAAAAGACATACTGATCAGGGCAAAACTGTAAAAATCAAACCAACTTAAAACCGAGTGAACAAAGGTCATAACAAACACGCCAGGCGCGGGTAGGATTTGTGATGGGCCTGTCAACGCCTTTCATTTCATTTGGTTTCACTGCATGCATATTATTATAATTATACGAGATTAGCGACGGGCGATTTACGCCATCAGTATGGAATTTTTCAAAGTAAATTGCAGATGCTCTCTTGCGTGAACGCCCCTAGCGGCCGGGAGCGATGAGAGGCGGCTGTATTCGCAGGCTAATTATTTATAAGCCCAGTGGTTTCCTCTGGACTTCCTTGCCACTAAATTTTATATTTATGTAACTGTTTTTAATGTATGGCAATAAACTTGATAACTTGACTTGAACCATGTATATAGTTGATACATGTACCTGTGAATGGTCAGAAAAACCTAACAAAATGCCGGAACTAACCCGGTGATGGACTGGTACCCCATTTAGGGGGAGAAGCAATACTCCCAGGCTCTTGAGGCTGCAGAAACTGCTTCTCAATATTTCACTCTATCCACCCCCTTCCTTATTCATTCTGGTCTCCTCCCCCATCCCCCCTTATGATGGAACAAATCAATACATATACTTCTTGCAGTACGGAACTTACACTACTTACAATACGATACTTACGCTACTTACAAAACAATACATATACTTCTTACAGTACAGTACTTACACTACTTACAATACGATACTTACGCTAATTACAAAACAATACATATACTTCTTATAGTACAGTACTGTGTTTTCATACTTCAGGTCACTATCCTCAACAATAGAATATTGTACAAAGGAATAAAGGGGTTAGCTTAACCCTTTTAGAAAGTTTCTAAAGAAACTGGTGTTGCATCATTCAGTGGGGAGTAAAACATAAAAAATTGATTTTATCAAAACTGAGTTGAAAAGGTAAATGGCCACAGTAAATAGGAAAGCGAACTTCGTTTCAGAAGGAGGTTATCTTCTGATGATGAAATCCGAACTCACCCGAAGTCGCCTTCGCGATAGAAGCATAACGCAAACCACAACACCACAACATGCACACAAACATGCAAACTAGGAAGGAAGATGCAATAGAAGCATTCTACATGTTAATGTAATTTTTATATAGAAATATCTTTTAAAGGGAAATAATTTTTTTTTACAAATAAAGTTTGATAAAATCACAATGAAGCTAAAAACCTCCTTTTCACGGTTGGCTGATTACAACTTCTACCTCGCAACATCACTTGGCAATCTCTCAAAAGGAGGCTGTCAGATACCGGAAATAGAATGATAAGGGGAGCCAAAAACTGAAAAAAATCTGTATTATATTCTGAATTACACTTTAATGTATAATGTTTTTACAGTTACAATCATTTAATATATAGTGTCAGCCCCCGAAGGAGCTTTGTTTTGTAAAGCAAAATATTGGGCATTATTATATTTCACTTTAATTTATTTTTGTAATTAATTGCCAACGAGTCACCCTCGCGAGGACGCGAGGGTGACGAGGCGGCAGCATTATAAAGCCGACGCGCGAGTTAGTTTTGGTACAGGCAGAAAAAATCTCGAATCAAAATGTAAGCATAAGGTAATGTAAGAGTGACATCATCGGTCATTGTTTTCGAGCTAGCCAATGGCATCGTGGTATTCTTTTATCTAAACCAATCACATCGGGACGATCATGATCGGTGACCACATGACCAATATCACATGACCACATTAACCTCGTGGTCATTTTCTGGTGTATTCCGGCATCTCCTGTTCGTGTTGGGCATTGTGCGACTTGCGAGGTGATCAATTACCAGGCAGGAAAAGGTGAGTGGAAATATTGATTTTATTCACTCGTGAGCGTTGTCTTCTTGCTTGCATTTTAATTAAGTGTTTTTTGGATCCAGAGTGTCGCAAATCTAGCAACTAGCAGACTGAAAAATCGCCCAGCGAGGCAGTTATCGAGATCAGCTCGAAAACGGCGAGTGACAGTGTCACAGTCACGGCTAGCTTGCCAAAACAGTCAATTGCCTTGACCAGATCGGCCAGCGTGCCATTTAAGAAACTGCCAAAACAGTCAATTGCCTTGACCAGATCGGCCAGCGTGCCATTTAAGAAACAAAAAACAAAACCACTTGAATATATTCACTATAAACTCAATCGGCGAGCGTGCCAAAACAACAATCAATCGTCTTGCCAAAACAACAGTCAATTGTGTTGACAAAGTAGGCCAGCGTGCCATAAAACATAATTAAGGAAAAAAAACAAAACCGCTTGAATATATTCATTATAAACACAATCAGAGGGGGTATAAAGCCTCTTTTTAATCGAGCTAGTGTGCTCAAAATTACAAATTTGCATCGACCAACGAGTCACGAGTCACATGGCGTGTCGCTGTTAGTTGTGCGGTTTTTTCTGCTTATCCATTAGCGTGTCCGAAAGTGAAAAACAGTCTAAACTCTGTTTGCCGGGAATCCACTATCAGTCAAGCTTGAGGGAGCTTAGCAAATCAGTTTGGATAGTCTTTTTATTCCAAAATTGCAGGGAGCTTAGCTTCGTTTGAAATCAGAACTGCTCAGGTCCAAAGTCCAAATCAGAACTGCTCAGGTCCAAAGTCCACTTGCTGAAGTGCGTGCACTGAAGTAACAGCTCACGAGAATTTATGATGCTTCGTCTATTGTGTATGTTATTAGTCGTAAGTCATTATCAGGGCCATAGTGGTGTGACTAATTTCAATTTTCCACGTGGATATCAAAATGTAACCATTTTCAGATTCCGAAGAAGTATTTGTCTAGACGTATACCTTGTCCTTCTAATGGTAGTTTTAATCCCTTTGCAATTTCTAACAAAGAAGCACACATATTAAATGGAAACATAAATAACTTGGAAGCTGCAAAAATGTTTGAGGAAAATAGCTATTCATTTGGCAGAGATCACTTCAGTAATTACTGTTTAAACAATGCAGGAAAATTTTCCTGTGCAGTTGATTGTTTTCTCGAGCTGTGTTATGGTGTTTTTTGTAATCATCTTCATAGCACTACACGAAATGAGTTTTTCGACGTTATCTATGAGTCGTGTAATCAAAGAGAAAACCTTGGCGCTATTGACATTGTGCGAGAACCTGTGTGGTTATGGCTCAGAGACCATTGTTCATCATTTTCTGCAATGACTGCCAATGCTGTTTTCAGTGACATATTTACATTGAATACTGTCGGAGTGTTAAGTGAGGACCTCAAGTCATTGTTTGTTCTTCAGCAATGCAATCAGTCATGTTGCGCATCATGTGGCAAACAAATCATATGTAAGACAGGTATATTTGTACTTTACATTACCTGCCCAAATATCATTTCCACACAATTTGCAAATCATGTTTCAGAAGCTGTTCTTCCTCACAGTAGCGGTCTTTATTGTGAATCTTGCCAAAAACATAGTGGTGATATTTCTGCATTGCAACATTTTGTAACACTTCCCACATTTTTAACTATTGAATTGTCATCCAATTGTATTGATCAAATTACATTTCCTTTAACTATGGACGTCTTAGAAAATTATTATTCACTGAAAGCTGTTGTGCATTGTGCAAGCAAACATTTTACTATCGCTATAAATAAAGGAACACATTGGTTGTATTTTGATGATTTCTGCACATCAATTCAGCAATATTCCACTTTTCAAAACCTCTCGATTGCCCATGCTAATGGCTGGTATTTTGCTGTCTATGAAAAGTCTTCCATTCCATTCATTGATACCGGTAATGCACATGCAGCTGTGAACCAATCTGAGTGCCCACAAGAATACCTCACAGGACATTCAATGCCAAAAGTACTCATTAATGATACTTTAACAGTGCCATCAAACAAACACATTGCACAAGCAAAACAAAATGCATACATGAAAGAATATCGAAAGAAAAGAAAAAGTAATGAAACTGCAGAAGAACAACTTGCCAAAAAACAAAAGCAAAATGCTTACATGAAAGAGTACAGAAAGAGAAAGAAAAATAATGAATCTCAAAGTGAGACACTTGCTAGACAAGGAAAGCAAAATATATACATGAGGAAATACAACAGGAGAAAGAAAAACATTGAAACTCATACAAAAAAATTTGCAACGGAAGAAAAACAAAATACAAGCATGAAGGAAAATCATGAAAAAAGTGAAAAACAACTTGGCCTAAAACAGAAGCGAAATGCTTACATGAAAGAGTACAGAAGGACAAAGAAAAACAATGAATTTCAGAGCGAGAAACTTACTACACGACGAAAGCAAAATATATACATGAAGGAATACAACAGCAGAAAGAAAAACGTTGCAACTGATACCAAAAAAATTTCAAGAGAAGAAGAACAAAATACAGCCATGAAAGAACATCATGCAAAAAGTGTTCATGGTGATTTTAAAATGCTAGCAAAACTTACTAGAGAAGAAAAACAAAATACAGACATCATGGAAGATCATGCAAAAAGTGTTAACCATGATTTTAAAATGCAAGCAGATCAAAATATATTTAAATGTGTTGTGGAGAAGGAAAAATATTTGTCTTTGTTTGATAGTCAAAGAAATGGACCGATTCATTTACAGGAATGGGCTAAAAAAAACATACGAGATTTCCATAATTCTTTGAAATTCAAAATCTATAAATGCAACATCTGCCATGAAGCATGGCCATTGTCAGAAAAATGTAAAGATGAATCTACATATGTGTGCTCTAGGTGTTTGCGTGACAAGAATGCAACAAAAAAGTTTTCAGTTGACAATAATATGATACCTTCACAAGCACACGAAAGAACTGCAGGGACTCACACAATTAGAAGAAATGCTTATAGCACGTGTATTCCCAGTAATATCTGTTTATACAAAACCAGGGGGGCAAAAGGCATACAAAGGCCACTGTATTAATTTTTCCCAAGATATTCAAGAGCTAGCTAACTCATTGCCAAGGTATCCGAGGGAGCTGCCTGTGATAGTTGTGTCAGTCAAAGGCAAAGATAATACTTATAAAGATCTTACAGTAAGGCGTGAAAAAGTGAGCTGTGCTCTACATTGGTTAGTCCAGCATAACCCTGTATACAAAAATATTACTATAGATTATGACTGCTTGTCTTCCTTGCCATCTGAAGGCATCCCAAGTGAACTGCATCAGATCGATTCTATTGAGAATAATAAAGATAAGGAAATGGATCCAGACAGAGGTCCACTTGATGTCAATGAAATACCATTCAATGAAGAGACAGAATTAAGCAGCACAATCCTTAATCCAGTAACCTTAAAGCCTCAAAAGCAACTTATTACAGATCAGTTATTGCAAAAGCATAAATTAAATTGGCCACACAGAGATACAAGCCCTCTGAATGAATTTAAGATCGAATTTCTAGCAACAATGGCATTTCCCACCCTATTTCCTGATGCTAAAGGAGGCCCTACAAACACTGCTATAAAGCGGGGTGCAACTTTAGGAGAGAAAATAAAGCATCTAATTAAATTTGCTGAATATTCTAATGATGAGTGGACTTATAGGTTTGCAAGCCACCCACGATTTGCATATTGGGCTTTTAATATGATTCAGAGGCATAGACTTCTTAGTCAAGGGAGTATTTTTTGAAACAAAACCCTAGCGATGCAAAACTAACTGTGGAACAACTTAAACAGATGCTTCAGTCAAATAATCATTCAACTTTAATGTCCAAACTTATGCATTATGCTAAAAATATAACTGGTAGCAATAGCTATTGGCACAAAGCAAAAGAGGATTTAAGGGCTACCATTGCTCAAGTAGGACCTCCTACAATTTTTTTTTACCTTGTCTTGTGCAGAGTACCATTGGCCAGAATTTCATAATCTTCTAAGTAATGACCACTGTGGAGATATCACACCAAAATTGAGACAGAAACATGTTATTGACAATCCACATCTCATTGACTGGTTTTTTACTGAGCGAACTGATCGGTTTGTGAAGTTTTGGCTGAATAAATCATCACAGGCATCTTGGTATTGGTACCGATATGAATATGCTGTTCAGAGGGGATCAATTCATTGTCACGGAGTTGCAAAATTACAGAATGATCCAGGGCTTTGTGAACTTACAGCAGTTGCACTGCAGGGTTTTTTGGCATCAAAATATATCAAAGAACACCAAGCAAATATATCAAATGAAGAACTACAAGAACTGAAAAATAAGGAAAAAAGGGGGGGAAAATGCTGAGGCAACTGTTTGCCAATATGTCGATTTTTTATTAACGACATGGAATCCTTGTTCTCCAGATGAAGGTTGGTCCAAGCCAAATTCTCATCCATGTCAAACACCATATCTTTCCTTAAAAGAAGAGAAAATGGAAGATGACTATGTGAATCTATTGAATTCCGTTCAAAGGCATACGTTATGTAGTACTAAGTATTGCCTTAGGGAAAAAGACGGTTGTGAATTATGCTGCAGGTTTAATTTTCCATTTGACAACTGTAAAAAAACAAGGATAGATTTTGAACCTGTCCATACAAAATCAGGTCAACCAAAGTATAAAGCAGTTATTGTCACTAAACAAAATGACTCAAGATTAAATCGTCATCAGGCTTCGCAGCTTCAAGGATGGAGGGCAAATTGTGATATCCAAATTATTGTGGATTACCAGGCATGTTTAGAATATCTTGTTAAGTACACATCCAAAGGGGAAAAAGCATCTTCCGTTGTTAATAATGCATTCACCACTATTGTTCAGAAGCTTTCAGACACAAGTGACATTCATAACACATTTAAGCAGATAATGATCAAATCTGTAGGACAAAGGGACTATTCAATTCAAGAGGTCATGCATCATTTACTCTCTCTTAAGTGTGTAAGTGCTACTTATGAAGTAATAAATGCATCTCTAGATGGCTCAAGAAAAATTCAAATCGTAAGAGATAAGGAATATTGTACTGCCCCATCCATGCTCGATATATATGCTGAGTGAAGGAAATACATGAAAACATTTCCAAGTATACTAGAATGCAACTTTGTACAGTTTACATCTACATATATAAAAAGGCTCAAAACTAGAGAAAAGAAAACGACCAGTAATTGTTAAAACATATCCAAACTATTCATCAAATCCTCAAAATCAACATTATGGGCTTTTTTGTAAATATCAACTACTAAAGTATAAACCTTGGGAACATACACCAGATGATGCCTGGAATAATGCTGAACAGTGTAATGAAACATTCAAAACATGTTGGATGAATTTTCTCTGTAGTAACAATGGAAAGGCTGTAGTTCCTGACTGGGAGTAGTAAGGGGTGTCTACATGGGAAATAGTCATTTTTTCCTAACCACGCCCATGTTTGATTTTGAATATGGGAAATAGTCAAATTTCCCTAACCACGCCCATGTTTGATTTTGAATATGGGAAATAGTCAAATTTCCCTATATACGTCATCGGTGGATTTTGGATATGGGGCATAGTCAAAAGTCCCATATACGTCATCGCTGACGTCACCCCAACGGAAAAATGGAGCCACTATATAGGGGATTTTGACTAGAATTATTTTTCAATTTTTTTTCAAATTTTTTTGAATTTTTTTTTGAAGTTTTTTTTCAATTTTTGATTTATATAGGTGATTTTGAGTATCGAATTTTTTCAAAAAATTTTTTGATTTTTTTCAAAATTTTTTTCAAATTTTTTTTTTTGGGGAAGTGGTCAAATTTCCCTGTGTACGATCCTCCTGGGGAATGAATTGGGGAAGTAGTCAAAATCCCCAATATGAAAGAAGAAGCCCACACAAAGATGAAAGTTCAATAACGTGTTTAATGAAAATCATCAACAAGAAAAAATTTCAAGGATTAACGCTTTCTTCTTTTCTCGAGTAACTTTCCGATCGGGGTTTGAGCAAAATTTATCTGGATGTTATGGTGATAAAAGCGCTTATCATCGAGCGCTGAATAATTCTTTTAACAGAACATAATACAAGCAATCACTTGGTAATTAGACCGCATGAAAACCTTCAGGGCAAAAAATTCAAAGTCAGACATTTTCCGCGAAGACGTGTCGTAAATCGGGTTCTCTTTCTCTTTCGATTCCATCGCATGTTAGAACGAAAATCATCTTGGCTCGCCTCCGGGACATTCCGTGAATGAAAAAAGAAAAAAAAAATAGTTTGAATTCAATACTCGCAGAAAACTCGTTTGAAAGAAGAAACGTGAAAGTATTTTAAACAAATCAAATTTTCCTCGCATGACGAATCGAGCAAAGACAAACAAACAAACTACGAACCTGCGGAAAGATTTTGCAGTACAAAAATCCCTTTCTTTTGCCGAAAAGGTTGTCCTTTTTCCAAAGCCACGTCTTAAACCTTCCACGAGGAGAGTTGTCTGATTTTTTAGCGAGGAACCATCTTTGTTTTCACGCCGTGAAAAAATCTTTCTTGTCTTTCTCAGAACAGCGTTTTCCTGGAAAAACCCGGCTTACGCCATCACTTGGCTCCAGACCACGCGCGAACCACCAGCGGGACCTGGCTCGACGATAAAAGAGTTTAAATTGAAATCGTCTCGTCCCAAGTGTTTGCGATAATCTTGCACCCATTACTGTTTTCTTCTGCCGAGCAGCTCGTCTGGCTTTGCGTTGTAAGCGAATGAGAGAAGAATGAAAAAAGAACAAAGCGCGAGCCTTTATAAAGGGAAAAAAAGCTGACGCCACCCCTCAGGCTACGAGGAAGCCCTTCGCTGACGTCTCTTGTCTTTGAAGGGCAATTTGTTTTGTCAACCAAGCGTTTCCAGAAAGTGAGAGTGCTTTTTGTTTTGTGTTTTTCTTGCTTGTTTTTCGTTTTCTTGTTTTCGAATGTTCTTGTTGATTTTTTTTCATCACGTTTTTGACTTTTTTTTTTGATGAATTCTTATTCAAATAACCGGTTAGTGCAAGAAAAAGAGCACACGTGTTTTGACCATTTTAAAGCAACTTTATTACAACAATCTTGTTGTGAAAACAGGTCAACAATTTAAATAGTGACAACTTTTAAACGTCTCTTTTTTCTGAACAACTTTCTTACTCTTGCACCCAACCGCGAGGTTTGTGTCGTTTCAAGGCGACCCCTTTTCCTTTTTGAATAATGTTTTCTATCTTGGCTTGTCTTTGCTTTTCTCTCTGTTTCATGCTTTCCTTGTGCTCTTGATATTCTGTTTCCAGTTGACCCCACAGTTTGTCACGACGTTCCAGCAGCTCTCTTTTGTGTGCTTCCACGGCAGCATCGAATGTGTCTTTGTCCGTGGTCCAGTATTTGAGGTCGCTGAAGGGCAAACCATAGTTTTCTGAGTTTAATTGATCGTCCAACTCTCGTATGACTTCAGCAGACTTTTGAGCCACTTGCCAATCTAGATCAGCCATTTTCACCTCGTTAGGATTATTGCCGGCGCGCTTGGCCTCGTCCAAATTCTGTTTAGCCACGTTGATGAAGTTTTCCAATTGTTTGTCAATGTTCTTTGATTGCTGGTGCGCTTCTTGAAATGACTTGGGAGGTGGTGGAAGTGTGGATCCAAGGGGTGGTTTGGGGGGAATAATATCATCCGTTCGGGCTTGGTTTTCCGCCGCCGAAAGAGGGGGAGGTCTTCTCAAGAGCGCAGAGGTCTGACGGGGGTCTATCATGTGTCGTAGTTGATTCTGAAGTCGAAAGTATTCGCTGCTCTTACTTCCGTACGAAGGTAACTTGGGCGGTTGCCCTTCACCTTCCACGCTCTTCATGGCATCCATGACACGCATGACGCGATCCAAACGAGGGGCATTGACCAATTGGTCCGTCAAGAATTGACGTTTCCAGTAGGCTTCGTTGGGGTCGGGGGGTGTTTGTTCACCCCTTCCCCATTGACGGGATGAATCGGGTAGAAAGGGAACCGGCGGTTTCATCCAGGGGGGATCTTTGGGCACCAACATCATCTCTCGAGCGTATTTGTCCGTCATGACGACAAGGCGTCTAGTCCGGCTTGCAAAAAGGGAACGAGTTTTTCTCCTCCTACTCTTCTTAAGAGCCTCTTTCTTTCGTGCAAAGGCGTCGTCAGTGCACTGATGCGTCGAATCGTTTTCCTGTTACCCAGAAGAGGGGTTTTGACGTAAGCGGGTACTTGGATCACGTTGTCGTAGAGATTACGTATCAGATCGGTCAGAGCTCGCAATTGTTCGTTGCTGGCTCTTTTTATGTCCTCCGAAAACGTCCGGCGATCCGTCAACCCCGATAACCAGTCGGCTTGTTCTTGCATGCGCCATCC
This sequence comes from Dendrophyllia cribrosa, assembly GCA_024195265.1. Lineage (NCBI taxonomy): Eukaryota > Metazoa > Cnidaria > Anthozoa > Scleractinia > Dendrophylliidae > Dendrophyllia > Dendrophyllia cribrosa. Next base: position 34,133,518 of record JAJLRJ010000004.1, on the reverse strand, counting down.
CCTTGATCTTTTGCCTGCACCTTGTTGTTCTTGCTTCTTCTTCTTCTTTTTTTTCTTTTTCGAGAGTTGACTTGCAAGCACACCGCCCAAAGTGGCCGCTAAAATCGCTCCCGCTGTCGCCGCATTGGCTGTCTTGATTCCTTTTTTCAAGGCAATACTGGCTTTCACGGCTCGGTTGGGTCTCCCAAAACGATCGGTAGTGGCCTTCTTTCTTGGGGCATCAAATCCCTGAGTTCGCTCGTCGCTCTGCAGCAGAAGTGGGCGAAAAATTTGAATTGACAGGAAAAGCACGCCAAGCGCCTCTAGGTGGGGCCATCACAAAAAACTGTGTGTGTCCTGCAGTTTCCTCCTTTCTTATATCCTTCGCCTGCCTACACCGAGGTCGTGGAATTTTCAAGTTGAAATTGCACGTGTGACGGTAAATGATTGGGTAGACCTACTAGTTTGGACAGACCAGGTTCTTGAGCCCAACGGGGCAAGGATGTTCTTTTTTTTCTACCGCCCTTCTGAGGTTTCTTTTTTCTCAAACGGTTGAAGCGTTTCGAGAGCCACTTTACACCACGTTTGCCATGCTCGGCTACCTTGCCGAGTACCCTCTGGTCCTTTGTCCATGGCGTGTTCAATCCCTTGACTTAAGAGATTGGCCACAATGGGAGCTGCCGTGGCCACGGCCATGTCGGCGCCCAAACCTTTTCCACGCTGTCTTGTTTTCTTTCTGCGAACGGTTGGCATGGTGAATGTACTTGCGGATGAGGACTACTCTCTCTTTATACCTTCCTTAAACTTCCCAGGGTTTGCGATGCGCTTTATAATGCCCCGTGGCTCCTTTGGCTCCCATACGCTTGTAATCTTTTCTCTTTCCAACCTCGTATCCCACTTTGGCAGCACTGCTTAGCAGCGTTAAAAAACCCTCCTTCTTGTTTCTTCTTCTTCTTCTTTTCTTCTTCTGGGTGAAGACTTTGGCTGTTAAGGCACCCAAAAACGCTGCTGGCACGGCCGCCGCAGCTCCTCCTAATGCAGCACCTGCTGTTAATTTTCCTGTTAAGGTTTCGGGAGTCATCTTATCTCGCAAGCGCCACATCTTTCTGTTGACCCAACGATCGACCTTCTGAGCGGGTCGGTTGGCATAGGCTTTGGCCATGGCTCTTGATCTCTGGCTGCCATCGATCCCGCGACCTCTTTGACTGCGACGGATCTGTGCTTGCCAGGCCGCCCGACCCGTGGTGAGATCGCTTGCATCTTGCAATTGTATCCCTTTCCCAACCACGTAACGGGTAAAAGGAACCCCTTGCGACCAAGGCGCTCGAGCGATGCGTGGCATGGTGGGCCATGTTCCATAGGTGGGAATGACAATGAGGGACTGCATAACTGTTTTCTTTTTATGATTTCTTCTTCTTCGTCTTCGTCTTTTTTATAGCTTTGGCGATTAAAGTTCCCACTACGGGGGCCAAGACACCTCCCATCGCCCCAGCCATCAGGGCTCTTTTCGTTCCTGCTTTGAGTTTGGGGCGTTTGATGCCTGGTTTGAAAGCATTCTTGGCTTTGAATTGGGTTTGACGTCCCTTCTCCATGACCCTTTCACCCAGACTGGGGTTGGGGTTTTCCAACATCCACTGGAGGCGACGGGCACCTTCTTGCAATTTACCGCTTTCGTTTTGCAAGCGTCGATGCATGTCGGCTCTCTCCTTATTCCATCGCGCTCTGATCTGATTGGTGCGGGTGGCGCGAGATTTGCTAAAATCCTCCAACATGCCTCGTCCTCGCTGTCTTCTCCAATCTCGACGACGGAAAGACATTTTTCTCACGTTTTGTGTCTTCTCTTTTGAGCGGGTTGCAACACGGTAAGAGGTTCGGGATCGTCTATCAAGAGATGGGTACGAAAACGAATGGCGTCGTCGGTTCGAGGATGATGGTCGGTCAATAGATAGCCAAAAGGTCTCTCTGTGGCCCTTTTATAGATGGGCCAAAATGCCTCTGAATCACCCAACCAACGATTGCCCAGCATCTTGATGTAACGGGTATCCGCAGGATTTTTGAAGAGAACGGTGTAATGATAATTGCGATTTTGACCAGCTTGTTCCTTGCCCGAATGGAAGAGGTTCTGCGACAGGAAAATCGCAAAGAGACCCAAGTGATGCGTTCCTTTGGTCAACAGTTGGGTCACTTGAGGTGACTTGCTGCTTTCGTGCATGAGATCGTCCATGATGATCAAACCGGGGCGTGTTTCGGGTGGAAAGAGTGCTTCCACGTTGTCTGGCAAGCCCTCGTGAAATTGCACGCCCATCTCTTGGAATTGGTTAAAAATCGGTTGCCAGGCTGATCCATAGCAATACACGATTTTTTGAAAATAACAAGGGGATCTGTCGTCTTCCCGAAAGTAGCACGGAGCATCTTTGACCAACTTGTACAAGAAGGTTGTCTTGCCGCTCAAGGTAGGACCCACGATCTGCATGTTACCCGGGACCCTGAAACGTGGATCATAACAAGAGGGAGCATCTTCCGGTTTCCATGTTTTTAACCTGTCACCCCCGTAAAAAACACCGTTCTTCCTTTTATGCCTTTCTTTTGCAAAGATTCAACCGTTTGATCCGACACATCTGGTTGGGGCGTCCATCCTCATCATACAGTCCCCCTGCCAGGTGTTGGTGTTGTAAACTCGGGAATTCTTCCCGTACTCGTTCCACCACGGCCGTATCGTTGTAGACACGATCCGTGTATGAGAAGGGTCGAACAATTTGGGTCATGGGTTTGCCGCGGCAACGATGAAATAAGTAGTACAAACAATAATCTCCGCACACATCGGTGTTGGTTCCTTGTAGCTCTTGTGGAATGTGACGGAAAAGGTCGAAACAACGCCACGCTGCGTTGTAGAAGGATGGCGCTCGCGCGTAACTATCAAAGAATTCTCCGTGGTCTTGACTCGCCCAAAACACCGCTATCCAATGTTGGCCGGGTAAGCGTATGGGGTCCGTGTTCCATATGGCGCACTTGGGGTACTCGACGGGTTGACAGGCTCCTTCATCCGCACCAAACACGTCCCAAAAGTATTTTGAAATGTTGTCATCGCCTCGACACGCTTTTCGCAATTGCAACGTGTCATGCATTTTTACTGCAGGCAACAGGCATCACTTTTTTTGGCGTAACCTTTGTCGCGGGCCCAACGCGTGAACCCTTTGTTTCCACCGCGTCTTTTATAAGACGCATACTCGGCTTTGTACCTGTTCACGTTTCGTCGGGCCTTGTCGTGGTCGATGGGTTGTTGCATGGCTTCGATGGCGTCCCGTGTCACTTGGATCCCTTTCTTAAAATCCACCACAATGGGGACGAAACCTCCTCGTTGAATACCTCCCTGCCTTGTCATCCGACGATTTCTTCGTCTTTGGGCGCTGTCTCGTCTGGCACGGGATGGCTTGACCATCTTTTTTTTTTTTGACAAGGTGGATCTTTTTTTTTATTATCTCCGCCGCTTTTTGGCCTTTAAAAAATGCTCCACGTTGTCTTTTATGCCTTTGAATGCTTGCTTGCCCAGGAACAAGCCTGCCGTAGCAAACGAAGGGGCAGGTCCTGATAAAAACATACTGGCTCCCTCGGCTATTTTATCCTGCAGGGTGGGTCGTCTCACGAACCTAGCACCCCCTCTGTGGTACCTCTTTTTGCGAGATACTCTTCTTCTTTTCTTTCTGCAAGGCATTTTCAAAACTGACCAAGGAGGACTTGTGCCCTTTTTTATAGGGGGCCCGAGGAACAGGAGAGTGACACACACAAACATCACCAAAAAAGATAAAACATTTTTATTAAACTTTTTTTTTTTTTTTTCTTGTTACAAAAAAGCTCTTTTCAAACAAGGCATCTAAAGTTCATGAAATAGGCAAGTGACATTTTTATTGACCTCTTTTTTTTTTATTGTTACAAAAAGATAATGTTTTCTCCAGCTCTTTTCACACCAAGGCATCGGACAAGAGCACTGGGCCTTGAGTGGTTCCTCTGTTGTCAATCTGCAACAGACTCTCATCTGTGTTTGTACAAGAACAAAGCTTGCAATGCTGCACCTGTCGTTGTAGAAAACCCCAGCCTGACGTTGATCAGCATTTGCAACTGCGGGGTGACAGAATCACCTCCATCTTGGACAGCCGTCAAATCAAAGGGTACAAAGTAGAAACCCTTTTCAAAGGTATCGGGATCCAACAGGTAAGCATCGCGTCTCTTTTTGCCTGAGGCATTCAGCAACAAATCATAGATCTCGTATTTGTTGGTAAGATCCACTTTGGCTTTGTTCACTGGGACTCCGTTGGCTGTGCACTCGGCACTGGTGATGTTGAATCCTGAAAAATTGGCTTTGAAGTCAAAGGGATTTTTATTGAATTCTCCCTGATAACGCGCATCTTCCAACACCACCAACCAAAACAAGCGCGGGGAACGTCCTTGAAACACATCGTTGAACTCCACTTGGCTGACGCCTGTTGGAATGTACCTGTTCTCGCATCGCATGCGCCTGAAGGGGAAGGAGAGGGGGTTGGCCACCGTGGTCTTTTCCACTTGTTCTTCCATGTACTTCATGATGATATCATTGGGAACGCGATAAAACACACGGAGAAAACACTCTTGGGCCAAGACTTCAAAACTAGCCGTGTTGTTCACAGCCCCAGCTGCAGTGGACTTGTCCAGGGCCATGGACATCAAACAGAACTTGGGGTCATTGAACTCGATCTCAAATTCTACTCTGGTGTTGGGTGGGACGTTCTGTTCTATCTGGCAAAAATTACAAGGCAAAGGGCACACGTTGAATTCGAACTTGCCCGTGCCATTGACACAGATCTTTTGTCGTTGAACCCCTCCAGGATTATGAGTGGCTAGGCCTCCCCATTTATCCATCTGTCCTGCGCTATCTTTGTACCATCCTTGTCGCTTGAGGCGGCTGGCTTCGTCCCAGGGATCTGCTTCCAACAAGGTCTTGAAATATTCTCGGTATGCCAAATTCACCCCAGCCGTGGACTCAGTTTCGTTGTTGTTCACTCGACAACGAACTTGACGGATACAACTGTACCCAAAATTGTTCACTGGGCCTACAATAGCTTGGTTGGTGGTGAAGTCATTCAAGGGTGCTTTTGTGGAGCCCAGTTTGAAGTACACTTTAAGATGCAGTTCGATCTCGCTGGGGCAGAAGGGGTAAGGTCGATCGGCCAAACGAAACTGGAGAGGGTTTGACGAAGTGGTCTGAGATTTCACATCTTCAAAGTGCCATTTGTATTCTGTGGCATCAATTTCTCGCGGAGGGCGATAATTGTAAAGACCCTGATCGGCCTGCACGATGATCCCACCGTTGTTGTTGTTGTTGTTGTTGTCTGTGTCATCTGACCCTTGTGACATGCTGACGGTGACGTCTAGTCAAATGGTCGACCACCCGTGGATGCTCCTTTTTATAGGAGCTCGTTGAAACAATCACCGTGACCCGTTCGTCTACGTTTTTTTCCTCTTACTCTCTCTCGATTCTCTCCCATGCCCACCTGAAAGCCAGGAATAGCATTGGGCAACACCCCGATGGGTCTCCCTCCCAGACGCCGATAGAGATTTTCATCCAAACTCGCGGCCGTGATGTTGCGAGGTCGACGAGGGGTTCTTTGTCGAGATCGCCGCTTCCCAAAACCCCTCTGCGCTCTCAACAGTTGCTCGTACGTCATTTCGGAGAAAGGTAAGACCAGTCCTCCTTCCTGATAATCGGCCGTCCCACCGTCGTACTTGTCTCCTCTTCCTCCTCGTTGCATCTTTTTCTTTTTTTTCTTGCGGGGCAGTTCTCGTTTTGTCTTTGTCTTTTTCTTGCGGGGCGGTTCCTCCTCCTCTTCCTCTTCCTCCTCCTCCTTCTTCCGACAATGACTTTTGTAAAATTTGCGGGCGGCTCGACAGGCTGTTTCGTATCCCGCGTTGGCCGCTAAATTACCCAGATAACTCACTGCAGGACCTGCCAGCGTGCCCCAAAAACCCCCTTCTTGATACGGAGGCAGGCCTTGATTGTAACCATCACCACCACCTACTTGGATCCATTGCGATCTCAAAAACGTGCGACGCATTGGCACTTTTTTTTTAAGGCAATTTACGTTGTCGGAAATACAGAGCAGCTGTGACGTTTCCTCCTTGAAATGGGATGGGACGACCTAAGTTGTCTCTTATATCGATTTCGAGGTCTCGAAAAGTGAAATGACTCAATCGCGAAAAGATCAAGTGTGGAATGGGCACGTCCTCCAAGACCCCCTTCTGAGGGTTGACGCCATGGATTAAGACCACCTTGGCCATCTGCGATCCCACGTACACGGGTTCGGCCACGTTGCAATGCACGTAGACGTTCTGGAAAGAGTTCGGGGAGACAAAACTCCACACGCGATGATCGGCCGGTAAGGCCATGGTATGCGAGCGTGTGATTTCCACTTCGGTCGGGCGCCCAGTCTGGGTGTCCGTGCTGGTGATTTCCACTGTGGGATGACGCACGTCGGACTTGTAGTAAAACGGGACCGTCCACGATTCCCAATCAAGATATCCTAAAACTCGAGCCAACCAGCTGGGTAAGTACAGCGAAAAATCATTCGTGGGGAAGGTCCACTGGTAAAATCCTTTCTCGTCCAACTGCAGTTGGACACGAGCGGTCGTGCCAGCATCTGAAACGGGTGTCTCCGTTTCGATGGCTTGATGAAGGGCCAACACAACATCTGTCAAGGTCACGTAGAGCCCGCCCGCCAAAAAAATATCTTGTTTGCCGGACGGGTAGTTGACAGAACACTGTATCTGGCGATCTTGAACGTTGTGAAACGTGTGAGGCATCAACAATTGCACCAGAGCCACTTCCCATGTGGCATCCAAGGTCCACTGTTCAGGTAATCTCAACCTGAAACGCGATGGGGTGTTGTTCGGGAAGAGGTCCTTCTGATCGTCACTTTCCAAAGTCACTCGACGCCCCCCAGCAAAACTCATGCCGGCCGATTGCAAGGGTTGTGTGTTTTTCGTTCCTCCTTTGCGAAAGTACAACCAAACACCGGTGAGACCCGTGTAAAATGGTATACCCAAACCTTCAGCGTTTCTTAAATGCACTCTCAACTCGCTCAGATTTTGCGTGGGTCCTGCCAACGGTCTGAAATCCAAATGCTGCGGGTCGTATTCGACCGTGAGACCGTAATCGCTGCTAGGTGAGAGGGGAAGAGTGGCCAGCAATCGGCGTTGTCTGTCGCCCACGGGGCTAAATTCCACTACATCTACTTCGGTATTGCATCGCGTGAGGTCCACGTCAGACAAGTGGGTGTTTGTTTGGGTCAGGGATGTCTCCAAACTGGGCAAAGCCAACCAGGCCCCGAATCCCTTAACCCGAGAAGGAGCTTTGAGTTGTGGGGTACCCATCACTGTCTCCAGACCATTTTTGAAATCGACGTTGACCCCTTCTCGGGCCTGCAGAAACCACTTGCCGGGTTCCGTAGTGACCACCGTCACGGGGGATTGTCGCGCGTAGGGTAACAAGGGAGACGGGTCGCGCACCCAAGCCCCCATGTCAAAGACGGCTCTTTTGCCAAACGTGTAGTGCAACCGCTCGACGGCAGTGTTGAGTTTGATGCGTACGCCTCCCAACAGAAAATCTTCCGTCTCGATGCCAAAGTGATGCGTATCCAAACGACTAACCACCCAATCGGCTTGCGTACCTTCTCCCGTGTCCGCGTAGACGGTGTTGTGAGCCACAATGCGCGTCTGGCCCGGCCGATCTGGATCGGGCTCCAAAAATCCCATCAACAGAGCCAACGATTCCCCTAGATTGTACTGACCCTGCGCCCACAGATGGAGTGAATAATGCGTCTTGGGTCTGGATGGACTAGATCTAGTTAACCAGATGTAATCCCTCCTTAAACCCATGAGTTTCAGGAGGGCGAATCCTAGGTAATATTCGATCAGATTGAAGCGCGTAGGGAGTGCGACTTGTTTCACGCGATAAGTGTTTTCGATCCTTTGCAAAAATTCACGCACCAGGTCGGGACGAAACAGATCCAGTTTGGGATTTGTGGGAAAATTTTCGTCCGTGGTGCCAGGAGATTCCATGTGGAGTTGTCCGTAATGATGTTGACCGCCCGACAAGGTAGGTATCACGTACCATCCCATCTTCTGCACCAAATCGCCAAGCAATTCTGCCGCGTGCGTGAAGTGTTTGTGCGAAGTCAGCGCCATTGATCGAGTGGGAACCGATCCATCCGAGCTCCCCACACGCACATGGTAATCCTGCGACGATTTCAACACGGTGTTCCCGTAAGAATTGGTGTACAACAGTTTCAAAAGGGCAACTTGCCACTGGTCGGTGAGCGTCAATGGAATCTCCAACCGTTGTCGGAACGCACTGCGCACGGTGGTCTCTCCGGGTTCGAGGGGTTCCGTGCCCACATCCCCACTATTCAGAAACAGCAAAAAATCATCGTCCATTTCCCAGGGTTTGGCCATTTTTTTACGAGGACTTTTTTAACTCTTTGACGGGTATCCACGTTTGATAATCGGGAGCAAGTCCTTGCCAGTTAACTAACACTTGACGAGTGGGTCCGCGTCCCTTGTATTTAAGCTTTTTACTCACCCGCCATTGGTTGGGTAGAGCTCGTACTTTTTGCAGTTGAGGTTCATAAAATCGTCCAGGTACTTTATCACCTTTCCAAGTGTCCAACTTATAATAATTCACACCATCGTACAAGGACCGTTGACGATCGGTCACCGTGTACACGTCTTGCGACCAATTACCCCGATAACTCTTGGAAAAGGCACTCTTTTTACCCTTGACGGGTTTTGTGGTGCGCACAAAATCCCCCGGTCGAAACTTGTAAGGGTCTAAGGCAGGGGTGGGTTTGAACAACCGCTTCCAGACCACCGAGGCATTGTCGTCAGTGACATCGGCCGGGGCCATTTGAGTGCGGCTGTGAATGCGCGTGTTGTACTTGTCCACCAACAAGGGTAAGACCTCCAAATATTTGGGGGTGTTGCGAGCTGTCATGTACTTGTACATCCATTCCTTCAAAGTGCGATTGAAACGTTCGACCACAGCAGCTTTGGGTTCACCTCGAGTGGAATAGTGGTGAATGTTATACTCGTCCAGTAATTGCTTCATGTGTTGGTTGTAGAATTCTTTCCCTTGATCCGTCTGCAAGTTGACGGGCTTACGTCCTCCTGAATTCTCCAACAAATAACGAAAGGCATCTGCCGTGGCCTTACCTTTCTTGCTTTTTAAGGCAATGACCCATGCATATTTGGACAACACATCGATGACCGTCAGTAGGTATCGGGTGCGTTTGTTTTGGGCAATGAGTTTGGCATCCTGCATTTCCACAAGATCCGCCTGCCAGGTATAATCCACTTGCGGAGGCACGACCGTCTTGCTGCGTGGAAATCGTACCTGACGAGGACGGTGTAACGTGAAAGTGGGTTCTCCTTGTAAATACGTTTGCACCTGGCTGGGTGAGACGTCCAACGTGTCGCGGGCCACCTTGGTCAATTCCTTGAAATTTCCACTCAACGCGTAAGGACTCTCCAGATCCAAATACAAGTCTTCCAAAGGACTCATCTGCTCGGCCTTCTTCATTTTTTTAGATGGGGAACAAACAGGTGCGCACCACCAAAGGGATCAATCGCCGGGTCAGACTCACTGTAAATTGAGCCACAAAACGTCCAAAACTAGGTATGTATGCTTGTTGTTGTTGCTTAAATATCCAACGACGATGTTCACGGTAAGCGTCCAGGGACAAACATTGACGCATAACGCTTAAATAAGCCATCAAATGAAGCAAAGTAAACGGTTCGTTCTTCTCTTTGTTTCTGGTCACCAGTTGCGCAAACGCTACGTCCGGTTCTAGCTCTTGTAACGCATCATCGCTGAAGTCCACCAAAGAATGGGGGTCGACTCTTTCTAAAAAGAGAATGGCACATCCCAACCAATCTTTTAAAGCAATCTGGGCGTCAGACGTTCTCGACATTTTTTTAATCTCGCGCGCTGAAGTGTTCTTTGTTGACGTGTTACCATTTGTTTTGATACCTTGTCGTTTCTTTTTTTTTATAGAAGATTTTGGTAGGACTGACAGTTCGCGTTTTCTATATAAGGATAACGTTTAGTCTTTTTTACACCAAACATGACTTCTCCTTTCACGAGTCAAGGGGTAGTGGACTCTCAGAGTGAGTTTACGCAGAGTCTGAATGCTCGCCCTTGGCGGCGTTGGTGGATTGTAGCATTATTAAAATGCATGCAACATCATGTGGTATTGAAACCGCCCGATAACCCCATTTGGTCACCCGAAGCCTTGTTGTTCTTACACGATCTACGAGCTAACATTAGTAGGGCTCTTCGACAAGTCACTTTTCCAGATGTGTACGACGAATGGGTGCATCAGCTGCATGAAAATGGTATCGTACACCCGGTCTGGACCCCTGAAAACTGTCAATTTGTGCGCAACATGTTGTCAACCGATGTGGTCACCGTACGCATTTTGGAAGAAATTTTATCCTTCCGACGTCAAGATCTGTTCTTTACCTATGAACTATTAGGATTGACGCACGTCAACATCGATGAAGTGTTTGACTGGCAGCGCCTGAAATTAGGTCATAATTGGACAGATGAGGTGGACAGCGATGACAGCTCCTCGTGCAAGGACTTGGGATTAGATCCATAAAAAAAAAAAAAAAAAAAAAAAAAAAAAAAAAAAACTGACGGTCGTCGAAGTTTGCATGAGAGGACAAACGACCCACGAGCCTCAAACTCAATGAAAAAAAAAAAAAAAACCGTTTGATCAATGTTTTTTTTTTTGCCATTGTTGTCAATCGCAGCCATGTTTTCTTCTCTTTACTTTTTTTATTGAGTAAAACGTTGGTGCAATGTGAATGAAACCTCTGTTGTCTTAGTCTTGGTTTTCAAAGTGGCGTGGGATTACAAAACATGGTGGACATCAAACATGTTTAAATTCTTGCGGATGTTGTTGTAACAATTGTTTGGCTCGACCCAGCGGAATTCCCTGGGAGGATGCAAATCGTGCCACTCCTCTTAAACTGCCTATAGCTTTGGAATCATTGTATTTCGACAACAATTGTTTGTCGAACATCTTCTATTGGAATAGGTTTCAACCCTTCTTTACAGCGTCTATACAAAGAGGAACATACCCATGGCATGACTCGCCATCGAACCCAATTCCACAAGAGATCAAACAACCTTTTTGCTCAGTTTCATTTTTATTCAACATTCAAACAATTTAAACCTTTTATAGCAATAATGATAAGTTTTTTCAAACGTTTTTTCAAACGTTTTTTTCAAAAAAGAGTAGTACATTTTGGGTGACTTGGCTGACTAGAACCAAAAGTGTTTGGAAAGGCTTCTTGGATCACTCTCGCTGATTCCGTCTGCTTTGCGCGTTTCTTTTGCTCTTCTTGTTTCTTTAAGTCAGGAAAACAAGTTTGAAGCGCCACATGCATCTCTGATCAAGGTTTTGCCTGCATATTCTTTCATGGGGAGAGGGAAGGGATCATGGTTAAAGTGATGGTCTCCGTTTTTCTCGTTCAAAGGGAGATCACCCCATTGGAAGTATTTACACTCTCTCTTTCTGCAAGCAAGATAGATTCGACCTGGATTCTTCTCAGAATTGCTTTGCTTCAGGGTCAAGACTTCATTGCAGAAACAACGCAAAGGCTTCCAGTTTTCCTTAATGTCCCTATTCAACTGAGCGTGAACAGTTTGCATGTAAAGCTCTGCCTTGTCTTTTGCGCAGATCACACAACAATCTTGATAAGGGCATTTCAGATAACAAAACCCGTTTGGGGAGCTGACTCTCTGTTCCAAATGTCCAAGATGAAAGGGGCAGACTAAAAAAATGTTCTTATTGGAAGCTGCATCCTCAATTTGCATCTGGGTGATGTGACCAATGCTGCCAACAATTGCATTGACAGCATTTTGTTGTTCCACGTTTAGATCCACATCTTGAATAAGAGGTTCATTCACTTCTGTGTGAGCGTCAGGTATAAACGGGGCTATTGATGCCAATGGTGCTTCATTTGCTCTTCCTTCTGCTTCAATTGTGATGTACTCTACGACATCTTTAGCTTTGTTAATGATATCTTTAACATTTTCTTTCTTTCTTTTCTTTCCCGCAGGAACTTTCGCAGGTTTGGTGGATTTCCGCTTCGGGGCTACGTAAACTTTTTCTTCAAATGGCATCTTCTTCGGCATCTTCTTCTTTTCTTCTTCTTGTTCTTCAGCTGGAGAATGAGTGAAAATGAACTTGGGGAGCGATTTTTATAATGAAGAAATGGCGTCAGCGAACCGGTTATTTGAATAAGAATTCATCAAAAAAAAAAGTCAAAAACGTGATGAAAAAAAATCAACAAGAACATTCGAAAACAAGAAAACGAAAAACAAGCAAGAAAAACACAAAACAAAAAGCACTCTCACTTTCTGGAAACGCTTGGTTGACAAAACAAATTGCCCTTCAAAGACAAGAGACGTCAGCGAAGGGCTTCCTCGTAGCCTGAGGGGTGGCGTCAGCTTTTTTTCCCTTTATAAAGGCTCGCGCTTTGTTCTTTTTTCATTCTTCTCTCATTCGCTTACAACGCAAAGCCAGACGAGCTGCTCGGCAGAAGAAAACAGTAATGGGTGCAAGATTATCGCAAACACTTGGGACGAGACGATTTCAATTTAAACTCTTTTATCGTCGAGCCAGGTCCCGCTGGTGGTTCGCGCGTGGTCTGGAGCCAAGTGATGGCGTAAGCCGGGTTTTTCCAGGAAAACGCTGTTCTGAGAAAGACAAGAAAGATTTTTTCACGGCGTGAAAACAAAGATGGTTCCTCGCTAAAAAATCAGACAACTCTCCTCGTGGAAGGTTTAAGACGTGGCTTTGGAAAAAGGACAACCTTTTCGGCAAAAGAAAGGGATTTTTGTACTGCAAAATCTTTCCGCAGGTTCGTAGTTTGTTTGTTTGTCTTTGCTCGATTCGTCATGCGAGGAAAATTTGATTTGTTTAAAATACTTTCACGTTTCTTCTTTCAAACGAGTTTTCTGCGAGTATTGAATTCAAACTATTTTTTTTTTCTTTTTTCATTCACGGAATGTCCCGGAGGCGAGCCAAGATGATTTTCGTTCTAACATGCGATGGAATCGAAAGAGAAAGAGAACCCGATTTACGACACGTCTTCGCGGAAAATGTCTGACTTTGAATTTTTTGCCCTGAAGGTTTTCATGCGGTCTAATTACCAAGTGATTGCTTGTATTATGTTCTGTTAAAAGAATTATTCAGCGCTCGATGATAAGCGCTTTTATCACCATAACATCCAGATAAATTTTGCTCAAACCCCGATCGGAAAGTTACTCGAGAAAAGAAGAAAGCGTTAATCCTTGAAATTTTTTCTTGTTGATGATTTTCATTAAACACGTTATTGAACTTTCATCTTTGTGTGGGCTTCTTCTTTCATATTGGGGATTTTGACTACTTCCCCAATTCATTCCCCAGGAGGATCGTACACAGGGAAATTTGACCACTTCCCCAAAAAAAAAAAATTTGAAAAAAATTTTGAAAAAAATCAAAAAATTTTTTGAAAAAATTCGATACTCAAAATCACCTATATAAATCAAAAATTGAAAAAAAAACTTCAAAAAAAAATTCAAAAAAATTTGAAAAAAAATTGAAAAATAATTCTAGTCAAAATCCCCTATATAGTGGCTCCATTATTTCCGTTGGGGTGACGTCAGCGATGACGTATATTGGGACTTTTGACTATGCCCCATATCCAAAATCCACCGATGACGTATATAGGGAAATTTGACTATTTCCCATATTCAAAATCAAACATGGGCGTGGTTAGGGAAATTTGACTATTTCCCATATTCAAAATCAAACATGGGCGTGGTTAGGAAAAAATGACTATTTCCCATGTAGACACCCCTTACTACTACTGGGAAATCAAGTTACAAGCCTTAAAGGCATCTATTAAGCTAGAAACCGAAAATTTTACAACAGAAAATGTGACCCTGCACAGGAAAACGTACCTTAACGCTTTTCCGTTAAACGGGTAAAAGCGTTAGTCATCCGTTAGTCATCCGTTAGTCATCCGTTAGTTATCCGTTAGTCATCCGTTAAAAAGCTTTCTCAAGAACGTTAGAGGCGTTAGACTAACCGTTAAACGCCAGACCGTTAGAATGGTCAGCATAACCGTTAGCAAAAAAATTGCATCCGTTAGAACGGCTGGCAGAGCCGTTAGAAAAAAAACAACGTCTGTTTAACGGGTAAAAAAGCCGTTAGGAAAAAATGACATCCGTTACAACGGCAGCCATTGCCGTTAGGTAGAGAACGATAAAATTAACCAGGAATACGTGTCTCGCAGAACATCGCGAAGTTCGTGGGAGGGTGCACTGCGGGTCGAAACTTTGGTGGCGTCTCAATTTGCGTATGACGCTTTGTTAATTTCACTTCTTTCGGATTTTTGCCTTTCATGAATTTTTATTTCGTGAAAATGAAGGAACAGAACAGCCAACTGAAACTACGGGTGCAAAAATTCACCGCCGTCGGAGATGTAAACAATACACGTGTCTTGCGAGTTTCGCTGGCGCTAGTGAATGTTTCTCGGGCGAAAATAACCTTAAAGCGATCACTTTTTCATTTAATTTTCTTTTCTGTGTTTCGGATACAGGGGAATAAAAACTAGATATATTTTCGTGTGTCTGATTGCGAGATGTTTTATGGAATCTCTGCGTTATCATTTATGCGTTACTGGAAAGGTTTCAAATTACTTTTGACATTATGCAAATTGCAACATTTTTACCTATTTCAAAGGGCTAAATTTGTTTCTCTCCTCCTAAATTATCACTTCTGTCGTTAACTTTGATTAAATTTGTAAACTTCATTTAAAATGTGTTATGATATTGACGGGAATAGTTCCAGCAAAACGAAGAGTTGTTTTGACCCCGGATCAGGACCACGCAAAATAAACTGAAAGATTCGTGGGTGCACCGCGGGTCGAAACTTTGGTGGCGTCTCAATTTGCGTATAACGCTTTTTTAATTTCACTTCTTTCGAATTTTTGCCTTTCATGAATTTTTATTTCGTGAAGTTGAAGGAACAGAACAGCCAACTGAAACTTTGGGTGCAAAAATTCACCGCCGATTGAAGATGTAACAATAATACACGCGGTGTTTTGCGATACGTTTCTTGCGAGTTTCGCTTGCGCTAGTGAATGTTTCTGGGGCGAAAATAACCTTAAAGCGATCACTTTTTCATTTAATTTTCTTTTCTGTGTTTCGGATACAGAGGAATAAAAACTGGATATATTTTCGTGTGTCTGATTGCGAGATGTTTTATGAAACAACTGCGTTATGCGTTACTGGAAAGGTTTCAAATTACTTTTACATTATGCAAATTGTAACATTTTTACCTCTCGGACGAAATATTATTATTCCTATAGCCTGCGAATACAGCCGCCAGAGTCGGCAATGTTTCCAAATCTCTAGCTAGGACTCTCAATATTCACGTACACTAAATACTCTCGTTTTTCACACGGGGAAAACTTGAAATTTGAGGCACGCTGTGATGGGATCTCCGCTGTGATTTTTATCACTCGATTTCCGCCGCTTTCTCGCCGTCTGATAACAGCGGCTGGTTGTCGTCTTATCGAGCTAAAAATAATTAGTAACTACAGTGGAATGCGAGCCACCGCTACACGCTATCTGTTTCAAAGTCATTGCTCCACCGTTAAACGCTTTTAGTTAGCCGTTACAGTCATATGTAAATGGTAGGCGTTTAACGCTTTTACGGCATCCGTTAGAGTTTTTGCCTTACCGTTTAACGGCCCAAGCCATCCGTTAGATCAAATTGCGCAACCGTTAAGAAGCTTTCATTAACCGTTAGCCGTTAGCCATTGGCCGTTAGAGCGTTTGGACAAAACGTTAAAATGCTTTGAAGGCCGTTAGCTATCCGTTAGCTATCCGTTAGCCGTCCGTTAGCTATCCGTTAGTCGCCCGTTAGTTGTCCGTTAGCTATCCGTCCGTTTTTACCCGTTTAACGGATAAGCGTTAAGGTACGTTTTCCCATGCAGGGTCACAAATGATCAAGAAGAGGAAAAGGAAGAATGGATGTTAATGTCTGAGTTGAATATTCAAAACATTACTAATGATGCACAAAGTTCTATCTTAGCTCCTGAGGGATATTGGCACAATGTTACTCAACATTTTGATGAAGAGCAACTAAATTCTGTAGTATCTTGGTTAGCGAATCAAAAATCTATGAATAATCCTCAGTGGCAAATGCCAACAAGGATAGTAGATATTTCAAGCTTTAGTACAAACCAAAGATTGGCATACAACGTAGTTTGTGATCACTTTAACAGAAGTGACAAAGAACCTATACTTCTCCTAATTAAAGGTATTGCAGGGTCAGGGAAAAGCTATCTCATTGACGCCATTAGAAATGTACTCCAAACACAATGCAAGGTGCTAGCGTACACTGGAAAAGCATCTTTTAATGTGAATGGTGTAACATTGCATTCATTTCTCAAATTGCCAATTGGCTAAAAAAGACTCACTGAACTAAAAGGAATAGCACTAAAACAGCTTCAAAGTAATGTAGAAAATCTTCGGTATTTGATAATAGATGAATACTCTTTGGTTGGTCAGGGTTTGCTTGGCTGGATAGATTCTAGATGCCGACAAGCTACAGGCCTGGCAAATAAGAGTTTTGGTGGTCTTTCGGTTATTATGGTGGGTGATATAGCACAGTTACCCCCTGTTGGTGATAAACCACTTTACCATTCAATGCCCAAAACAGATAAGCAGATTCAGGGCCATCTCATATATCAACAGTTTAAAAAAGTAGTTGCATTGACAGTTAACCACAGAGTTGATGGTAACAGTAGTGAGCAACACCTTTTTAGGGATCTTCTTCTCAGAGCACGTAATGGTGAATCCACACCAGCTGATTGGCATACATTACTATCAAGAACTCCACACCATGTATCAAATATCCAGGAATTTGAAATGTCATCAATAAGACTATCCTATCTAAAGTCTAGCGTTGCAGAGATAAACATCGCCAAGTTAAAAGCTCTTAATCATCCAATAGCAACTATAAAAGCTCGTCACTCTGGTGGTGCTCAGAACCTTAGCTCAGATGAAATGGGAGGCCTAGAGCCTGTGATTTACTTAGCAAAAGGAGCAAGAGTAATGCTAACTATGAACATCTGGACTGAAGTTGGACTTTGTAATGGAGCCCTAGGGACAGTATTAGATTTTGTTTATCCACATGACCAGACTCCCCAGACGCTACCAATTTGTGTTCTCGTACAGTTTGACGACGATTATAATGGCCCTACTCTTTCTGCTAGATTTCCAAGATGTGTTCCAATTTGTCCAATAACACAGGTTTCTCAAAACCTAGGTCAAAAATGTGAAAGACAGCAATTACCCCTAAAGTTAGCATGGGCAATCACTATACACAAGAGTCAAGGTTTAACGCTAAAGAAAGCCTGGGTTGATCTTGGTCCTTCAGAAAAATCTTCAGGAATGACATATGTTGCACTAAGTAGAGTTAAGAAACTTGAAGACCTAATGGTAGAACCCATGACCCTGGATAGACTGCAAGCACCCAAAAAAATGTGCAATTTAAATTACAGACTTAAGGAAGAAGAGCGGCTAGATGGTCTAGCCCAAGATACTTTGCACAGTTTATTGTAGAATCCTATTGCCCTAAATATATCAAACATCCAAACCAGATAAAATCACTTTTAACAATTAGAGTTTCATTAACCAGACGTGAGCCTTCATTCAAGATAATGTAAAGGATACAGATTATAACTTGAAATAATGGCATAAATTTATTTAAAACTGCTACAATGTACATAACCTTTATTTATAATTTTTTTTGGTTACAGATTCTTTGTGGAAAGAATGTCAAAGCGTAAGCCAGACCTTAACTCAGGTGAGTGTTATGATTATAGGGGGGGGGGGGGGGGGGGGGGGGGGGGGGAGGGAGAAAGAACAGTAGATCAGACAAGCAAACTGATGAATAGCTACTAAACACAGACTACAGTGATTCGTTGCCTATTTAACATGTATCTTTTGATTTTTTCCTTAGAATCACTCCGTGGCTTTATACATAATTTGAGCCCTGTAAAACGCTCAAAGAAAACGGATTGGTTTGAGTTTCATCTGCAAACAAGTCCTTCCAAAGTACAGCGAGTAGTTGGATTCAATATCCCAAGCCACTCAACCTTCAATGAACATAACAAATCAAAAACCCCTGTGCTGCTGTCAAATACTAAGAACAATGATTCCAACAAGGACATTATCTTCAACCAACAGTCAATTGTAAGGTCTGCGCCAGCGTTCGACATTGACTTTGATTATTCTCCAGACATTGCTGCATCTGAATCATCCTCCTCTTCAGTGCAACCTGCTACTATGATCACTCTGGAACAGGTACCAACTCTAAAGATAAACCAGAAGGTCAACGTCACAGCAACGATTTCATTGGGCAGTGAACAACCTAAGCCGGTTGAAGTGAAATCCACGCAAAAGATGACACTCGTCAAAGAGGATTGTGTGTTAGAAGATGAGACAGGTACAGCTGAAATTCACATTTGGGATGAGCTCATCAACAACGTGAAAAATGGGACAACATATGAATTCCAAAACCTGAACGTCAAGCACTTCAAAGGAAGCACCCACTTAGCAACGACACCATCAACTACCTTCAAGGAAGCCACCAAACAACTTAAGTCTGTGCAAGGACCTACACTACTCGAAAACCCAGAAAAAGAAGTTAAAGTCGAGATATTCAAGTTTATAAACAACCTAAGCATATTCGTTGCTTGTCAAGTTTGTAAGAAGAAGATAACAGAGAGTGCCCATCAGAAGTACATAAAATGCAGGAACTGTGGAGTAAGGCAGCGTCAAAGCGAGTGCAAGAGAGATGCATCTGTGCAAGTTAAAGTAGAAATAGCTGGAAAGGAAATATGGCTGACAGCGTTCACAAAAGAAATTGAAAGTCTTCTCGCTCTGTCTCCAGAGGTTTCCCTTATGAGTGACTCAGAATCTATTGAAGACCAGCTTATGGACCTCACGGATATCCACTTCACCTATAATGTGAACAAAAAAACCATAACCCAGGTGACATCTGTTTCAAATGGACTGGCGCAATGACACTATGGAACGATTGATTAATGGGCCATCTTAACATCAAACTACTTACTATGTAAACTACGTTCAAAGTTGCATTCTAAAATCATGTTAAAACACGAACATGAAACATTTTAAAAAACAAAGAAATCATGTGAGATATGCATTTGTAATCTCTGTTACAAGTTCAGTTCTTAAAGACATTTCAAAAAACAAAGATTTCCATTTGGAATCTACTTTTAATTACAAGTTTCGTTTTTAAAAACATTCCAAAAAACAAAAAAAAGCATGTCAGATTTGCATTTGTAATCTACGTTACAAGTTTTGTTATTAAAGACATTTGACACATTTGAATTCATGCTCATTTCTATCGACAATGTTACAATTTCAGCTTTGTCTCGACTAATGCAAAGGCCACAGATATTTCAGCTCTAATCTACCTTAAAAGTTTAGTTCTTACGGACATTCTAAACAACAAAGAACAGCATGTGAGTTTTGCAATGCTTTTTTGAACAATCATTCAATTTGAAAAAATGTTTTCTAGTCTGGTTACTTCTTAATTTTCATTAGGTACGCAACTGTCACAGTTTTTACTCGTTGGCACTCTAGCGCCAGCTATTTCTAGTTTATGTTTGAGTTTTTTGGTTGTCGGCTCCCCTTATCATTCTATTTCTGGTATCTGACAACTTGCTTTTGAGAGATGTCATGAGGTAAAAGTTGTAATCGGCCATCTGCGAAAAGGAGGGTTTTAGCTTCATTGCAATTAATTTTTATCAAACTTTATTATTTTGTAAAAAATAATTTCTTTCCCTTTTAAAGATAATATTATTACTATAAAATAAAAATTACATTTAGAATGCTTCTATTGCATTTTTGTTCCCAATTCTGCCCGTCTAAAATGCTAATTTATGCTTCTATCACAAAGGCAACCTTGGGTAAGTTTGGATTTCATCATCGAAAGCGGTTCCAAGGTGACCTCCTTCTGACGGATTGCAAAGTGCGCTTTCCCAGTAAAGAGATTAAGAAGCTGATGTTTTGATCGCTAGCCCTTCATCACTGCAGTCCAGGGGTAGAAAGGCATTGTGGGGTGCTGGAAATAACAGTCAGTCATCGGATATTGTCTGACCAAATTCCTAAAATGTCCAACTTATTTTACAATGTGCTTAGACATTGTATGAGAATGACAGAGCTTTTGTCTTGGAAGTCTTACAAAGCCATCAAAGTTGCTTGCAAAACCACCTTTCTTCCAATAACATTCTCACTGATGATTGACTTTGATGCTTTTCTACAGATTATGTATGTCCTTCGTCAGTTCAATGCCAAGATGACATTGGTGAAACTTGGTTATCAAATGATGATGATGACGATGATAATGATAATGATGATGATGATGATGAGAGTCAAAATGATGACGAAAATGAGGAACAGGCTAACAGCACACCCTC
The DNA here is from genome assembly GCA_024195265.1 of Dendrophyllia cribrosa. Taxonomy (NCBI): domain Eukaryota; kingdom Metazoa; phylum Cnidaria; class Anthozoa; order Scleractinia; family Dendrophylliidae; genus Dendrophyllia; species Dendrophyllia cribrosa. Next base: position 34,112,935 of record JAJLRJ010000004.1, on the reverse strand, counting down.
ATCTCCACAAAGAACAATATCCTATGAGTCACAAACAAGCACACCTTCAAGACCTTCAAGAACTGGCAGCAATATATCAGCCTTTGTCTGGAGCTCTACATCACGGTACAGACCTTTTGCTGACCATAGCATCAAGAAAATGGGTTTGATAAAACTTGGAAAGAGATTGGGGGACATTTTGGGCACAAGTATGATCAAGGCTAGACAAGCATTGGCTCCTCCAGCCTCTTGCTGCACCAGTGATGAGTGTCAATGTAAGACTGCTGTGTTTGACCACAGGAAGGTGTCTATAAACTACTTAGAAGCGCTTCTGAAAGGACAGAGTGAGGAATTCACTCAATCATCGTGCAGTTGTCATCCTCACAGTACAGTGTGTAGTGCCCCAGGAGATCGAATCTGGAGTGAGGATCTCAAGGAAAGTGGTCTTCCTTCCTTCCGCTCATTATACCTGTTTTTGTGTCGTGTTCTTCTGGATATAATCCATGAATGTTTGCGTTTGAGGCTACAGCATCGGCCCAAAGGAGAGCCATCTTCTTTGAGTGTCAGACAGGTAACAGCTCTATTTTATACAGCCAACTGGCATGAGAATGTTTTAGTTTAATTTGTCTCTTGAGCACAACTTGTAGTTGTACAACTAATGGGAATGGTTGTACCCTTTTTAGCATGTTAGAGTATACATGTATTTTAGTTGGAATGCTGATCAGACATTAATATTATTATTACTGTACCATTTACAATGCAGTAATTACTAGATTACATCTGTACCACTTTCACAGTTGTCAAAAGTAGCAGTCTCCCAGCCAGAATCACCACCTGCTTTGTTGTATTGGCTGGCTACTTTGCTTGACAGTTCTTTAGAGGAGAAGGCATTTTTTAAAATATCCAGTTACTTTCCAAAGTCAGTTGACTACTTGAAACTTTTCTGACAATCCTGCACTTTGTTGTGTAATGAGGGCTATAATTTATATAGTGAAAGAGTACATGATGGGAGGAGTTACATTGTCAAGGCTTAGTTCAATATGACTGTTGCAGAGAGTAATGTCTTGTGAGCTACTAACAGTTGAACATATTTGATTGACATGCAGTAGAACCTCTACTTTGGGACACCTCTATTAAAGGGACAACTCTATCAAGGGGACATTTCTCCTGGTCCCAGCCAGCCAAACACTCAAGACGTATAATCTTTGTAATTATCACCTATGGGGGTCCTGGTCCACACTCATATAATAGGGGCATCTCTATTAAAGGGACACCTCTATTAAAGTGCCCATAACGATTTTTTTTAATTTTCTTATCTAAATCTACACATCACGTAATGAACATCTGTGGAAAAAATTTTTGATTTCAGCAAAACATGATTTTTTAAAGTCTTTGAAATCCTATCTTTTTGCGGTCGACCCACCCCGCTGATAAGAATGGCACAAGCTCGTAATAAGCCCACGTGATCAGTCTGTGACGTAGGTTCAGGAACCTTTCTTAGAAATATTCTTCTCAGGGTCAGATATGTTGTTACAGCATGCTGTGGCACATCTTTCAGGCATTTTTGGCGAGAATAAAAAATGTCTGCTTATTTACAAGTGAGATGGAACCTGAACCTATGTCATAGGGTCCCGTCCGACCGAGAGGAGACTAATGCGAATGGTGGACCAAAATGGCGGCAAATTTCGAAGATTTAAAAAAAATAATAAAAAATACATGTTTTGCTGAAATCAAAAAATTTTTCCCAGACGTTCATTACATGACATGTAGATTTAGATAAGAAAATAAAAAAATATTTTTTTCCGAGGGGGCACGGAAACGAATCGTGCAATCTGATTGGTTCTTAGCGCGTGGATTTTCCTATCTCTGCCCATGGTCACGGTTATGCTTTCATGAGTATTATAAAGTGATTTCAGAGACAGAGGAAAATGCTGCAAGACCTCAGTCACAGTTTTTCACTATACGGACCGCCCAGCTGAAAAATAACATATATATCTTTATGGGCACTTTAAGGGGACACTTGTCCTGGTCCCGATGGTGTCACCTTAATGCAGGTTCCACTTTATACATGTACATGTATGTCTTTCAAGAAGAGCTTTGGAAGTCAACATCATAGCTACTTGTTCGCTTATTACTTCCTTGGCAGCTGTTACGAGAATGCAAGGATGTGTTGCTGGGCGGGGTCCTTGTCAAAGACTACTACCTTGATCTTGTGGATGGAGTTGCAAACTCTGAAGAATCAAGCAAGGAGAACACTGAAAGTGATATTGAAGGGTTTGAACAAGATCTTCAGAGTTTACTTCAGGTGCAAGTCACATTGAATATTATTTTGTATATTTATTAGTAACAAGTTTTATGTCAGGACTCAAATCTAATCCTTCTACCATGGCCATATTTTTTTTGTTTCAACTACTTGATAATGTTTCCTAAACTCTTTAACTCTCAAAAGTGCCAAACATCAAAATGAATGAAAAATCCCAAATTTCATTTTGTATAATATTGAAAAACAAAATAATGGTACCATGCAAAAGTACTGCCAAAGAGGTTTCATTTGAATGGTCACACCATAGCGTTTTGTTGACAGACTCAAAAGTTAGATCTACTACAGCCTGTACATGTCTCCATAGAGGTTTCATTTGAATGGTCACACCATAGGATCTCCGCCTATATTCTGAGGCTGAGGTGTCGAGGCTGTCAATCACAAATCTCAATGGATTTTGTTTTCTCCTTAACTAATTTCTTTTTTTGTGTGTGTGAAAAAATTTGTTTCTTCTGAGTGGAAGAAGAAGAATTTTTGCTCAACATGTTTTGTTGTTGTGTTGGTCACAAGGAGAGCTTTAACTGTGACTTTGGAGAATCCTGTTTAGATTATGAAAATGAAATGAAATTTATGGTACATTTAGTTATTTTTATCTGAACAGGTTTATTTTGAGTACCTTCATAATGTGATCCACTTGGTGCAGAGGCTTCCTCAGGCTTCTAAAGGACTCAAGAACATTCTTGAAGAAGAGTGGAACTTTGTGAGAAGACACTGTCGTCACATAAGAGGAGGAGAAGTTGAAGGAGGAACTAGATTTTGGTGAGTCGAGTCAACAACACTGGGATTCTCAAAAGTCATAATTTCAACTCAAAAGACCACTGATAAATGTAATTCATGACGACTGAGTGACATTAGTCAGAAATTATAATTCTGACAGCACAGCATAGAGGCTTGCTTGTCCTCAAGGGACAGCTCAGGACTATTATTATTTTAAGGTTTTGGTGTGAGATATTTATCATTCTAGGTCCGTCAGTGTTCTGCAACGTTATCGTTTTATCTTTTTCGTTTAAGTTTCAGTTAGGTTAGATAATGTAATATAGATAGCAAAGTATCTGGAAATGTTATCATTTGTCAGTTGTACCTTTGTCTCCAAGGTCCAGTGCTACTGCAATTTTTTGGCCACATCGAAAGGGTGGTTTTAAGTGGTTTTTCGTATCTGGCGTGCAAAGTTGCAAATGTTAACGATCATAGATCAATTTCCTACTTCTACTTCTACTTTTAGTTATTCATTCACAAAGGCAAAGGCTATGATCAATATACATGAAATCAGTGGGGGTGGTTAATAACGTAAAAATTTACGATGTTAAATGTTAATGGTGCAGTATTAAACAACTGACCTAATGATAATAATATGTTAATGTATTTATTTTTAGCGTGATGGCATCTGGCTTGTTGGAATCTACTGGTGATTTTCTGGAGTCAGAGTTGGATCAGAGTTGTTCTGATCTTCATAACAATACTGATCAAAGTGATGATCTCAGGTACATACAATATATATCCCAAGGAACTAGGAAGCAGGCACCAGGAAATGGAAGCAGGGATGGTGTAGTGGTGGGAGCACTTGCCTCCCGTCAGTGTGGCTTGGGTTCGATTCCCAGATTCTGATACATGGGGTCATGTGGGTTGAGTTTGTTGCAGTTGCTTTTGTCCTTGCTCCGAGGGTTGTTTCTTCTGGTCCTCCGGTTTTTCTTCCTTAAAGGCCCATGTTCACCCATTCTGCTTTGTGCGCTTGTGTTTTTGTTTTGAAACGGTTCAATTGTTCAATGTAGCATTATGATTGGCTGGCACGCCGATTTTTCAATTTTCCGTCTGGCACGCAAAGCCGATTGGGTGAACATGGGCCTTTAATCAAAAACTAACATAATTTTCCAAATTCCAATTTGATCTGGAATTCAATGGCCATACATGTAAGTTTGTCAGTCACAAGACTGTTACATGTACATGTAAGTGTCACCCTTGTTAAACAAGGTCTATTTATTTTTAGAGAAATTTTCTAAAAATAAATAAATTGAAATAGCATAAAGGGGATGGCAAGCAGAGCATTCTGGTCCCCTGTTCCTCCCACATTATACCATTGGCTGCATCTAAGTTTTGGCACATGATGATAAACTGACGAGTAAAAATGCCCAGCCATATTACACAACTGTTCGCTGAATAAATTGTTTATTATACGACAATTATCTCCTACAACTAAGTTTTTGAAGCTGTTTTTCCTAGCGTGCGGTCAGAAGAGTGTAATAACGTGTCATATTTGAACTCGTTTTGATGCGTATTTGCACTCTTGAGTGCTATGTCAAATAATAATTAAAACTATTTTAAAGTTTGGCAGCTCATTATGCGAACTTTTCTGCTCAAACTAAGCCAAAGTGAGTTGTTTGTTACTGAAGCTTGAATGAAACCGGGCTTAAAGTTCTGTGGTAAAAATATATCTTTTTATAGCGAATTTACTTTGCAGGCATGTTTTCAGGATTCAAAATTTATTTGTTATAGTTGTTCTTATTTCTATTTTATTTGGTTCCATGCCATAACTTGTCATGCTGGTTTCCTTTTTTCTTGACAGACGCAAAGTTCTGGAAGCATGCAGAGGATTTAAACACCTGTTCAATGAGGCCAGAGAAAGAGCATCCAAAGCACTTGGCTTCACAAAGAAACTTAGAAATGATCTGGAAAATGCTGCAAAGTTCAGTATTGATGTACCGATGTATGAACTGCTGACAAGATTGGAGGCTAGCGGCCATGTACAGGTAAGTATTAAGGTGGACCCAGACACATGGTGCAACTTTTTTGCAGTGTTGTGCGCAACAAGAGTTTTTGGGGGTGTCACATGATGCACTTTGTTGCGCATAACATCGCAAAAGCAGAACTTGATCCCACTTCTGCAACTGTTATGCATAAAATAGCAAGAAAAGTTTAAGAACTGCTAAAACTGTTTCATCTGAAATTATATTTGTGACATAATTAAAGTTATTTTTTAGCAAAATAACATTAATATTGTTATTCTTCAGGTTGTGGCACGGCATACTGCTGGACTATTCATGTTTGTTCCAAAAACAATGATAAAGAAAAAGTGGTTAGTATATCAAATTATGAATCATAGATACAATGTAATAACTGGTGTGTGAACATTCATTTCTTTGAAAATTATGACATCCAGTAATAAAAGGTTATTGCCCATTCCAGAAACTATGAAAAATACCATTTGATAATACTCTTTAAAGTGCAGGTTTGGGTGGTGCTTGATGTAAGCCAGATTTTTCCAATTTCTTTTGTTTTCAGCACGAACTGCACGTGCTATGCTTCAACTTCTTGGCAATTTGCATACGGTGCACATTTGTATATGTTGTAGGTTAAAATTATTTTAGGTTAAAAATTATTTCAAACTAGGTTAATTTTTATTTTCCTTTGTCCCAGATTCATTAACATAATCTCAGACAAAGGGAAATAAAAATTAACCTGGTTTGAAATAATTTTAACCTAGAATAATTTTAACCTACAACATATACGAACACACAATGCTATGTCCTAGCGTTGCTACATGTACTCTGAATTCCATTGTGCCATTCTAACAAAGGAGACTTGAATAATTACATCCCGGTGAGACTGAGCCTGCACATAAAGATTATTATGGTATTTTTTGGAGTGGCCAATGATGGGGTACTGTGTAACCTAGTCCCCTGGAACCTCTCTGTTTTCAAAATGGCAGGGCGGGCATAAAAGCCTCTTGAAAAGGTTGTCAAAATACTCCAAGAATCATGGAGTGTTTTGTCACCTGACATACAATGAAATGGCATTTTTGAAGGTTATGTCCAGTGATTGGTAGCTGTGTTTGTTTTCTGGCAATCTAAAACCGTTGTTCAAGTTAAAGTTCAAATAGAGAAAGGAAAATTAACTGTTGTGTGTTTACGTTCTCCACAAAACCTATAATTCGATTATTTGATGTTGTTGTTTTGCAGGGGACAGAAAACAAAATTAATGTACTAAAATGTAAAATGCATGTGCAGACTGATTGTTTTTGCTCATTAAACCTATTGCTTTGTGCCATTCTTATTGCCATTGCCTTCACGTTGCTTAAGGACATTCGCGCTAATTGTCAATGGGCATCCTTACTGCACACGCAATTCATGTCGCAATGCCATGCTATGTCATGCAAGAGCATGCAAGAGAAGAAATCTAAGCACATAAAGGGCTGGTAGTTGTTGGGTTAACTTTGCTTAGATTTACTGTAACTCACTTGGATGGTCGGTGACTGCCAATTACTTTTAGATAGGTAATTTTCTTTTCTAATTCTTGACAGATTGTGAAAAAGTGAACAAAAATCAATGTATGAAGTTTAAATTTTTTCCATTTTTCTACCTGCATGACATTGAATCCTGCCAACTTGGGCTGTCAGAGTTTGTAAATGCTGTTGTTTAAAGATTAGATTGCTTTTAAGGGACGTCTCCAGTTGAATGAATTTGCTTAACAGACCTACTTGTACAAAATTTGTCATAGAAAGTTGCATTTGAGAGATTTATTTGCAATATTTGTAGACTAACAGACATTGGGGCCATATTCAGTAAGGTAGACCAATTTTTCAAAATTAGGGTCGCCTTTCAGATATCTTATCTCGGAAACAAAGTCTGTTACTCACCATTTTTTTTGCCCTTTTGACATGAGTAACTCAGTACGTAGTGTTCAAAAGTTTTATGAAAAAGATCAATGTTAGAAGATTTTTGCGAGAATGTCCTTAAGCTCCCTATTGCTTATTAAAGGAAACCGGTGAAATAATTAACAACTATTCACCGAAGTGGAGGTGGGTAGTGGTGGATATTTACCGAGCCGCGAAGCAGCAAGGTAAATATCCACCACTACCCACCTATACTGAGGTGAATAGTTGTTTTAGTATATACTGAAACAGTGAGATAATATAACGAAAATGATGCTTTTTAACTCATGTATTCCTGTCAACAATTACAATTTTTGCGCGCAAATTGCTGGGAGGTGAATAGCACTTGCTATTCCGAGTTTCAGTAGCCAATCAGAGCACACCAACAATGCTATCCACTGTTTCAGTGTATACTAATTATTGTTATTGACTGACTGATCTTTTTATTCTTGCTACTGCAGTCAAATCATCCACCTCCTGAATTCTTGCTGTGTTCAAGAAGAGTTTGGTGACCAAGTTGTCTCAGAGCCTGGGCTGGGATATCTTCTGATCATGCCATCCTGTGACGTGGAAAGCGGCAGCGAAACACCTGTGGTCTGGACTGGCAAGAAAGTGTCAGTGAATCCGACAATGGACACTGCTATTGGTTTAGCTGACATACAGGTAATGATACAATAGGTAATGGGAGGTTCACTTTATCAGGGATGAAAATGATCACTCACCCAGGTGAGAGTACAAAAATTAATTGTACATTTTTTGGTGCAGTTCTAAAAGTCACTTGCCCAACCCTCGAGTCAGAGTTCTCAGTCGCTCACATAACCTGTAGGGTGGTGGCCCCCTTCCACTGGGGGGTATGAGGGCCTCCCCCAGAAAATTTTTTGAAGTTCAAAGTATGCATTTTAGACCATTTCTGACCAATTTGGGTTTTTGTTTTAACTGCTATGAAAGAGGTATTAGTAATGAAGCACAGTTTTATTTCGCTCGTAATAAAGATAAAATAGCCCATCAACTGTAGCAGTTTTTTTCAAATATCTTAGCACATTTTCCTGAGAAATAGCTGGGACAAGAATTGAAATAGCCAAGTAAAGGTCCGGGTGTCCATGCTCTGACAAAAACCCAGCATTTTGTCAGGCATGGTTCTCTGTGTTGGGCAGTAAATATTAAAATTCAATATCTCAAGTAGTCTGAAACATCAGTGGCATTAGTAAATATCTAAAGATGCTGTATTATGGTAATATTACACAATCTTTTCATTCTTAATAACAACAACAACTACACAAAGTTTTGTACTTCAATCGGAACAGGGACTTTAAAAGTCTAAACATATGGAATGCCTGAATTCTATTCATTTTAGGTTGGCGGGATGATATTGGTTGTTCAAAATTCTAAGGAGTTGGATGTGCAACGTAAGCTGTTTCTGGAGAGCATGAGTTTATCTGTGAGTATTGTGAAGCCAAGGACATCTAGCCACCAAGCCATTGCAGAAACACTTGACGAGTTGCAGGTTTGCACCTTATTTGTTTGATTCACAGCAGTTCTTAAAAGGATTTTTATTTTTTTTAAATTGTGTATTAAATATTCTGTAGAAATAATTCATGAAGAAAAGTGAATTCCTGCTTTTCTTAATCACCATTATATGCTACACTGTATACATTGAAGTCTATCATCTATCTGACTCATGCTGGAGAATGGACAAGCACACCATAGGCTAGATCAAATACTCTGGCTTGTCTGGTCAGAAGGGCTTATGTCCAGTGGTGATACACAATATTAACAGTCCTTTTTTCACCTTTTACTTTAATTTACAGTGTAATTTCTAAATACATAAAGCATTGAACAAGGTATACATGTAGCATACAGGGAAAATAAGTAAATTCTCACTCCTTCAGTTGATCTGCTGTAAACATTGAGCCTGCTGTATGTAATGGTCAAGTGCCTTACCCATGTGGACATCATTGGATGGAGGGGAGGGTGGGGAGTTGGATGCAGGGGGAGGGGGGTCAGTAGAGCAAAATGCCTAGGAGAACATTTCCAATTCATGAGTTGGCTCAAAAGAGACTTAAATTTTATTTAGTTCCAGGCCATAACTTATCATGCTGACTTCCTTTTGTTTCATATTCACGAGTTGGCTGATAGAAGCCTTTGATTTTTCTTTAAAAATAGAATTTCTAGGTTAAATTAACCTCTTCTTGCTTTTAACCAGTACTGGAAGTTTGCAAATTGTTCTTTATAATACCATATACATTTTACTTATGCTTTGTCTATCTTTGCCTTTTTAGGAGGCATGTATCTCTCTTCGTGAGGGAATTGTGAGTGCAGTTAGAAGAGTTGATGAGAACTTGGATCTTGATAGCATGTTTGATATGGACGAAGGAGAGAAGGCTATGGTTTATCAAACATACACAGAGACAATGCACTTGTGTTACAACTTTGGTTTTGAGGTAAATAATGGTGGAGAAAAGTCATACATTTAATTTTATTACCTCTCTAAAACGGCTATGTCTCCTTGTGTTGACTTCTTATTCATTCACCCAAACCTTCTTATTGAAAGTGTATCCTGAATGGACACCTCTACAGAACGGCCGAAAATTTCTGACCAAGGGTGGCCGCCGAGACAAGAGGTTCATCTATATAATGTTGACAATGCCGACCAGCTTGCAGTTTTTCTAAAGTTGTAATTTCAACTCTTAAAGAAATTATTATTGTCCAAAAGAACACCTTAAAATTAGCAAGACTGTAAAATTTGAGAATTATATCTTGCTTAGAAGCGAAGTTATAGGTCAGTGAATTTTAATTTTTTTACGTTTGGATGATGGTATGCAAATCTTGCATCCCCGGTATGCAAGATTAAATAGTGCCATGTAACCATCTCCATATTCACTGACCTACATCTTTGCTTCCAGTTTAAAAGGAGCATTGATGGTTTGTTTGTCCAAGTTGAATTTTAAAAAAAAAATTGAAAAACTACAATGTGGTCTATGAACAAAATGTAATTCAGTAATCCAACAAAAAGTTACTGAGAATTTTTTTCTATGTACTCATTCAATGAAAAGGAAATCAATGTGAATCATTTTGGGAAAGTTGCATAATTAAGGCTTTTATTATACATTGTAGTCACTTTCTGTCTTCTCATTGGCTCACTCTACAGATGATTCACTAATCTGCTAGCAGATTAGTGAATTATCTGTATAGTGCGCATCAATGCATGAGTTTCAAGAGCAATGTCATGTTCAAGGGTGGTGAATTCTATTCTTGTTGGAAAATAATAAACTATGTTTGGTGCGACAGTGCAATTGTCCTTATTTTCTTTTAAACAATGAATAATAAAACAATTACTAGATTTGGTTTTTGTGATATTCCGAATAATCAAGGTCAAAGTAAGTGTTATCAGCCTCAGCCTTTGGCTTAGGTTAATAACGCTTTACTGAGACCTTGATTACTCCGGATGTCTCAAAGACCTAACCAGTAATTGTTTATAATATCACATTGATTCTAACAAATTATTTACAATTTTGCTTATCCAGTATCAAAAAGAGGTAGCACGGTTGGTGTTTGGAGACAGGAAGGACGCTCTTGGACACAGAATGCTGGAATTTGCCAGGCAGTGGATGAAGTTTGTGATGACAAAATGTGAGAGGGGGCGAGGCACAAGACCAAGGTATGCAATCAGTCCCAGTGCAGTTCTATGCATTTCTTTGTAGACTGCAAAACAGTCCTTATTTTTGCTCAAGTCCACCAAAAAAAGCTGCGATAGCTGAAGTGGCAGAAAAGAGCTGGAGCTAGTCTGAAAATAGAGAGTAAAGGTTGGAGAGGGATGCTAAAAATAGGCCCTTTTTCCCTTTCCTCATGCTCACTGTGAGGTGGAGAAAGACAATGTGGAGTAAAGTTTCACGTCTAAAGAAACAACACCATGGCGGAGACCAGGCTTTGAACCACAGACCTTCTGATTTAAAGTCCAACAGGCTAACTACTAACATCATCGCGCCTCCGCAGATTGAGCAGTACGCTGAAGTAGAAATGCTTTCAAGCTGAAGTTTTGATTTTTTGGCTTGTGTTGTCATAGTAACTATTTATACCCCATGAGTAAACTGTTCATCTTTTCTTCTCTGTTCAGATGGGCCAACCAAGGGCTGGACTTTTTGACAGTTGCATGTGATCCAAAGACATTGACTACTTTGACAGAGTCCAACTTCCAGGTAAAATACTATTTAACCACCCCTTTTTTCAGTCTCTAGCATTTTCACTATGCCCTGGCTCCCCATTCACTCTCCCCCGTATTCACTCCCCTCTTATTCATCCCCGCCCTTATTCACTCACCCCGCCCCCCTCTTATTCACTCCCCCATATTCACTCCTCCCCTTATTCACTCCCCCCTTGTTCACTCGCCCCTTTTCACTCCCCCCCTTATCCATCCCCGCCCTTATTCACTCACCCCGCCCCCCTCTTATTCACTCCCCCATATTCACTCCTCCCCTTATTCACTCCCCCCTTGTTCACTCGCCCCTTTTCACTCCCCCCCCCCCCCCCTTATCCATCCCCCTTATTCATCCCCGCCCTTATTCACTCACCCCGCCCCCCTCTTATTCACTCCCCCATATTCACTCCTCCCCTTATTCACTCCCCTCTTGTTCACTTGCCCCTTTTCACTCCCACCCCCATCCATCCCCCCCCCCCCCTCTGGGGTCACAGAAAGTTTTGACTTGAGTTAGTGAAATTGCAAACTGGTACCCTTAACATCTACACTCACGTAATCCAGTCAATCCCATTTGGGGCATAAGGCTAAACAGTCAGTCAAATATATTGAAAGTGAAAAGTTAGTTACTGTTTCTTTTAAATAATATTTCTTTGCAGGATTTAAAAAAAGAAATCAACACATGCATCTGTCATGTGATCGGCAGTGCTGAGAGCTGCAGTGGATCGAACAGCCCAGGTAAGGAATAGTACTGTCTGTCAGATGAGCGAAAGGCACTTTTGATGGAAAAATTAAAGAGTGCTAACTGGCATTGGCAAACACAACTGGGTATGGGTAGTGCTGGAAATAACAGTTGGTCATTGGACATTGTCTGACCAAAATTCTCGAATGTCTGATTGTGCCCCCTTCCGCCCCCCCCCCCCCCCAAAAAAAAAAAGCAAAAAACCTCCAGACTTGCCCATGCTTTGCATACGCTACAGATTTCATGTGTTAACTTATTAATCTGTTTTTTTTGTTATTGCATGAATGATAATTTCCTTAGAATTTTGCCAAAACAATAGCATCTAATTTGCTGTGGCTAAATCCTAAGAAAATTACCCTTCACAAAAAAAAATTAAATGAAAATCAGCCTTTTTACACACAAAATCCACAGTGCTTTTTTCCGCTTTATAAAATGCTCAAGAAAATACGATATAACTCGATAAAGCACGCGCGTGACGTAAGGTTCATTATAACCGTTTTTATTTTATAAAAGAAATAAAAAAACTTGTTCCTCGTGCATTGTTGAGTTATATAAGCACTTGGGAATTTTTAAGAACACTCAAGAAGTGCGAGAAGCACTCGCCTTTGGCTCGTGCTTCTCTGCACTTCTCTCGTGTTCTTAAAAATGCCCGCGTGCTTATATAAATCAATAATGCACTCGGCGCATTTTTTATTTCTTTAATATTTTTGGCCAAAGTCATCACTTACACCCCTTGCACCAAACCCTTCAATTTTGGATTTATTTTCAAAGATTTCTGATCTCTCTGCAAGTTTCCTATGAACATATCTGACAATTTACTAGTTGACTCCAAGTCTCATTTACTGTATTCTTATAGTGAAGTATTGATCTTTTTAAGTAAGTTAGTTCTCGATGTTCTTTAGCCCCATCAGGGTCGCAAAGGGTTTGGGGCTTCAGAGCTTCAAGTCCAAAAAGCGGGTCTTTTTCAGTTCCCTGGGTTCCAGTCATTGTCTAAAGGAAAAAAAATCCATCGGGTCCAGGACTCCAAAGAAAAACAATCAGGGCTCCAGGGATTCCATCCCCCCCTCCATTGGGACCCTGCCCCATCACTGGGTCATTTTATGAACTTGAACATCTTTCACTTCACTTCACTTTTGTTTCAGGATACAGAGCTCAAAGCCCAGCTTGCCCATCCCCGGTATTTGGAAGAAATGTTAATTCATCAACAGCACTCTTGAGGGCAGTTTCATGGCCGGCTGGAAAGCCTCCAAAATTCCCAGGGGACCAGGCTGATGCAGATGAAGCTCAAGCTACACGGCGACAGCTATCAGATCCCACTCAGACCAAACAACAGTTTCAGAGTCTAGCTACTGATGTTAATAATGTCAGCAGTAAGTTAAAATGCAGTACATACAAACAGTAAGGAAATACAGACAAATGAAATAATTATAAAGATTAAACATGGCTGTGCAGAGATATGATACTTCCCTTTAGTGTTCAGCTCGATATTACGTTAAACACCAGAAGAGAAATTTCATATCTGCAAGCACCCATGCACTATTTTGTTTATTATATAAACGACTGTAATTACTGTACAAAGTTTAAGCAATTTTCAGAAGATTTTCGATAATTCTCCAAATACTGTCTGAAGGTTGTATGAACGTTTCCGATCATTTTCTGAAAATTTCCGAAGATTGCCGAAGATGTCCGCAGATTTCCGAGGAAGCTCTGAAGATTTAATAAGGGCAAACATGGAAGCTACATGTAACGTGGAGATATCTTCACTGTTCACAGTGAAGATAAAATTTATATCTTCACATGTTTCAGGGTATGATTTTTTCGTGGTGGGACAAATCATTGTATTTCACTGAAGTTTATACTGGTAATAAAGCCACATAATACCTCTTCACAGATACACAACCTAAACGTTTGTGACAAAGGAACAATTTAATACCTTTTGCATTGGGAGAGATAAAACACCATAAAAAGGTTGGTCTAGGATTTTTGGAAAAGCAACAGGAGATCATAGATTTAATACAGATATTCAGAAAATTGTTCTCAAGTGGTACTGTGTTTTCTACCGCAACAAGTACTTTGTGAAACCCAAATCCCATTAACAAACTTCAGTCACTTGATAATTTCTTTATATGGAAATAGGTTAATGTGAATTGCGGTAGAAAAAGTTAAAGAGAAAGAGATCATCACAGTTATGCAGTAAATGAAGAAGTTGCAATTTGAGCCTGAAAAAAAAAACATTCAGGTCTTGACGGGATTCGAACCCATGACCCTTGCGACTCCGGTGCAAATGCTCTACCACTGGCCTACGGGCCCAGATGGGAGCTTGGTCAATTGTGAGTTCTGCTATACCCGTGAAGTGATGAATATGATAAAATAATAAACTGTAGCCACTTTGGAGGTGACAGTGTAAATGATATTTTTTCTTTTCATAGCAAACAATACAGAAGCCGAAAGTGGGGAGGAAGGAGAAAAAGAAACTCCTAAACACAAAGACAGTTTTGTAGCAGCTCCTGATGCCCCGCGGTTGGAGAAAGTGCGTCACTCTTTGAAGAAGATGGAGGTCAAGAGAAATGAGTTTTTGTTCGAAAAGCATGTTATTGGTCGTGTGAGCAACAGACGCCGTGACATTGTCAAGGAACTGGCGAGCATTTCCAACAGGAAGGTGCCATTCAAGTGGCAACGAGGAAATAAGATTGGTAAGTATTTTCAAGAAGGATCCAAATTAATGCATCAGTCAATTCGAGCAGTTCCCATGACAACCCCTAGGCATTAGCGTTCTGTAAAAAAAAATGGCAAATGCCTCATTGCGAGGACAAAAAAGCTGTGCAAATGCCTCGGGGTATACAGTAATAACCCGCAAGTAAGAACCTGCATTTTTCCAAGTTAGCCTAAACAGGTTCTTACGTTAATGGTAATTAGCACAAATTTAGGCTATTTAGGTTCTTAAGGTTCTTATTTTCTGAAGAAAAAAATTACATTGTAGCTAATAGAATTTAGTGGTATTTAGCCTATTCCTTATATAAAATCTGCATACCAAGTTTGTATTTATGCAAAAATGACTATAATAAGAAAAATTGAAGCACTGATCACAGAACATGACATTATGTACGTGTACTCTTATTTGCCCAAGTGTATTGTACACATTTTTTTAAAATAAATTTTAGAAAATAAGAACCTGTTTCAAATTCTAGGCTAAACAGGTTCTTGTATAGAGGGGGTCTAACTGGCAAATTTTAGCCTAACAGGTTCTTGAAAACTTGGTTCTTACTTGCGGGTTTTTACTGTAGTACAAAAAGATGGAAAATTCTTCCAAACTGTTTCGTCCTTAAACAGTATCCGTTACTACAATGTACAGTATCTTGTACTCGGTATCTATGCGAAGAAAAAACCAGCGGGTTGCATCTTATCCAAGACACGGTGTAAATAAGAGCTGAAATAATCATATTGTAAAGAAACGCTGTTAAGCTGTTTCTCGTTCTGGTCATAGGTGAAGGTCAGTTTGGTAAAGTGTACGCTTGTGTTAATTTGGACACAGGGGAACTCATGGCTGTTAAACAGGTATGAACACTAATCGTATAGCCATGTAGGAATGTTGGTCATCCATGTAAAAAGTATAACAATATTACACCTGACTCATCCCCAGTCATCTCTCTAGGCAAGACGCGGGAGACGCGCGTGGGGGACAGACGTGGAACGAGAGAAGCACGACCGAAGGGGGTGATGAGCCACTCGCGCTCCCCTGAGTCCCCTCGGCCGCGCTTTTATCGTTAATTAAGAGACGACTGGGGACGAGTCAGATATTACACCAAAGTGTAGCCAGCGAGCAAGTTGGACTCGGGGGTGGGGGAAGTTTGAGGGGAAGGGGTAAGAAGCTCCTTCCCCTACCCCTCTTTTCCCCTCCCCCCAGCCCGGGTGCTTGCTTGCAGGCTAACTAAAGAGGGACAACGTGTATTTTTTTTTCGACGAGCACGCCTGTTGTTTTATTTCCCCCGGGGGGGGGGGGGGGGGGGGGGGGGGGCGGGGGCATAATAAGGTGTCTTGTGAAGAAGCGTTTGTCTACTAGAAAAAGGATGTAAAGCAAATAAATGGATCTTGACTTTCATTTTACTTTTTTCCAGATCAAGTTTCAGCCAAATGATCATGGTGAAATCAGGGACCTCGCTGATGAGATTAAAAACTTTGAAGGCATCAGACATGAAAGCCTGGTGAAGTACTACGGAGTTGAACTCCACAGAGTAAGAATTCTCACTCCTGGACTTAAAATAGTAGCCAAGTTCAGAATAGAAAAAAGTTCCAAATTCTTTTTGTACAATATCAAGTATCAAATATAAAGAATCCAACTGTAAGGATTTCATACACAGTCTCAAAAATAAGAACTACTTCGTACAGCAAAAAATAAAACAGTGTCAGAGGGAAGAAACAACTGCTGCATCAATTTCATTTGAATGGTCATGCTTTAGGATTTCATCCACAGACGCAGAAGTTAGAACCACCTTGCACAGCATAATATCCAGTTCCACAGGATAGTACTGCTCAATAGCTTTCTTAAATTTTGATATTTGGCACCCTTAGGAGTTAAATGGTTAAAATAATACCAGGAAGTGGTTAGTTACATTACAGTGCGTCTTTACTGATTTGTGTTATTTAGGATGAGATGTTCATATTCATGGAATACTGTGCAGACGGTACCATATCAGATGTGGCTAAGCTCGGTCTTCCAGAATCAATGATCAGAGTGTACACTTATCAGATCCTCGTAGCTGTCAGTGTGCTTCATGAGAAGGGAATTGTTCATAGAGATGTTAAAGGTAAGTTTGATTTTAACTGTTATTCCCTAGAATGCGAAATATATTCCTCACCTGGAGGAAAGGATCTAAGCAAACAACATATGAACCTAAAATTAAAGAAATGGTCCCTTGCACTCATGAAGTCAAACGTAGAGCGGGTAAAAGATATAGCAAGTCTAGTCTCCTTGGGCTATAATAGCATGCCAAACTTCACGGCCCTCCATACAAGTCTTGATCTCTGACACAGTATTAAGACTCATGTCCCGCCGGAGCAGATCTATGTCTGTAAGGGCCTGTCCCCATCATGAGGCTTCCCCTGGATCGGTTCCCAGAGGACCAAGTCACTAGCAACTAGCTCAGGGTGTCGTATGCAATGTCCAGTCAGTCTGAGGCCCCGTTTACACGGGTCCGGACAAAAACTTGCACGGTTCCACCTTGCGTTTACACGGGACCGGCGGAACTGGACGAATTTTTGAACGGCTAAGTGTGCAAGTTCCGTGTAAACACCACTGCAATCTGTAACAGAATTTGCACGGATCCATGTAAACACGTGGTCTAGGAACAAAATTTGTCCGTGCAAAAATTTGACCCGGACCCGTGTAAACGGAGCCTCCTTCTCCTGATGTTGATGGAGAGTCTAGACAGATCGCCATAGACGACTTTGTTTCTAAACCTAGTATCCTTCCACGAAACAGCAGCAGTCAAGCCCAACCTCATGCTCTACTGTGAACGTCCATGCCTCCGAGCCATAAAGTAGAATGGGCTTTGCCGAATCCCTGAATATAGAGCGTTTTCACTCACGTGACCTTCAGTCCCGTGGGACTCAAATGACAAAGGCCATGGCAGCCATTTTGGTGTTCCTAACAAAAGAAGGTAATTAAAATTCTTTTGTACGGGAACACCAATATGGCGGCTATGACGTCAAGTGAAAACGCTCTATAGCCCCATGTATACAGCTATTTCAATTAACGTTGTCGGATGAAAAAAGCTCAAAGCCAAGACCGCAAGGTAGTATGGGATTTATATGCATAAATTCACCACAATTGCTATTAACAACTATCCACACTACCTTGCGGTCTTGGCTTGTAGGCTTTGAGCTTTCATCCGACAACGTTGATTGAAATAGCTGTATAGTGCTGAGGTAATGCCTACGTCTTTTTGTTTAGGTGCCAACATTTTCGTCTCATCTGGCGGTCTTCTCAAGTTAGGTGATTTTGGATCATCTATCAAGCTAAAAAATCCCTTCCAGACCTGTTATGGAGAAATCAGCAATATACGGGGAACAGTTGGTAAGAAAAATGCTCTTTAACTTTTAAAATCATTTCACAATTAGTCAACGTTTAAAATCTTACTGACAATCTTATTTGTTGGACACTTTGTTGTAGCTTACATGGCCCCAGAGGTGATTACGCTGGACAAGGGAGCAGGGTACGGCAGAGCAGCGGATATCTGGAGTATTGGATGTGTCGTAGTCGAGATGGCAACCGGAAAGGTACATGGAAAAAAATTAGTACATGATAAACTGCAGTCAGTTCGTCCCAAACATGAAATACTTCCTTGTTATAGCCTGAATATAGTTTTCTTTTAGCGGGTCATCGCCACGCTTTATAAAATACAGAAAAGTCGAGTTATGCGCACCTCGCTTTAAGTTCGGTGGATGATGTTACGCGTGCATTGCCTGGTTACTAAGTATATTTCAATAGGATTGAATGCTCTTTTGAAGCTGAATTTAGGTCAGCATCATATCTCTTTGTATTTGGAAAGAAAAAAAGTAATAATCCTGCTTGATATTCTGATTAAGGAGTTAGTTTCAAAAGAAACAGTGTTGCTGCGCGCACTGGTACGAAAATCCGGTTAGGTTCACTCTGACGAAGGGCTAGCTTGCATTTGAAACGTCAGGTTTTGAAGCTCTTCACGGTGGTCGAACAGTGGCTAATTTACCTTTTTTAGTTGTCAACTCAGTCGATAAAACCAAATTTATGTTTGTTATTCTGATAGCTTTCAGGATTCTTACTGGGGTCCCTGTGTCTTTTTTTTAGCCACCTTGGCCTGACTGTGACAACAACTTTGTGATCATGTTCAAAGTGGGTGAAGGAGCCACGCCAGCTATCCCAGAGACCCTCAGTGACGAGGGGCAGGATTTCCTGCTGTGCTGCTTTCAGCACGATCCTTATGAACGACACACTGCCAATCAGCTTATGGATAATCCGTTTGTCAAAGTAGATTTATGAAGGTATATGCTTGTTTCTTACCTCACTATTTTTATATAAGTTCTATTTTAGTGTCCTAAGCCTCGATTTCCTTGTGATTGTTGTAAAACTGAAATCAAGATATCCATGTGTTCAACCTCAACAAACGCCAATAACGTTACGAAGCAATCGGAACTAACAACAACAACAACAACAGTTTATTGACAATAATCAAAATAGAACAATATTGATTGTCCCGCAAATAACGTGATAAAACAGAATCAAGGAGCAAACAAACAAAAAACAAACAAAAACAAACTGTCAAAGTGTTATGACCAACTTTTTAAACTGAGATACCGTCTAGACTTGGCATAGGCATTAAAGTGCATATGAACCGAAATTTCTTTTTATGTAGTTATAAAATTTAGCCTTTGAAATGCACGATTCCAAAATTTGAGAAGTTTAGGGTAAAAATTGGCGATGTTACAAGCGTTCGAAGTTACGCTAGTTTGCCCTAAAAAATGGTCACGAAATTCAAGGGACTGGAGTCGAGTTGTGACGTAATGTTGGTTGCAAAAGTTTGTTTCCGTTCAGTGATTCTCCGTGAGTTCTTGCCGCTCCGAAAGATGTCTGGGGATTCGGTTGCGCCCGTAGCAAGACTCCTCGAAATGCGACAGAGCCGCCATACTGGATATTGAACTGATCGTGCAACCAACATTACGTCACATCACGTGACATTTTGGCCGCGGGATTTGAAAACCATTTTTTAGAGCAAACTAGCGTAACTTTGAACGCTTGTAACATCGCCAATTTTTACTCTAAACTTCTCAAATTTTGGAATCGTGCATTTCAAAGGCTAAATTTATTACTACATAAAAAGAAATTTCGGTTCATATGCACTTTAAGGGTGAGTTGTTAATGAGATACAGTGGAACTTTTACTTTGGAACACCTCCATTAGGGGACACTAAACAAAACAACAACAAAAATCTTTATTAGTAGTTATTATAGAGTTTATAATACTGGCCTGCAGGTAGCAAAAGCTAATCTAGGCAGGCCAGTGAAATTAATGCTGGTCCCGAGGGTGTCCTCTTAATGGAGGTTACACCGTACTTGCTTCGGTACTTATAATTTATCAATGTCTATGTTACTTATGCAGTGCTGTTGAAGAGGCAAAAAGAAGGAGACGTGTGAAGTAATAACAGTGTGGTGTTAGAAATTGCGACAATACCTGCCAGAGACTTTTATATATTGCGGCTTTTGAGCAGCCATGCGTAAGACTTCAAAATGTAAGATGTGCGCAATCTTTCAGGCCTGGAGGCATGAAACTCGCAGATCATATGCGAAACAGGGGTCAATTTAATAAACCTTTTACAAGTGTAGCTATTGTTTTTAACCTCTGAAACAGTGGCTACACTTATAAATTACACTTGTGAAAGTTTTATTGAATTGGCCCCTGGGTCATGGGTAGTCCAGCACTTGTCCAAACGATGTCTGTGATTCGCTTAGAAAACTAGCTAGTGTGATCAATAATTGTAATTTAAGAGTTTAGCATGCCTTATTATTTTATAAAGTTTAAAGTGTATACTATCCAGAATGTGAAAGTTTCTGAAAGCTGGGTAAACCTTACGCTAGCATTTATAAAATTGAAACAGGGAAATTAGTTTGGTACCGAGGGTGTAGTTTTATTTAAGCTTGCCTGTTGCATAAAACCAAACTTTTCAAGAGTTTTAGTGTTGTGTGAAACTTCTTTTCTTGAGAGAATTTGTTTATATAAATCAAGAGATTTTTTTCTGAGAGGAATGAGCTCTGTATTTTTGCAAAGGTTCTTATCATGAGCCTTGTTGTTTTTATTTTTAGCTTAAACAGACTAAAAAAATAAGGGGGTGTTTACATGACACCGGGGCGACTTTCGCGCCGGGGCGAGTTCACTCCGGTTCCCTCTTATGGCTCTACATTTGTTTACATGATACCACCACAAAATGTCATGCCGGCGCGAGTCGCCCCGGCGTGAGTTCACCCCGGTTGTCGCACCGGGGCGAGAATTTCACTCCGGTACGAGATTTCGCAACGGTATCATGTAAACGTGAAACGACCACTCGTTTCGGTGTGAAATCGGTTTGCAGGTACTAGAAATATGACTTTGCCGATATTTTGGGTTTATTTGAAAACTTTCCTCAGAAGTCTGCATTTACATAGACGATACTAGCTCACGCAAGATGGCTTCGTCAGCTTCAACACGTTGGACGTGGGATGATGAAAAAACTGACACGTTGCTTCTAGCAGTACGAAATTATAAACGTCAAAAACTTGGCGAAGGTATAGAATGGGATTCTGACAAAGTTCTTTTGTGGGAGCACATCCGGAAGTCTCTTGGAGAAAAATGGGAAACTGATTTTGGAATGGTCGAACCATCGAGTCCA
The DNA here is from genome assembly GCA_024195265.1 of Dendrophyllia cribrosa. Classification (NCBI taxonomy): domain Eukaryota; kingdom Metazoa; phylum Cnidaria; class Anthozoa; order Scleractinia; family Dendrophylliidae; genus Dendrophyllia; species Dendrophyllia cribrosa. Next base: position 34,091,662 of record JAJLRJ010000004.1, on the reverse strand, counting down.
ATGAAACCGCTTGATTCAGTTATGTAAACATGGTATGAAATGACCCAGTCATCATGTAAACGCGATACGAAATCACGAAGTCATCCCGGTATGAAACTCGCGCCGGTGCGAGAGCTATAAGAGGGAACCGGAGTGAACTCGCCCCGGCGCGAAATTCGCCCCGGTGTCATGTAAACACCCCCTAACCATCGATGCAACCTTGTATAAATCTGAGCCTTATTCTTGCCTTGCACATGACGTCCTAAAAATTCACAAACCCAAACTTTACATCCTACAAAGCTGTTTCTAACATGGTATGTAGATGCCAGTGTTACAACCCTTCACAAAAAGTTTCAGGTTTTAACAATGTTTTGCTTCCGATTTATGGCGGTTTAAGCCGTGAAAATAAACCAAATTGAACCAGTTAAAAGTTATTTTTGCATTACAGATTCTTATAAGCCGATATAATGTAACTTATAGTGAATCCAATCTTTTGTGATGAGATTTTTTGCGTAATTATGACTTTGAAGTTTTGGCCGCCATGTTGGTGTACCAAAGTGGTACACCAACATGGCCGCTCCATACTTTTTTACTGAAAACGTCTTTATACTCATTCGCCTATAACTCTTGAACAAAATGCTTTGGCGCTTCAAAATGTGGCCCAGATGTGTAGTTTTAAATTTTCTACAATTCCATAAACATTTTGGAATCGAAATCTGTTTGATATGACAGGATATGACGTAATTGCAAGCCAATAATACCTTGCCTAAAAGCGGAGCTTTAGGTCAGTGGAGATGAAAGATTTCAAAAGTGAATGTCGAGCGGGATGCAATATTTGCGTACCGCCATACAAACGCATGCCGGTAAAATTTATAAATTCACTGACCTATATCTTCGTTTCTAAGTAAGATTTAACTCTCAACTTTTACGGTGTTGCTAATTTTTAATGGTTTGTCTGTCCAAGTTAAAATTAAAAAAAAAAAAAACATGCTCTTTGGAGAAGTTTTTGTAAAATTGCAGGTTGTTTGTTTGCGTTTCCATGGAAACTGAGCACTGGTTTTATGGTGAATAGCTTTGATAAAAAATTTCGAAGTATTTGAATATCTGAAATTTCGGAAGGTTAAGAAGAATTTTATAATAATTATATTAATCAGAAAAGGCGTTAAAAGTTGTTTGGTCTTTCTATTGAACGGGTGAAACTTTGTTTTGACGTCAGAAGAGAAATATGTACAAGAGAATGTAATAATGAAACGCATCTTTTTTTTCATTAACATTTGGTCAGTATTGGAATGGTATTATGAGTAGAATTGGATTTCTCATATAAAATTTTATTTCAATAACTGGTCAGTCGCGTTCGAAACAAGTTTAACTCTGATGTTACGAACTTGTTGATGGTGAACACCAAGGATTTGTTTGCTTTTTTTGGCATGTTGTACTCAAAGGTGAGGATTATGTCGCCTGTAGAGAGGCTAAAAAACATTAAAGATACCGTGAGACGCGCAAAAGTGTGGCCACTCTGAATATTAAATTTCAGGAAACCAACACAAGGCCACAATTAAATTTAGCTGGTTTTCTGATAGCTGTACTCGTATTCTGGTTGAATATGCGTTCCCTATCAGAAGTGATTACAGTTTTACGCGTCACGCTGCAATCCTTTGTGTTGTACATTTATGCATGCGTGTTGTTGTATATATAATTTGTGGTTAGTGGTAACTTTTCTTATGGGAAATACTATTTTACTAAGTTACGAAAATGTCAAGGGGGAAATGCATGCGTCTAAAAAATATTGAAAAAAAAATCACAAAAAATTGGTTTAATGGATTTATACTCTTAAAAAGAACTTGTAAGTTTGTAAGTGATGTCGGTTTTAGTGAATAAAAGCACTTTAATGTGCCAACAGAAGTTTTACGAACTCTCGACTTGTAATATTGCTAATAAAAATCAAAGGCTCCCATGATCCAACTCGTGAATACGAACAACGTTCGGACCCTCCCCTCCCCTAGACGTATTGCTCCATCAACTCCCCACCATCCTCTCCCCCCAACTTGTCTACCATTATATATCGCGACCGAGTGAAAATGTGCATATGTTAGAGCAGTTTTCAATTGACTGTGAAGGCATGTCGAAAGTAATCACACAATTGCTTTTGCATTGCTACGCTTTGTGATAGGCTATAAAATCTCGCGCCACTTTCTCGACCAATCAGAAGTAAAACCAAAACCAATCGCGACTTGCTCGCACGCGTTTTCCCGCGCTTGGCGCAGCCGACATGTAATTGCTTTGAGTTCTGATTGGTTCACAATATTTACAATACAGCGAACTATCAGCTAGACTGGGAAAAAATTTACTCGCTATCCTTCCAAATAACGCTAGACACTAAATTAAGAGAATTTCAATACAAGATATTTCATAGAATTTGTTATACAACAAAATGCTTTTCAAATTTAGAATAGTTGATTCACCGCTATGCTACTTCTGCAAGGAAGAGTTAGAGACAATAGAACATTTTTTCTTCCAGTGTGAAATTGTCTCTTTTTTGGAATGAAGTAAATAACATCCCAAAATCGCAAAAGCTTATTTCCGCCCCTTTCGAAATCAAGGATATTTTCTTTGGAATTGTCCGTGCGGTCAACAACAATGTTCTTATTAACTACATCATTTTCGAGGGTAAATACTTTATCTTTCGTTCTAAGCTTAATAAATCTCCTCTCTCCGTTAGTCTGTTTTTAGAAAAATATAAGAGAACGTATCAAATCGAACGTTTTATTGCGAGAAGGAACAAAAAGCTTTTTCTCCACAACAAAAAATGGGAGCCCCTCCTCCCTCTTTTGAAACAATAGCTATAACTTTCTTTTGGTATACAAGTTATAAGGGTTTAAGTATGTTAAAAATATCTAAGTCTAAGTATCATTCTGTAAGTATTGTTTTGTAAGTAGCGTGAGTATCGTATTGTAAGTAGTGTAAGTACCGCACTGTAAGAAGTAAAACCAAAACCAATCGTGACTTGCTCGCACGCGTTTTCCCGCGCTTGGCGCAGCCGACATGTAATTGCTTTGAGTTCTGATTGGTTCATTGGATTGTTTACGACTGCTGTGATTGGTCAGAGTAATTACTTTGGTTTTGGTTTTATGACATTCAATCCTCGGTGATCCTCGGTAGGAAAAAAGATGGCGACTGGTACATTTACCCATAATTCTTAGCGCACAAAAACCTTAACGTTCATAAAAATGTAAAGAAAAGTTAAAATCTTCAAACCTAGTTTACACATTGTCCTTAGTACTGGAACAAATATTGTAAAAATTTGGCTTTCTTTGTGCCTTATGTGCTGTGTTAGGTCCGCAAGGTATTGTGCTAAAACGAACAGCCGCCATTTTTTTTCCTACGGTGGATTGAAAACGGCTCTAACCCATATGTTATTTACAAATAGATTTCAGTTGTAAGATGTCCTCTGATAAACGTTTCACATCATAGCACGGTCAAAACAGTTTTGGCTATGCTATGACGTCAAACATTGTTTATCAAAAAAAAAAAGGCCAGCTAAAATCTATTTGCTTTTTACCAGAACAAAAACATTTAACTTGGAACCATCATGTTCAATTTGGTTTTTAAAATCTAGAGAAATGAACGTAGAAATGTCATCAAGCGCATTGAATCTTTGATCATCACGGAAACTTTTGATTTCACAGACAAGAATCATCATCTTTATTTAAAAAACACGGGATCACTTTCATTTAAAAATGTTCTTCCATTGAGCCGTGGACTACTACATACATACAATACGAAGTAAACTTTCAAGTCATTCGTTTATTTACATTTTTTCCACTTCATAATGAGTCATAGCGTTTCGGTTCCTCTTTAAACTTGAATAAGTTTGCCAGGTTATTAAAGTACTCGAGTCCACAACCATCCAAGTTCTGCTCCAAACGTTTGAGCTTTGACTAGCGTGGATTTTTTTTACTAATGACAAATGTAATATTTGATTTGAAATGGCGTCAATTCGCCGAAAATAGACAGAGAAAGCAGCTATCTTGCAAACCAAACTGGCCGAATTTCATTACTCTCTTTCTGTATCTCCATTCCACTCCCGGCTTCGCTGCTCGAGAATTTAGTATCGCGCGTACGCAGGCTAATATTTTACGTAATTTATAATACATGTGGCGAGCGAACGATACGAAAAACAACAACATTTAAGGGTTATAGTGATTTACAAAGAAGATTACGGAATATATATTTTATTGTGCATAGTTTAAGCTGAACAAGATTTTGAAAGCGGCTTTTTAAGTGCCTTTGTTTTTCTGTTGTCTTATGCTGCTATTCTGGATAATTTCTGAAGAAGGCAAATCGTGGAAAAATGTCTGGCTCATCATTAAAATACGCCGTATCATCACTCTGACGTTGACATCGCGCGGCGTAGTCCAATCGTCGTCTTCCGGGGTCGATTCGACGTTAACGAGAACTTCTCGAGTCAAATCATCGTCTGCCGAGGACGATTTGAGGTTCTGGAGGTCTTCTCAACTTGTGGCGACGGCTCGGTCGTGTTCCGAGGCCAACTCATTGTCTACGATGTCGTCTCGTCGGTACAATAAAGCTTTGTTGCTGTCGTTGAAAAGACAAGCCAAACACTTTGTTTTGTTTTTTTTCATCCCCGATTTACCATCATTTGTGGTCCCACATTCTGGATTACAGCGGAGGTTTAATAACCAACATGTGGTTATGGGGTTCTGTTCAACGCAAATCCAGTGCTTGAGGAGGGAGGCTTGCGGACTCACTTTTACTGAAATTCTCCTTACTAATACTACATCAAACAGATGTAGACCAGTAAGGAGAATCTGCATGCCAACCGGCTTCAGGCTGAAATGGTTTAAAAAGTTCAGTTCTTAATACTGCTGTGATGATTACAATATTCTACATATACATGTTCATCTCTAACAATTTCCCAGACCGCAATGACTTAAGGACTTTTGTCACTTCTTCACTGGAAGCCTGCGAACAGTAAAATAAAAAAAAAAATCATCAGTCCAACTTTTTTAATTCATTAAGTATTGAAAAAATATATTAAAAATTGACGGGTTTGTTGAGACTGATAGAGATACAGCTGAACCTTACATTCAGTTTCCTTGGCAAAGCATCTCAATATTCGAAAAATATTGGAGCGAGCAAAGAAAAACGAGGGAGGGGAGGGGGGGGGGGGGGGGGGGGTGAGCCTCCATCAACTGGTGCTCTTCCAACTGAGCTAACTAGATGGTAGTAATCTTTCTGATGGTGGCTATAACCACTGTACTGTGAATTTTTTTTCTGTTACCTGAGGAAGTGACCTTAAAGGAGGATTCTTGAGAAGGAATTTGAAGGCTTCCACAGACTGTGAATCTAGATGTGATGACTCTGTATAACAAACAAACAGAGCTGCTGCCATGCAGTGAATCTGACAGAACTGCAAAACTAAACAACATATAAGGTATTATCAAATAGAAGTAAATATAATCTTTGCTCTGATGTAAGGATTAAGTTGACACTAATATTAACTAGTGGTACAGTGGTGTAGTGGTACAGTGGTGTAGTGGTACAGTGGTGTAGTGGTTAGCGCATTTTACTTCAGATCTGAAGGTCTGCGGTTCAAGTGGGCTTATGGTTGGTGTACGACGACCTGACTGACGTCATAAAGCCTAATACAATACAATACAACCTAACACTACCTAACACATTACAGTCATCGTACACCAGCCATGAGCCTTTGAGTGTTGGTCTCTGTTCTTGTGTCGTTTCCTTAGACAAGAAACTTTGCTCCACATTTTCTCTCTCCACCCTGGTGTATTGTACGGGCAATATAATGCTGGGGGTAAACCTTCCACTTGACTAGCATCCTATTCAGGGGGGAGTAGCAATACTCCTAGGTGCTTAATGCTACAGAATTTGGGTTAAGCTGTGGCCAAGTGAGCACCCTGTGACTTGTTCTTGCAACTTTACCTACCATCAACTGGAAAACATTTGATTTCTCCTTTTAATAATACAAATATAAGTAATACAAAACTATTTAGAGAAAAGCCCCATAACTCACAGTTGGTTTTCATGCAAGTTCTCTCTTCAGAACAAACTTGAATATTTTAGAATATTGGTCTTAGTACAGAGAAGAAAACTGGAATGCCTAGAGAATACCAGGTGTGTATTGGGTCCTGAGTATGAAAACAAGTCAACAATGTGCTTGAAATATGACTTTATTTTCCATGCTCAAACCTCCAATAAATAATCAGTCCATGTACTGCACAGTGTTCTTAAGGCTTCTAAATAAAAGCACAGAAATAACCTGTTTTCCTGACAATTTTCAGCCAAACACTTCTAATTTCCTACCTGATGCTGCCAGTCCTTTGATGATGTTTGGTGTTTCTAGAAAAGAGCATTCTTTCTGTGGAATTTTTTCCTCCCAGGAATCTGTTTTTAACACTTTAACAAAATCAGACTTGAGATTCTCAGGATCTCTGGTGTGATATTCACAGGCTGGTGCTGATGTTAGGATCACAACACGGGAAGGCTTCAAGTTTTGAAGCAACTGCAATCAGTATATGTAAATATGTTAGTTACCCATGTTATCTGTTCAAATTGAACACCTCTTTCTTAGAGCTGTGAGGAGGTTGGGGGAGGGGGGTGTTAGGTGGGTTATACCCCCATAAAATAGGTACAAGTCAGAATCTTCTTTTGTGGTGATGAAAATTCTCAAGTACTCATTTTCACACTTCACATCCTTCAGATAAATAGTTTATGACATTTTTTCCACACAAAACACTTAAAGGTTTGGCGATAACTTCAAAACAATTCATTTCAGGGGGTACTATCACAGATTAGCTGCATGGGTATGTACCACTGTGAAGGATATGTACGGTTTTCAAACAGTTTAGTCTGGGATAAGGTGTAGTAATAAGATTTTTTTTGTCTATAATGGGATATCAGGGGTTTCAATAAGAATTGAAGTAGGAAGCTGGCCAAGGTATACACCACTTTCATAATGGCGGCCGATTTATTTATTCTTTTATATGTATGTTAATTAGCCTCACCGGCCTCGTTTTAGAGTAAAAATTCTTTTGAATTTTGCACACGCCAACGAGGCCGGTGAGGCTAATTAACATACATATAAAAGAATAAATAAATCGGCCGCCATTATGAAAGTGGTGTATAATAGGCGGCTGTGGCAGATAAGGGACTATCCCATTCCATCCCACTAGGGTGGACTGGTAACCGGCGGTGAGAGGCGAAGTAGGCGGTGGTACACCGCCGGCAGCCGGCTTCTATTGAAACCCCTAGGATATTGTATACAGGGACAATGATCAGTCACAGTGGTATGAAAATTTTTAATAGTCTAGAATAGAAATTCAAAATCACAAGTGAAAAAGCCTTACATAGCGAGTCTGGTATTGGGCAGAGATTTTGGGTCTGGGTTTCAAAATGCAGCTGAACGTGCACAAAGTACAGAGTACCACCCCCCCCCCCCCCCCCCCCCCCCCCCCAACCCCCTTAGGCCCTTCTAAAAGTTCTCATGAGGGAAATGATAAGGCAACCTCGTTCCCAGGGTCTCTCTTGTTCCCGCCCCCTGGAGCGAGCGAGCGAGAGAGAGAGAGAGAGAGAGAGAGAGAGAGAGAGAGAGAGAGAGAGAGAGAGAGAGAGAGAGAGAGACACGTGACCAGCCCCAACCAGGGTTTCTCTTTCTCTCGCTCCAGGGGGCAGGAAGAAGAGACCCTGGGAACGAGGTTGATGATAAGGGTCATAATATGCCCGATGAGTTAGTCTTCAATTTTTGTCCTACCTTTTCTGTCCAGTGGAATGCTTTTTCCTGGGGTACAGGCGTTCTACACTGGCAAATTACTGACTCATCGTGACCACTCGTTAACTGATACAGGCAACTGGTATCGGGCGATTTTGACGCAGAACAGAGCTTTTCAAAGTTCGTCTCCTTTTCCGTTTTGGAGGTAATGCAAGCGACGATCTTACTCCCTGCTGATAAGAAATGCGCTTCTAAAAATTTTGTTGCTACTTCTCCGAGCGCAAGCACAAGCAAAGGGCAATTTCTCGGAGAGGGCGCCTGTGAAGACTCTACAAGCTGAGGCGCCCAGTGAAAGGCCAGAGCCTTTGAATATTCTTCTAGCGCAGAAGATCCCTCGTTGTCTTCTTCATCGTCTTCATCGTACACTGCACGAGAGGAAGGAAATTTCACTTCCCAAACACCGAACGAAGCCGCCATTTTGAATACAATGTAGTGCCCAGGCCATCAGCCGTTCGGGTGTATGAGCCCGCACCTGTCCGCTGACTGTCCTTGTCATGTGATGATCATGTGATGGTCGCGATGATGTGATGATGTGATGGTTGTTGTGTTGTGTTTCCGGTGATTTCGCTGTGTATTTTCTATGATAAAACGACAATGGCGCTGCGAATTATCCTCCTTGTGTTCCTGTTACAAGAAGCAGTGGCGCAGGTTAATGTTAATCCTGGTATGAAGTCGTTCTCGTACGCCATTAAAAACGGGTTTCTGTTTGCTAACGAAGAGCAAACGCTGTACGAGCACAATACAGGCCAGCCGGGAGTTGTGACAGAGCAATGGTTCACGGGCCAAAAATCCATGAATCAAGATACCAGGATAAGAATCTATATAGACAATGAGGCCGAAGCAAGTTTAGATTTTCAACTACTTCTTGCTCATGGTGTAGGATTTCTTGAGGCGAATGAGGTTCCAAATACTCCATGGGGCACCAGACGTATTGGGCATGACGCTGATGGTGGAATCTTCAACACATTCCGCATACCGTTTGGCAAATCTTTCAGAGTTACTGCGACCAGTCCAATCTATAGTGAATTCTGGTACATCATTAAGGGGGTTGAAAACTATCCAGTGGTTTTGGGTGACCTTGTTCTTCCCGCGAACGCAAGACTAAAGCTCTACAAGAACATCAATGTTTTTATGAAGCCGTTCGAGTTCCTGCCTTTGGCGTACATACCAAGCTCTGCAGGAGCAGTGTTCATGGTGACCTTGGCTGTGAACAGCACGAATCTCGTTTTTCTTGAAGGCTGTTTTCGTGCTTTCATTGATGGCAGTAACAAGACAACTTGGCTTTCATCTGGCACCGAAGACTTTTTTCTGTCTGCATATTACTTTAACAGGGGAATATTTCATCAAGAAAATGCTGGGTTAACTTACATAGATCAAGGATCTGTCAGTGCGTACAAGTTTTTCGAGAACGACCCTCTGCTGTTTAGCAAATCTTTTGAGCTTTGGTGGAGGTGCAGTGATGTTGATATCACTCAAGACAAACATGGCTGTCCTGACAAATGGCCAGATCATAGACCTTATGCTTCCCCCGACAGAAATCATCATGGGTTTTACAGCAAAGAAGAGTTTTCCAACAAAGAAGAGACTTTCAGCAAAGGAAAGTTTTCCAGCAAAGGAAAGTTTTACAGAAAAGAAGAGATTTCCAAGAAAGGGAAGTCTTACGTGTATGCCAACTTACGTTCTGCTAATGTAACCACATATACATGGGTGTATGAATGGTAAAAATTTGGCCTTACATATTGGTGGTAAGCGGGGGTGGGGGTGGGGGGTGGGGGGTGGAATTGGGGGTACTCTATATATTTGTGGGTGGTGGTGTGCCGCTGGGAGTCTAAAAGTGTTACCCTATACTGGATCACATTCAGCTGCATTTTGCAACCCTATTCTAGGTTATTTACCAAAAATCCCTACCCTATCCCAGACTTAGTTTTATATCACTGATCAGTTTCCTGCTAAATGCTACCCTATTCTAGACCAATGTCTCTGATTTCTATGCCTTATCCCATACTAGACTGCTCGAAAACCATACCATTCACAGCGGCGCATACCCATATAGCTTACATGTATATATGAGAGTACTCCTGGGGGGAAAGTTAAACACTCAAAGTTGTGTCCAGTTGCAACTTGGCAACTTTTGAGCACTCTTTCACATTTTTTTGGACAAAATCTTATTTCCTCAAACACCACCTAGAGTGCTTATTTCAAATTTCGTATTTTGGGCTATTTTTTGTCCTTGATAAAGAACGTGAAGAAGTGTTTCTTGAAAAAAATCGACGTCTGAAGTCAAAAGAATACAATAGAATCCTTGAAATGTAGTTTAACAGAATCAAATTTCTGAAACCTTTCTGGGGGAGTGGGTAGGGTGCAGGCTTTGAAGAAGCTGGCTCCACAAGGAAACTAAAATTAGCTGATCATAAAAGAGAGAAAGTCTTCCATGCTTATTATCTTCAAACTTTTAGTAGCCAGCCATCTTCACTGCAGATGCAGGCCATAACAGCCAGTTGCTGGTCACTAATGACAGCTCTGAGGAGGAGGGGGGGGGGGGGGGTTGGGATGCTCCTTGATGGCTGCATTGCAATAAGCCAAAAATGAAACCAAATTAAAAAAGGTAAAGTGAGTGGCTGTTCACATAACAGTTCCAATCTGTGATAGTTTTTCAATAATTACTGAACATGCATATATAGGCAAATCGTTGTTTACCAAAATTGCTTCATTAGCATATTTGCCTCGTTCTTTTATCTTAAGCTACAAGAAAATCAACTCTAAATACAATGTATTGAAAGGGCATAGCACAATTAGCTTTCTCTGAAAATTTGAGCCTGATATACTAAATACACTTTGTGCAATGCTGTTTTAAAAAAAATCAAAATTTCACAAAGAATGTTTGCAGGGTGTGACAGAAGTGCTGTCCGATAGCCCGGGGCTAGTGGAACGACTTGTCAGGCTAGTGTATTTCTGTTGCAGTTTGCCAATGGGCAAGCAGCATTTGTTGCCTTTTTCTCGTTAAGTTAGGAAAGTGTGTGTACCCGAAAGTTCCTAAACAAAAGTGAATATTAGGAACATTTAAAAAATCTAAGAAAATATCAAAGGTGAGCAATAGAAATTGAATGATTATCACCTTCACGATTCTTTGTTATTTGTAAGTTAAATATACTTGGATAGCAACAACAATACTTTAAAAAATCACATCTTGGCAACCAGTTCAAAATGTTTCTTCGCAAATACTCAAATTGTAGTCACTGAATAAATTTTTACTTTTGGGCTAGCTCCTTAGAGCTCCAGGCTAGTAAGCTAAAGTAACAACTTGCCTGAAGGGCAAGCTGATCTTTACCTTTTCATCTCACCTTGTGTATGGCTCATTAATGCTTTTGCCACCCAACAATTTTGCAGTTTTGATAGCAGATACATGTATTCATAAAAAAGCTAAAGCTAAAAATTACATAGATTACTAAGTTTAATAAACTCTTTCAACTTTTGAAGTCAATTTGTATTTAACACTGTGCCTTAACACTGTGCGTAAATTTGGATGCTAATGAAACAAAATGTAAACAATAAGATCAGCATAGATTTGCCTATAGAGTTGATGTATCTTAATGCCCAAATATTCAAATTAAATCATTGCTTTACATCAGAAACCCATAAGTGGATTTCTGTTTACATGTAATAAGCTGCATTAGCAATGTTGAAATCTTGTACATTTTTGCACATTTTTATAAATAATATAAGTAATTTATTGTAGTAACTTGAGAATGTTTCATGTCATCCGTGTGTCACTTCACTCAAAGCTTATTACCATGATTACTGAGAAAAATACCTGCAATGTTATCATTCAATTTAAGAAAATATATTTTGTCTGATTTGAATTTGTTAATAAAAAGTCAGAAATTCCAGTATTAGTCATAACTTCCCACCATTGAGATACTTTCATGTTAGACAAAAGTTTTGTTCAACTTTCTGAATAGAAAATCAAGTAAAAATGAAAACCTTTTTGTTGCTCAGGATTATAGGCAGATTTCTGCTGAAGTATTTTTTATAATAAATAGATGTTATCCAGTGAAAAGTTGTGTTTAAAGTGCCCCTGTGATCAAATTTGATTTTCATTTTTTTACATTTTTGTGTACTATTAGACTTTTTTACTTATCTTGCCAAATTTCAATCCATTACGAACATCAGAAGTCATTTTATTTTAACATTTTTTTTCGAGAATAATCAACCTTGTTCCAAGGCTTGGTTGCGAATGGGAGAAAGTGACGTCAAAGACTCAAACATACCTCATGGGTTGAAATTATAATAACAATAAGCATATAAAATTGCACGAAGAACAAGTCCAAAGTTTTTGTTGCTTTTCGCGTGATTTTCAATACTTATTATTATAATTTCAACCCTTGTAACTTTTGAGTCTGTCAACAAAATTCTGTGGTGTGACCATTCAAATGAAACCTCTTTGGCAGTATTTTTGTATAGTACCATTTGTTTTTCAATATTTTACAAAATAAAATGTGAGATTTTTCTTGTATTTTGATCGTTGGCACTCTTGGGAGTTTAAAGGATTAAGAGACGTTTGAATCCACCACTTTGACCAAGGAAGATCATGTGTTTTCTGATGATTAGATTACTGGCTGCCCCATCTCGAGGCATCCCTCCCATATTCTAGCGCGGTGCACATGAAGTTGTGGGACTGATTCACTGCACTTAGTAGCATTTTGCATCCTTCCCACGACACCCCATTTCCCTGTGCTAAACTGTGTCTGGGGATGAGACAGGGTTACTGGTATATTGGCCTCTCATTTCATCTCAAAGACAATAAGTTGAAAGGATAAATGCAAAACAGGAAAGATGCGTGAATGTTATTTCTTAAACATTATATAGTCGAAACTCATCAGTGACTATAACTGGCACAATTTTAACTTTTTTTTTTTTTGACGTCTAACTAATATTGTAAGAAATAATTCAAATGTGATTTACCTTTTAGTTACTTCTTAATAAATTACATGTAATGAAAAATATCAGATGCTGTCTACCAAACTTACAATATGCTACCCAGTCTGCTCCCTGGCAACAGTTCATATGAAAAAAAAAATGCAATTACTAAGCTTTGATAACTTCTTGAAAATACATATAAAGCAGACCATTGTGTAGCCTCCAGCACAGACCTTACTGGCAAGGATTTTGTAGACTTCCTTTAGCCTTCGTCACTGGGGGAGAAGTGTGCGATAAGCCCTTAGGACATCTGAATTGGAGACTAACGATGGTGTTGCAACCTACCAATACTATACAGAACTACTTTGACAACCGCCTCTTATTGTGGCGAGAGTGAAGAGAGGAGGCTGTATTTACAGGCTCATTATCCTACCAGGGAGTATTTCTCAAAATATTTAGTGGGGATGTGTGGCCCACCCCTAAGAACTGCAACCTGTTTTCAGACCAAAAATTATGTCACTTGTCCTGCCCAATTTCCCCTCTTTGGAAGCCAAATTAGCAAAACAATTTGCCCTATTTTAGACTGGCTGACAAACTATACTCGATTTTAGACTAAAACTCCTCAAACCACACCCTTTGAACTGCACATACCTATACACCACTTTCATAATGGCGGCCAAATTATTTATTCTTTTATATGTATGTTAATTAGCCTCACTGGCCTCGTTGGCGTGTGCAAAATTCAAAAGAATTTTTACTCTAAAACGAGGCCGGTGAGGCTAATTAACATACATATAAAAGAATAAATAAATCGGCCGCCATTATGAAAGTGGTGTATATTAAGCTTATTAAGCAGTGGCCGGCTCAAAACTTTTCTAACCACCATTGGCCACTGCTGTTTAATTTGGTAACAAGTAAAAAGTGTATATATTAGTACATCTGTCCAGTCTTATTATAACTGATATCCTTCATCGCAATGAATCACAACTTTAATGGCTCCTCCAGCACCAGTTCTAGAAGTTTCAAAAGCATCAAGTGACTGCTCGAGTTTAAAGTGATGTGTGATTAGAGGTTTGACATTCACGGCTCCAGAGGCAACCAGGGCCAAAGCTTTGGGATAACTTGGATGAAAAAAGAGAAAACAAATGAAGAGATTAATTTAAATTTTAATTTACAGTGTGACTACTCAAACTGTACCACTTGAAAGAAAACTGACCAATCACAACGTTAATCAAGAACAAAGGATGACATACTTTTTTGTAAACAAACCAATAACGTTGAAACATCCAGACAAAAGATCTACATATTAATTTGAAACCAAACCTTTTGATTGGTCACTTTTGATCCTATGTTTTGAACCCAGGGGGGTACTCCCCCAAAATAACTATACGGGTATGTGCCACCCAATAGTGTCGTGATTTTGGGGTATCCATGTTCAAGAACTTTCCTAGAACAGGGTATAATAAAAATTATTTCAAACACACACGGGTTTTTTAAAAAATTGGCCGATTTCTAGAGCGGGCTATGGTGGTACTCCCCCAAAGTAACTATACGGGTATGTGTCGCCCAACAGTGTTGTGATTTGGGGGTATCCATGCTCAAGAGCTTTCCTAGAATGGGGTATAATATTTCGAACACACAAGGGGTATTAAAAATTGGTCAATTTTTTAGAGCGAGCTATCATTTTGAACACAATATTCTTTCTAAGGGCCGATTTACACTGTACAACTTTGTCGCATGCGACCCGCTTAAAACATGCTTATGACATGCTTACAACATGAATTACTCCATGTAAATCAACTCACGTCATGTTGTAAGCATGCCGTAAGCATGCCGTAAGCGTGTCGCATGCAACAAAGTTGTACCGTGTAAATCGGCCCTAAAACGCGGTCCAAATTTGGAGACCTCAGTAGCACATACCCACCCAAAACATACCCAAGTTCTTCGTGACCATTAAACCAGGGAACTGTTTAACAGAGGTGAAAAACCACAAAATTATCTAATTTGTTACACAGTTCTCAACTCACCAGTTCACATATCGAAATATCCCTCTTATGTCCACCTCTCTGATCAGTGCATCCACAATGGGAAACTGCACTTCAGGTTTACCCATCCCCACTACCACAAGGGTCCCTCCTGGTTTAGTCGCCTGAAATTTAACAAACAAAGGACAAAGCCATATGGATACAACAGGTTTTTTTCAGTCAGCAATCTTTTCCATGGCATGTAATAAAACACTTTGGCCCAGAAACACTCAGCTTCCCTTGGATGCATGTTTTAATCAGTGCTGTATTGGACTAGAATTAAAAAGAACCAATTTATGACACAACAACTTATTTAAATCTTCTATTTTGCTCTGGTGACTCATGAGATTGTTTACAAAGTAATAATGGTGTTTGATAAATGATATAATATTATTATTTGCTGAATTCAATATGTATTAATCATGTTTTTCTCAGTGAATTTGTTCCTGCGAGAAACAGATAGTCTGATGTTGCTGGACGTGCAGAAAAAAATAATTTTAATATCATTGAGAAAACATTTTCCGGGTCCATTCATTTTCCGAGTTAAAAATTCGCTAATAAAACTGAGAATAATATTAATTCATCTCTCAGAGAGGAATATTTTATTACTACTAATAAAAAAATATTATTTTACTAATAACAGATGTTGTTAACTTACATAAATTGCAGTATGGAAGCTAGGTTCAGCACCACTACACTCAATGCTTTGGTCAGCTGGCCCCATGCTCTCTACAATTTTCGTGGCCAAGTCCTTGCTGTCTTTAGTTGGATCCACTTTGATAACATAGTCAGCACCAAGCTCCTTGGCTTTGTTTAGCCTGCCCTCATCGATATCTAAAGGAAGTAATATTATTAATAACATTATAGGAATATATGTTGAAGCCTAGAAAGTCTTAACAAATTTTACTGCAAATCTGTGGAATATTACACTTAAAATTCCTCTACAGTGGAACCTCGATTTAACGAAGTGGGAAAAATGGTTCGTTATATCGAGGGTTCGTTATATCGAAAACATCGTTACAACAAATTTGCGTAAAAACAAACCAAAATGTTCGTTATATTGAGGTATAGTTAATAATTGTTTTTTAACAGTGTAACATATTTCAGGATCTGAACAAATAACATTTGCACTTAAATGCCTGTATGAAGCTTAATTAGTACACTGTACATATAACTACAGCACTGGAAAACTGTACAGGTTATACCTTTCTCCTATAGCACACACTGTTGGTCTGTTCCGCATTCATCTTTTGTCGTGCATTGACATTTATTTGTTACATCGGGATAAATTTTACGTTTGGGCTGCCGGAATGTGTTTGTCATAACAAGGATTTCATCATATCGAGGTTCTGTGCCATACATTTTACTTGTAATTTTGCCTGGCTGAACAATATCGTTCATTATACCAAGGACTTTGTGATATAGAGGTTCGTTAAATCGAGGTTCCACTGTAATAGATACAATACGCTACAATACAAGTTATTAATGTCACAACATACACATAGGATAAGGGGGTGTGCGGAAAACTCAGACCCGGAAAACTCAGACCTCAGACCTCAGACCCGGCGGAAAGCTCAGACCCGGCGGAAAACTCAGACCCAGCGGAAAACTCAGACCCCTCGAAATTTCAAAACTTAGACCCGGCGGAAAACTCAGACCCAGCGGAAAACTCAGACCCCTCGAAATTACAAAAGAAATAAACTTCACTCATGATCAATTGTAGTCACCTCACGTAAAATGTTTTATTGTCACACAATTACACCAGGAGATCGCTTAGAATACAGCGAGATGTTGATCTTGCCCGGTTCATCGCTGTCGATCAAACAGGGAAAAACTATAAACACGGTTTAAAAATAGCAGTCGACACTTCGATCACTTTTCACTGAAAAAAATGGAAAAAAAAAGAGTCGCGAAAATGTTAGTCAAATTAAGTCAGTTTTGTATACATTCATAGTTATTTATAGTGCTAGACAGAACGGATTTCCCGTGTTTGCGAGTGTAGAAGCGCTCAGAGTTGCATATTTTTCGCTTGAGCCAACACCTGAAGAGAGCGCCGCATTCAGGAATCGCAACAAAACACGTTAATTTAGATGAAGATTCTGAGGCGGATATTATTTTAGCAGTTCAAAGCATGCGATGTGTCCAACAATCAGTTTTTTAATATTATTTCAAGGTTTCTAGGAAGAAAGTAAAATTTTATTCCAGGGAGAGTTTGGTCACATGCTAGGCAACGATGGCAGTACTTACAAGTATGCGACACATGTACACGTAATTCGAGTTATCTAAATCAAGAAAAAAAATTACCGTTTCGATGCTTATCGGAGTTTAGTAATGTCCTCAAGAAAAAGGAAAAATGCTAAATATCTCTTGTCGGCTGCTATTTTAAACCGTGTTTATAGTTTTTCCCTGTTTGATCGACAGCGATGAACCGGGCAAGATAAACATCTCGCTGTATTCTAAGCGATCTCCTGGGGTGATTGCGTGACAACAAAACATGAGTGAAGTTTAATTCTTTTGTAATTTCGAGGGGTCTGAGTTTTCCGCCGGGTCTAAGTTTTGAAATTTCGAGGGGTCTGAGTTTTCCGCTGGGTCTGAGTTTTCCGCTGGGTCTGAGTTTTCCGCCGGGTCTGAGGTCTGAGGTCTGAGTTTTCCGGGTCTGAGTTTTCCGCACACCCTAGGATAAGGTTGGTAAATTAATCTCACATGAGCCACAAGTGGCCCATACAGCCAGAGAGCTTAACCCTGTTTCCGTAGCATGAAGCAACTAGCATGATTGCTACTCTGCCCTGGATGGGATGCTAGTCCATCACAGGGTTATCCCCAGTATTTTGTCGCCGGTACCCATTTATACACCTGGGTTGTCTGATCTAAGGGAACAACGCAACCAGCAACCTTTGGATCTGAATTCCAGCTGCACCTCCACTAATGTCAACAAAAAGGATGAGATTGCATCACAATATGAGCAGGACACTACTCAGGTGTGAGGACCACTACACTATCAGGACGACCATGCTGGCAGTTGACACAGTGCCCATCTTACGAAGTAAGTGGTGCTGGTCATGTGTCTCATGGCTCCAATACCCAAACAGAATTACAATGTATAGGAAAATACAGTATGTTGAAGCCTAGTACATGTAAGTCACCTGCAACTCAGTTTGGCCAGGGCCTAAAGTTGCAGAAGTCAATTTATTTTTCCTGAGACATTCACTTAATTAATAAAATGCATCCACTGCTTGTTTTTAACTTCAGAATCCACATGTTATATGTAAATGAAGCAACTGTACTTAAATGTTTAGCAGAAATAAAGATGTTATTCACCTGTGATGGCAACTTTGCTTGCTCCACAAGCCTTGGCAGTCATAAGGTTGACTAAACCTATGGGACCTGCAAATAGAATATAATAAATTGGGCAATATATAACACACTTATTATTAATGAAAACCAAATTAGACCTGAAATATATTAGTGACAATCACAGTGTTTTAGATGAAGTATATAAAACACAAGAAAACTGTGTTCTGTGAAGATTTCCAGCACCCAGAAGAGAGTTGCTGAACCCTTGAAATCTCAAGAGTGCCAAAAATCAAAATTCAAGAAAAATGCCAAATTTTATGTTGCAAAACGAATGGTACCATGCAAAAGTACTGCCAAAGAGGTTTCATTTGAATGGTCACACCATAGAATTTTGTGGACAGACTCAAATGTTTAGAACTATACTTCATGTCTCCATAATTAACTGGGAGAGAAAAGGTAAAGGGAGCTGGATAAATGATCACAAGATGTTGTCTTATGGATAGGCTCAACTGTACTTCAACAATGATCCACTCACCAGCTCCACAGACCAGAACTTTACTTCCCATGGTAATACCTGCCCTGCGACATGCGTGCACAGCAACAGAAAGAGGTTCAAGAAGAGCACCTTCCTCAAATGACACATGGTCAGGCAGCCTGCCCAGAGAACAAAAGTACGAATCAACTAATGGGTTTTTGTCTTAGGTGCTTAGAAGTTAACCTTGCTATACATGTACCTCTCACAGATCCCATTTTTAATTGGACGAGGACATGCAACGCAACACTTTAAAAAAAGTAAAAGCAAGCTTAAAGCTGGCCACTAGTGTACTAGCCATAGAGTTTATAAAAAAACACAATATATTAGTCAGGACACAGTCTCTTTATCGACTCACTTGAAACAGAAGTCCGCTGGGTGCACGTAGTATCTGCAGAGAGAGCCATCATAAGGAGGGGTGGCAGCAAAAATCATGTCTGGACACAGATTGTAACGACCTTCCTTACAAAAGCTACAAACACGACAAGAATATCCTGGTTCAATAGCCACTCTGTCACCTGAAACAACACCAAAATAATTTTAAAATGAGTTGACTTGGCTTGCAGTTTAAACACTTGATGACCTCTGCAGTAACTACAGCTTATTTTTATAATAAAATATTATGGACTGTGCATTGCAATTAACACATTTTAAATTTTTGTTATTGCTTATATCTATTGTTTGTAACACAGTTGTTAAATAATTAAATCACGATCTGAAAATAATTGAAGAACATTTCCTGGCAAAATTGCAGGGACTACAGATTGGTGTCCACTATTAAGCAACAAACTAGGAATTACATTCTAACCTCCTGTAAGCGGCCAATCAAAATACAAAGCTAAGGTGATCGCTAAAAGGAGGTTTACCCCATGTATAAGAGGTCAAGCCACAGGGGGTCGTCACTGACTGACACGAACCTGCAGTAATTTCAATACATGTACAAAGCACCTACATGTATCAATGGAAACTGTTTTATCATAAATTATAGAAGTTTTGATGTTAGGGACAAAAGTTTCATTTTGTGTCTAGAGTGGCACCAAAATATGGGCAAGTAGTATACAAGAGGTTAAAAACAATAGAAAAATTCAAATTGCCAGCATTGGAAGTGGGCACGGTCGCTTATGAGAGGTTTTAACTATAGTGATTTGACAGGGAAAAATTTGGTATTTTGGAAAGGCAGCCACTAAGGAGAGGTGGGCACTTACAAGAGGTGCTTGGACATGGAGGTTTGAATGTACAAGAATAAAAACTGGAAATGGGCTATTTTTTTACCTAAAATAAATGGGATGTGGAACACGTAAACCCCCCTAATAATGGGATGGGGGAGGGGGGGGGGGGGGGGGGGCAGAATTTAAGACTTACCAACTTTAAGGTTTGTTACTCCTTCACCGACTGCAGACACTACTCCGCTTGATTCATGTCCAAGAACCATTGGTGCTTTGAGAATGAAGTCTCCAATTCTTCCTCTCTTCCAGTAATGTACATCCGATCCACAGATTCCAACAGCATGCATGGAAATTTGAACCTCTATAAAGAACAAGAAAAATGATTGTATTATAATTTATTATAGCAGTTAATCATACCAATAACAAAATTCTTGTTCGGTCATACGCACACCTATTTCTTATTAAGGGTGTAACAATTCATATACCTTTCGATTTAATTCGATTTCTGCCTTTCGATTTCGAATATTTCGATTTGATTAAAAATGCAAATGTTTCTTAATTCTTATCATACAGCTCCTCAATCAAAAACATCGATTTTATAATTAAAGGCTTCTGAATTCTGATTTCATAAAATAAGAACTCATTTGAAAAAATGACACTTGAACACCAAGTGTCTTTTTACTTGTATTTAAAGCTTTGAAGACACCTTTCTAGCCTTTAAGGGCAGCCTGGAGTAGGTAAGCAAAAATTGAATGAAAATCAAAATGTAGAACCAAAGAATTGTGAATTCAATAGACCAATTCCGATATATTAAAATTCATACTTGGCTCCGAGGCTTAGGGGAATAAAACAAAAGAAATAAATTATTCATACCTGAACCTCGATGTGATTTCTTTTGTTTTATTCCCCTAAGCCTCGGAGCCAAGTATGAATTTTAATAAATCGGAATTGGTCTATTAATCGTTACACCACTATTTCTTACATAATTGGTGCACAGTCAATGTAATTGGATAGCTGTAATAATGTTGAACACATATGTTGCACAGGAGTCAATCAGGTACATAAATGGATTCTTTGTTTGCTTTTTTTCTCCTGCTTTCAAACTGATAGATGTTTTGAGAATGTTTTTGAGTGTGTAATTATTTTATCTCAAACTCTGTTATTGATGCAATTAAAAATTATTAATAATTGGATTCCCATACAAACACTGTATTTGGCGGCATGCTTGCCCTGATTACCCATGATCCCCATTAAGCACAAAGTCCTCTATTCACAATACTGAATCACTATTATTTCACGTAAGCAATGTTATAATACTAATAGATCCACTCTCAAGAAAAAGTTTTTAATTTTTTCCAATGTCCCCAATTATTTCACTTAAGCTTAATTATCATTTCATTCACTCTTGATAGACTGTTCAATAACAGACAAAGGGGCCCTGCCTGGGATGAAATCAACACTATCTCTGTGCTGATTTGATATATTGTAGGTAGTCGGACCTCCCAGCGGTCACTTAATCTATCAAAATGTCAACGGTTTTAAAATAATGTCTGCAAAATGACATCACACGATGGAAGCTTTGTTTCAGCTCTTTCGCGTGACTCACACGTACCATCGGTGACAGCCACGCATAAATTGAATCCAACTCCAAACCGAATTCTAACTACTTTTGAAGATAAACTCAGTAAACCGTAAGACCCGTATTTTATAACGAGCTATACGAATCGTATAGGACAAAGATTTATGTATTCATTCAAAGAAAAAAAAAACAATATCGATTGAGTACCCACCGCCCTTGCCAGGTTGTGGGATAGGGCGTTCTTCCTGAAAAATGAAAAACACATTATGAATTGCATCGCACAATCTTCGCAAAGTCAGCTGCAGTGAGGTTAAAGAATGGGCTAAACTACAGAATGCACCAATGCATAAAACGTTATCTCACCAAGCAAAGATCGTCCACTTTACGGAGAACAGCAGAGAGATTGCTTTTCGACGCCATTGTCGCGACCGTGCAAAAGCGAAGCTGCCAGTCGCCCGAGTGAGGATTGTGTAGTCTGGGTACTAACGTTTCGCATGAGCGTGACGCAAAAACACGAGCTCACGTGACGCACGCTGAGTATCGGTAAAGCACGTGATTTACTAGCCTACGTGTAGCCGTACCATCCCCCCGAGAAAAAAACGGGTGGGATGGTATGGCTACACCTAGGCTAGTGATTTACTACATGCACTCCAAATGGCAGCAATTTATCCGGCCAGGAGCTTATAAAGGGACACACTCCCGCCGAAATAACAAAATATCGCTTTCTTTATTGCATGTTATATCGCCAAATGCCACCAAATATACAATTTAATTTCGGGAAATTTAATTGGCTAAAAGGATTCTTGGTCATTCTTTTTTTATAGAACAAAACAAAAGCAGTACATGTAGTTTGGAGATAAAGTGTAGAATTGCAAGGATGGGAGTTGATTACAATGCATCAAGTTATTATAGGCTAATTTTTATCTCCTGTAAGTTAATGTTTAACTTACAGGAGTATAATGTGGTCTAACATGCATTCTTTGTGCATTTTTGTTAGCAACATTTTTGTTAGATACTATTAATAGACTTTTTAGTGAATTTGTGGGGACATTCTTGTTGCATTTTTGTTAGCACATTTTTGTTAGATACTATCAATAAAAGCACAAGAGTCGAGTAGCATATTTTTTGAAAGCGGTTTAGCGAGCGCATGTTTGTGGCCTGACAAAGCGATATATTCATACGTTGATGATTTAGTTAACTAAGATTTTAAAGAACGTTAGAAGAGAGAGCAATTTATTTGGCCGTATTTTATCAAAAATTCAAGCTCTCGTTATTTTGTTTATTCTGAATTAGAGTGATTCATTTGTAGCGCATGTTTGTGGCCTGACAAAGCCATATATTCATAGCTTGATTTAGTGAACTAAGACTTCAGACAACGTTCCAAGAGAGAGCAATTTATTTGGCTGTATTTTATCAAAAATTCAAGAGTTCTTGAGACATATCCTTTTAACCTAAACCGCTTATTTCAATGAAGGTCAATAAACAGGTCGATTTTAATTAAATGCGTCATAAAAAAAAAAGAAATATTTCCAGAATTTTTATATAAAATAAAATAGATATTTTCAAACGAAAGGAAAAGAAATGTAATTGTGAAATATAGGTTTGGGTTATTAGAATTCTGAGTTTTTAAGTTTAGGTATTAGTACAAAACGCGTTTTTAGAGGCAAATATAAGAACATATGTTATATTCATGATATTTTTAGAAAATAAGTATTTGATATCAAAGATTAAGGAAAGAAGCGGACGCATTTTGCCTGTCTACACGATCGCTGTTTTGAAAAATGCCCCGGCATTCAGTTAGGTAACATTCCTACTGTTTAATTCTCTTCTGCATAGCAATGATTTCTGCGGCCTACGATTATGGCTTTTCATGTTTTTAGGAAACATGATTTTCACCAATAAACTTATTGTTCGCTGTGGCATGTAGGTCATTATAGGTCATTCCCTGTTTTAGTAACTATGCATGTTCACTAGCCAGGTTCTCATGTTTCGTGAACTTTGTAATGAAACGTTTATTTATATGTATTTACTGCTGGCATATTAGCAGCATGAAATTCGGTGGGAGTCTTTCTGGCTTTATCTGGATGGGAAATTTGGAAAAAGTATGAATATCAGTCCCTTTATGATGTCAGATCAATAGGCCTTTGGAAATCGATCGGTCCGGTAGAGATGAATCATTTCTGTCATTTGTGCGCTTGAATTGGCTAATATCCTTTATCTGTTGTAAAAATGAACTGATATTGTTTATAGCATTACGTTCCAAAGAAAGGGAAGAGAGAGTTTGAGGTAAGCAATAGCATTGTTACTATTGTTGCTGTACAGCCCGGCGTAGCCAATCGATAAAAATCGGTACCGATTTATCAATCGATAAATCGGTAAAAATCGGTAAATTTGATTTGATTGGTATCGATTGTATCGATCAATCGGTAAAATTCGATGACACACTCATTTGTTTTATCGATTTTTCTTGATTTTCACCGATTGTTATCGATTTTTAACGAGTGAATTTTTGGCCTTTAAAATCGATTATAATCGCCTTATTTTATAAAATCAAGAGACAACAAGTGAATAGAATTGCCTTTTCAAGCACTACTAGAACTGTTTTCAGCTATTTGTTTCCAACTTGCCTGTGTTCGTCTCGAAGATACAAGGCAATTCGCTTCAGCTGAGCGCGTATCCATCTTAAGCTAATCTAAACAGTGAATTCTTAGTTTTATCATTGTTGCTATATTATAGTTATTGTTCTTATTAATCTATTCGGTGCCAAATTGTAGCCATCATGGTGGTAGATCTATGTTACCAAGGCCAAGGAAAATAAAAGGAGCTGACCGAATATTACCACAATTTCGGCATTAAGTACAAGTAATTTTTATATTCATATATACCTTGTATTAGGAGACCTAGAAAAATATTTCCCTTGATATTAACCTGTGAATAATAGTAGTTGCTGTTTTGTTTTAATTTCTATGTTGCTGACAATGTAAAATTTTTTCTGCATTTCGTATTTCTTGTGAACGTGAAAATCAACTCCTTCACGTTACAAATGGTGATTGCAGTAAATATGTTTAATTGAATAAGTACATTTTGTTCATTGTGTACCAGCAATTTTTAAACCACAAACAAACAAAGAACGTTTTGCGTTAGAAATCGATAAAATCAAACAAAATCGATAATATCGATTTGACACACCGAATTGTTTTATCGATTTCTACCGATTTACGTTACCAATCGATAAAAATCATTTGATTTCTATCGATTTTTACCGGTACCGATTTTTATCGATTGGCTACGCCGGGTGTACAGTGTTGAATCCATCTTACAACGGGTGCTTGAAAGTGATCAGAAAGAATTTCACAAACGCTGTATGTACATGTGAATAAAAAAGTTTTATTTTATCAAGCGACATTAAGTGAGTAATCAGTAGAACATTTCTTCTGATTTTTGTACAGTGTATATTTCAGGATTACATGTACTGATTTTGCCGGTTGGCCTTTAATCTTGGTTTTTAACTTTTGTTCATTTTAAGGCTCAAACATTTAGGTTTCAGTGACTTTTTAAGGCCTCATTTTGCCGGTTCATTTTGGTCTGTTTTTTTTTGGCTACGGGGCCTAGTTTTCCTTATGCATGGTTTAATATATCTGGTATTCCGTCGAACTGTGAAATGGCTTATTTAGCTTCACGATCCATTTATATACAGTAGTATAAAATGAGACAGGCAAAAGTCGTAAAAAAGTATTTTTAAAAAAGCCTTTAGAATAGCTTTCTCATTAGATCACCCTAGGAATATATGACATGTTTGCTCGATAATATTGGTCCTTGATAATTTCAGCAGGGTTTCATGTTGACAATAGAACTGATTAGAATTATTTTATCTGTCTATTATCCATGCCTTCATTGTAATAGCTCTCCTGATGTATATTAGCGGAGCACTCGCGGGCCGAAGGCCCGCTGCGTAGCCCCATACTCATAAAACCTATGCCCGTCATTTTTCATGGTCATGGCTAGCGGAAAGTTTCGCGGGCGCGCGTGTGTACATGTGTGTCCGTTGGGCAGGGCTAATTCGCGGGCGCGTATTACGTCGCAAAACATGCGCGTATGACGCCACACAACATCCGGGATCTTAGCAATTTTGAAACCAAAGCGAGCCTTTGTTTTTCGCGCGCTTCCCGCGGCTACAAACAGGGAAGTTCGCAAACGCTTGCCTTCGCGCCAGTTAGGAAACCAACACAACCCGTCCTCGTCACTGGAATAAAACACAGAGAAAGACAAACAAGACACGCCAATTCCTGAAGCAAAGAAAACGGACCCTAAAACTCGCGAACGTTCTGAATATGAGGGCGAACAACCTTTGCCGAAGAGGAAAAACACTGGACATCGGACAAACAAACAGTAAACAGAAAAGCAAGTAACTGCGTGTCTAAATGTGATTTGCAAAAATTGTTTAGTAAAGCGCTTATGTCTTATAATTTTACCAGAATAATTTTCTCCAAGTGTTTGCATTCAGAGCTAAATTTACAACTTTGAATATCCGTGGTTTTGGCAATGAAGCCAAGCAACGCTCTGTTTTAGTTTTTGCGAAAAATTCCCGTTCTGATTTTATTTGTTTACAAGAAACTTTAGCGACAAGACAAAATGCGATAAATTCTCTGACAGCTAAACGGCTCGGTAAAAGTTTCTGGTCGCCCGCTCTTGGTAAACAAGGCGGTGTTGCCATTCTTGTCGCTGAAAATACTGATTTCAAATGTTTGCAATGGAAAAAAGATTCTTCTGGTAGAATTGTTAGTGTTTTATATTAAACTGAACTCGACGACACGAAATTTAATTTGGTTAATACTTATATGAACGTAAATGCTTTTATGATATAATTCATGAATATTTTTTCCGAACTCTTTTAAAATTATTGCTGGCGATTTTAACTGCATTGAAAACGTTTCTGATAAGTTTGGAGGAAATCCTACAATTTCCACGGATTTGAAAGATCTGCGGTTCATCGCTTATTGATAACTGGCGCATAAAAACACTGCCGACTGAAAAATACAATGCACATGGTTTAATGCGGATAAAACCATCGGTACACGTTTGGATAGTTTTTTTATTGCTCAGGACTTGTATGATTCCTTTTTTGCCTTGTGTTTTTTTCGATCTTAAGCCCCAATTTTCCCGTGGACCAGGACTTTGGAGGCTAAATTTAGAATTTAATATTTGCGATATGATCTCAGAAATTATTAAGAAACATGTATTGTACCGGAAAGCATTTACGTCCATTCAAGCTTGGTGGGATTTTCTTAAAGAATCTATAAAATTAGTTGCTATAGATTTTGGTCGAATCAAACAACACGCTCGAAGCAACATGTTCTCAGAAAAATACTGTTCAATCTATTTATAACCGGTGTTGAAGTCTTTTCACAAGACTCCGGCTCATTTCGTTTTTACCGTAATTTGTACTCGCAAGAACCTGTTAATTTAACAGTCCAAACCGAATTTTTGAACAAACTTGGAAACAGATTAAGTGAGAGCGAAATTTTATCGTATCCTGCGAAGGATTTTTATCTTTGGCTGAAATTACCCACGCAATGCGTGGACTTTCTTCAGGGAAAACCCCCTGTTCAGACGGATTACCTCAAGAATTTTACGCTAAATTCTGGGATCTTTTAGGCCCTGTTCTGTTCGAAATTATAAATTTAGTTTGGAAAATAATTCTCTCAGTGATTCAATGCAAAGAAGCGTGACTAGATTGACTAGATTACTTTACAAGAAAGATGAGAAAAAAAAACCTCGAAAATTGGTGGCCCGGCCATTTCGCTACTCAATGTTGATTACAAAATTTGTTCAAAAGCTCTTACAAACAGACTTTCAAACGTGTTACCCTCGATTATTCAAGAAGATCAAACTTGTTCCGTCCCAGTAGGACGATTTTTGAGAATTTATTTCTCTTGCGTGACACTCTAGATTATATAAATATTACCAATGAAACTGGTATCTTGATGAATATTGATCAAGAGAAAGCCTTTGACAGGGTAGAAAAACATTGGTAAACTTTTTACCAATGTTTTGAGTCGTTTTGGATTTGGCCCTAATTTCTACATTATACTGTCAAGCAAATATGAAAATTATAGTTAATGGTTTTTTGACCAAAGAAATTCCACTCGAGTGGGGGGTGAGGCAGGGAGATCCCTGGTCTCCACTTTTGTACATTTTATGCGCAGAAGTTTTGGCTACCAGTATAAGAAAGGATGATACTATTGAAGGTTTTCTCCTTCCAGAAGCCTGAGGAAAGCGTTTTAAAATTCGCCAATATGCGGATGACTCCACATGTTTTGTAAAGGACATTTTTTCTTTGGACAAATTGTTTACCTTACTTCACAAATACGAGACAGGTGCAGGGACTAAATTAAATGTGGCAAAGAACGAATCCATGAGGTTAGGAGCTTGGTGCTCATGTCCGGACACTCCTTATGGCCTGACGTGGGTGTCAAGAATGCAAATCTTGGGTGTCTGGTTTAGCAATGGTACTGCAAATGTGGAACCGGATAACTGGTTACCACGCCTTTCCAAGCTAGATTAAAATTTGAACCTGTGGAAGGGTGTGGGGTGTTTTCACTCCCACCCTATCGGCACTACTCAATACTAGGTTTTTAGTTAATGTTAGAGTATTTTCTTTTACCTATGGACTTCTGCTGACGACGAGAATGACATGCGAGCGCACTTTTTCATTAAGACCATACTTTATGGTATATGGGTTTTTCGAAATAAAGCAACTTTTCATAATGGCACCGAGAACTCTCGGGCCACTGTAAGGGAGATAAGGAATGACATCACAACACAGTTGCAAATTGATTTCTCCTGAATAACCGAACAGAAATGTTCTGCTTTGTGGTGTCATCCGAATAATTGTGAAATACAACAGTCAAAGCTTGTGACTCTCATAATTTAGCTACTGGCAACTCATCATTCAATACCAGAAATGACTAAAGTAATCATGTGCAAACCGGAAAGGACTTTCAAGTGGACCAAATGACCGGAAATGAACTTTATAAATAATCCCTTATGGACTAGACTTTCAAGTGACTGTAAACCAGAAGTGACCTTGTATTACTGTAACCGGAAATGACTAGCTCTAACTCAGGATGCCTTGTAACCGGAAATGACTAGCCTCTCAGGATAATATTGTAAACTTTAGGGATTTGTTATTGATAAAAACATTTTAATAGAAAAAAAAAACTTTTGTTGTGTTCAGCGGAGAAAACGGTTTGCAAAATCGTTTTTCCCTGCATTTTTCCGCGGTTTGCTACTCTCAAGAGAGGTTTCACATTTCTCAAACAGTGGTCAAGACCGCATTTGAGGCTGCGTAACTCTGCAAGTCAAGCGTTTTTGGAGGAATATAGAGCTAAGTGCTTATTTTTAAACCTGATTTCGTCTTAGGAGAATTGAAGCTAGTAGATCGTCGAAGCATTTGTTTTGAGCTAAACTCCTTTATAACCCATTGACCGCAGCCGTGCCGGGCCAAAACCGGCCGTGATTTTACAATAACACACATTTAAAATATTCAAAATAGAAAGAGAAAGTTTTAAAGAACACTCAGAAAAATAAGAGCTTTAAGCGATGAAACTTGCTTCGAGGAACTTCAGAACCCGCGAAGAAGAGGAGTTTTAAAGAATTTTCAAGCAGCCGAGGGACTTAACGGTAAAAGAAATTACATTTTTCTATGGGAATTTATGTTGATATCAATTTGTGATTGACTTTTTCTTTGTGTTCTCGTTAGTTTTGGAGAAATGTTTATGAAACGTGCTCAAATTCAGTCGGGATTGATATCTTGAATTTCGCCATGTGCTCAGCCAGACAGCTCCTCGATGCGCTAATGGTGCGCTTTTTGCTTTTAAACATAGACTAATGGATATTTGAATAAAATTTTTCAAAAGATTTTGTTTTCTATTTTTATGTGGTTGTTCATTCATTAATACATAGGTTGAAAAGCGACTTTATGTTAACAAAACAAGGCTTGGATTTTATAGTTCTAACTTCACTCGCGTCACCTTGCGCAAAGATGTCTGTATTTTTGCAATTTTGATTTCCAAATCAGTTTCTCAAGCAATTTTCCATATGCAACAGGTGTATTTTATTCGGAAATTAGTCATACTAGTTATTCTAGACCGACAAAAAGTTGTTTCTGTGAGCTTTTGTGGAATTTGTGCAGTCTAGACTAAATGTACTGTGCAGACGGTCGCGTAATAAGCTTACTGTTTTTGAGAATTGCTAAAATTGAAAAATAGCCTGGTCGTCAATCTTAATTCTAATTTTTCTTGTGCTTCCGACCTTTCACCTAAGTTAAGCTTATCATCGTCGTTGCTGTTCAGAGAGCTCCGCTGTTAGGCTAAGCCTATCTATATATATTAGGGTTTCTTTAATTTGGCTTAGACTCGTTTGTTAGATCGGCTGAAGTTTTTATTATCGTTGTGAAAATATTACTGAGGATCAGAAAATTTCTTAGGCCGTGATTTAGTGTCTATTTTAATAGACTTAATAGTCTATGGCGTGCAAGACTTGTGAGAAAGTGTTTCTTCACGGATGTAGTCTAAGATCCAAGAATGAAAATGCTGTGTCTATATTGGAATCAATACTTCTTGAGGTTATTTTAGTTAATTATTCTGTTGTGGAGTAGTGTCTTGTGTATTGTGTTTGACAGAACCTTCGCAGAATGTCGCCTGACCTGAACAACGGGCATTGACATTCAGTTAACTTCACTTTAATTTGAGAATATTTACAGCGTTATGCAATGTGTTTTTTTTTCTCTACTGCGTCTCGGTAATTATTTTCCTCCGGCCTGGTGTTGTAGAATTTAAAACATGTTTCAAAATCGCACGACATTTTTCTAAACTAAAGGATAACGTTTGCTCCGGGACTATACAGTATCACAAAAGGAAAGATCACATAGCTTGTATATAACACTGACATTTATTGATGACTTAAATTAATGACTTAAAATTATTAGCTTAAATAGAAACTTAAAAAAATTCTACAATGTCAATTTAATATTTCGACAATAAATTATTTTTGTTGAAGATATTGTTACACATAATTAAAACAACCCAGGTTTAGATAAAAATCACTAACGGAAATGGTCTCTCGGACAGGAACCACCATTTAATAAAAAGACTGGTGGTCTCTTTATGCACCTAAAGATGGTGTCTTGTTCGCATAGCCCCCATTCTATCAGGAGTAGAAACTGAGAGAAATTAAGATAAAAATATTCCTGTGCCATTTTACTAGCAATGCAGTTATAGAAAACTTGTTCAATCTCTGAGCTGGACAACAAATCGAGATTTTGT
Source organism: Dendrophyllia cribrosa (assembly GCA_024195265.1). Taxonomy (NCBI): domain Eukaryota; kingdom Metazoa; phylum Cnidaria; class Anthozoa; order Scleractinia; family Dendrophylliidae; genus Dendrophyllia; species Dendrophyllia cribrosa. The sequence goes on along the minus strand of JAJLRJ010000004.1, from coordinate 34,061,035 downwards.
TACCATGTACATGTGTTACACTCTGTTAAAAATGACGAGAATGCCATTATTTTATAAGTGGTGGTGCATGTCTAGGGAAGAACTGAAACAGTAACATATTGTTTGTTTGAGGCTCTTGTTAGATATTTTGAGAGTAAACCAGGTGGACTGATCCAGACGAGTTGAAACTACTAACACTTGCTCCAGAAACAAGACAGGAGAGCATCACCATTTTCAATGACGTCCAAAAAAAATTGATAAAAGAGAAATTTAACTCAAGAAACCACACAGTCTAGCCTAAAAACAATATTCGGACATAATATGACAGCACTGCATGATGGGAAAAAACTTACAGGAGATAGCCCAAAGGGCACTTTGATTAATTACTTCATTATTCTTTTGTACGTGTTCATAGAGGGCCACGAGTCTATCAGTATTTTATACTGTCAAGTGTCACCCTCGATAAATAAAGTTGATTATTATTATTATTCAATTATTATTTTTTTTTTCTTCTCTTATTTTGTAAGTAATGCCATTAAATTGTAATAAATAAAAAGTTTGGCGGATTTCATGAAGTCAAGTCAAGAAATCAAAAGTGCCATTCTTGTAGAATTCTTATTTTTTAGCCGTAAATTTGCTTTAAATAATTTTTTTAATAGAAAATATCTTTATTAGAAATAGCAATAATAACAATTTACAACAACTACAAATTGGTACCTAAAAATAAATGAAAGTTAAAAAGAACCACATCTCCATATATACATTTTTTTGATAAAAAAAAACTAAAGAATAGCTGAAAATTTTGAAGTTAAACGGAGATACACATTCAAAACAATAATATCAACAATGTTTTTAAAAAATAAAATTCTGCACTTGCAAGTCCATGACGAAAGATAAAAATAAAGGGAAAAAAATTAAATCTAGCTAATTTTTGTATGTCCACTCTCAACTTGCAAGTCTGTGTTTTGTAAGTCCATGGCGACTCTCCTCTTTGAACGCGAACCTCTGAGGCATAGTAGGGCTGATCTCAAGATTGTGAAGAAGACTTTCGTTCTGATCCAGGAAATAGTGGTAGCATAATCTTCGCCTTTCTTGATTGCAAGAAGCTCTGCGAGTCAAGTGTGGTATGGTCTACATTCTTGCGCCATGCCTCCTGTTGTAGTGAATACTAGCGGGGTAAACGTGGCCTGCTCCACCTCCATTACTCTGCTGGCATATGTGCGTTTTTTCTCGTTTTCGTGCTGGCGATATATCTGCTGGGGGGTAAGATCTTTATAAGATTCTGCATTGGGGTGACATACCTGAACATCAAAGAATGCAGAACTTTGCCTTGACCAGAAACCACGTGCATGAATATCCAGACGAGCGTCAGGGGCTTTGTTAGCCCCTCTGGCTAATATTTCGCCAGTGATCTCTTGCAAGACGGGTTCTACTTCGACGTCGTGGCAGACCATTTCCAACATGTTTGCTTCAAGATCACGGAGCTCGTTATGTCGTTGAATAATAAAACCACCTCGTCTGCATATCATGGCATGGTCGACATCGCTTCTATATGCCCGGGAGGGGGTTGGGTACTCAACAAAGTTTTGCACGGGGATGCTCTGCTCCAAGGTCCAAACCCTTACCCTTTCATATATCGTTTTTGACAGAAAAGGTACCCCTTTCATATAGCCTTTACGTGCGTCTGTTTTATGTATTTTGAAAGGCTCTTTTTATATAATACTTAAATGGCAGTTTTCCCTACCCTTTTTATACTTCAACTCGTGTTTTCCCTACAATTTCCTATACTTCGTGAAATCCCTACCCCTTTCATATACCTCCAGCCTAAAAAGGTACCTCTTTCAGATGGAGCATCCCCATATAGCCCATTATAGGGAGTACCTCCCCCCCCCCCCCGGGTCTATATGACACAGTATGTCTATTTATCAACTCTAGTTTATAAGGAACCGAATGAAATACCATAACTCAACTGGACCCTGAAGTGCGGAGGGGGGGTATTTAATTTCAGGCCCCAATTTCTGGTGGAAGCTTATTAGTGAAGGTTCTTTACAGAAGGGGGAGAGAGTAAGTAATTGGGCATTCATGGTTAAACAAAAAATTGTGGAACAACATCAATCTGTCTGTTGATTTATTGCAAGTGTGTTGAGAACAAAAGGCATGCTTACTTAATTTCCTGACAACATTTTAAGGTCCTCTCAGCCTTATTGTTCTGAAAAAAGAAAGAAGCCCCTTACAAATTTCACCTACAAGAGATAAGACAAGGGGATTCCTGGCTACTCTCCTACATCAGTCACTATTTATTGCATGAGGTTTGAGTTACTGCTCTTCAAAGGAATTGTTCAAATCTTCATTCTCAACTTCATCATCTTCTGTCTCCTCATCCTCAGCAACCATATCAAATAGTCGCACATGCCTCTGAGATGCTGACAATACACTAGAAACCTTGCGAGTTCCACTAACTGCCAAAGACTTCGCCCTCATTCCAGTCAGTTTCCGATAATGGGTGATTCTTGGTCCTACATTGATGGACTGAGGTTCTGACAAAGCATTGATGAACATTAGTTTGACTTGGGTTACATCAATAAAGTCCTTATCTTCAAGCCATTGAACAGGAACCTGGGCCAATATGGACACACTTTCCCCCTCCTCCTCCTCCTCCTCCTCCTCCTCCTCTGGGGTTTTGTTTACCTTTTGTTGTTGAAGCAAGACTGACAAATATTCTGAGTCATAGAACATCACATCAGAGAAGGAGTATTTCATTGGTTCACTGTCGCAGGACAGGTGGTCAACACAAATGCTTGTAAAAAATAACCGAAGCTGACTTGGCCTGAAAGAAACAATACATAGCTTGTCGTTGTCAGGAAAAACAACAAGTGGATGTATCGGAGTTCCAATTGAAGCCTGAGAGATACACAGAGAGGAGCTGTCATTCTCATACATCTCACAGAGTGGGAAATAATTCCAACAAGAAACTGATTTGCTAATAGTATTGATTGGTTCTGTAAAGGCTTTCTGAATGTGTTTGTGAAGTTGTGTAGAAAGGCTTACCAGAGATTCAGTTGAGTTATCTGGGATAAGAAGCGGACTGGATTTTAGTGTAGGGTGACTCTGAACAAACTTTGTCCAATCATTGTTTCCAAATGGAGGTTTCACAGCTAGTGGCTTGGGATCAAAATACTGTCCAACTCTTTCCAGCGTAAACTTTCCTTGACTGTTGACAGCAAGCTGATCTTGAATGAAACCAGACACAAGCATCACTTCTTGCTGGCTCCTTTGTTTTACAAAGTCTGGAATTTCAGCATCAGACAGGCTTAAGATGATGTAATAAAGCCACTGAAAGAATGCTTTAAAGCTCTTGAGGCTTGTTTCAATGACATGGACAAGCTCTTGTGTTTTTAACATGATGGAACCTAAGCTTGTGACAGATGTTTGGAGATCAAACTCTGAAAGACCCAAAATGCCAAACTGCTCATACCATCTGGACATGCCATGAATTTCTGTCACATGGTACAAAAGAGATTGAGTGACACACTGCAAGTGCTTCAATGCCAGATTCTGAATACTTGTGTATGAATTCTCAATGCTGTTCCCCAGCTTCTTGAGCCCTTTTTCTGTAAGATCGTGGATGAGGAAGGATTGCAATTCAGGACTTGTAACGCCACGGGTGAGTAGGGTTAGAAATTCACTGCTTACACTTGATCCTGCTGTCAGCCGTTCTGCTGCAAACTCTGTCAACTTGGTACCCATCTCGAGGAGTATGTCCTCCCAAGCGTCTGACATGGACTGCAATGTGTTATCAAAATACTCCATCAGACAGGTCACTTCACCCATTTTCTTGGCAACGACCGCAAGTTCAGGGCATCTTGTGGAAATGAGTCCTGCGTCATACAATACTAAAGACACTGGTTGTTTATCTGATCCTTGTACATTTGATTTGACAACTGCAGAGAGCACCTTTAAATCATGTGACAATGTTGCACTGATAACTTGAGATTCATGCTGCTGCTGCAAGGAATCTGAAGTATTTACTATGGCACACAGGAAAATGCCATAAAGATACAAATGTACTTTGCCGCTATTATCACCAACAATCAACACACTCAACTGTTCAGGCAAAGACTTGAGCTTCTTGGGGTCCTCTGATTCTTCTTGTGAAGCTTCCTTTGAAAACAACGCTCCAGTAGACTTGGGTAGATGCAAAAGAGAAGGCAGGTAGAGCTCTGATTTTTCCACAAAAATGCAAGTATCATCCTGGAATGTTTCATCGGCTAAACTGTTCTTCTTTTGTTCCATCCAATCTATGGAAGTAGGCGTCGTTTCAATTTTAGTTTCATGGACACATTCTGCATTTTCGATATTGAATAGTTTGATTTTACCGTCGTTTAATACGACGGCTAAAATCTTGCCATCAGGCCTCCAAGCAACAGACAAGGCTCGACCGGCCTCTGAGCATGAGATAGACCATACTCTTTTCCAAGACAACCTCTGCAACCACACTTCTCCCTCGACTGTCACGAGCGCAAGCAAATCCATCTTTGGCGACCATTTCTGATAAAGGATTTCCGCAGAACATGGCCTGTCTTCGAGCTGCCGAAAAGAACCGCATGATCCCGCCATTTTGGAAATTCCAATTTACCGCTGACTTCAGTCATCGCTTTTGCAGTCTCCGATGCTTGGACGAGACCACAACGAAACCATATTCGTAGCAACATACTCGTTTTGTGATTGGATAAAATGAATCGGTAGATTTTCGGAAACTTCTACGAACATTCGTCGAGCCACCATCTTGAACTGGGATCGAGGTTTCGCGCGATAACGAGTCGCTCAATATTTCGGCCATCAAGGCGTTCTTAGGAACGAACGTTGCAACCGAGGTGAAGTCTAAATGGCGGGCATGTAATTTGTTCAACGATGTGGTTATTATTGTGGATACCACCTAGCGGTTTAAGAATGTAGCGGCAGCTTTCCGAAAGAATAATGGACCCTCCCATGTTGCAAAAATCGCGCAAAGTGGACAAGTCTTCCAGCCGTCCGTTCTATGCGACAGAGGGCCCGACAAGTGCAAACATCGTCTCGGAAGCCAGATCTTCTCTCCGTTCCTTGGACACAAAAAGGCCCTTTACGCCAGTTGAATCGAACCGAACGCTATTTGGAGGCAGCCCCTCGAGGCCTTATGAAGGGAGACCACCTTCTGCGTTTAGGTAACGTTTGGTTTGTTACAATAATCGATCTTTGACAGTCCAATCCAATGCTAATGTTTACTGTTAAGTCTGTCATCTTTTGGAAATGTCAATTGTTGGTTTATTCGATTATTAATGTATTTGTTGTCAACACTGCACAGCGAAAAACAGCATCTCTTATTTTTATGAGGCTGACTGATGCCCTTAAAGGTCCACATTTGACCTCAGCACTTGAAATTATTGTGATATTTCTGTCGTGAGAGGATGCTAAAAAAAATATAAGCTTAAGTCCAATATGCACTTTTCATGCAGGTGCAAAATTATTTCTGCATGCAAAGATGATAATCTTTACAATGCATGTAACAAATTTGTTTATCTTAAGTAATCTGAAAGAAAACGTATTGTTTATTCCTGTGCTGTAAAAATTGACACAGAGGGAATATATAAAAATAAGCCTAATATTTTGTCGAAAAATTAGAAGGACCAATAGATTTTAACCATTTTTTTTTAAACTTCGAAATGTGAATGATTCAACAGCTTGTTCCTTTTCAATTTGTGCAAATTTTGACCTCACTGCACAGGCTTTCATTAAGCCTTGAAGAAGCCAGCCCCATGAGGAAAGTAGCCAGTCATAAAATAAGGACAACCATTTCTGTTTTCTCTTAGTCATTTTCAAACTGCGAGAAGCCGGTCATCTTAACTGTTGTTGCCGGCCATATTAACCAGCTGCCAGCAAGTATTGAAAGCCCTGAGTGTATTCCAAAACTACCGGTATATTTTTCTTTAGAAAGCACTCGTTTCATATAAATTTGTAGGAAATATTGGTTGACATGTTACTTGCCTATACATAAAACTGTAAAAGGTAAAATGCTGCTAAAAACTTTCGTTACAATAAATGCCCTGTGAAAATAGAGCTGGTAAAGTTTTGTCAAAGCTAACAGAACAAGTTTAATGATCAAACCAGTTTGCCATGCAAAATACAAGATGGACATGTTTCTTTGGTGTCATTTTCATCCATCGTTTTACATAGCAAGCAAAATTTAATTGTTTAGCTTGCTGATCCAACACAACAACAACAGCAGTAATTAATTTTTGATATCTACTGAGGTCATGTTTTACACCGTACATTCATGCTTAGATGCAAAAATTTTACCTGACTGTGTTTTTGCCGACTTGACCTTGTTTGTAAATGTAATTTTTTGCATGAGTCCACATGCAAACATACAAGATTAGTAATTAATTCTCACTTTCTGTTTTAACAGCCTAGGTAGCTACCAGTCTGAAGGAGAATCCTCCCGTCCCCCGTCAGGAAGGAGGCTGACACCCATAGAAAATGCTCCACAGATTCAACTTGGTGAGTCTGTTATTCCTTCTCCACCTTCTGGTGTGGTAAGTATAATAATCATCATTGAATTGTAGCTCCTAATGGGGTGGGGCAGTTTTCACTTGATTGTCCTCAAACCAAAACCAAAGTACAGTTGAAGCTCTCTGAGTGGAAACTCGTGTAAGCAGACAGCTCTACTTACAACCACCTTGACAACACCCTGTTTGAATTCTCCTATTATGAGAGTCATTCCTGTAAGTGGCCAACGCTCCAAGTTGCGACCACTTTAGTCGCCATGGCAACTAGAATTTTGGAGCTGGCGACTAAATTTAAACCCAAGTCGCCAGTCCGGCGACTAAAATTTTGACTAATCGAAATTTTGTGCGACAATCATCCGAAGCCCAGGTAAAAAACAAGAGAACGCTCTGACGCGTTACAAATTCACCTTGAAAAAAAAATACTTGTTTTGCGATTGAAACCAGCAGAAATTGAGTAAATGAAAACAAAACACTTCTATCCATAATATCCGTGAGAAAGAACAGAGAATTATCTCTCGATCAGAATGAGACGAACTGTGCTCGTTCCGCTTGACTGAACTTAGCATGTGACAATGTTACCTTTGAGCGTGATACTGTACACGCAATCTCGTAAATTTCCTCCAAGAATAAAAGGAACTGCGAAAGCTCGGAAAGTTTTCCACCGTTAATTGATCCACAATGAATTTTAGAAACACATCTTGTTACAGTGGACGCAAAAATACTTCATATGAAAAAACCAGCCAATTTTGACAACAAGGGATGTATAAATAAAGCGCGTGTGTCGAGTCTAGCCGTAATCAATTCTATAAATAAAACCGCAATAAAAAAAAAAACAGCTACGCCGGTCCACGGCAAATAAATTTCACTTGATTGAACGAACTAGGATTTACTTTTTTACTTTTTTCAAGATTTCTTCGATACAAAAAATCATGTCATGGCGATTGCCTCCAAGCGTGAAAGATTTTTTTCGCATCCATTTCGCATAAAAATATGTAAATAACGTCAGGACATACGCACGATTTTAGTTTCATTTCTCGAAAGATTGTTGAATAAACTATAACAGTTACACTAGTGTTTTGTTTTGTGAATTATGAATTATATTAAACAGTCCTGACATTTCCGTGTTTTTGTTTAGTTGCTTTGATTCTTAATATATTTATATCTTAAAATCCGATATTTTCGCGAGAAAAAGTGGCCGTTTTTCAAACAAATCTAGTGCTTCTTGCAAAGATCCTATTTAGCTAAAAAGTACATCAATGCAAAGATAAGTTAACAGAGCACCAGCACATGACAGCAACAATGTCGCCATGATGTCATGTTTTCTTGGTCGTTTTACAACATTTTGTTCATTGTTTAGTTTGTGAAAATACACCGCCATTTTGTCTTCAAACCATGTGGCTTCACGTGGGTAAACTGTTAGGTTTCAAATATGGAAGGTAGTGTCCAGTTTTCCACAGCAATAATGTAGGCAAACATTTGGCCGCTGAAGGGTCACAAGTGTTAGCAGGGATTCTGACAGGATGCGCGGGTGCGGGACCGCACAATTCGGTCAAACCCGCACAATTCCGCCCAATTCCTAAAAATCGGCACAATCCCGCACAATACTGAAATATTTGATTAAAATTTTAATTAAATCAGGTATTTCTATTGATTACCAAGATTTCGAGAAACGTTTTAGGCTATTTTCAGCCCATTTTCCTTCCAAACAATTGAGAAAACCCTCGCTTTCCTCAAACAGCTCGAGAGGATCGATATAAAAACAACAAGGCGTTTTCTTCGCCGTCCTGGGAACTAGTCTCAGTTTTACTTTCCGACTTCCTACAGATTTTTTCGCGTAGCTTATTAGTTGTCGTTTTTCAGACATGATGTTGTTTTTTTTAGCGGCCTGTTGATATTTTTTCAAGCGCTTGAAATCGCTTCCTCTTTCAGTTTAATATGTCGGGGACCAAAGAAGAAACACGGAAGAAATGTACCCGGTCACGCCGAAATGAATGTCACTCTGTCTGAATTATTTTCGCAAAGAACTTATCAAGTTTGCGAATGGACAAACAAACTATTAAAGCGCTGGAACTTTGGATTGATAGGAGAAAATTATTAAGTTCTGATCAGAATACTGGATTTGATTTTTTCAATCAAGTGAAAGACGTTTTCATTCAGGGAAATGCAACACAACCATGCTATCAAATTACATTTAGCACGCAATTTGCATACATCTCGAGGTTGTGTTTTTCCGGCAAACTTTCGAAGAAATTGTGTGAACCTTTAATGGAAATTATTCAAACTACATAAAATGTACGGATTTTTCATAAAGGAACTCGCAACAGATCGGAAACATTTCATTTAAATGCATGGTATTTCGGTTTTACCCGATCTAGTTCATCGTGTCACGCAATGTGATTTGGTTGAGACAAATAAACTTTGTTTGGTGAAGAAAAACAGCCGCAAATTGGCGATTGCTGGGTACATTTTGATCCCCAAAGTAAAAGATCTATTTGTATTTTTCATTTATGCAGAATTTCCTCCCTGACATACTTTTCTGGCCTGGCTAGAACACTGGTGATTGAATATTGGGTTGGTCACAGGATTGCGCAATCCCGCACAATTTCCCGCACAATCGACGTTATTTCCCGCACAATTTGCCTCAAATCTCCCGCACAATTTTAGGTTTTTCCCCGCACCCTGTCAGAATCCCTGTGTTAGAAACTTTGGTTTCCTGAACTGGCAGTAAAGGCATGACATTTCTTCAATCTTGACCATTGCTTTTGGTTGATATTACAACTAGTATGTACTGTAACTGTAATCTTGAAAATCTACGAAAGTCAAAGTTTATTGTAAAGGATTCATTGAAACTGAAGCTAATTATTAAGTTAGCCAATGATATATCAAGTTCATTATGATAAGCCGCTAATATGTTGTACAGATCAATCATTATAATGAAAAGATTTGATTTCACTTTAAAAATTGAGTTAAAAATGTTTAAGTGGTTTCAGGCAAAGGTTATAATAAATAAAGTATATACATGTAAGGATTATTAATTGAATAGTTAATTAATAATCGATTAATTAATTAATTGATTAATTAATTTTGGCGACTAAAATTTTTCACTGGCGACCAAGTCTTAAGAGTCAGTGGCCAAGTGGCCACCAAGAAAAAAAGTTAATTTGGAGTGTTGGTGGCCAACTCCAGTTACGGCGCTTTTTCTGCTTCCCAAGGGTGCTTGCTTACAAGAGCTTCAACTTTAATTACCCTGGCCAATCAAAACAGAAGCAGACAACCAAATGATCTAATCAGAGCTCAAGGCAAATTCATGTAGCTGGCAAAAACATGTGTGAGCAAATTACAACTGGATTTGGATTTTACTTCTTTTTGGTGAAAAAGATATTTTTTAGATAGCCAATCACAAAGCATAGCAATGCAAAACCAAAGCAATCTCGAAATTATTTTTGACACTCAATTGAAAACGAATCTAAGGATATTATCTGAAACCACATAATAAATACATGGTGCTCTTGTTCCTTTCAGCCCTCAGGAAAAAACAGAAGGCCCTTAAGGTCATCTCAACCGGGTCCATCTGAGGAGTTTAGTGCTGAAAAGCTTAACCAAAAGCTGCGTAATGCTGTTATAAGCCAACAAGATAAAGATGGAAAAATTGAACTTTGTCCCTCTCCACCCAAAAGGGGATCTCCATCAAGGACACCTCCGATTATGAATGATCCTTTACATCGTCACCCTACAGATACTTTTCCAGTGCCCCCTTCTGTCCCCAGGGATATTGTTGGAGCAAGGAGAGTAAGAAGTGGTCCAAAGGAGCGCAGCCCACCAGACGTTGGTTCTGTTACCCGCGTTAAGAGCGGTCCTCCTGAGCGTCCATCTAATGAACAAACTGTTGACCAAACATCTCCAATCACAGAAAGAAGAAAGAAAGGAAGCGAGAGAAGTGAGAGAAGCAGCAGTGGAGATAAAAGGAAGAAAAAATCTCAACAAGAGGAGGATAAACCTAAGGATGAACTAGTTTTGTATTATGAGGATCATGTGAAACCTTTACTGTCTCAAATGGAAGAGAAATTTGCTGAGAGGAACATTAAGGACCTTTGTCATGATTGTTTGAAACTTTGGAATGCGCTAGAAAAGAGAGGCCTTATTGGCAAGGCCAGTGGGAGTTTTTCTGCGCGGAGAAGAGGGGAGATTTTACGGACAGTTTTTAAATTTTTGGATCTCACTGATCCTAGATTATTGCTGAGACTTGGCAAGTTAATTCTTTCGGTAAGTAATGCATCATGAAAAATAATGATTGAAATCTTAAAGGAATTTTGATGAAAACTGTGTGTTGTCACGCAAACATTACAAATGTAAGCACTGAGATCTCATGTAGTTTTGTTGTAGTTTTGGGAGAGGCAACTTCCCAAAAACTGCGAATTTACAAACATTGCAATTAACACAAATAAAAACCAGGTTTCTGAGAAAACCTTACTTAAGGTCTCCTGGGGTCTTGACAGAGATGGAGAAAGGGCCCTTTGAACAAAGTTGTGACTTGTATGAACATTAGGAAAAATGTGAAAATTAGGAAAATTTTCAATTTTTGTCATTGAACCCTCAGGCCGGGGTCTCATGCAATCACTTCTCAAAACTATTTGGATTTACAAGTAATTTTATAGGTTTCATAACTTTTGATTTCTTTTGATGCAACATGCTTATAGAACAAGAAATAATGTTACAGTGTACTTGTTGTTCTGCAATAAATAGCATGTAACTCAATGTATGTTGCCTTGGTCCAAGATAAATAAATAGAATTATGTTTCTAATATGTTAATCATCATTTTTCAGACAACATGACTTGACTTTCATTTTGTTCATTGCAGATGAAAGTAACCGGTAATAATTTAACCAACATTTGTATGGTTGTGTACAGAGTGGCAAAAACCGAAAAAAATGATCAGTTGTTCCTTGAAGAAGACATTCTCAGTAAGTTATTGCTAATTCACATTCAGGGCCCAGTTGTTCGAAAGCCGGTTAACACAAACCTGGGATTAAAACTTAACCGAGGATTTAATTTCTCTTGTTCAAAGTGTTTTCAAAAGCTAAGTTACCGGTACATGCAAAGACAAGTCAGAAACGATTTTTAATTAAAGGGCAAAAATACTTTGGAAAAATCTCCATCGATTTATTATTTAACTGGAATCAAAATTGATGCTAACCCTGGGTTAGCTTAACCGCGCTTTGAACAACCCCGGCCCAGACCAACAAACTACAATGTACATTCTTTTACCATGTAGTTGGCCTTTTTATGGCCTTGTGGAGAATCAAGCGAGTAACTTGAAGTAGCAATGTAATGTTTTTATTCTTTGTATGTTTTCAGAATGTCTGGTAGACACCATAAAGAGCTGTGAAATAGGCAGTCATCATGATGCACTCATATATACTGCAGGAGCGATAAAACATCTCTCAAGCAACAATCCCACAACTCAAAAAGAACTAGTTTCCCTTGAGGGGATAGAGGGATTGGCAGAGATTCTTGATGCCATCAGTAAAGATGTAAGTGTGTAAATGTGATATGACTGTGTTAATGACAGATTAAATGTAAACCATGATGTATAAACTAACCTTTTTTCTTCATCTGTTTCAGGTGCTGATGTCCATGAAGGGAAATTCACAGTTTACCAGTCTGCTTGTTCAGGCAAGTTTAAAAGAACTGAGTGCTCAACATCAACATTATTTTTTGCTTTTTTCACATTGCATAATAATAATACAGTATTTCTATGTAAACTGCCTACAAATAGCAAATTACTAATCAAGGCAAAGAAGGAAAGAAAAAAAATGATTATAATATGCTTTAGTTAAAGTGCAACTAAACCCCAATAATGTTTTTTGCCAAAAGAAATCTCCTAATTGTCCTGATGACCTGTGCGAATTTTTTTTTACCGCAACATTTTTCCTTGATTTTTTATAGTTTTTTAAAGTTTCAAATTTTGGCGATTCTTTCGGCCAGTACCGAGTAATGTGAAGAATGGGTCTGAGTTTTGCTTTGATGTCTTGTGACATCATCGAAGGAGATTGATTTTCATGATGCGAAGAGTTAAGGAACTGTGGGCAAACACAAAAAAAGCATCAGAGTGCACAAAATCCCCTTTTTGGCTTTTGGGTACCATTCGTGTTAAAATGCCTTCTCCTTTGTCGCTTCGTGGTGATTTGATTATGAGGGCGCATCAAATGGTCTCCTTCGATGACGTCGCAGCAAAGTTCGTACCCAACTCCCACAAATGCTTGGTAATGGGACAGAAACACCTAACTTCAAACAGCTGTAGACAACAGGGATTTTATCAATTACGATAATTTTTTTGCACAAGTAATCAGGACAAACAGGAGATTTTATTCAGAGAAAGAAAAAAATTGGGGTAAGTTGCACTTTAACAGGGGTCAAAATGTTCCCAGACTGTTTACCTGTGTCTCGTGACAGGCAGAATATTTTTACACCTGTCACTACCAACATCAAACCCGGCAGGGGTAATTTGCCGAACGCCGAATGTCTGTCAGCGGTTTATCTTGTGAAACATGTGCTTCACCATGGCGGAGCGAATTGTTATTTCGAGCAGGTATAAAGTCTTGTACTACCAATAAAACAACATTTAACCTGTAATAACCTGTAATAACTAGTAACCTCACATATATGATCGAACTGGTAAAAAATGTAAAAAAACAGTACATAGGGGAATCCAAACGCACAATTCGTGAATCCTTCACGAACACAGACAAGGGACAAACAACCCACATCACGCCAACTCCACAGCAGTGGTCCCTACACATTTCAACTTACCATGTCACTCTTCCGCGGACATTCACACTCGCTCCAGACCCTTCGTTCAAAGACCGCGCGCATTCGTATGACCAACGCAAAAAATACGACTGTTTTGCAGTCTAAAAAGCATGCGAGGCCTTTTTAATTCATAGAGGGAACACTTTATCACCAGAAGGCATTAACCGAAGGAACGAACGCTCAACTCATACACTATATATTACTTTTATCTTATGTTTACAAGTGCGCTGTCTACATGTCATGTATTAGAAGAGCGAGAAGAACAGGACATCACGTTTTTTATAGACATTCAACGCACTTAAAATAACTTTAAAACGATCTGAACACTGTTAAAACGCGATAGTTTTATAAAAAATTTCGGTCTTTGAGCCTCTTCAGTCGTCCGTCATATTAAAGTTCTGTAAAGAGCGCGAGTAAAAAAGCGTAACGAACAAGCGAGTGACCCGCGCATCGCGCTCGCTATTTGGCAAAGCTTTTAACTGAAAACCATGTTCTGCGGAAAATGTTTTTGCCATCGTACTCTGACCATTGCGAATCTAACGAGTCAAAATGAAAGTCTTGCCCCACACGAATTTGTTGACAAAATGCTTTGAAAAGAGCGCGGCCCGCCTTTAATTACAGCACGATTGTTAACTTTATCGCAACTTGGGATTTACATCACACATCAAACCGTGTAATTGACAGCAGTTGAATTTGCCAAGAGACTAGAGCCTAGAGTATTCCCAAAACTTATTCTGTTGAGCAAATACAACCGACTGGTTCTGTATATGCAAATAATTATGCTGCGCATCAAAAAACTGGGCACTGTAAGTACATGTCGCAAACTTCGCGAAAGACAATGGCATTAAGGGCGATGCCTCGCTACTCCATGACTGGCAACACAAAGTGTCCTGGTGGTGCACGCTACTCCATGACTGGCATCACAAAGTGTCCTGGGGGATGGTACACTACTCCATGACTGGCATCACAAAGTTTCCTGGGGGGGGGGGGGGGGGGGGGGGTGCACGCTACTCCATGACTGGCATCACAAACTGTCCTGGGCGGGTGCACTCTACTCCATGACTGGCATCACAAAGTGTCCTGGGGGGGTGGCACGCTACTCCGTGACTGGCATCATAAAGTGTCCTGGGGGTGGCACGCTACTCCATGACTGTAATCACAAAGTGTCCTAGGGGGTTGCACGCTACTCCTTGACTGGCATCAGTGTCCTAGGGGGTTGCACACTACTCCATGACTGACATCACAAAGTGTCCTGTGGGGTGGCACGCTACTCCATAACTGGTATCACAAAGTGTCCTCGGGGGTGCACGTTACTCCATGATTGCCATCACAAAGTGTCCTGAGGGGTGGCACGCTACTCCATGACTGGCATCACAAAGTGTCCTGGTGGGGTGCACGCTACTCCATGACTGGCATCACAAAGTGTCCTGGGGGATAGCATGCTACTCCATGACTGGCATCACAAACTGTCCTGGGCAGGTGCACTCTACTCCATGACTGGCATCACAAAGTGTCCTGGGGGGTGGCACGCTACTCCGTGACTGGCATCATAAAGTGTCCTGGGGGGTGGCACGCTACTCCATGACTGTAATCACAAAGTGTCCTAGGGGGTTGCACACTACTCCATGACTGGCATCACAAAGTGTCCTGTGGGGTGGCACGCTACTCCATAACTGGTATCACAAAGTGTCCTCGGGGTGCACGCTACTCCATGACTGCCATCACAAAGTGTCCTGAGGGGTGGCATGCTACTCCATAACTGCCATCACAAAGTGTCCTGGTGGGGTGCACGTTACTCCATGACTGGCATCACAAAGTGTCTTGGGGGATAGCATGCTACTCCATGACTGGCATCACAAAGTGTCCTGGGGGATGGTATGCTACTCCATGACTGGCATCACAAAGTGTCCTGAGGGGGTGCACGCTACTCTATGACTGGCATCACAAAGTGTCCTCGGGGGGTGGCACTTCCAAATAGAAAGGCCTATATTATTTTTTAAAACCTCAGTTAATATACTCTAGGTCTGAACTACGTTAACCGATCGAGTAAAAGAGCACGTCTAGATCTGGACTGCAAAACGCTTTGTAAAGAGCACGACAAACAGAGCGCAAAGTAAAAGCGAGTGACCCGTGATTCAAGCTAGCTATTTGGCAACGCTTTTAACTGAAAATCATGTTTTGCGAAAAATGTTTTTGCCATCGTACTCTGACCATTGCGAATCTAACAAGTCAAAATGAAAATCTTGCCACACACGAATTTGTTGACAAAACGCTCTGTATAGAGCGAGAAGAATAGGACATCACGTCTTTTATAGACATTCGACACACTTAAAATAACTTTAAAACGATCAAAACACTGTTGAAACGCGAAAGTTTGATAAAAAATTTCGGCTTTAGGCCTCTTCAGTCGTCTGCCATATTAAAGTTCTGTAAAGAGCGCAAGTAAAAAAGCGTAACGAACAAACGAGTAACCCGCACATCGCGCTCGCTATTTGGCAAAGCTTTTAACTGAAAACCATGTTCTGCAGAAAATGTTTTTGCCATCGTACTCTGACCATTGCGAATCTAACGAGTCAAAATGAAAATCTTGATGCACACGAATTTGTTGACAAAACACTCTGTAAAGAGCACAAAGAATAAGACATCACATTTTATAGACATTCAACGCACTTAAAATAACTTTAAAACGATCTATACACTGTTAAAACGCGGTAGTTTGATAAAAAATTTCGGTCTTCGAGCCTCTTCAGTCGTCCGCCATATTAAAGTTCTGTGAAGAGTGCGTGTAAAAAAGCGTAAAGAACAAGCGAGTGACCTGCGCATCGCGCTCGCTATTTGGCAAAGCTTTTAACTGAAAACCATGTTCTGCGGAAAATGCTTTTTGCCATTGCGCTCTAACCATTGCGAATCTAAAGATTAAAAAAAAATAAAATCTTGCCGCACACGAATTTGTTGACAAAATGCTTTGAAAAGAGCGCGGTCCACCTTTAATTACAACACGATTGTTAACTTTATCACACCTTGGGATTTGCATCATGCATCCAACCGTGTAATTGAATGCAGTTGAATCTGCCAAGAGAAGAGGGACTAGAGTATTCCCAAAATGTCTTCCTACGAACTCCCACTAGACCGGTAAACAGAGTCAAATTTGAATAATTATCTCAACACAAACAATGTTCCCTCAGTCGTTTGAGGCGCATTCGACGCACTTAAAATAACTTTAAAATGATCTAAACAATGTTAAAACGCGGTAGTGTGATAAAAAATTCCGGTCTTCGAGCCTCTTCAGTCGTCCGCCATATTAAAGTTCTGTAAAGAGCGCGAGTAAAAAAGTGTAACGAACAAGCAAGTGACCCGTGCATCGCACTCTTACCATTGCATCGCGCTCTTACCATTGCGAATCTAAAGATTTAAAAAAAAATCTTGCCGCACACAAATTTGTTGACAAAATACTTTAAAAAGGGCGCGGCCCGCCTTTAATTACAGCACAATTTTTAACTTTATCACACTTTGGGATTTACATCACGCATCAAACCGTGTAATTGACAGCAGTTGAACCTGCCAAGAGACATTCCCAAAGCTTAATCTGTTGAGCAAATACAACCGTCTGGTTTTGTATATGCAAATAATTATGCTGCGCATCAAGAAACTGGGCACTGTAAGTACATGTCGTGAAAGACAATGGCATTCCGTGAGATGTTCAGTATAGCCCTGGCCCTGAGGAAGACTAGTTCTATTTGTCGAAATGTTGGCCATCTTAATAATAAATCTGCCCGTTACTATAGTGCCAGCCTTGCATTCAGCTTTATATTTTTACTACCCAATTGTTTTAGGACACTTCGCATTACATTCGTCTTTTGTGGAGTCTGCTCTAGGTAGTTAATAACATTTGCCATTCTGTCTTCGTTTTAGCGATGAATCGGGAGGTGAAGGTGAATACATCAAATACATCAGCGAGTGTTAATTCACTGAAATATAAAGCTGAATGCAAGGCTGGCACTACGGCAAAGGGCAGATTTGTTAAATGGCCAATATTTCGACTAATAGAACTAGTATTCCTCAGGGCCAGGGATATACTGAAAGAAAACATTGTAACGGCTCCTAAAATTTGAAAAATACATGGCTAATACATGACATGTAGACAGCGCACTTGTAAACATAAGATAAAAATAATATAAAGTGTATGATACAAAACTGAGTTCAGTGTTCGTTCCTAATGCCTTCTGGTGATAAAATGTTCCCTCTATGAATTAAAAGGCCTCGCGTGCTTTTTGACGGAAAGCATTGATGGTAGGCTGCAGTTCAGGCGGGATGAGTCTCATGTCCGCGGAAGAGTGGCCTGGTAAGTTAAAATGTGTAGGGACCGCTGCTGTGGAGTTGGCGTGATGTGGGTTGTTTGTCCCTTGTCTGTGTTTTGTGAAGCGTTCATGAACTGGCGTTTGGTTTCCCCTATATACTGTTTTTTACATTCTTTTTACATTTGATCATATATGTGAGGTTACTAGAATTACAGGTTAAATGTTGTTTTATTGGTAGTACAAGACTTTATGCCTGCTTGAAATGACAATTCGCTCCGCCATGGTGAAGCACATGTTTCACAAGATTAACCGCCGACAGACATACGGCGTCCGGCGTTCTGTGCTCGGCGTTCGGCAAATTACCCCTGCCGCATCAAACCTGTTTATTTTCATTTTTTAATGATTCACAACCTGAGATGAATTTGTTTCTGCTTGTTTTATCAAACTCCTTGCAGTAAGAACAGAACATCTTTCCATCCTCCACCAACAACCACGGGCACCCATCCATTTGTCATTGAACTTGAATACTCCTATATTATTCCATTTTGTCATCGCTGCTGCAAAATTCTCTTCCATATGTACTTCTCTCGCTCCCGCTTCTTCAGCACATTGTTTACCGCTTTTAGAAAAAGATCCATATCCCATATTGTGAACTGAAAGAATTCATTTCATGCTTGATCAGAGAAAAAAAGCAAGTCACATGGCATCTGCTATCTTTGTCATGTGCACTGCAAAGATTGCATCATCCCGCTTTTATTGAGTAGAGTCTGGTAACTACCATGTGAGAGCCGCGACAATGGCTTCCGAAACTGCATGAGTGTGGATGGAGAACAGATGAAAATATTATTCAAATCAACAAATTCTGAATTATTAAGGAATTCTTTGCCTGTGGCCAGCGACAGGTGGACAGACAATTTGAATTGGTCAAACAGATCTTTAAAGCATAAAATGAAACTGTAAATATTGATTTAAATCCCACTACAGTTGTAATCAAAGACAGTGGAAATTACTCAAAATAAATTTAGTAATAACAGCTTACTGTACAAACTCATTATTGGTTATGCAGGTGACTGGAGCCCTGAGGAATCTAGCTGATGTTATTGGAGCCAAGGAGATGTTTATCAGTACTGGTGTAGTGAGGAACCTGGCAATTGTTCTGGGACCTTATTCATCTGACAGTGATGTAGTGTGGAATGTGTGCAGAGCTTTGAGGTAATTACTGTGCAAATCCAAAAACTGTGAACACTTTGATTTGATTTTGACATTTCCCATTGTGCAGCAACCAATCAGAAGCTACTCGAAACTGCAAGAAATCCAAACAAACGGTTAGTCAAGAAACCACACTTCTCTGTTTCCTTGCAAAAGAATCGTTGCCGCCTCGCTGTAGTTTTTTTATTGCTAGTTTACCTTTCGTCTTTTTTGTCAATAAAGTAGAAATCTGAGCGATTTTAATGTAACGGCTAAAAACCAGACAGACGTTTAGCTGTACGTTTGCCTCATACTCAGTTGCTGCGTTCATCGATTTGTCAGTGTTGTACACAATGCTTGTCCGTCGCGGCAGTATTGCAAAAACATTTAGCAAAAAAGCTGGACAATAACACATGACAGTTCCTGAGGATTAGTTTTCCTGGAAAAAGTGAATTTTCGAAAAAGCTACTGAGCGAGGACAAAATCGGCTGTTCTGGCGAATGAAAGTGTTAACTTACGGCATGCAAATATGTAACTACAGTACCGCTAACTTGCCGTAAACTTGTCAACTTTCATTCCCAGCACTGTAAGTTTTACAGCTACTACACAACGCTTCTTTTGCTTTGATCTCTCGCTGATCAGCAGCTAGGTACTTTGTCGTGTGTGGCTAATAATATTGCAAAACGACCTTGCAAAATTTGAAGGCGAGAATATTCGATGATATCTGATTATCACAAGTCACCAGATGAGGGTTTTTGTGGATCGAAAAATAATCGCCACTTGCAATAATCTTAATAAAGTTTGAAAACCTGACCTGCTGTTTTTTTTCTTTTGCTTCTGTAGGTTTTATTTTTCTTAACTTCCGAATCGAACCTTTGCTGTTTGGGTGATTTTTTCTCAACAAAATGTACGGGGAAAGCTTTGTATGGCGTGACATGACCGTTGCGAAGAAAATCGTGCGCAAACCAGAGCATGAGGCAAAACGTATAGCTAAACGTCTGTCTGGTTTTTAGCCGTTATAGTAAAATTGCTCAGATTTCTACTTCATTTACAAAGAAAGATGAAAGGTAAACTAGCAATAAGAAAAAGCTACAGCAAGGCAGCGACGATTCTTTTGCAAGGAAACAGGGAAGCACGGTTTCATGACCAACCGTTTGTTTGGATTTCTTGCGGTTTCGAGTCGCTTCTGATTGGTTGCTGCACAATGGGAAATGTCAATCAAATCAAAGTGTTCACGGTTTTTGGATTTGCACAGTAAAGCATAATATACCTATGAGGTCAGTACACACTAGGCAAAGACATGATGCTGAGACAGGTTGCAGCGGCAATTCCTTTTGTGTGATCTGCCCATGCATTTTTACAAGAAATCCTTGTTGCTGTGACAGAAATTTGTTTTTGCAGCAGACTGCGTAAATTCAAAATAATATTATATTGTTTTTATTTATTTTATTTCTTAACCCAAGGTGCTCATTGTACAGGCTCCAAAAGGCTGGGAAATGTACTGATTAAAATTAGCTTAAGTTAGTATTTTGTTTTTTCATACTGTCATCAAAGTAATGTGTTCTAACCTCAAAGGATAAACTTTCCAATGAGAAAGAAGCAATATTGATTTTGTGTTTTTTTTAACTACAGTAAGCTGACATTGTACACAGAATGCTGTAGTGAATTGTCAGAGTCCTGCACTTGGCTTCAAGCATTGAGGAAAATCTTATCTGATTACGAAAAGAAGCAAGTAAGATGAAATTGTTTGTTTATCTGAGTATAAACTTAAGATATCTTTGTTGACAATGGATTGTCTTACTTACAGAATTATATATATGACCACAGGGAACTATGTAGCAGCCACTCTCTAGAAAATATCCTTACCCTTCCACCCTCCTGGAAATTCCTATTCCCTATTATTTACCTTCATACTTTTTAGAACAATCAAAAGTAAAACCAAAACCAATTGTGACTTGCTCGCACACGTTTTCCCGCGCTTGGCGCCACCGACATGTAATTGCTTTGAGCTCTGATTGGTTCATTGGATTGTTTACGACTGCTGTGATTGGTCAGAGTAATTACTTTGGTTTTGGTTTTACAACACTCAATTGAAAACTGCTCTAACATGTAATGAAGACCAATATATCAGCTGGGATGCTGTACCTTTTAACAAATGTTCTTAGGGGAGGAAAGATTGCGAGAGAAGCCCAAAGGACGTAAGTTATAAGACTGCTGACTGGATGTATGATTGTTGAATCTGTTGCAGGAGTTGGTGGTCCGTGTCTGTTTTATTTTGGGCAACTTGACATCCAAGAGTGAAAATGTCAGAGATGCTATTTTCTTTGATGAGTCCTTCATGGAAGTGATCCTGTCTGTGATGCAGACATACTTCAACTTTGAGATGGAGGTTTGGTAGTTTTTTTTGTTTGTTTTGTATTTAATGGTACAGGCTGTAGTCCACAACTGACGACTCATTTTGTGTGTGTTTTAAAAATTGTTGTAGGTGTTGAAGAATGGACCCACAACTGAAGAAAAACAACTGAATGGAGAAAACAAAGGACCTAACAAAAATGATGATGTTCTCAACAAGGTGTCTGCTATTTTTTAATTATGTATTATTATTTAATGTTATTTTTCAAATAAAAAAATCTTTTACATATAATTTGTTTTATTAAGTGTTAGTCACGTATCTGGTAAAATTGACTAACAGCTCCCCCAAAAATCTGTCGGCTGACTGTCGGTAAACTGACAGTCAGCCGACATTCTATGACAGATTACCAACAGATACTTGTCAACAGACCAGACTCATACCAATAACCAGGTTTTATTGAAGAAAAGACATTAAATACTGGTAAACGTACCAACACTTGTCTTACCTTGTTAAGTTTGAACTCCTACAATTATCCCGGGTTTATTTATTGAAAAGAAACTTCTCAATACAGGTAGGTTTAGATCAAGACTCCAAATCGCCCAACAGTGCATTGCGAGCCTAGTCATTGGTTCTTAGTGACATTCTTTTGTCTTAAAATAAAGCAGGGGAAGTGAAGAGAATTATGCCAGGGAAAATTGCTTTCTGATGTTTTTAGTGCTCTGTTTTTCTATCAAAAGTAGCAAGAGCCCAAACACGTAATAGTCAGGGAAAATCCCCAGCCCCTGGCCTTTATTGGCCCAATTTACACTAGAGACAAATTATCTGCCTAGACGGGTTATCCATCTGACAGATAACCCTGTCTAGATATAAATCTGAAGACAAATTTTGATGTATGCATGAGTTTAGGCCGAGTGGAAGTCTGGATACTATAGACCTTTTTCATAAATGGCAGTCAATTAATTATTCTTTTATATTCATGCTAATCAGCCTTGCGAAAAATAGAAACCAGTCCCCCTTGTGTAAAAACTAAGTCGAAAGCCATCTATGTTTTCCATCTAGGCATAAATTTAGAGA
Organism: Dendrophyllia cribrosa; assembly: GCA_024195265.1. NCBI lineage: Eukaryota > Metazoa > Cnidaria > Anthozoa > Scleractinia > Dendrophylliidae > Dendrophyllia > Dendrophyllia cribrosa. The sequence continues at coordinate 34,038,790 of JAJLRJ010000004.1, read as the reverse complement.
CAAATTATCCGTCAATTAGCATGTCTTCAAGACGTGTTAACAGATGAGACACCTAAAGACGAATTAATTGCCACAAAATTCGACTAAACACTGAATTTAAAATCTGGATGGATAATTCGTCTCCAGAATAAATTTGGCCATTGATAGCCCTGATAAGGCAATTGAATTCAAATCAACAAAGTTGTTTAATTAAAATACAGTGTGTATACATGTACAGTCAACTCTCTCTAAGACGGACACCGTCGGGACCGACCCCAACTGTCCGTCTTAGTCAGGTGTCCAACTTATAGAGAATCGAGGTAACGTGAGACAATAAAGCTATGCACAATGAATATACATTTGTTTTAAGTCTGCTGGAACAAAAATAACATTAGAAAAGTGGAGTCGTTTCCAAGTTGATATTCAGCACCTACTTTATTTTCGTTTTGAAGTATTTTTCACTAAAAAAGCACTTCTCAAGTGTCCGTTGACAGTTTCAAAGTGTCCATTGTCCGTCTTAGAGAGGTGTCCGTCTTATAGAGAGTTTAGTTACAGTAAAATGACTGAAAAACAGCAGGGACCAACACCAGATGTCCGTCTTATAGAGGTGTCCGTTAAGAGAGAGTTGACTTATATCTTTGTGACTTGCAGGCTATCAGGGTTATTGCCAACCTTTCAATCAGTCCAGAAGCAGGAGCTGGTTTGGCTGCCAGTGAACCATTAGTTGATCTTTTAATTCACATACTTGGTGAGTTGATGTTAAAAATGATCCTAACTACATGATAAAGGTGGCTCACAATAGTTCATAGCATTTTTTAGAACTACAATATTTATTTATTATCAGTTGATGCTACAGTAATGGTATCAAAAAAATGCCCAGTCATCGGTGAAAAAGTTATGGTCTCTTTTTATGTAACAGGTTACCATAGCAACAGTATAACCTGTTAAAAACACCTTTAATTTTAACTGAAAGTATATATAACTAACAAACGAGCTGATTGACAAGTGGGTCACTGCATGAGCCCATTTGTGAGTCACAAGCACTTAAAAAAGCTAAAATTAAGGGTGACTTTAACAGGTTACAGGTGACAATAACTGTTTAAAAAACGACTGGACATCTGTCTGATACCATTATTGTAGCATAAACTTATGAAGAGTGGTAGTATTGATTCATCAAAAAGTAAGTAATTACTGGAAATTACTAGAAAGCGTTGTGAGCTGAAATGCATGAGTAAATATATCAGTACTGTGCTTTTAAATAACTGGAAAATTTGAAGTTTAAAATCAGGTTTTGTGTTTCACTCCCATCAGAATTGTACAGTTTATTGTTCTTGAAACTTTTTGTTGATTTTTGCAGATGTAAAAGATGCAACGGACAGTGAAGAACTTGTTCTTAATACAGTAGCAACTCTTAACAACTTGTCATTTTACAATGATACTAATAGTGTGATACAGAACAGACAAGTGGAGATTACAGAGAGTAAGTCAAATTTTACCATCCTGCTTTGTAGAGAACTTAACATTGGGTAATGATTTGATTTAGTGCCTGGTACATTTAATTACTTCTGGTAGCTGGGCGCTTATTTCTTTTTTGACAGAAACATGCAAGCGTGAAAAAACACTTTAATGAACAATAACATAAAATGTACAATTTCGCATAGTCAGAACAGCAGTAACTATGGTTTGCATACAGTCAGCTAATAGCCCTTTTCGCGGTTAACCTTTCTCATTTGCATTTCAATAAAAGTCAACGTGGTTGCGAGGCAATTTTGGGCAATTTTGTAGTTTCTGCCCGAAATTGCCTTGCATTTAATCATCATGTTGAATTTTATTGTAATGTAAATAAGAAGGGCTATTAATAATTGAAGCGTCCGGAGCATTACCAACCTATGTCGAATTTCAGACCTTTTTTTGTCTTCTCGCGCTTATTTTGCCTCATTTTTGGCATGTGACCTACAAATTAACTTCAAAACATCGTTCCGAAATTTGTATGCTGGTTTTCCCGTCATTTTAGAGAAAAAAAACGTATATAAAAAGTGAAATTAACTAAACTAAACTACCTGAAGAAAGATGAGTTCTGGCCCTCTAGTGATTTGACCGTACATCCGAGCGTAGTTCCTTCCAAAACTGTACGAAACATGCTTCAAAATGGCGCCATTAAAAGCTGATTGGCCGTGAGACTATGCGACCGCAATGCTCTTGACCAGTGCCAACAACCTGAACAAAAATACCGCTATTTACGCGCGCCTGGCTCGCTTATCGATCGCTTATCGATCGCGAGTTCGCTTCGGTTAACACATCGTCCGTAGGCGTGTGTATGTTTGAGGCCCGTCCGGTGATGGAAGGACATCATTAAGTCCTGAAATCCGTAAGTCTCTAGCACCTCTCAAAGAAACGAGTCGTGTTTCTTGTCCCACCTTGTGTCTAAATCGCCATTTCGCGCTCGAGGTGAAAATAGACGTTGGTTGGCAAGACGGAGCCGGCGGGAAAGTCTGGAATCACTTCGGATCAGAAAAGGGCCAGTGTTGTGAGTTGTGGCCCATTTGCCATCCCGTGCCGTAGTCGAAATGCCCGATATCCGAAGTGCTTTGAGACTTATAATGTTTTCCGTAGTTTGTTTCGGTGGGCCTTCCGTGCTCGATGTCGCCATTGATATCCCGACATGCTTTGCGACACCTTTGCTGACCATCGGCGATAAAAATGAAGCGATTTTGAGGGAATGAACTTTGGGATAAATTTTTCTTGAGCGGGATTTAGCGGCACGGGCCCAAACTTGGCCATCTGAAGTGAAAACACCTCGGCATAAAATCGAGAAATTCGGGTAAACTTTGGGATTCATTTTCTCGAGCGGGATTCAACGGAAAGACAGGGAGTTTAGTTAATTTTTGTTTTTTGCATACGTTATTTCTCTAAAACGACGGAAACTACAGCATAAAAAAATTCTGAACAATGTTTTGCAATTAATTTGTAGATTACATGCCAAAAATGAGGCAAAATGAGCGCGAAAAACAAAAAAAGGTCTCAAATTCGACATAGGTTGGACATGCTCTGACGTCTTCAATTATACCTTTGCTATTATACTTTCAATGTCACATTCTTCAATAATAAATGGTATATAGCATCTTCAAGGGGTGAGGGGGTTATTAGAAAAGGGGAGCTTATTAACAAAACGACACTCAAGGGGAGAACTTATTGGAAGGAGGGTGCTAAATCTAATCGTTACAGTACAGTTGTACATCAAAGTCTGGAAGTCTCAAGACTAATGGTTTCCAGACAAATAAAGATACAGAAAATACATCCAGTATTAGGTTAAAGTTGTACCTTTTTGCAAGTTCTTGTAAGTTCCTAGTTAATACTTGAAGTTCCCTGAAGTATCCAAGCTACCAAATTTCAATATTAGATGTAATTGGGTACAGTAAATTGAATTCTCTGAATTTGCAGTCTTCCAATTTTCTTGATGTTTTTGTTTCTGCACAGAAATGAGCCAACTCGTGAATATGAAACATTCAGATGTTTTGCTTCACCGACCCCCCCCCCCCCCCACCCCACTCTCTGTGTCCAACTCTGACCCCATGGGTAAGGCAGGTGACCATTACATATTGCAGGCTCGATGTTAACAGCTGATTGAGTGATCAAGTGAAATTTTGTTTCATGGCTATAACTTGTCCAATGCAATGGGATATTAATTTTGCATAGTATCAATCTGTGCAAAAACAATTGAATGTTAAAGTTGCCCTTTGCCATTGTTTCAGTGCTTATTTCGTTGCTGATGCCTGATAACATGGATGCAATGGTGGAAGCCACCCGTGTGTTTGGTAACTTCTCACGGTCCAAGGAAGTCAGAACAGTGCTGGCTGAGCATAAAGGTATAGTAAACTCTCTTGTGATGGACTCCCCCGTAAGGCAGATACCTCTCCAAGACAGACATAAAATATTCACTGGGTCTGGTTGAATTTCACTTGTTCACTGAAACTAAACTCTCTATAAGCGGACACCTCTCTAACGTGGACAGCTGAAGCTGGTCACTGTCTGCATTTTACCTATAATTGTCACTGTTTTCAAGACAGTTTTACAGTAGTGTAAGCAATGGGCATTTGCTTCACCTTCACCTATCCTCTTTGTGCCTGACGTGGGACATAAGACCTCCACAGAGTGTTTCCACCTTCCACGGTTGGCTGCTTCAGTCCACACTTTGTTCCATAATTCCTATCCTGCTTCTTTTCTTTTTTTTTCAACTGTGTGCCTCCAGGTAGTCTTGGGTCTTTTTCCTTCTGGTGTCCAGGTCATTGCTATGTTGCAGTCGTTGTTTTGGTCTTGCCTTAGTATATGTCCTGTCATCTTCCATCTACACTTCTTTACTCATCAGTTTCATGTCTGCTCTTTCTAATACTGACATGGTCCTGCCATTTAATTTGTAGGATCACTACCAGGGATTTTTGTAGTTGTTACATGTAGTTGTTACATGTTACATGTTGTTACATGTAGTTACATGTAGGATTCTAACACATCATTAGTGTAGCCGTATTCACTCATGACCAGGAAAATAATTCTAACTTAGAACTTCAATAACGAAAAAGAAAATATCAAATTTCTTCTCTGTTTTTGGAACATGTGTGACAGATGAATCATAGCTGGCAAACCATTACAGGACCAAGGTCAACACACTGCTTGTATTCAAACAGTTCTGTGTTTCCTGTCAGTGATGGTTTGAAGAATTTTAATTTATGTGCCAACAGTATGTTCTGTAGCTGGCAACCTAAAAGCTTCATTCATAATATATGAATTAATGCCAGATGTGAAACATCAGATCCTTTGTAGTTTAATGTAACTTATTCTCGTGTTGTTGTTTTCTTTGTTGCTTTAGTTGATGAAATCATGATAGCTTTGTTGGATGCTGGTGAGAGAGAAACTGTTTTTACTGCATGTGGTGTACTCATCAACCTAATGATAGATGAACAAATCAAACCTAAGTTAAAAGAAGAAGATGGGATTAAAAAGTAAGTGAGAATATCAGTCTGCAGTTTCCCATTAATTTTGTCATTATTGTGACATGGTATTTTTTAAGAATGCATTTGTTTTGAGGCACTCTGAAGGGGGTTCTTGAGGTTGTTCCTATTAAATGTTTTCCTTTTCAGACTGGTAGATGTGTTGCGTGATTTTGGCAAGCACGATTGGCAGCTATCAAGCATGGTTTGTCAGATTCTATGGAACTACAGGTAGGGTATTTAAGGAGGCTTGACTCATTTTTTTGCCATGGGGTGTATGTTTTAAATCAAAATTTTGCAGGGAAGACATGCAGCAATTGCTTTCTTACTCAGTACTTCACTAAGTTTATGAAATGTGATCAAAGTTTTGTGTCACTAGTTTCCAAGCAACAGTGGTTACTATAGCAGTGCCAGTATATTGCTCTTTGTTTTAAACAATGTCGTTTTTCTCAAAATCTAGTCAGACATTTCATAATGAAACTGTCAAATTTTGTAGTACTCACATATTTCTAGCTGCAGATGAAGTTTCAAGAAAATTTATAGGACGGTTTTTGAGTAAATCAAAAATAATTTTTAGGGCATTATAGGCAAAACAGTCTTGAAGCAAATAATTTGCATAAAGCAAAATATTTCTAAAATGCTCCTACATATTACTCTAAAACAGCCAGCTGTTAAAATAATGATTGTTGTCCTGAATGACAAAAAGCCATTGAATCTGATAACCCCGCTTATTAATTTTTGTTTTGCCATAACACAGTAAAACATTTTTGCCTTAAATGACATTGTAGTAATGAATAGTATTATTCTTCCCTCTTAACTTGTAGTGACAAGATTAACAGCTCCTCAGAAACATTTGGTGAACAAGAGGCATTAGAGTTGATAGATATTCTTACCCAGTATCTTGGTATGTTAGACGTTTTGTCAAATATTGTAACCCCGACTGTTAGATCTTGAATGTTCTTTGGCCCACCATCGGGTTCAACAGCTTTTAAATCATGTTGCCACTGACAACAAATACTTAAGGCTGGTTTTCTCTAGCGACATAGCAGGAGTTGTAGTCAGAAGTGTATCTTGTGAAAATCAAACAACGCAGTCGTAAGGAGAGTTTCCGTTCGAGCTTTTGACTCCATCGCTTATGATCTATCATCTTACGTAAACGGGATGGTTATTGTGATTGGTTGATTCGCTTCTGCTTGCAACTTCAACAATCTAGTTTTTACTAGATCGTTAGTGATGGAGTCATGAGCGCAATCGGAAGAAAATGAAATCCTTTTGTTTCTTGCAATTCCGATTCCGTTGAACTTACGTACAACACCATTGTTTGATTTTCACTAAGGCCGTAAGCGCCCTTACGACTCCAATTATGACTTCAATTATGACTCAGTCGCTAATGAAAACCATGCAGCCTTTACAAGGAAAAGATAGTGTTTGGTGAGATGTTTTACTATCACCATACAGGGACAACCCACATATGCCATTACACTGCTCATTCTAGGAGTGTTGTTTGCATATAATTTTGACTCAAATTGACCTGAAGTCTCTACATTTGTTAGTGATCAATTTTGAAATGCAGATTTTAAAATTCTACTGCAGCAAAGGTTGAACTTCTGCAATGTTATTGCTTTCATTTTCAGATGAGGACACAGCTCTTGATCCCAGTGAATTAGAAGGTGCAGAGTCAACTATTCCAGATGTGGTGCGAGATGTGTGGGAGAGTCAGTTTGTACCTGTTGGTCAGCATCTGCTTCAGCGAGTCCAGTCTCATCATACGGACCTTGTGCCATTAGAGTCACCCAGCTAGCGCAACAGATTGGCTTACAAGATCCATCTGTTTACCGAAAAATTATGGGGAGCACAAAACATTTGACCCTTTTATCATTCAAGACTGCCCGTGTCAAAAACTAGCAAAAAAATCTGAAATCTTTGTTGCAGCCCCCTCTTTGAGATCACCCATCTCTGTTATTACGAAACTTATGCACTACGGCCATTTCACGAATACCCAATTTCCTAGCTCCCAATCCCCCTTTTTTCCTGGTTTTCCATGAATTTGTCCTTCACTAAGAATTAAAGTAACTACCCTTAAAATTAGCAGATAAGTTGCACCCCAAGTATGGAAGCTAACATTTTGGGGGAAAGTCAGAGAATTGGCTCAACAAACGCAAGTTAAACTTTGGATCTATCCATTGAATCATCCCGTTTATAATCACACTTTTCATCGCAATTGCAATCGTTCCAGACCACGACAACCATGCAAATTTATTGAACATGTGTTTTTATTTAGCCCGGTTACTAAGATTAAGGTACATGTCTTTGCTGATAAGCTGCACCCCCGATTTTAAGCGAAAATTTTAGGTAAAAATGTGCGGCTTATCAGCAGGTTTCTACAGTATATGAACTGGGCTTGTTATGACCTGATGTGGTTGTTTTGTTGAAGGAAAAATACAGGCTTTTATGTCCTTTAATCCATATCGCTCGCCTATGTACTTGATATGGGTGTAACCCTGTATCCCTCTTGCAGTTATACACATGTATATTAATGACCTGGCCTGTGTAAGGAAAGGTTCGAATGTAGTTTGTTACTGGTTTTTCACGGCAAGAGCTTGTAAATAGAATTGATGTACATTAGAAATTACTTTAACAAGTGCTTGTTAACTTAGTGTGCTTTTATCTCTAAACTATAAATTCATTTTTATTTATTAACTTTGGAAGAGTTGCTCCATTCACACCAACAGTTAAACATGTTTAAATGTTGTTTAGTTTAACTACGTTTTAGCCTCTATCTTGAACGTTTTGAAATGTATTTGACTGAAACTACCTGGAATGGTAATAAAGTCAATAAAGTTTCTTTTAGTAAAGATTTCACTCCAAATATTACGGAAGGTTAGGAGGTATTTTTCTAAACCTGTTTTAAACTAAACAACATTTAAACATGTTTAAGCGTTGGTGTGAATGGGGTAAGTGTCAAAACAGAAGAAAGAAATGTTAATAAAATAAAAAGAGCTTTGTTAGTATACACCTTCCCAGTTATCCTCTTTCTTGCTTACAAACATACAGATAGCAATAAATGCAGACATGTGACATTATTTGGCAGTTGTTCGCAGAGTGGCTAACAATATTTATATGGCATCATTGATATGCATTACACAACCAAACTTGTGTAAAGGGCTTTTAAATAATGGTTGCACTGGTTGTTGAAAGTCTTGATAACTTTATCTGCCCTTGATTGAATGTTGACGACTGACGCACAGAACATAAAGAAAACTTTAATAAAATATAGTTAATTATGTTTTTGCCTTGAAGATTTTTCAACAAAATCGTATATTTTAAGTAGATAGGGCTCTGCACCCGGGGGGGGGGGGGGGGGGGGGGGGGGTACTCCCTTATATGACCTATACGGGACGTGCCGCTGGACAGGGTATGGTTTTTAGCATTTTTGTCCTGAACAGGGTATATAATTTAACGTGGGTCTGTCCTAAACAGGGTATGGTTCCAGTTAATAAGCACTTGTCGTGATTTGTATATTCCTGCGAAGGCGAAGTCGTTTTCTTTTCAAAGGATCAGCCTACATTTTTTTTAAAGCTCAGATCAATAACCACGCACAAGCCAAGTCCTAGACAGGGTCCTAAAATAGAGGATGTTGTCCTACACAGGGTAGGTATTTTCGTTTTTTTTTTTGTCCTAAACAGGGTCAGGCTCTCAGACCCACAGCGGCTGGAACTCTGAGACCCTTAACCTATACTAGACCATTTTAGCTGCATTTTGCAACCCTATTCTAGACTAAACACCGAAAAACCTTACCCTATCCTAGACCTATTCCAGACTTGCTATTTTCCAGAAACTCGTTCACTATCACAGCTATTAGTTAACAGGGGTCAGCAAAAATGCCGTACTGCCCGCCGTACCGATTTTTAAATGCCATTTGGCAGTAAACCTTGTCTAGACTAAATTCTTCAAGCAATTAATCAGTTTAGCGGAAAATGATACCCTATTCTAGACCAAAAATCTCTGATAACTATACCCTATCCTAGACTAAACTGCCTGAAAACCATACCCTTCACAGCGGCACATACCTATATAGCTCATATATGGGAGTACCCCCCCCCCCCCCCCCCCTTCCCGGGCCCTAGTGCCGGATTTTGATGAAGAAATGTTCAAATAGTGCGAATAAATAATTCCTCACCCCATGAAAATGGGAGGGGGGAGGGGGGGGGATGTTGAAGCTTAAATTTGACCGGTGCATAACTTCCCTGTGTAGAGAAGCTCTCAAATCTAGTAAATATGTATCCGTCCATTCCAGCAGTGTCCATCCTCCGTCCCCCCAGGCTTACCCCTAGTGTACCCCAGGACATTTTAATTTTGAGTTACCGTGTTTTCGACCTAAATGAATCTTTGCTCCATTTCTAAAGAGAAATTTGTTGCGAAGTTTGCAGTTATTTGTCACTAGAAGAAAACCGAGGAGGGCATATGGGCACTGCTGGAATTGACTGATTCATAAAATCCCACAGCCAACCAGCGGATGTGAACTGATCAGTAACAGCTTTAAATAAGCTTACTGGAGTCATAATTAATTATCTTTGACTTGCGTGACCTCTTAAATGGCTTGTTAGTTTTGGATCCGGTTTAAAGACACACAGTTCTTACCAGGGAACTCTGAAAAAATGCCCGCGTACGTACTATGCTTACATTACAAATCGGCCGCCATCTTGAAGTTCAGTTGCCCGCAGTATATCAGCGGTTGTTCTGTTGCTACGACTCGAGAAGAATCGATTATCTGCGTCGAAATTTGCAAAGTTTTGATCGAAATCTGCCTGTAAATATTGTAAAACATGCCTGTTTATGTCTAGATAGTACCACTGACTATTCGCCATGTCTAGACAACTGAGCCGCGAAGAGGCACGTAGGATTCGGGACAGTGTCGACTTGCCAGGTGAAGATAGATAATTTGTTTGTGTACTGACTCGTTGCAATATTTTATTGTTTGTCAAGTTAAATCAATACGTATACCCCATTTTCTACTAAATAAATAATGGGGTATCCTTTCAAATATTAATGACTCTTGAGTGCGAAGCATAGCATCGATAACAACAAGGTTATGGAGTTCCTTGTGAAATAAAGCAAGATCTGTCATATCTTGAGCACAGTCCTAGTAGCGCGCAGCATCCATCGAAATTAGGCTTCATCAGCTTATCATATCACATTGTGCCGTTGAACAGTTCAGTTGTCTCACGCTTGATATGCCTACAACTTTTTTTACAGGATCTGCAGCAACAAATTTAAAACTTGCTTTCGCCACGAAAGCAGAAAGATGGGTAAGTTAAACAAAGTTTTGAAATGGTTGCAGAACTTTATAAAAAAACAACAGGAGAATGATTGTAACTTTGGATGTCATGATGTTAAAAGACCGTGCTGCAATCAGTCTGTACATTGTACCAGTAGTATTCCCCCCCGGCAAGATTTCCGTATAACCCCATACATTAATTATGTATGTGTGTGCTATTGTTTTGCTTTTGGAGTTCTATTGTTTTGGCTTTTGTTTCAGTTTTCAGAACAGTATGCATAACTAATGTATGGGGTTGTACGGAAATCTTTCCTTTCCCCCCCCCCCCCCCCCCCCCTTGCCAGACCAATTACAAAGGTAGAGTGATTTTCGTATGTAAATACCATGAAACAGTTACTAATTAGTTAGTAGGCACTAGTAGACACTAATAACATTGTTTTCTTTTGTTTAGTTTTAGCTAATTTTGTACACAGACACATGTGGCTGCCAAGGTGCATTTTCCCGGGGGGGGGGGGGGGGGGGGGGGGGGTTGAGCTATAATTGTGAAAGGGAGGCCAAATCGTTAGACCTTTGTTTCTTCAAAAAGTCCCTGAATTCTCTCTCTGCTTAAAAAGATTAAGCTTTTTGCTGACCCCCAGAAAAGTCCTCGATCACCAAAATCTTCCCCCCCCCCAAAAAAAGGTCACTGCAAAATTACTTACCCCAAGAAAGTCTGTTATTACCTCCTCTTCTGGAGACAGACTGCACCCATTTCTACATGGCCATCCAATCCATATGAAGGTCTAACCATTTACAGATATCATAGTGAGCATCCATAGGAAAGGCAGCACCTTCATTGTTGGTTATTGCTTAGTAATTTATTGCCCAGATACTGAGTTTTTTGTTCATCATTTTATTGTCAAACAGGAGTCAGTTGTTGCAAAAGCAGATGAACAGGAAGTGAAAATTGCTGCAGCGATTGAAATTCAACGTGTGTGGAGAGGTTATTATACAAGGTTAGTTGGCAAAGATTATTAAAAACATTATGGCTACACAAGTGAGGACTTTTTTTCTTCTTTCTTCTTTCTTCTGCACACACACCTGGAGTAAAAACTTATTCTAACATAAAGCTAACCCTAGCTAACTCTAACGCAAAGCTTACCATCACACCACTGGCTGCATGTATCTTTGCTAGGTGTGACAGTTGGCTTTGTGCTAGGGTTAGAGGGAGGGAGTATATTGAATACTGATTCAACCTGAGAACAGATTTTACCTGCAGCATATATATACTTGCAGGGCTCCACCTTGGCAGTGGTCAACTCGCCAAATACCACTAGATTTTTAGTTTTGGTTAGTGAAATTCCCTTAGTTACTAGCCATGTTGACTACCAAAATTATAAAGGCAAATTTCTTTGTCAACTACAAAAGATAAATTTAGTGCTGACATGATTGTGGCACAATTAATGTTATGCAGAAAGAAAAAAGAACGAAGCAAAACGTAGTCAGCTCCAAGACGAAGCCATACTCAGCTAGAGACTGGAATCATCCGAATGTTCCCATCTCGCACTTCAATTGCAAGTGAACGCCATCTTGTTGTTTACATGCTTCAATGATCTTTAATGGATATTAAAGGCTTTTTTTTCGTCCTCAAATTTTCATTCTTTCATTAGTGTGATTTGATACTAGATGTTTAAGGTGGCTCGACTGGGTTTTTTGGCGACAACACCCCAACTTTGAACGGCTGATACTTCACTGTCTGAGATCCGTCAGGCAAGCTGCTTCACACATAAACTAGAGATGAAATGAACTTTCCAAAAAAGTAGATTTGATTGACATCAGTGTTACCATAACAACAATCTGATGACGTCATGGTTTTTGCATATGAGTAATTTTCTCAACATCTAGACCTAAACTATTAAAATGACTGTATGCTTCTTATAGTCCAGATGTATGTCTTCAAGACTGCAAAGTTTGTAAAAATTCTATGAGAGCGTTTTCGAATAAAATTGAGTTGAATATTTTCCATCAAAAATATAAAAATTCGCATTACTTTCTGTTATTTCGTCGATGCCAGGACTTTCTCTTTTGTCTACATTCTACATATTTGTGCGCTTTTGAAACAACACGTTTGCCATGCCTGCATGCTCCAAAGCGATCGTGAAAATTCTTTTCATAGTACAATGACTACAATGGCAATTAACATAAGGCTGCGGTCATGCACATGTAACACGTTTAAAATTTATTCAAAAGTGCACAAATGTGTAGAATGAAATAAACCAGCTGTCAACAAATAATACGGCAATGAAACTTTGGAAGACGAAAGCAAAAGTCCCCTATACTTATAATTGTATTTCGCGCCCTTAAAATGATTCAATGCACTTGAAATTTGCAGAGATAGTGCATTACATGTACAACTTTAGATCAAAAAATTTTAAAACATTTTCATCGACTAGTTTTTAAATAAACGCTTTCCTAACAATAGTGTTACCTCTGTGAGTAGAATGAGCATATTTAAGACATTGCTTCCGATCACATCAACTGAAATCTAGTGAAGCAAACATATACCTGGCGCGGATTTGGATGTAGTTTAAATCGTAGCATATTTCGTAGTGCACTACGGTGCTACGCTTGTTTAATATGTCGCGTGAGAGCGGTTACTTTCTTGTAATCTCGTAGTATCGTAGTGGTCGTAGGATCGTAGTGTCGTTGGGTTGCATGGAATGTAAATGATGGAACAGTTTTGCATGTCACCATCTTGTAACGGACGGTAGCCGTAGTTTCGTAGTTGATTATAGATATATACGACGAGTCTCAACGTGCGATTTTTTTTTGTCATTTTATATTAGAGTTCCATTTTTTTAAAGAGTTTTCATTTTTTATTGTATATTGTAGCCTTTATGTTTCGGCTATTCGTCAATTACGTGCTCGTTCTGTAGCCTACGGCAATATGAATACTACGACCCTACGCCTTTTCCAAGGCTATTGATCTAAGTCCTCCATGCTACGATACTACGCTTTTCGTCGTGTGGTCGCCAAAGTAAAATTGTAATTGAATTGTTCTAAGTCCTGTATGACACTAAGTTAAAATCCTTTTTTTGTTTTTTAATGTCGTAGTATCGTAGTGGTCATAGGATCTTAGTGTCGTTGGGTTGCATGGAATGATGGTACAGTTTTGCATGCCACCATCTTTCAACGGAGGGTAGCCCTACAATAGCTTCGTAGTTGATTATAGATATATAAACGTGCAAATCTCTTCTGAGAAGGAAGAAACAAAAATTTTACAACGATCAAATCGATACTCTTGTTAATGAGAAAGACTCAAAACAGTTTTGGTCTAAATTGAAATCTTTAAATAACTACGAAAAACAAAACAACCACCCTATCCCAGTAAGCGAACTTCTTATACACTTCAGCAACCTACATTCATCGGTTGAAGAAGACAAACTCTCTCCAGATCAAATAACAATTGTGAGACTTTCTCAAGTTGGAGATCGAGGAGATATATCCGATTCGTTAAATACATCCTTAGATTTAGAGATAACTCAATACAATATACAAAAAGCGATGAAAAATCTCAAAAATAAGAAAGCACCAGGTAACGATAGAATTCGAAATGAGATGCTTAAATGCGGGAAAATCAAACTCCTTTCTGTCTTAGTTAAGCTATTTACCCTTATTTTGAAATCAGGTAACTATCCTGACATCTGGTCAAATCGGATTATAACTCCTATTTATAAATCCGGTGATAGATCAGACCCATCAAATTATAGAGGTACTGTATCTGTGTCTCAAGTTGCCTTGGAAAATTGTTTTGCTCTATTCTTAACACAAGACTACAGGGTTTCTTAAAAAATAATGAAATTTTACATCCGCGCTTTGGATATTCAGTAGATACCGACATAGCCAACTTGAGTTAAGTTGCCTATAACCATCTCATATCGTACACGAGAGTGGAATAATTGTGCAATTAACAACGGTCACAAAATATTAAGAAATCTTGTTAACTCTATTTGTACAACCAATGTAATGATGATGTGTAAGTGACTTCGTGGCATAATGAACACGAACACCGATACGGAGGTGAATACTTGTTTTATTACATTTTTTGTTAGCATGTACCTTTAATTTAAAAAAGAAAAGAAGAAGTATTAAGTAATATTCTACCACCTTTCGTCGTCAACAACGGCTGCGTTAACACTGACCGTTGTAATGGTTGCGGTGTACAGTCATTTTGTGATAGATAAAGGGATAGTTGCTTAGATTAATTCCGCCTAATATCTTCTTAATACGACCCGCCCTGACGAAGTTTTGCTCCGCTACAGGAGTGTTTAGTGTCGTTTCTTTATCTGTCAGCAAATCTGGATTGTTCAACTGCTTGCATCTGGGATCTTTGTGGTTACGCATATGCAATCGATCATTGACCTTTGCGATGGATATCCACTGTTTCAGTACATACTAATAGCTATTATTAAAAATTGGATCTATCTACCATCTCACATCCATAGCGCGCTCGTGGAATAATTGTTACATATGCAATGGTTGTTAAAAACTATCGAATTGTATTGTGTTATGATCAATGATTTTCGTAATAAACGTTACACCATTGTTTTTGAATGAGCCAGTTCATTTTGCTTATATGGTATATTATGTTATAGCTTAGTATAGTACTAAGATGATATGGTATAGTATATAGTACATACTAATTATGCAACGCTTTTGAGTGTTATATGCTAGTGCGTATACCAAGAAAATACAAGTGACTCGTGTGACATTCATGGTATACTTACGAGAAAGTGTTGCCGACCTATTTCGTTCCATGTCATAGAAAATACACTAGTGGATTAATACCGCAGCGCACGATGGGGAGGTTGGGTATAACACCGTCTAACATACAAAGTAGTTCCTGTAGTCTGATTGGTTTCATTTTATATGTCATGGTATAGAGTATGGTCTACTGTTGTATCGTATATAGTTGATACATATATTTTAGTATTATCTGCTAACCAATTACATCGCCAGTTTGTTTTACAGGGAAGTCACCTTTTCCCCCGTATAGATAATACAATTTTTTAGCTACCTTAATTTTTTTTTTTGACAACTTAGACTTGCAATCGTCACATTTATAATTTTCTGTTTTCAACTGAGCTTCGCTGAACGTTAAACCAACGCACTTCACATGAAGCCATTGCAGACATTTTGTACACCTAATATGTCCAGTTAAACCACTCTTCTTGTTACACACATTGGTAAATTAAGGCAAATTAAGGTAAATTAAGGCAAGGGCCTCTAGTTTCAACGCCCGAAAGCTACGAGGGTGGTCTATCTCAATAGGCTTTAGTCATGAGAACTCAATACTTTTGTTATTATTATTATTATAGTTTATCATTGTTTTATTATTGTAAATATTATAGGACATAATTCAGCCTATTGGCTGCGACGTTTTTATATAAATAAACTATCTATCTATCTATCTAGTAAATAGTTAGCAAGTGTGGTCGTTTTGTTAAGAATAACATATGCAAATTAGGTCACGTGACTTAATACGGCCACAAAATCCAGACATAAAAAGGAGCCTTTTTGGCAACAGTTGCTCGGCCCTTACTGCATGGCAAGTTTCAAAAAAATCCCTACATGATTACTTTTCTGAGCTGATTTTCTTTTACGTGGCGCGTCAATTTTGTCACCCGGTAATCAGTGTTAAACGGAATTTCGCCGCATTCAATTCACAAAATCAATACGTTCACCTTTTCTTACTTTATATGATAAACTCGAGATTTGGACTACGATTTTTGCAAATGCTGATGCTATATTTTGGAATGAAATCACAACACTGGATGCGTGCGTGGGAGCTAGAATTGTCAGGTACACAGTCTAGTCACCTCCCTTCTCCGCTCACGTGGTGGGGTATTTGACACTCTCTCTCTCTTGGGAGGGAGGGTTGTGTTCGCCCACGATGTCGAATGAAGCCGGATACAAAGAGTTGAATGTTCAATGAAGCCGACTATGAACAGTTACATGTTAAAAATGCAGTATCCTGAATTCCAACGGTACTCGGACTAGAATAATTGAGTAAAATTAGTAATCTACATTTTTGAATATGAAAACTTGAATGGTAAATGCACGTGGACAAGCTTATATCACAGGCCGAAAACGTAATGTTGAATGTTCAAAATTAAAAGTACCATGTGCAATCGCGCCGGTTGAATACGGAATATGCATAGTTGAATGTCGATTTGTGTAATGTGGCCTAAAATGCATTAAATAGAATGTCCAATTTCAACATCGAATTTTGGAGGGGATGGAACTCCATAAGTTTTTCACAGTAGGCCAATTACTTGGTAAGTGCCTAGTTATAATAATGTTATAATAATCCATACACAATAATGAAAATACATTGACATATTCACAATTAACCTTCGCGCTATTTGAGGACATAACATAAAAGTAGCAGTAATCGGGGATTATGGAGACGCGTTCGAAGAAACTTAAGGCGGAAAAGAGCCCCTCAAAAAACCAATAGGGGCAGCCGTTTGGAAGACCGTCTACAAAAAAAATCTAAAATTTAATTTTACTGCATGTAAACCGCAGGACAACCAACACGAACCTAATTAGAATTGCGTTCTTCGAACGCGGGTAAACGTATTAAAAAACTTAAAACCTAGTTCCAAGGAGAGCTGGGATTTACAAACAATCAACCCTTGATGAATTTTGCGAAGATTATGAGAATCGAAAACTAGAAAAGATTAAAATCCTGGCAGGAAGATTTTGGGAGCATTTCAGGACTACCTGAAAGCAGTATGCCACAATTTCGCAACGTTAATAATAACGAAAGTACATGCAATACATGTAGGGTGTCAAGCTGTTGTGACAAACTAATTAAAAAAAAAATATATTCTCAGACAGCGATTTTTAGAAACCTGTAAAAGGAAAAAAGGAAAAATAGTTTAGGTCAAACAAGAAAGGGACAATAAAGGTCAAAACAGGCAGTGAAAAAATAAATATTAACAAATTTATCATCAGGATATGAATGAAAATAATCCTTAAAATGCAGTCACAACACAAAACAGAAATTGTTTAAATAAAATGTGCATTGCAATGAAATGTGCGTAGGGCAGAAAGGTTTAAATTCCAATGGTAGGTAGTATAGCAGGGGAAGCGAGTCGTAATTAGGATTATGCTATAAGTGGTACAAGTGGAATATAAGTATTGTAGGGTCGTAGGGTTAAGTGAGTTGTGGTATAAATTAAATAATTTCAATCACAGTAGCGTAGCGTAGGGTCGTAGGGTTTAGCCGTAGCGTAGGGCCGTAAGGTTGTGGTGTAGGTTCAATTAAAGTAGCGAAGGGTCGTAGGGTTACGCAAGTTGTGGTGAAAGTTAAAACATAGTAGCATAGCGTAGGGCCGTAAGGTTGTGGTGTTGGTTCGATCACAATAACAGTAGCGTAGCTTAGCGTAGGGTCGTAGGGTTTAGCCGTAGCGTAGGGCCGTAGGGTTGTGGTGTAGGTTCAATTAAAGTAGCGTAGGGTCGTAGGGTTACGCATGTTGTGGTGAAAGTGAAAACATAGTAGCGTAGCGTAGGCCCGTGATCACAGTAGCGTAGGATCGTAGGGTTATGCAAGTTGTGGTGTAAGTTAAAACATAGTAGCGTTGGGGTGTAGGTTCAATAAAAGTAGCGTAGGGTCGTAGGGTTACGCAACTTGTGGTGCAAGTGAAAACATAGTAGCGTTGTCGTGTACGTTCAATCATAGTAGCATAGGGTGGTGGGGTGATGCGACTTGTGGTGTAAGTTACTTGTGGTGTAAGTTAAACTAACAACTAATCTATACTATTGTACTGTGAAAAGTTATTGTTATATTGTGATAATATCGTACGGTCTACCTAAACCTATACTATTATATGGTCACACGGTCTACCTTTAGCTAAAATCTAACATCTAACGCTTAATATGTATGGTAGCCATGGTAACGTTGACAGAGAGTATGGCTTTCTTTGGATATTGCACACTATCATGGTATTAGTCATGATCGAATCAAATTAAATGAAATAAACGTATCACCGTAGTGCACTACGAAAAATGCTACGATTTGAAGTAGATCCAAATTTGCGCCACACTTGAGCAAACAGGATGAAACCTTCAAGGAATGCAGTTTTATGGCACATGAACAATATATGGTGAAAATATTGTTTCAATTTGTCAGGAAAACGCTGGCATCGACGAAATAACAGAAAGTAATGCGAATTTTTATATTTTTGATGGAAAATATTCAACTCAATTTTATTCGAAAACGCTCTCATAGAATTTGTTCAAACTTTGCAGTCTTGAAGACATACGTCTAGACTATAAGAGGCATACAGTCGTTTTAAAAGTTTAGGTCTAGATGTTGAGAAAATTACTCATATGCAAAAACCATGACGTCATCAGATCGTTGTTATGGTAACACTGATGTCAATCAAATCTACTTTTTTGGAAAGTTCATTTCATCTCTAGTATATGTGTGAAGCAGCTTGCCTGACCGAGCTCAAACAGTGAAGTATCAGCCGTTCAAAGTTGGGGTGTTATGTCGCCAAAAAACCCAGTCGAGCCACCTTAAAACTAGGGTAATTACTAACTTGAACTGAAATTTTTTTTGGCTAGTAGAAAGAGCTCTTTGGCAAGTGAGAACTACCATATGATTTCACTAGCCACAAGCCTACTGATAACAAAAGTTAAGGTCAAGCCCTGACTTGTGCACCTTAACCCTATTCGGCCTGGGGGGGGGGGGGGGGCACAAAGTGCCCGCGCTAAATTTCAACATTCATAACTTCTTTAATATGTATTCAAATGCCATCAAACTTTGTGACTTTTCCTAAAATTTATCTGGCAACAATTTCATATGACAATTTTTTTTATCACGTGACTTGATGTTTCCATGGCAACAAGATTTTGACAGCCATGTTTTTTGAAATTTGCATATTTATACCTTTGAAAGAAGAAAAACAATGTTTATTGGTATAACTTTTGTATTTATTGCTTTTGATTAATTTTGCGTCAATTTGGACGGTTTTTAAGAGGTTTTAAAAAATTTCAGAAATCCAAGATGGCGGCCGTATAACTAATTACCTAATAACTACGTCATATGATGTCATCTTTCCATTGTGCAGACCGCAAAGGAGACAGTTTTGGACGTACTATGTACCCTCTAGGTTTCAATGTTCTTGAAGTTACCAGGCTCAGGAACTCAAAAAAAGCCCAGGCTGAATAGGGTTAAATAGCATGATATAATGTAAATGACTTGTGTTAAATTGTTTGTACCTGACTCAGGATAAAATGAGATTGAGAGTACATATGAGAGTTTACATGCAAAGTTGGAAAAGTTATCAAATATTGAGAGATTTTTAAACTGTGTTTTCACAAACACAATAAGATTCCTCTAATTTATGAGTCAACAAGAGTGCATGAGAAATGCTGGGGGGGGGATGTCACTGATGGTTTGAAACCCTGACACTGATAAAGGAAAAATCTACATTCCGTTGTTTTACACAATATTTAAAATAAGAAAACATCTCCAATATCAATTTGCAAAATATTGTATAAACGATTCTAACAATGACAAAATTTTGTGCAAGTCCTTACCCTGTTTAGGACAGATTCAGACCCTGTTCAGGACAGACTTGCATGAAATAATTTACCCTGTACGTTCTGGACAAAGTGGACCATACCCTATCTAACAGCAGTCTTCCCCATATAGGTCATATGAGGGATTAACCCCCCTCCAAAAAATGTAGTGATCAAATGGAGTTCTTAGCCACTCTTGTTCACTGATCTCATGCTCATGTGGTCCCTACATGTTTAAGCTTTAAAAGTACAGTTTACAATCTCTTTTTACAATAACTACATTTTGTAATTTTCAGATGTAAACTATTTGGAATTCTTCACCCAAATGCCAGCATCGTGTCTACAGACGTTGGCAGTAGATTCATGTACACTCCTTCGAGGCTCAGTGATGTAAGGACGGTCACACCCACAGCTCCCCAGTCTTCACCGCAGCCTTTATCAAAAGTAAAGCTGAACTGATGTCATTTTGTTTGTTCTCTTAAACATTCAGTGATCCTGAAATCCCAACTGCTTATGGAAATCTGACTAAATTTTAAATAATTGGCAACTGAAGATAACAATGTTGCTGGAGTTGTAATCTCCCAGTAGGGTCCCAAAGGGGGGTCCTTGGAACCCTGGTCCTTGGAACCCTGGAGCCCTGGAGCCCTGAAGCCCTGAAGCCCTGAAGCCCTGAAGCCCTGAAGCCCTGAAGCCCTGAAGCCCTGAAGCCCTGAAGCCCTGAAGCCCTGAAGCCCTGAAGCCCTGAAGCCCTGAAGCCCTGAAGCCCTGAAGCCCTGAAGCCCTGAAGCCCTGAAGCCCTGAAGCCCTGAAGCCCTGAAGCCCTGAAGCCCTGAAGCCCTGAAGCCCTGAAGCCCTGAAGCCCTGATTGTTTTTCTTTGGAGCGCCAGAGCCCCATTAATTCGTATCCTCTGGACATTGTCTAGAACCCAGGGCCCTGAAAAAGCCCCATTTTCTAGCCTTGGAGCCCTGCAGACCTAAAACTCTTTGTTACCCGCCCCGGTCGCGGCCCAGGCCCCTGCTAACTGCCAGAGTGCAAAGATAATCAACTTTAAAGCTTGCACAAGATCCTTGAGTGTGATTTTCTGGTTAGTGTAGTTCTAAAGGTAACAGTTGTTGAAGCTAATGGCTGACATTTCAGCACCCAGAGTAGATGTCATCTTCAGAGTCATGTGAATTGTATACTGTCCACTAATGGCTGGCTGCATGTTGTTATCAGACTGTTTTGATCCCTGTAATAATGTAATTTTTGTCAGTCTACAGTAAGTCAAATGTTTTATAGTGAGTTCAGTCTATTGTTTGTCTGTTCTGTTAATGTTTTGTTAATAATAAAAGTGTCTTTGTTAACTACAGGGTCCACCACTTTCTGCTAATGCCTTGCCTAAAACAAAGAAAAGGTACAAAGAGTATTGTGAGAGTGTTATTGCAGAGCAAGGACCTTCTTGTGAGCTGATGACGTACACAGAATTCTGTGCGGTGCTCATCCAAGAGTGGTGGCGTTCAATGTTACTGAAACCAGACTGGCCGAGGCCTCCTCCACCAACAACAGTTGGAGGTGTTTCAGCGTTGGGAGCTGCTAGTGAACATGTGGAGACAGCTGACACTGAAGCTTCAGAAAAGAGAAGAATCATCAACAAAGAAGAAGCAGCAAAAGTTATTCAAAGATCCTGGAGACAGCATATTGTAAGAGAATGTTTAACTTTTCTATTCTCGAGTGTGATAAAGAATTAGTTAAAAGTAGTTAATGCATCATCTTCATTGCATCACTTCATTAAAAGTTTAAAAAAAGTACCAAATTTTATTTTGTTAAATATTGGAAAACAAATGGTACCATGCAAAAGTACTGCTGAAGAGGTTTCATTTGAATGGTCACACCATAGGATTTCATCAATAGACTCAAAAGTTAGAACAAATGGTACCATGCAAAAGTACTGCTGAAGAGGTTTCATTTGAATGGTCACACCATAGGATTTCATCAACAGACTCAAAAGTTAAAACAAATGTTACCATGCAAAAGTACTGCTGAAGAGGTTTCATTTGAATGGTCACAGCATATTGTAAACGATCGATTGCATTTGAATTTTGGGCTTGCTCACATGACCATTTGGAACGCCCAAATTGGTCACATGGTATTCTGTTCCTTTTGTTTCTGTTTCTGAACCCAACCCGCCAAAATGTGAAGTCACCAATTTGAGCGCTCCAAATGGTCATGCGAGCAAGCCCAAAATTCAAATGCAATCGATCGTTTTTACGGGCGCTAACAGTTTTAGTGATTTCGGTAGTAACATTGTATGTATGAATCCCAATAGTGCCATATGGCACATAATCATATAACTTGTTGAATATCTGTTCAATTTCAATGAATTTTGGCCACCAAAATGGTCTTGGAAAGATCTACCCATTGAACACAGAAAATCATACCCCCCTACTCTATGTGATGTAATTGCCCACCCCCCCCCCCCCCCCCCCCAATCAATTTTTTTTCTCTTCAAAGATTAAACTTGTGTTATTCTACTCACTGAGAGCCGCAAAATGAGGTGTAGTTTGAGGGTATACCTAGAATGTATGAAAACTGTTGAAATCTGCTAAATGTTTGAAACGTTTTAACCTATTTCTATCAAAACCATAACTTACTCCATTTAAAATGGCATAAGTTATGAATTGTACTAAATCAAAACCTTTCAAATGGTATATCATACATGTACATGGTCATAGAGGTTTAGCTACCAGTTTTGAAAAAAAGGGGATTTGCCTCAGGACTTTAACAGGGTTAAACTGTAACCATTTCATTCTTGATAAGGTAGTATTTAATAATTTTAACATATTTTAACCAGAAAAAAAAATGTATATATTAAATAAAGTTGCCTTTCCCTATGCCTATTAAAAACTGCATTTTCTTGCGTCTTAGGATGTTCAAGTATACCGATACTACAGAGATCTGATCAACTTTAAAAGTCGCGGAGATCCTTCTTCGATGCTTAAGTGTATTAATCCAAGAGAGGTATATTTTGTGCTGTTAATGACTGGTTAATGCCATGTTGAATTTGATAAACTAGACCAATTTATTGCAAGGCTGCCTTTAAGTTCAAACTTATTGTGCAGAAATCACCAGAGTTAAATCCTTGATGATTATAAAATAACTAGGAAGAGTAAATAAAAAATGTTTCTACTCAGGATGGTATTATATACTGCCGAAGAGGTTTCATTTGAATGGTCAGACCATAGGATTTCATCGGCAGACTAAAAAATTAGAACAAGTACACTACATTGTCTCCGTAATTGACTCTGGGAGTGAATTAGGGTTATAAGGGTTACCGTAATAAATTTGTGGCATTTGATGCTAACTTTTGAGTCAGTTCAAATGAGATCCTATAGTATGACCATTAAAATTAATCAAAGCAATCAAGAAATTTTTTAGTGTGGTTCTGTTTATTTTCAAAATGATAAATATATCTTTCTTAACATTTTTATGTAAAGTTTTAACTTCTGCACCTGAGTGAAAGGTCTATTTAAAATATATGTTGTGGTTCAAATTTTTCTTTGGTTTGAAAATTTTCAAACCAGTTTAATTTTTATCTTCCATTGTCTCAGATTCATTATCATATTCTGAGACAAAGGAAAACAAAAATCAAACTGGTTTGAAAATTTTCAAACCAAAGAAAAATTTAAACCACAACATATACATATAATTTTTTTTTGGCATTTTTCCTCTCAGGCGGAGCTTTTAGATGCTGCTTCTGGAGTGCATATAAAGTTTAGGCTGGCAGGAGTGAGTATTCAACATCTAACTCCCATAATGATAACATTTACATCATCTACAGTTAACTCTTTCTTAGATGGACACTCTTGAGGCCAGCTCTAGCTGCGCATGCCCTCTTTAGAGAGTTGTCTGCCTCATAGACTGCTAGCAGTCTCTCTCTGGATAGTCGATCAGGAGAGCAAATACACATCGGCGATCAGATTGGCGAGCGAGCAAAAGTAATTCGAACCGAGGGGGCTCTGGGGAAGAGGCGGCAGTTTCCCCTCGGCTCGTTCGCTTGCTTCAGTCTCTTGTTTTCGTGATCAGCGATTTAGTGATCAATTGACTGACAAGGGGCAGCTAGCAGTCATCTGCCTCAAATTGCACTTATTGACTGAGTGGGAGAACCAGACGGGAAAATATTTGGCTTGAGGTCATGGCGTATGGACCGAGAGCCAAATATTTTCCCCGTAAGGACCGACCTAACACAGTCAATAAGTATTTTATAATATGACTAGAAAGTACAAGAATAGTCGTGCAGTGCGAGGTCACTTGAACTTGAGCGGGGCCGGAGGCTTTTTCCGGACCGGCTCACGTGAACCCGTCCAGCCCCACTCACGTCACCTTGCGATTCTATTTTCTGTAGGATTGCGTCAGGGAGGGCCGTATGGTCATATTATAACGCCACATATGCCCTTTTTCCAACGGCCCCCTTCAATAATTCATTAAATTGGGTTTTGGTATCTTTTAATAATTATTTTTTATTCAGGAAAAATTTCCTCCTAATATCTACTACAAGATTTTTACTCATCGCAACATTGTGGACATGTGTGCTAATGCTCCAAGAGATTACACCAAAGCTACAACAAAACGACTTCCTGTGAAATATGTACACAACAAAGGGAAACCCACTGAGGAAGGTGGGTGCTAAGTTTTTTAGGTCTATTTTGATGTCAGTCTAATGGCTACTTACGTACATTGATAAACAAATTGCATATGATCTGATAGAGTAAATAATATTTGTCACTAATTTTTTGGTGTCCTCATCAGAGTGGTAAAAAAAAACAGAAGGGTTTGTATGAAGTCATCAGAGCATAAAGGGGTCAGTTATATCTCACCCCTAAATTGCACCAGGATGGGTGGGCATTTTTCGTCATGCCCTTTTTGTATATCTAATCAAATCCCATAATTTCACAAATTCAAGTTCTTGTGACGTCACACTTTGGAAGTAAGTCTTCACAAGCCTAATGGCTCACAACTGCCGAAACTTAATCCAGTTTCTGTAGCATGAAGTGACTGAGAGTATTACTACTCCCCCTGGATGGGATGCTAGTCCATTGCAAGGTTACCCCCCAGCATTAATGCTGCTGGTACCCATTTATACACCTGGGTGGAGAGAGACAAACGTGGAGCAAAATATCTTGTCTAAGGAAACAACATGACGGCAGAGACCAGGCCTGAACCACCAACCTACAGGTTGAAAGTCCAACGCACAAACCACTAGATCACCACACATCCACTCTATTCAAAAGAAGTTTTATTGTCTTGTTATAGATGACAGTTCTGGCTGGTATCAGAGATGGGAGAACAATGGCTGGAGACTGGTGTCTGACCGAGTAATGAAACATGTTGATCAGGATCCTGTTGTTTATGAGTCAACACTGAAAAAGGAACAGTTTAGTCACAATAAGGTATACTGGCTTATTAATAGTTCAGTAGTAGTATTACTCAAATCTTGCTTTATTACTAAGATTTTGCTTTTATGTACACTCTGCTACTATGTGGCAAGGCCCTGGGGCACGATGAAGATTTTAAAATGCAAGAAAAAAAGTTAATTACCACATGAAATATGTTGTAGTTGTTTATATCTGTCGCTGTCACCCTCATTTTAGTACTTATTTCAATGATTTTGTTATTAGCTTTAAGTCCTTTTTTATTACCTGAGTATTTCACTATATTCTAAGTTTCTTGGGTAGGTGCATGGGACTCTGCATCAAAAATCCTGCTGTTGTAAAAAGTTATGGGTATGCTAATCAAACATTTTATTTTACCCTAAAAAGTATGACAAGCACATAAGCACTCATTTAAATTAACTTCAATTTTCTACAGGTTGTCAGAAGACAAGACCTCCAAAGAAAGCGGAAAAGAAAGAAAGTGGAGTGGATGAAGAAAATGTAAGTGTCTGAATTTAACTTATAGGTTGTTGTACATGGAGGCATAGCTGCTAAGTCCCTTTATCAGGGTTGGAAATTAATGCTCATCCGCTTGCCAATGTAAGTATAAAGTTTGGTTCCCACTAGCGACATAATGAATTATGTGATTGTAAAGCGCAATTGGGCTACAAGGAAATGGTGCTATATGAATTATACATTATTATCATTATTGTCATTTTTATTATTATTATTATTATAAGCGACGTAAGCGGAATTGTAAGCGGAATCGGAATTGCAAGAACCTTGCAATCTAGTGGAAATGAAAACGACGTACAGTAAGCGAGGGAAGCAGAAGCGGAGTCGGATCCTTCCGATTCCGGTTATGATTCCGGTTACGACTCTCCGTTTTTTAACTTGCACTAGAACGTAAGGCTCCTTACGCTTACGACTCCCACTCCGCTTTCGATTTCATCGCTACTGGGAACCAGCCCTAAATCCTTTCAGGCAAGTACAAATAAAATATGTATCACTTGATCGGTTTGGCAAGTACAAATTTCATTTTTGGGTTTATAATAAACTTATTGTAACCATTACCTGATTGTTTTTTTTTTGACAGAAATATTTTTGTACTTAAAAACCTACTGCTGACTGGAATTTTTGCACCAAATATTTCCTGTTATATAAATAGACGTATCAATGCAAAGTTTCCTCTCAGGCAGAATTTTGTGTAGTGGGAGCTGAAGCGGGTTAATATATTTGGGCAAGGTTGATGATGATGGTTGTGGAGAGAATTGAGAAATATCATGCCTGATCAGTCTAGATAGTATGAAGGTGTTTTTTATTTCTTCATGTGGAACTCTAAACAATACCTTGAAACATTGGCATTCCTTTCTCCCAGGGGGGGGGGGGGGGGGGGGGGGGGGACTTCCAACAATGTAGGATAGGTGTGTGCCGCCAAGGTTCTCAAGTCCTGACCCCTATTTAAGGGTAGAAAATTGAGATTTGATACCCTTTTTAAGGCCCAGTTTTAACAGACCATATCTTTTTTGTTTCGCGCGTTGGGGTGGATACTGCAATTTAGTGACCCATTCTAAGGAATATCTAAGGACCACAATACCAAAAAGGATACCCTATTTAAGGACTGAGCAACCCTATTGGCCGGCATATACCTGTATAGCGAATATAAGGGAGTACTCTTTCAAATGGGAGTTTCTGGCTCGTCCCCAGTCGTCTTTCTAGGCAGGACGTGGGAGACGCGCGTGGGGTATAGACGCGGAACGAGAGAAGCGCGACCGAAGGGGATGATGGGAAGGAGAAAAAGGAAAGGGAAAGACGTCTCCCCTCTTTTCTCCTTCCCATCACACCTCGCGCTCCTCTCGTTAATTGAGAGACGACTGGGGACGAGTCAGTGGGAGTTCCCCTCCCCCACCCCCCAAGCTGTACTGTGCCCTACAGCAATCCACAGTAAAGGAAACTGTACTCTGTATCAGGTACAAGGAGGGCATGTTAAAGGCGCGTCAAGGACTGGACATGGAGACTGAACACATGCTGCAGTCAGTAGCCGAAGGAATGCTTACTATCACAGATACACGTGGACAGGATGCAGTGGAAGATTGGGAAGTGGATGAACTCCTGGAATGGACCAACGGATTGAACTTTGACCAGTATGTGAAAAATATGCTTATCACTAAAAGTTTAATTAAGTTTGAAATTGTTTCATATAGATATGATATGCTTTTGAAACCATGCGCAAGTGGACAATGATCTTTTGAATAATATCTTTGTATCTAACAACTGTGTGATTGATTGTTAGCATTATCACTTGATTTTGTTTTCCTCAGATACCTTTATGACTGGAAAGAGGTTGCTACGAGTGCCGGCTCAGAATATCAAACAGGTCAGTTCTAAATTAGCCTGCGCAACAAGCGCTTTTTTAGTGGTGGAGCGAGAAGCGTGAGCGGAGCGCGACTCACACGAAGGAAGGAAGAAAAGAGATACGTCCCTCCCTCGCGTGATTCGCGCTCCATGCTTGCGCAACGTCTGTTGTAAACATATACCATGTACTAGAAGCCTTTTGGTTTCATGAAGTTTATGAAGTTTCATGCAATTTCTAGATTATTTTTTATAGATATTTATATATCTTAATCTTTTATACATGTACAGTTTCAGATTTTTTAGTTATATTTTTAGATTAAATGACGTCAACCCGGGATTCATTTATTATACAACTAATTGTTTTCACCTCCGAGTAATATTTTTTACGAATCAATTGACTATCCACAGTTTAGTTTTAGTATTTATCAAATGAATTATCCTCAAGCTGTAAAGTGCGCATTGTAAATTGGTGTAGAAATAATGGCAAATTCCCGGGTTGACGTCATCTAATTAGCATTTTGTAAATTCAAATCTCAATAACTCATAAGCGCGACGTTCAAAACAAGAAATATTTTACCATTCAACTATTCAATCTACATAGAGTTGATTCTGAAAATAACTTTCTAGGGGTGATAGGCACTTTAAATAGATCACAGATGACATCAATTTGACCACTTCTATGATCTATAACTGAACAGACGCACAGAAAACTGGGACCTACTTGACTTTTTCAAGTTTTTTTTTTCAAATTTCTGCATTTTCCACGTCAACAAAACTACTTTATTTCATACTTATTAGGATTTTCTATTGAAATTTGGCGTGTGAAAACCCCGTTCTGGGTTCGCATCCAATCAGAATGGCGAAACGACTTTTTCGCACGTGCAAAAAGCGTTTCGTCCAATCACAAATGTATAAAATAAACAAATTACAGCATGGGCAGTGCTTTGTACGGTATTTACGCACTCGCCGTACGCCCGCACTGCCCATGAAGTAATCTATATATTCGCTTCCGTTTCGTCTTTATCTTAATTGTCAATAATTTTTTTTCAGTGCCTTTACTTGCATCCACATTTTCAAAACTGTCCGCCCTGTTGACGAAACAGAAAACAAACTCTCAGCTGTGCGTCTATACCCTAATAGATCATTGGCAGCATAGGTAATGAACAATTCAGTAGAATTCAGTGTATTGTATTTTTTAAACATTCCTTTTTTTTTTTCAGAACAAACCAAGTTTATACCAGACGACCCCTTCTCGCTGACTTTAATGTCCAGATAACAGCGATTTCATTTTTGTAGTTTTATAGTGTGTGCAGTGATTTGTGTAAGTGTTTAGGATAGTGAAAATTGTACATATTCCATCTTAATATAATTACTGTATGAAACAACTTCTCTACAATAAAGACAAAAACAGGCAAATTACTTGCTTGGATGAGTGTAATCTCCATATATCATTGTATCATGAAGCAAGTACTGTATAGAACTGTTTTCAGTTGAAAGTAATTTCGCGATTTCTGTGGTTTTGCATTGCTTCGCTTTGTGATTGGCTTAGACATTTCGCGCCATTTTCTCAACCAATCAGAAGTAAAACCAAAACTTATCGTGACTTGCTTGCACGCGTTTTCCCGCGCTTGGCGCCTGCTACATGTATTTGCTTCGAGTTCTGATTGGTTCATAAGATTGTCTGCGTGGCTTGTGATTGGCTTTGGTTGTACGACACTTTATCCAATCGGAAGTAAAACCAAACCAATCGTGACTCGGTTGCATGCGTTTTCCCGCGCTTGGCGCGGATTACATGTATGTGCTTCGATCTCTGGTTGGTTCATTGGATTATCGGTGTTTGTTGCGATCGGGCAGAATGGTTCAGGTTACTTTGGTTTTGGTTTTACGACACTCAAGTGACAATCGCTTAGTTTCTTAGAGATACTCCTCGGAATCCTTGGTGGAGGTGTGCGCACCGCCCGGTTCTCCAAATCCTGACCCTATTTCACACCAAAACATGCCATTTTCCACACCCGTTTTCAAACCTGGCCTCTAAAATTCATACTCATTTTCAGACCTAAACGCCAACAAAAGAATTGTTAAATTCAGCTCGAATGATATATTTCGGTAATTTCTCTTTCCCTCTTATTCCAATTTGGAGTTGAAAAGACAAATACGTTTATACGCTCTCGTGGTTACCTCGAAAATCATGCCTGATAGCAGACCATAATGGTCAAAATCTAAACCCGTTTTTAGACCAAAACGGCTCAAAAACCATACCCTTTGGAGCGGCACATACCTATATAGCTTATATAGCGGAGTCCCCCCCCCCCCCCCCCCCCGGATTTCCACCAGGCTTGAGGGGATCGGCTAAGCTGATTTCAGGCTTGTATAAATGCGTGCATTACTAATCACACCACACGTACTCAGTGACGGGTTTAGTGCCCCAGGCATGCGAGATAACATCGTAACTTAAACTACATTCTGATTAGAATCGTCTGTCTGATGTTTCGGACAAAAACGTTTCAAGCATACATTGCAATGTTTTTACTGCCTTCTTGAAGGGATGCTGGACGCAGAAATGGATATTTTGCCTTTTTTTTTAAGTGTGTCATCTCTTTTTTGTGTAGCCAAAATATTTCGCTTACCTTATTTCAGTTATATCCATGTTATATCGCCAAATGCCACCAAATTAGTAATTTGGATAAAGAGATTCTACAGAGAAAAACAGAAGCCTAACTGAAGTAGATTACAATTCATCAAATTTGATTTCGTGCCGACAGGCCGGTCAAGAAATCAAAATTACCATTCTTGTGGAACTTTTACCTTTTTAGCCGTAATTT
Organism: Dendrophyllia cribrosa; assembly: GCA_024195265.1. Lineage (NCBI taxonomy): Eukaryota > Metazoa > Cnidaria > Anthozoa > Scleractinia > Dendrophylliidae > Dendrophyllia > Dendrophyllia cribrosa. Next base: position 34,008,389 of record JAJLRJ010000004.1, on the reverse strand, counting down.
TGTCTCTTCAGTGAACATTTGTTTGTTTTCAGCACTTCAGGTGATTTTTTCTTCCTAATTCAAGATAATAAATGTAAGCTTAACGATATATCGATATCGATATATACAACCTTTCATATGAAAATGAGTTTTCATTCACAAGCAAATGAAACTCATTTTCATATGAAAGGTTTCGCACCTAGCCTCGCTTTGATAGAGAGGCTAAAGGCAACTCGGAAATGGGTATATACTCCATGGAGGTTTTTAATTATATGCACACAAAACTATCCGGCACTTATTTAGGGTTAAAAACTCATTTTGAAATGGTTAGCTTTTATTTACTGTTATGGATATCACTACCCATAACAGTAAATAAAAGCTAACCATTTTAAAATGAGTTTTTAACCCTAAATAAGTGCCGGATAGTTTTGTGTGCATATAATTAAAAACCTCCATGGAGTATATACCCGGAAATGCCCCATTGCATATTTTGACAAGTGCAAAATAAAAAATGTTTAATTGTTTATCATGTCAATTTTGTATAAAACTAGTATACATCAGTAGTTATTATTAACATCTGTTGTAGAGATAAGGCTTTAGCCTGAAAAGTTCGGCAAAAAATCCTTTCCACCTCATATAAATGACACACTGACACGACAAAAAGAAACATTAGGTAAATACAACAATTCTGAAGCTGCTGAAAAGGGAAAGAATCTTCGTCGCGGTAAGATAGTTTGAGTGTCGACGTAAGTCTTGTTGTAATACTCCAGCCGACTTCATCAGACCGGAAACCTCTTCACGTTGTCTCAAATTAAATTTGATCAAATTTTAAATTCTGGCCTCTCGATTGCTCAGAAATCTAAAATAAACCTCATGTATTTTTTTTTTCAAATCTTTATTTCTGATGAATAGAATTACAGCGTACTTTCCAAACCATAATGTCCAAATTCACTTAAACATTTTATTGTCTAGCTGCGACCTTTAATTTGGCCTAAACTGTGACATAAATTTGTATGCAATTGAAATTTCAAAAAGTCCATTTATGGACATCATTTAATTACCTTGATAGGGAATGACAAGATTTTGTAATGCCTGGCGATTTTATCGTAAGTTTAGCAGACGTACTGTTGTAATCAAAGATTGTGTAGAACATAAACTATATTCGAAATCGTACTACAAATGTATTGTTACAATCCAAATCCTTGAACATATCGTCAAATTTACAGTATATTGATGTATTTTGAAAACAATGGTTATTCAATTGCAATGCAAAGTCCTCATTTGACCTTATTTCGAATGAAGTGCATGTTTGATCGATTCATTTACTGCAAAAATTCTTAGAGTTTTCTCGAATTCACTATTTTTACCTTTATTTTTCCCCTTTATTTTTCCCCTTCAATGGTCAAGCTGTAATCATTGGAACATTTATTTTTCAATAAAATCTTGGAAACATCCACAATGTATCGGTATCGCACAATAATCAACATTCTTGCCCCTCCCAAATAGCTGGGATTCTGAGTGCAAGATATCTAGGGCTGTCTCTATTGTAATCACCACTTTTGACGCTCCTTCGTGTCGTAGCCCCATCAGCTCCGATTTGCTTCTTCTTCGTAAAAAAGACACACCATGGCGCAAAGACCCAGAGGACATGGACTTTCCGCGGAATTGCAACGAAAGGTAAGGATTGCAATGGCCGCAAAAACGTCGATTCTGTGTCCCCCCACCGCGGCGCGGCGCGGCAGGACCCGGCAGGGTCCTTCAGGGCACCTCCAAATTTCGTCTGTTCACAGATGTACCATAACTCCTTTTTTTTTTAGTTACTTGAGAGAGGAGTGGCAGTTTAGATGCTTCAATTTTAGTCTGTTTTTGCTCTTTTTTAATATTTTGAAAGCATATTTGAAGGCGAAAATTAATCTAAAATTTAAGGCCTTTTTTGTACCAGTTTTTCCGGCAAGGCGAGCGCAGGAGGACACATCTGGAGCTGTTATTTCAACAAAATGCGTTCGCATCTTTCCGCTTTTGATTGCAAACCATTGCCAGTGCTCGACTTCTTGTTACTAAAATGTTTTATTGTGTTTTTGGCTTGACATTCTCCTTCGTGTTAAGACAGATACATTTAATTGGGGATCAGAACCGAAGAGCGAAATTAAATTAACAACCCAGTTTTAATGTTAATGTTTACGTTACGTTCAAACTCGTTTCTTTAACCATTAAAAACGTTTATATAACGTTGACTGTGAAAACAGACTCCGCTTTATTTACTAGGATTGTAAAAAGCCGATTTTTTTATTAGCGGAATTATATTACTCAACACTCTTCAGTCATGAATTGTCTGTATTCTGACCTGGGTCACGGAACATTTTGCACTGTAATTTTGGACATTTCAAATAAAAAATGGACCCCCCCCCCCCCCCCCCCCTAGTTCAGTGATGGGAAAATGGCGCGTTTTGGTTTTCGCGCGAATCCATCATTGAATCTGGGGGAGGGGGTGTTATTTCTCTTGTTATTCCGTCCGAGATTGTACGTTCCACAGCAACGGTATCGTTGGAAGTTAGATTGTTCACAGCACCCTATTTTCCCATGTGTTCGTCTAAAGTCGCGTCTAGAGTCGCTTAGAGAGAGTACAAAAACAGCTCAGAGGGGGACCCTAAAGGGCGTCCCCACACCCCGCGCTATCTTCACTTTCACCCGCCCCCTGAGCATTTTTAGCACACCGTGACATTTAAGATGGCAGCTTACCGAACTCAACGATCGCACTGGACACGAGAAAATAGGGGACTGTCTAGGGGAGTCTAGCTCAAGAAAACATTATAATTCTATTACAGAAAGATGCAAAGTACAATCCAGACGAAGAAGCAGAGGCAACAGCATGGATTGAAGCTGTTTTGGGAAGAGCTGTCTTTGGGGGCAAATCTGGACAAGATGATGTGCATGAAGTCTTGGCAGATGGCCAAGTCCTTGTTGAGTAAGTATTAGCTTTTAATAATAGGAATCTCAAGCTGAAATCACTGCAACAACATGAGCAATAAGAATGTCATTGTCATAGCACAATAGATTGAATCTCACTAAATAAGCTTTCATTTCTTTGTTGATCTCAGTATGACGTTATAAATACATTGTGTAAATGTGACTACATTAGTGAATCTAATTTAAACTCTGCCCTTATTATTTCAGCTCCAAACTAGATAAATTATTTAAGCTTATTGTTCAATGTATAATTCACTTGTGAGAACCCACATTGAATATGGCTCAGCTGCAAAAAAAATCCTTTTGAAAAACAACGCATTACTTCTTTGGGAGCAGTGCAGCAAAGTGCCACAAGATTTATCTTTCCTGATTACTCGAGGATTTCTAGTGTCACTAAAATGCAAGCAATACCTTGGCTGGGACATCCTAGCCCAGAAGTCTGTTTGACAAGTTTGACTTTGATGTTTAAAGGACTAAACAACTTAGTTTTGAATGATATTAACCTGTAACAATTTCATTGTTCAAAGCACTTATTAGCGCCAGATATTTTTTTCATAGAAACTGAGATTTTCACATGATATGCAAAAACCATTAAGGCTGGTTTTCACTGTCGGCGGAGTCAAAGTCGTAGTTGGAGTCGTAAGAGTGCTTCTGACCTAGTGAAAATCGAAAATCAGAGTCGAAGGCGGAGTCATAAGCTCGACGGAATCGGATTCGGAAGAATCAGAACGGTTCCATTTTCTTCCGAATCTGCTTATGACTCCATAATCTTCCGATTCCGTCGGTTTGATTTTCACTAGATTGTGATGCTCTGCGCTTCTGATTACGACTCCGACTCCGTCGTTAGTGAAAACCAGGCTTTAGCCAATATGAAACGGAACAATGAACTTAAACTAGTGAAAAAAAAAAACATTGTTTGTCCATTCAGAACTGCGAACATTGTCTTTTCACCATAATGACAATAACCCAGTAAAAAACTCATCCTTGAACAACATGGTGACAAGTTCAAGGTTTGCATCCTTCAACGGCTCTATTGATTTGTTTGTTGAAGAACAAGAAAACCAAAACACCATAAAGAAAACAAAACGAGATGTTGCTCTGTTGACAGCCTTTTTTCAAACAAAAGGTGAAACAAGAAGCCGAAATTCCTTTTGTTGAGCTGAGTGAACTCTTGGGTGAAGTTATATTAAGCGTCTGCAAGGAAGGACAAGAATTATGAGCCATCGTCGCTACAAGGGATGTTAATATTGCAATTGCAAGCTTTGAAAGACATGTTAAAAGAAAGGACTTCCTATCCAGGGCTTGAAATTAAAAAAATCCTTAAGTCGACTCTTGGTGACTAACTACTAACTGGAGAAAAATAGTTGTCAGATGCAAATTTTTAGTCGCCAGTTTGTATAATCAATAAATTGGGGTTGATCAAAAAGTGCAACATGCAAACTGTGAAGTTCAAAGCCTAACTATAAGGTAAAATATGTTTCATGCTGCCGTCAATCATAGTTATGGCAATAAACATTGGACCCCTGAAAAAAGAAACTGACAAAATTATGGATCAAAAGATTTCCACCAATCAAAACTCACAAACATGACGTCCTTTTGACCATTGTGAAGAGCATCATTGTTTCCTGAGATATCTGCTATGATATTTGCGACAGTGAACATCAAAACTGCTGGTTGTGATTTGCACTTCAGAGTTTGGGTGTTATTGAAAAGCGCAGTAAGATCAATATTGTTTTTAAAGTGCCACTATTATATGATCAAAAATATACATTTTTTGTTCTCTTCATATTTTGAAAATATAAGTACTCGTTACTTGCCTTGCGAAGTTTCAAGTCAAAACTCGTACGGCAAGTGCCATTATTTTAACTTTACATTTCGAATTCGGCTTGCCGCCATTACTCAATTAAAAAATGACCGGGTCCAAATCCTAAGAGTTGGATCGAGTTGGCCTAAAGATTTTGTGACGTCAAAGGGGCTATGTCGCAAGGTGTCACGCAAGCTCCAATCTTGAAAAACGTCCGGTGGCTGTTTTTCAAGTTTACGCCATCATTGTCCAATCCATTCAATCCTGCAGTGCTGTGTTCACCAAATGGTCTCAGATTTTTCACATATGTAAATAATCTATTTGTCTTCATTTTGGCCCGGTTATTTTTCCGATTCTGAAATCGTACGGCTAAATATCTCAATATGTACGAGCAGCGATAGAAATCAGTTGACCATGGAATGTCATGGATGAAGGTTCTTCTTCTCTGTTGGCTAAATATAGTACATTTCAGCATATTAACATGGTACTAGAGTCTTCGCTTTGTACTTCTTTACCGCCACAGACAAACCTAACATTTTTCTGATTTTGTTTCGCTTGAGAAAAGAGCGATGAAATTGTTGGACTTAGATCAAAACAAGCAATAGCTCTTGTGTACGTGACCACTGGTTCCGTTTCGAGTCCTGTTTCGTATCAGCGAACAAAAGAATTTTGACAGATAAAAGTGTAAATTAAAGTTTCTAAAATTAGGCCAAACCTCGCGACATAGCCCCTTCAATGACTCAACACGTGCCTTAATTTTGGCTTTGTTGTCTGTGTCCTGGAGGGAACCGCGTTGAGTCATTGACGTCACAAATCAAGTCACGTGTACCAGATCGCAAACCAGTAGAACGTGGACTCAGATTTATGAACGGAGTAATGGCGGACGGATTTTACATGATTTTCGTGGGTTTTCGGCCAGATATTTCTGGGCTGTGTAAGAATATTTCAATCTAATTTATAGCAATTCGCATTTGTCTAAACCTGTTAGATACATTTGTGTTAAAAAATGCGGAACAAAATAAAAAAATTTTCATCGTAGTGGCACTATAATATCCTTTTAGACTCCAACAATAATTCCATTTTTATAAATTGTAGACTGGCCAATGCATTACGTACTTCAGACCCCAATAATAGCTGTGGCGACAAAAACATCAAAGTGAACACATCGAGTCTGCCATTCAAAAAGGTATTTTTTACTAAAAATAGGAATTCACACCACATTTAAAGTGATGGCTATGTTGTAGTTCAATTTTGTCCTTGGTTCAATTTTTATTTTCTGTTGTTATTTTCTATGTTAATGTACATGTATGATAATGAACATAAAACAATGGAAGATGAAAATTGAACCATTAGGATAAAATTAAACTACAACTACAGCTACAATATTATGAATTGATTCGTTAAGGATAATTTTGATGGTGCAACTTTGTTACAAGCAATATGCTTACAATAAACAATTGAGCTCATGAAAGATAATGTGTAAGTTATCAAACCTACAATTTGCTTTATGTGATTGTTGTTTATGAAAACATTTTTTAAACCCTGTAACACGTTGTAGCCCCAAACAATAATTTTTCAGTTGTATACACTGTCAAACAGCATTCCATACAATGTGCAATTTTTGACATATTATCCAAGCATAATGTTTGCTACAAAAGCCACACGATACAGATGTAATAAGCAAGAGTTGTACTGTCTAAGTAGGCCTTTGCCTAATTTTATAATAAATTATCTGAGTCTTTGAGTTGAGCTAGTGCAATAAACTTTTAAAATTCATTTTTGTGCATTTTTCAGAAAGAAATAATGTGTTCAATAACCCGTCCAAACTGTTTTTCAATCAGATCAAGGGTAAACGTTTTTTTTTCAGCCATACTTTTCACATTTGTGCGGCCCTCGTTAAATTTGCATGTTCCTGAAGCTCCAAAGATAGCCAGTGAATGTTACGTCAGAGACTCAAAAATTCCTCTCTCGCAATCATAATTTAATCACTCACAACGGCAGCAGTAGCAGCACAAAGCAATAGGTTTAATGAGCGAAAACAATGCTTTTTTTGCACATGTGTTTGACATTTTGATACATTTCTTTGCTGTTCCCTGCAAAACAACAACTCCAAAGAGAGGAATTCTTGAGTCTCTGACGTCACTTTCACTGGCTATCTTTTGGAACTCTAGCAACATGCAAATTTAATGGTGGGTATGTTTTGGGAAAATAATGAGAGATGCTTGTATGTTTTAAAATACAAGAATTAGTTTAGGGCCCCATTTTCCAGGCCTGGGATTAGGGATGGAATTTAAGTGTTGGCATGGAAAGTTAAGAAAATGACATTCATGTACAAAACTATAAATTGGGTAGTTTGTGTTTTAGACTAACCTTTTTTTGTAATTTGATCTGTAAATGAAGAAGTGAGAAGAAAAAAAAATATGTTATCCAGAAAACGGAACTGTCAACCCTAATGTTTGAACGACTTTTGAAAACAAATGGTCAAGGTCATAAAAAACCTAGAGTGTAAACCTAGCTGCCTCGACTGAATCAAATACGATAAGAGTCTTTGACATTTTCAATAGTCAAGAACATTTATTCCAACACTTCTAGCCATTTAAAGTGTTTAATTGACATCTTCAGTAATTTTTTTGTTTTGTTTTAGATGGAAAATATAGGAAACTACTTACAATTCTGTGAGAACACTCTTGGAGTAGCAAAAACTGATCAATTTCAGACAGTAGACTTGTATGAAAAGCAAAACATGGGCAATGTAAGTAAGTCTCATCAGTTTTTAAATAAATTTAACTGGTCGGCCATGTATAATATAAATTGTGTGCTTCCAGAATATAATGATATCTCCCCTATGGAAGGTTATTGAAAATTGGGGGGGGGGGGGTGGTCTCAATTAAAAACCTTCCTTGGGAGGGGTATAGATATTTTCTGGAACAACACAAGTACAGTTCCAGTTGGTAATAATGTTAATTAGTTGAAGTAATAGAGATAAAAATATCAGACCAAAACATCCACATCTCTAAACGTTGCAAATTAATTTTTAATTATATATTTTGGCCCAAAGACCAGTCATAGGATGCTTATTAGCCAAAACGTAGTTTGTCTTTAAAATAAATAATTTTATTGTGAAAATATAGGGATCTTTTGGCCCGGTTGGATGTCTTTCACTTTAACTTACATGAAACTGTGTTTACTTAAACAAGAAAGTGCTTTCTACATGTATTTCTCTTTACTTTAGCAAGAAAGTGCTTTCTTTCCTCAAAAACACAATTTGAATTACGCGCAAGCATAATGAACGGGGTATCGGTAACGGTGGCTAATTCACTTGCTTGCTCGCTCGCTCGATCCATCACTCAGTCCATCACTCAGTTGTAAACTTTTCCCTCATACTACGTTGATATTAACAAAATTTGGTCTTGGTAATTAGAAAAATCCTAGGTTAAGTGTAGTGGGTAATTGATGGGACAATAGAGCCGGAGGGTGCCGAAGGACGTGAGTTCGATTCTCGCCTGGGACAGATTTTTTCTTCTTTTTTTTTCTGAAAATTACTGCAATATTGCGTTACTGTTAGCATTTCGTATTCACGGGTTGGCTCACAGGAGCTTTTGATTTAGTGTAAAATGTCAAAAGTTGACATAAGACTGAGTTATGCTCCCAGCTGTTTTATTTGTTGAGTTTTAGTAAGTTTTTCAAAACACAGTTACTAATAGTGATAGCTCTTCTCGCGACCAGCTTCCCTCAGCAACTGTTGACCACCCAGGCAAAAACCATGTTAACTGTAGTTCTCAGTTAACTCTGTAATTGAAAGCTCTCATATTAGTGATCAGCTGTAGATATTTGTACAGTTATACTGCACACTGGCTTGACACTAACACTCACCCTTTTTCCACTGGAGAGTAATTAAATTTTCCCATTGAAAAGTAAAAAAAGAAAAAACTAACCAAAATACTTACCCGATCTGAAAAGTAAATCTTGGGCAATTTATTGTGAAAAGCCTGTTTTACTTTTGAAAAGTGTGCAATACTTTGTCAATAGGCTTTATGTTTCCAACATTGACTATAAAAGGGGAGGGATGCTGTCATATGATCTGTCAATTATTGTACCATCGGGAAATATTGGATTGTAGCTGTACTAGATAGAAAACGACATACATATCTAGTGGGGTAAGGGGAGTGTGGATTGTACAATAACATAGCACTTGGAAAAAACATTAGCTACCATTAAATAACATAATCATTTATATCAAATTTTATTTCAGGTTATTACTCAGATTCATGCAGTTGGACGCAGGGTATGCATATTTTACTTTTTTTGAATGATAAATGTAAGGAACATAAACATGTCAGATGACCTAAAGCCTTGACGTATAGCAGAACATAAAATTAAGTGAACATGCATGCATATCATATTTATGCTGTATATTATATTGTGATTTTTACACGGCTATGTCTATTTATATTCAGTCACTTACAAAAAACATGACAACACTGGGCTTCGAATAACTGATCATACAGATCATCTGAAAGACATTCTAGGCAGTTTACAGTTAACTGTTTGGTAGTTACCATTAAAGCTCTATTAAGTCCCCAGAGATGGCTTGTTTAATTCCAGGGGACTTATTAGAGAGGGGTGGGGGGACTTAATAGTTATAGAGAGGGGTGGGGGACTTATTAGGAAGGGGGTGGGAGGGGACTTATTAGGAAGGGGTGGTGGGACTTATTATGAAGGGGTGGTGGGACTTATTAGAGAGTGGTGGGGAAGCCTAGCACAAAGTTAACCATCACACCAAGCACATAGTGCATGTAGCCAGTGGTGTGTTGGTTAGCTGTGTGTTAGAGTTGCTTTGTGCTGGGGTTAGGGTCAGCTTCTCTAGATTGAATACTGGGTACACATTAAACCTTTGAAAACTGATCTAACCTGAGACTGGATTTTACCTGTAACATTAAGTACGCCTTTTAATAATATGCGAAGTCTGAAGTTCATTAAAGTCCAGCTAAAGTTTACCCTTTACGCTGCCGTCAATTGAAGCGACAAACATTGGACCCGAAAATGGATTGAAATCCACCAATCACAACCCACGAACATGACCTCTTGACCTTTTTGCACAAAGCATCCTTGTTTCCTGAGACATCTGCTACGATTATTGCAGCAGTGAAAAACTGTTGGTTGAATTTTGCATTGTTATTGAAAACTGCAGTTTTAACACTGACGGATAAGGAAATCATGTTTCTTGGGGATGAGTTAGACTAAGAGTGCATTTTGTGTTTTTAAAGTTGATTTGGGTCTAGGTGTAATGGTTGTGAATCCCTCAAGGAAGTTGCCTAAACTTGGCCATCACATTAATGAAATTGAAGGGCTGGGGGCATAACCAACCTATGTTGCTCTTTGAGCGTTTTTAGTTTTTTTCTCGCTCAGATTTACCTAATTTTATCGTACAACGAATAATATCACAAACCCTTGTCGAATTTGCACTAATCCTAAGAAACTGGTCAGGACTAATTTCACCTGAAAAAAGCAGAGTTCTGGCCTTCTAGTGGTTGTTTACATTCAGAGCATAATTTCGACGCCATTACAGCAGATTAGCCGTGAGAATATGTGACCGCAATACTCCTGACCCGCACCAACAACATGAACGAAAATACTGTTATTTACACACGCCTGGCTCGCTTCCGCAAACACATAATCTGTAGCGTGCGTATAAGCCAATATGTTTAAGGTCCGTCTGGTGATTGAAAGACATCATTAAGTCCAGAAATCCTTAAGTCTCTAGCACCTCTCAAAGAAACGAGTCATGTTTCTTGTCGTACTTTGTGTCTGAAGCGCCGTTTAGCGCTCGAGGTGAAAAACGGACTTTGGTGGACAAGACGAGCCGGCGGGAAAGTCTGGAATCACTTCGGATCAGAAAAGGGGCAGCGTTGTGAGTTGTGGGCCATTTCCCATCCAGTGCCGTGGTCGAAATGCCCGATAACCAAAGTGCTTTCAGACTTCTAGTATTTTGTTCTAATTTTCATATGGGAAATTCCCTTTCGGTTTTGCTGTAGGATTTCCCGACATGCTTTGCGACAGTGGCAGATGGGTCCGCTGTGCGTGGTCGGGCACTTGAAATACATCTTTGGGCAGCTCGAAGTGAGTTCTTGCTGGCAGGCCCAAAGATGTTTCACATTTGGAGTCTTTAATGCAACATTAAAATCGATCTAAAAGGATTTTGAAATCGAGATACGTGTTTGGATGCGTATCTACCTTTAACTAATAAAACTTAGTATTAACTGAGCATGTGTTCCTCAGTGATCTAGTGGGTTGGGTCCGGGATTTGCACTTGGAAGGCCCCGGGTTCAATTCATGCTCAGCATCCTTTTTTTTTTCGAACTGGACATTATGAAAGTGATTTACTTTTTTTTTGCGTTCATCAAAAATCCTTACGTTTGATTTTTTAAAAAAAATATCGAACCGTGTCAGTGTGAAATTAACATAAGCTATTACTGCAATATTGTGTTATAATAGGAGCCTTTTTTTTGCATACAGTATTTTTGAAAACGACGGAAAAAAACAAAGAAAAAACTTTCTGAACAATGTTTTGCAACTAATTTGTAAATGGACAAATCTGAGCGAGGAAAATAAAAAACGACCTCAAAAGCAACATAGGTTGGTTATGCCCCGAGCCCTTCTATTGTTTTGAACATTTGCATTCCACTTTCCCTGTAAATTAAGAGCAAAAATTATGCCTTTTATAACCCAAAATGAAAAATTTCCTCCTTAGAAGGATAAACAAAACAAACCAAACCACAAAATGTAAGGTCCTGGCCAAGCGAAGACCACATCATACATTGAATCTTTGTGATAACTGGCAGCTCTGTTTTGTCAACATTGCATGTGTATCCGATGGTTTGCAATGTCATTTTCAGTGCAGTGTCGGTCACCTTGTTCAAGCTCAATTTTTGTTTGCAAGCCAACGCAATTTTTTTTTTACCATTTAGCCACTCAAATGCAAACGATACTGTGAATGCAAGTTGATCTCATTGTTTTGCTTTCAACTGTTTTGAGTATGTGCAAAAGGCTGCTTTGTAATGTGTCTTTTAACAATGTGAACAACATGCATCCCCATGGCCAAGGCCTATGTTTCTCAATAGCTGCTTTCAGTTATGAATGGTATTACACTTGAGAATTCATTCTTAAACTCAAAAGTATATACGTGTCGAAAAAATAGTATATACTAAAAAAATATACTAGAGAGTGTGTGACACAAAGTGTGATGTGGGTAGTGATAATTGCATGACCTGGTATCATTTTATGTGACATTTCACACCCCATACTCATTCGTGCAATCATGTGTACTCATGGGCAGGCTTCAGCAAAAGGTCTAGGAGTTCTCCATTGGGACCAAAAGAAGCAACGGCAAATAAGCGTGAATTTCTCCGACGAGCAGCTCAAGGCAGGAGAAAATGTTATTGGCCTTCAGATGGGAACCAACAAGTTGGCTTCGCAATCTGGCGATCACTATGGCCGCCCCAGGCAGGTGGCTGGACATGAAGCTTACAACTAAGCTCCGTGGAAGTGGCTTGAGTACACACTTGGATTGGCATGGTGTAATAATTTCATCGTGATGATTTTAGTTCTTAAGTCGATTGAAAGTTTATTAAAACTGTACTGTGCTGGCAGTTTCTGATTCTAATAATTATAAGGTTAATACAGACTGTTTAGCCATCGATCATGTTTTATATGATATAGCTATCAATTGGTCAGTTAGAAATTGAACAAGTCATAACAAATGTTAAATATTGAGCCATATGAAGTAATTGAAGGTCTCCCTGCAACAACATCCTGAGTGTGTTTTGGTAACTTTCACTAAAATTGTATGTTAGGCCTTCAAAGCACAGTTTTGTCAAATTAATGATTTATTATTGTTAAGGTACTTAAAACAGCTCCAAAATGGGGAAGAAAATCCACATCTTTGAGAAAATGTTTTGGGCCTCTATGACACCCTATGGCTCCCAGGACACCCTATGTATCTTTTCAAAATAAAAAAATTATTCTGTTCGAAGATAGAAGATTTGTTGACTGGTTTAAATCCTTTCAGTCATATGTTCATGATCCAGTCATAATTTTGGCAAGTGAGTCCCTTTGGAGGCCAAAAATCCAAGATTTCTGTGAAAATTTTCCAAAAACGCACTCAGGACGTTATTGCAGGGAACCTTCAATTGTTGTGAACAGTGAAATCTCCCAGGACTAACACTTGAAGCAGTAATATCGCTGATTGAAGCTGACATTAATATTTTTATTGATAGTAAATTCACTTGAAGCAGTGTTCTCTGAATCAGTTAATCAAGGCCAAGAAGGAACATTGTTAATTATTGTGATTCCAGTCATTACAAATAAAGGAAACATAAAATTTCAATTATAAACATTTTGAAGACAGTTTTGTCCCAGCTTAAAAAATGTTAACAACAACAACCTTCATTTTATTAAATTAATATAACCATTAAATTACAAATCTTGCAGTTGATCGAGTTTTAATGTTTTGCTCTTAATTCTTATTTTAATTAATCCTAATTATATTTGTCAAGTGAAATTGCCATTGGTGTCAGTACAGTTCAGAGGTTTCGCTGTTAAATTATTAAATTTGATTTTTTGTCAGTTCTGTACGAATAATTTTCAACTATAACAATGAACCTTTGTTAACAACTTTTGTCCCTTTTTTGTACTGATACCTAAATCTCGTTTATGCGCATGTGCATTAACAAGATAAAAAATTAGGAACTTCTCATGCATGAATTGATTTAAATGAAGCAGCTGCTGTAATTAATTTATTCTCCATAAATAAGTAACAAAACCATGTTCTTGACAATCTAGACTCATCGTTCAGAGCTTGTGGTGTTTACAGCGAAGTTGGATTCGAATATGTTGCTTATGTGAAGCTGGACAGTGTTTGCATGTTCATTTTGTTAAATGCATGTCACCTTTCATTTTATAGCATTATTAATCATTGAGCTTATTTTTGCAATAAAGTGAACTCATTCTGTAGTGTGTAGTATGTGTGGTTAATATGTACTCACAGTAAGAGGAGTGAGAGATCTATAAAGTGTTAGCCAATTTCTTGTGAGAAGAACTAAATTTGGACATATCATTTGAAGATGTGTTTTCAATTTCTGATAAACTGATTTTTGTGAATTGTTTTCAGTCTGTTTTGATTAAGATGTGTTTTGAACAATTTCTGATGAATTAAGTTTTGTGATAAACGATTGTATAAAAAAATGAACTTTGGAAAGGAATGGCAAACTTGCATGGATACCTGGCTTGGGATTAATTTGTTTATGAAAAAAATAAAGCACACTACATTTATTTTTAATAAACAAAACAAAATACACAGTAAAAGAAGGATTTTGTTTATTTGTTTTATTTGCTTGTTCATAATAATGCAAACAAGCAGGGTTGTCTTTTTGAACTACCAGGTTTTGAGGCTGTTGTGGAAAATGGAAGAGAGAGTAAGCTATCATTTTAGTTTTAGTTAGTGCAGTTATTGTTCAACTATTTAACACTGTACATCAAGCTAACCCAGGGTATGACCAGTCTTACATAAATCGCCTCACCACCAAATCACTCCTGGCCAAGGTAAGTCGTTCTTTTCATATTCATTTTAACTTGTGAATACTTGAACATTGAACGAGTTTTTGCGGTGAGACAAAATCAATTGCTCAATCAGCTGTTAAAATTGAGCTCCCTATATGTAATGGTCGCTTGTGTTTTCCAGGGGAGGGGAGGGTCCAGGGGAGGGGAGGGGAGGGTGTGGAATTAGATGCAAGTGGTAGGGATCGGTGGGGCAAAACACCTGTAGGAGAGAGGAGGGTCAGTGAACATTGAGCCTGCAATATGTAATGGTCACCTACCTGGGTGGGCGACGCCGATGACTTCACATTGCAACGAGAAATCAGATGGTGATGTTTAATTAACCTTTTACTCTGAAGAGTGCCAAATAACAAAAATTCAAAACAACCAAACAACAACAACAAAACAAAAATTCAAGAAAAATCCTAAATTCCATGCTGTGAAATATTGTAGAACAAGTGGTACCATGCAAAAGTACCACCGAAGATGTTTCATTTGAAGGGTCACATAGGATTTCATAGACTGATTTAAAAGTTAAAACTGAACTATGTCTCCATAATTGACTCTTGAGTGAAAGGATTAACATGTTTCTCTTGACAGGCTGGTGCTAAAGGCTTAAATGTTCCCACCCTTGGTCCTAAAGAGGCTGAAGCCAATGTGCGTGAATTTACTGAGGAGCAGATGAAAGCAGGAGAAGGCGTGATTGGGCTTCAGATGGGAAGCAACAAAGGAGCTTCGCAGGCGGGAGACCACTATGGTCGTCCTAGGCAGGTGGCTGGTACCGATGCTTACAAATAATTGGAAAACTGATGGAAATCAAACTGTGTTTTGTCTGACATCATGGACATTAAGTTTTTCTGTGTGAGTCATAAATTCTGATAATAGAAAAGTAAAAGATATTATGCTTGGATAATGTTTTACTATGCAGTGTTTAAAATAGCTTTAATATGAATAATTATACTAAATGGAACACTCAATGGCAATCCAACTGTATTTTGTTTGAGATCATGGACAAATACATATTAAGATTTTGCTTTTTTCACTTAAGGAAGAGTTATATTGGATATAGTTTTCTTTAAAATGTTAATTAGGCTGACAGAAAATTGAGTAGTGGTTGTCATATAAGTTTTCATTGGATAAAGAAAAGATTGTTGTTGCCTGAATTTATATTAAATTTGATCAGTTTATTTTGTGGCTCGTATCTGAACTGGAGCAGGGTGCACATGTGCATTAATCATTAATATTGTTGCGAACTCCATGATGTTTCAGCTGTTCTATTTTTAGCCTGAAAGCTTAATGCTCACAGGCTATTCTATTTTCGTTTGGTTGTCCTAATTACAGACGGCCAGGCATATATATATATATATATATATATATATATATATATACTTTGTTTTTGTTTTTAAGACGGGGCAGGGGGCAGAAAGAGTTTGCTAGGGAAACAGTGGAGATGATATGGGGGAGGGTAATTTAAAGTGCACTTATTAACTATCTATAACTATTATGGATAAATAGATTGTTAGTTTATTTATATAAAACGTCGCAGCCAATAGGCTGAATTATGTCCTATAATATTTACAATAATAAAACAATGATAAACTATAATAATAATAATAATAACAATAATATTTAATATCTTAATATTAATATTTATGTCTTAAAGCTTGGCTTGTTTATTGCCCAATTTCAGACAGTCATGTAATTTTATTCTAGGTAATTGTTCCTTTCCTTTCCATTGTATTGTATTTACATATATGTGAATGCATAGTTTTTCAAAAAAGGACCAATTATTCTGACTGTAGAGAACATCACATGATCTGCAATGGGGCAGCAAATAAATCTCAATCGAGCTGACACCATAGGCAGCCAAGCTAACAATAAGAGTTATTGCACGTTAAATGTGACTTTTGCTATCAGGACACACGTAAATATTAATGTAGGTGTTGTGTTACTGTCCCTACTTGAATC
This sequence comes from Dendrophyllia cribrosa, assembly GCA_024195265.1. Taxonomy (NCBI): domain Eukaryota; kingdom Metazoa; phylum Cnidaria; class Anthozoa; order Scleractinia; family Dendrophylliidae; genus Dendrophyllia; species Dendrophyllia cribrosa. The sequence goes on along the minus strand of JAJLRJ010000004.1, from coordinate 33,992,077 downwards.
CCCAGGGGGGTACTGCCATATATGAGCTATTTAGGTATGTGCCGCTGTGAAGGGTATGGTTTTCAGGCAGTTTAGTCTGGGATAGGGTATAGTAATCAGAGGTTTTTGGTCTAGAATAGGGTATCATTTTCCGCCAAACTGACCACTGAGTTACGTGAAGAATTTAGTTTAGACAAGGTTTTACTGGCAAATGGCATTTATAAATCGGTACGGCGGGCCGTTTACGGCATTTTTACTGACCCCTGGCATCTTAGACTATGATTGTGAACGAGTTTCTGGAAAATAGCGAGTCTGGAATAGGTCTAGGATAGGGTAGGGTTTTTCGGTGTTTAGTCTAGAATAGGGTTGCAAAATTCAGCTAAAATGGTCTAGTATAGGTTAAGGGTCTCAGAGTCCCAGCGGCACATCCCCGCCCAAAAATTTGCCGAGTACCCTCCCCTCCCCCCCCCCCCCCCCTCCCCCGGGCTTGAATCATGAAGATGTGTATGGAAATGCAACAGTTTTGCTTTTTATGGTAGAAATTTTGATGTTTTAATTTACTCCATAAAATTGCTTGGATGCTGAGTTGTGTTCTTTCTTGCTTGACGGCTCGTCAGTTTAATTTGAAGCCGTTTCAGCGAGTTGTCCAAAAAACAATGTTTCTTGAGGGGAGACCCCGTGGTTGTACACAGGCTATAACTGACATATTACTCACTGAAAATTGGCTTCAAAGGGCAGAAAACGCAACGGGGCATCCGAGCAAGTCAATTGTATGGAGTTCACACTGGTGACATGGAACATTGATATTACTTGTGTTTTGCATTTGCAAAATTGACCTCGCTGTTGATTACGTCATTATGATGCCCCCTTAAATGTACAGTATTTGTACATAACCTGATAGCAAGGGTCGCATTTAATGCACAATAACTACTCCTATTAACATAATAAGTTGGGCTGTCCGTGCGCTAACATTCACTAACTGAATATCAGTTGTTTTCGGTCAAGCATATAAATATCGCCCCGAGACAATGTCTTGATGATGTGGTTTTGGGGGACAACAGAGTGGATCTTTGCCCTAAGTTATGCTCCCAACGTACACGATTCGCTTGAGTGCCAAACAAAATGGCGATCACGTGATAAGCATTAACCTCATCAAACGTCCATTTTACCACTCGAGAGATGCTCCACTCGAGTAGCCCTCGTAGTATAATATACCTTTAATCCCGAGAGATTGATAGAACACTAAAAATAGTGAATTTTATCAGTTCCTTTTTGCACACCTCCACGGAAATTCACTTTGCATGACTTTGATCGAACTATTAAACAGATTACCGAGGCGTAACGGCGTGACGTAATCAGTCCGTCACTCGGGGAATCAATTTTCATTCTTGGCTTGCATCGCATAAAACCCTCGCGAGGTCTTTCTGTCGACGCATAACTTTACGGCGTTTAACAACTTTGAGCTACGAGAAAAGCGACAAAATGGCTTCCCGACCCAAAGGCTTTGGATTGACTGCCGAACTGCAGAGAAAGGTACAAAGACACTGCTGTAAATTGTTTATTTACTAATTTCGTGCATATTGAGCCTACATTGAATTAGAACGCTTTTCAAATTTCTCTAGATACTATCATCATCAGGTTAAAAATTTGTAGAATAAGCCATGAATTTGGCTTTTTTTTTTTGCATGGTATCTTCACGTTTTATCGATTCTCTGGACCGCTAAAGGTTATCTGGAATCCGACGATGTTCGTTTCAAGCTTTTAAAATTTGCTAATGGTGGGTGCGGTTTCGAAACCATACTTTAACTGTACAGTTCCATATTTTATAAATTCTTTAATTGTTAAATTCCGTTTTCTGAAACTATCAACAAAGAAAATGATAATTAATAGCAAGAGGAATTGGTAAAAATATACGTCCACGTTTGTTAAGCTTGAGCTATCTAACCCTCTCTTCGGGGAGCCGATTATATCTTGTATTATTTAATTGGTCTGGTATATCGTACGGTGTTAGCTCGCCAGAAGTCTACGATTACGAGTCTGTGTTGAACATACCTCCGAAAACTTTTTCTAGTTCTTGGAAAATGTCGAGGTTAAATTCATCATTTGCTTTAAAATTACGGAATTTAAAATTTTATTTTATTAAATTCAAAATAAGCTTTAGGATTAAGTTAAGTTCTTATGTATTCTCGTATTCATGAATTAAAAACAAAATAACTTTTAGTCAAAGCTATTATTGCTGCTACTGTAATTACGCAAATGATCCATGACTCCATTAAGCGTTCTTTTATCGTCTAAGGGGTTTCTTTCACCAAAATTGCGTCGGTGGAAATCGAGATGACTCAGACGGTTTTCCTGCGTGCGTTGATCGAATTCCATCGATCGTGTTTTTATACTGAGTAAAGACATCACCCGCGTGATTATAATGTGTCACACAATGACTTCGAACGTCGCGTTTAATTTGTTTTATTGTTCGTGCCTTTGGTTTTATTAAATCTGGGTTATAAAATCCATCTAAAAGCAAATATCCTATTGTAAATGAATCGAGCAAATACGTACTCTGAGGAACCGAAAAATTTCGAGGTACTGGGCTACTAAAAAATTTTATCGAATTATAGCTAGCTTTCCGGTATGGTATCATACCATGCATTCCTGTCGACATTAAGAATGTTCTAGACGACAATTTTTGCTTTCCATGTCTGTTCACACCCATAAGTTGCCTAAAATGGCGATGATTACAGATAAAAAAATTGTCGATCAATAAATAAATGCAGCACTTTGTAGATAGGTCAGCTGTTTTAGAAATTTTCAACATTGTGGATTTTAAATTGATCAGTACAACTTTTTTATACTTCCAGAATATTAAATTCGCAAATAAGTTATTCATAATGCCCTCGAAAATGAAAAAAAAAAAAACATTTCTATTTCTTATTATACAGTATAAACCCACATATAAAAGTCTGCATTTTTCCAAGTAATTATTCTAAAAAGGTTTGATATTTTTTGTTTGAAACATGTTCTCTTCAAAATCAGGGTGTTTTTGCTCAAGTAGTAAAACTAAATGTTGCCTGTCAGAAAAATTATTTAATATGATTGCGGCCCCTTGCTTTTATTTCATGAACAAAAATGATTGTCTTGTCAATCTGGTCATGGCCTGAAGCTTTTCAATGCCTTCATCCTCAACCAGTATTAATGGCTTAGTAAAGCTGTTATCATCTTTTGTGTACTCACTCTATTTAATGAAACAGCTTAATTGTTATATGATAGGCAAAGAAAAGTCAACTTTTGTGTTTTTACTGTAGAATGGAAATTTTGTGGAATGGAAACTTTAGTGTCCAAACCCTATGATCTGGCGACCAAAATTTTTAGGTTTGTTAATTATGAACCCTGTTATTAGAATGGGGCACTTATTGGAAGGAACCCAGTTATTAGAAAGGGGGCACTTATTGGAAGGAGGGTGCTAAAAAGACTAATAATTATTATGTAAGCCAATTACAGTAACACATGAAAAATCAAAGTCGCAAAATTTTACATGAGAAACAGTCCAGCCTGGTTAGCCAAGATCCTGGTATTGCGATGCTGAGATCCTGGCTACCTGGGTTGAGATTTCTCCAAGTAATTGCATTTAATGGGCCAGCAAAATTTTTTCCTTCAGAGCAAACCTAGTCTTGACTTGTTAATTGTCTTTCTAAATGACATGAAGTAATCCTTATTTAAAACATTCTATGCTTTAATTGCTGCCATTTCATTTTAACAACAACCTTAATAGCACAAAATGTTGATGCTAAATTTAGCTCTGGTCCAGGCTGGCTTGCCTCGTGTACTATCAGGCTAAAAGTCATTCTGGCTAACCAGGCCAAATACTGCTCGAAGGAACAGTCCTTAACAAGCAACTTGCCTTAAGAAGTGAAGATAAAGGAAAATTATTTTTACATTTCCTGATGTTTGTATGGTAGATTATAGCATAATTTTTTTTATTATATAATTAGTCTCGAGTGAAATACAAAGGTTAAGCGCATTTATGGTAATTAAATTTTCACCGTGTAAACTTGTGCAAAACATCCATCAGATGCAACATTTTTCTCAATGTTAATATTGGGTGTAAAATGTAAATGTTTTTATCTGAATTAGTATCTGTTGCCTTCTGTGAAACAGACCTCTTCCGCTTGTATGTTTTATTTTCCCAATGTAGGTCATGTGATGTTCTCAAGGGAATTTGTCCTTTGTCTTTTCTTACATTATGCATACATTATGCACATGAAGAAAGCAACATTTAAAAGAAAAAGTTCTCTAGGGTAACATCACATGTTTTACACTGGGAAAACAAAACATACAAGCTAAAGAGGTCTATTGGGTATAGAAACTTTGCCACTGGTAATTGGCTTGGAGAAGGAGAGAATGACTATATTTGCAAATGGATGGGGAAAATCCTTACCCCACCCCTAGTATTGATCCATTACCAGTTTGTCTCGACTAATCCAATCAGTGGCTTTATAACATTCAGTGTAATAATCCTTTCTCTCCCAGAGTCAATTACTGTGACATTGTGATGTAGTTCTAACTTTCGCGTCTTTCAACAAAATCCTATGGTGTGACCATTCAAATGAAACCTCTATAATCAGCTGAGTACTTTTGCATCCAGTACCATTTGTTCCTCGACAAAATTTTACAGAATGAAATTTGGGATTTTTCTTAAATTTGGGATTTTTGGGAGTTTAGGATTAATCAAGCTTAAGTTGATTCTAAAGCACAGAACAGCCTAATAACCATAGCCTGCAGTCACAGGGGCGGATCCAGGATTTTTCTTAGGAGGGGGTGCACCTCTAAGGAATGACGTAACTGAAGGGTGACAAAAACAAATTTTAAAAGTGAACAATGCAGACTAATATGCAGGTCATTTCAGTTGGGGGGGGGGGGGGGGGGGTCATGGCAGGTACTAAACAGGGAATGAGAAGGGAGGATTTGACCTGTTATATTAAGTCAAGAGTACCAATTAAGTAAACATTTGACATTTTCACAAAAACAAATAGAAAGCACAGGAATATACTGCTCAATTGCTTTCATTTTAATTTTGTCAACAGTTTTTGGAGCAATCTCAAAACCACTGTACACTGCAGCTGTGTAACCTCTATTAAGGGGACACCATCAAGTAAGACCAGGGGAAGTGTCCCCTTAATGAAGGTGTCCCAAAGTGGAGGTTCCACTGTACAACCTTGAATAATAGCCATTCCTTGATTGATGGTAATGGCAGATCTAAACCCCCTCCCCCTCCCCCTCCCGCCTCCTTATCTTGCAAAAAATAAGGGATGAAAATTTTTGGCAGTCTCAAACATTTTCACTTGTTCAATAGGCCATTTCCGAGTTGCCTTTAGCCTCTCTATCAAAACGAGGCTAGGTGCGAAACCTTTCATATGAAAATGAGTTTTGATTCACATGCAAATAAAACTGATTTGCATGTGAATGGAAACTCATTTCCATATGAAAGATTTCGCACCTAGCCTCGCTTTGATAGAGAGGCTAAAGGCAACTCGGAAATGGCCTATTGGCTGCAACGGTGAGCCCGCGATATGTAATGGACACCTGCCTTGCCCATGGGACGGCATTGGAGGGAGGGGAAGTTGAAGACAGTATTGATGTGGGTAAGGGAGGGGGGAATTGGTGGAGCAAAATGCTTGGGTGAGGGAGGGTCAGAGAACATTGAGCCCACGTTATGTTATTGTTGCTTGCCTTACCCATTGGGGATGGCCCAAGAGGGAGGGGAGGATGGGGAGTTGGACGCACAGGGTGGGGGGTCGGTGAAGCATAATGCCTGGGAGAGGGGATGGTACGAAGGTGTGCAGATTCCTTTATTAAGAGCGTTTTGTATTCACGAGTTGGCTCATAGGAGCCTTTGCTTTTACCTATTTGCCAAATAACACTAGAACACCAAGAGGAAGAAGTTAACCAATTTTAGCCCATTTAGGAAATGAAAATGTGAGAACACCTGTTTTCGGAGGGATAGAAAATGTCGTTTTGGGTAGGAAATAAGTTCAGCTATTTCTTTCGGAAAGATGAAAGCAGCTATTAATTTGGGGATGAGATCCCGGGGGGTGGGGGACTCCGATATGAAAATGACCGGGGTGCTCGTCGTTCTTAGGGGTCGAAATTTGTAGATTGGTACCGCTTAGGGTGCTGAAATCTAAAATGACCATGGTTAGAATTATCGCGGTACCTTTTAGGGTATGGAGCTGAAAATATATGACAGAATCTGTCTTGTGTTGTATGAAAGAGGTACCTCTTAGGGGTAAAAATATATTTGAGCCACGCCTATCAAACGAGATTCTAGTACCTTTTAGGGTATTTTTCCGACGAGCACCCCCGTCAATTTTATAGGGGAGTTCCCCCCCCCCCCCCCCCCCCCCCCGGGAGGATGAGATTCCTTTACCTTAAATGTTCTGCCGCTGAGAACCAAAAACCCCCCATTTGTATAAGCTTTTACATGATTTCCTTTAAAGGCACAAAAATGATATGGAAAAACAGTACAACGCCAACGCCATTCCAAGCCAACCTGCCCGGAAAAAGGGACGTTTGCGCGCAAGCTATTGGCCACTCCGAAAAATACCATAATACTCTTTTATGTGCAGGCTCAGCCTCACCAGGGTGCAATTATTCAAGTCTCCTTTGTTAGAATGCACAATGGAATTGAGAGTGCATGTAGGAACGCTAGGACGTAGCATTGTGTGTTCGCATACAAATGTGCACCGTATGCAAATTGCCACGAAGTTGAAGCATAGGGTACGTGCACTTCGTGCTTAAAACAAAAGAAATTGAAAAAATGAAGCTTACATCAAGCACCACCCAAACCTGCACTTTAAAGAGTATTATGGTATTTTTAATAGTTTCTGGAGTGGGGAATTCCATGCGTTTTCCCAAACATTCCTCGTTGGGTGTCCCTTAGTTTTGTAAAGTGATTTTTCTTATTGTACACGGTCTGAAGAGTGTCGTAACGTATCGTATTTACACTCATTTTGGTGCGTATTCGCACATTACTTTAGGGTTATGTTGTTTCGCTAGCTGTACATTATTCCACCGTTCTCAAAGTATCTTCGAAACCTATAACAAGTAACAGCATATACTAAGCTAATAATTAACTATTATAGCGCGAAAGCGCGCGTGATATCGCCTAATACTTAGCCGACGAGGCCGTAGGCCGAGTCGGCTAAAATTAGGCGATATCACGCAAGCTTGAGCGCTATAATAGTTTTATAATTCAACACATTGATAACACAAAGCACAGTTTGAAGAGAAAATATCGCCGACAAGCCTTTTATTTTAAAAAAAGCTTAGTACATAAGCTTAAGTTATGTTTTAACGCGCGAAACTTGCAACATCACACAGTTCAGAAATGAAAGTGGCGCCTTTGTCAATATTGCGCAAACTTGAACACTATATTAAACTGTTTTATAATTCAACAAATTGATAACAAATCACAGTTTCGAGAAAAAAATCATTGAGATATACAACCTTTCATTAAGTACTGAAGGCTAACAACAATATTTTACCTCGCACCATTTCTTAAACAATACGCAGCGAATTCCGAAACTTTTGCCAAGCTAAAATTAATTTAGCGTACACAATCAGTTGAGAGTTTCTACGAAGAGCTTTCGTCTACTCAAAGAACGGGACAGAGTAGTGACTACAAGAATTAAAACACAGTAAAATGGCATAGAATGTCTTAGTTACAAGTGTTTCGTATCTTAAAGTTCATCAATTCAGAATCAAAACAAATTGAACAAACACACGGCTACGAACCTAAACATAGCGGCGAAAAGTCGGAAAGAACTGCAGCGTACAAAAATTCACAGCTAAAAGATACAAGAAACGGTTAAAACATCGTACCTGTAGTTGATTTGGCTTTTTATTCTCTTCCATCAGCACCAAATTTTCAAACATCGAAGTACAAGCTGAGTCGATCAATGTTGTTTACAAACTTGCTTGTTTTTTAGCTCCTACAGCCGTAATGACGAGGTCAGAAACTTTTCTGAGAAAGCATCAAGTCTATATCATATTACAGAGGTGATTACCAAAGGAATTTTACGAAAATTGTGCTCCTTCATTCACTCCTTGTCGAGCGGTTAAGGTGGCTGAACACAGTTTTACTGTACCTATGCATCATTCATTGTCATTTTAAAACCACTAACGTCTGGGTGCCCAAAATTGGCGAGGCATAAGAGTAAGCAACAAGCTTTACATTTTGATATTTTTGTTGAGCTGTTAGGGTGTTGCCATGGCAACAAGGTGGATTGTAAATCAGCCTGCAATATTTGGTTTCTTTTATTTTCAGAAAATCTAGTCATTAGATTTTGTCCATCATTTGTCTCTAGTAAACTCGTAAAAATATTCGCATGTTAACACTAGTCTCATGTAATTTTGACAGAGGGATTTTCCGTAATTTGTTGTTTAATATGTTTGCGTTTTGTAAAAATCTCCTCTGTTAGATTTCAAATTTTTGGTGGCAGTTGAGTTCGGCATATTCGGAACTATTATTGTGCCAAATTTCGTGAAATTCTAATGAGTGGTTCCATAGAAATCAGCACGTTTCCGAGGAAAGTCGCTTAAATATCCAGTCACAATTTTTTGGTCAACTGCGCATGCGTTGCATTTGACTGGGTTCTCGATCCAAAGACAAAAATGACCAAAAAGGCAGTGTAGTTTCTTCAATGGTTCTATATATTATCTATTGATTCAACAAACATTTTTACAAACAACAAAGTTTTTCATTTTAAGACGAAAAACAACACTTTCGCGATCCACGCTGAGCAAAATAAAATGATCGCTGAATAGGCGCCACGTTTGTTTTTCTCAAAACTTTGCGCGCGCTGACTCACGTAAGCAGCTGAAATTGAAGAGCGCGCGCAAACTGTGTTCAGCCACCTTAAACTTTGAACCAGTTTTCATTCAGCTACGCCAAGAAACACTGCGACCGCGACAACGCGAAAATTTCGCGCCTTTTTTGTCCTGACCAATCATGTGAACAATATTTTTTCTCTTTTCTTTTCTTCTCTTTTTTTCTTTCTTTTCCCTTTTTTAACTAATAGTTCACGCACTTTTTCACCCAAAAACACGAAATTGCAGGCAGCAGTCATTTTCACTTTCCTTCAAAATGCCAAATTTACCGCCATCGCTGGTTATACGTCATGTGGACATAACATATATCGATAACTTTTTGACCATATTTGGGCAGTGTATCAATGTGTTGAATTATAACACTTTATAAAATGCTCAAGGAAATGCGCGCGCTATGATTGGTCAAACCGAGTTCATTATAACTCGATAAAGCACGCGCGTGACGTAAGATTCATTAAAACCGTTTTCATTTTATAAAAGAAATAAAAAAACTTGTTCCTCGTGCATTGTTGAGTTATATAAGCACTTGGAAATTTTTAAGAACGCTCGAGAAGTGCGAAAAGCACTCGCCTTCGGCTCGTGCTTTTCTGCACTTCTCTCGTGTTCTTAAAAATCCCCGCGTGCTTATATAACTCAATAATGCACTCGGCGCGTTTTTTATTTCTTTAGTATAGCATGACGACCTTAAGGTGGCTGAACACAGTTTGCGCGCGCTCTTCAATTTCAGCTGCTTACGTGAGTCAGCGCGCGCAAAGTTTTGAGAAAAACAAACGTGGCGCCTATTCAGCGATCATTTTATTTTGCTCAGCGTGGATCGCGAAAGTGTTGTTTTTCGTCTTAAAATGAAACAATTTGTTGTTTGTAAAAATGTTTGTTGAATCAATAGATAATATATAGAACCACTGAAGAAATACACTGCCTTTTTGGTCGTTTTTGTCTTTGGATCGAGAACCCAGTCAAATGCAACGCATGCGCAGTTGACCAAAAAATTGTGACTGGATGTTTTAGCGACTTTCCTCGGAAACGTGCTGATTTCTACGGAACCACTCATTAGAATTTCACGAAATTTGGCACAATAATAGTTCCGAATATGCCGAACTCAACTGCCACCAAAAATTTGAAATCTAACAGAGGAGATTTTTACAAAACGCAAACATATTAAACAACAAATTACGGAAGATCCCTCTGTCAAAATTACATGAGACTAGTGTTAACATGCGAATATTTTTACGAGTTTACTAGAGACAAATGATGGACAAAATCTAATGACTAGATTTTCTGAAAATAAACGAAACCAAATATTGCAGGCTGATTTCCAATCCACCGTGTTGCCATGACAACACCCTAAAAGCTCAACAAAAATATCAAAATATAAAGCTTGTTGCTTAATCTTATGCCTCGCCAATTTTGGACGCCCAGTCGTAAGTGGTTTTAAAATGACAATGAATGATGCATAGGTACAGTAAAACTGTGTTCAGCCACCTTAAGGTGACTCGACCCAGTTTTTTTGGGGGGGTATCATCCTACTTTGAAGCTCTCTGGTATCCCCACCTTTACTTTTATCATAAGTCTATCACATAGAATGGATAACATATAGATCAATCTACAATATAATATAAAATATTTGGCGATCGGAGTAAATGTCACGTGGTTATAATGCCACGCCCCTTTGAGGTCTGAGTCGAAAATCTGCTGTTACCAGCATTTTTTCGTGGAAATCTCTCGGCTACACATAGTGCGCATTAGTGCCTTGCGCTGAGCAGAGTTTCACCAACATCGCAAAGACACAATTCGAGAAATTCAGTGGTTTCCAAATTTAGGTCATAATTTAAGCGAAAATGATAAGCAAACTTTACACGATTATATCCAATAAACTATGAGACTTATCCCTTTATTTTGGGGATCGTTATAACAGATGAGTCCTTGCAAGTCAGCAAAAAGCTTTAGGGCCTTGTAAATGCGCGCGATTTCAAGCAAAGGAAACATATATAAATTATAGTTTTAGCTATTTGTTGACGTTTGTCAGCGTTTAAGAGTCCTTCTCACGAAAAAAGCATTTCCTTAAAAATTCGTAGTTTTTTTTTCCTTCAAATTTTTCAGGGCCACAATTGATTAACTAACTGCCCGGATTCTGAATTTCATGGTCATTGAAAAACTGTGACATTATCTTCTATAAGCCCAAAGTTGAGTAAACATTGAAGATTTTTAGCGTTTTGGCTGAGTTTGTGCTCTGGGAGTTGTCTATTGTTTCTAGTCTGTCATTATACAGCATTCTTGTTCAGCACGCGTGCAATGACTACGCTTGGCTGACTTCCGAATGCTCACCGAGATATGGTAATTAGTATGAAAAAATAGAAGGGATTCCCGTCACGTAACGTCTGCAGCCAGGAGTGTACATCATGCCGAGAATTGATTAAAAATCATGCGTTAAACCTCTATGATGTATCACGCGATCGCCTGTCTCAGGCCGTACCAAAATTACCATATCTCGGTGAGCTAAAACTATAATTTCTATATGTTTCCTTTGCTCGAAATCGCGCGCATTTACAAGGCCCTAAAGCTTTTTGCTGACTTGCAAGGACTCATCTGTTATAACGATCCCCAAAATAAAGGGATAAGTCTCCAACCTCGTTCCCAGGGCTTTTCCCTTCGAGAGAGAGGCGGCGGGAAAAGGCCCTGGCATCGGCTGGTCACGTGATGTTCTTAAATAATAATTATAACACTAATGTATGCATTCCTGTGGTTAATCCTGTTTTTTTATTGGTTGATGGAATTTGCTCAAAAATTACATTAGCATTGCGATTTCTAATTCCGACCTAGAAACATCGCCTATTGTGGCTCATAAAATCAAGTAATTGTATGTAATATGGGGGGTGGCAGGTCTGCACGACTCTTACCTCATGTTTTAAATGCCATTTGCTCCTTCTATATGTTTTGAACGGGTATTCTACATTCAGCCGTTTGTTAAGGAGGATTTTAGTGACTGTAGAGTGTAGACTGAATTTTAAAACCTTTCAAAAGCCGCGTGCAACGGACTAGAGGTCAAGTCTGTCGGTTGTAGTTTCCCGTGGTGTCGCGCTTGTAGATTTTGACCTCATTTTAGCGTCCTTTTTTGCCTGGCGGTTGTGTGTTATTTTCGCCATTAGTATTGGCATGTAGGTTTTTATGTAGGAAAGGTTTGAATTTTTCTAATTTTTCTCTCTGAAATACCGGACATGACAGGATCTCAAATGATCTGTTGGCCGTGAATGTCTTTCCTGCTATTTATGTCACGCTGGGCCCAGCTATTTTAATTTTCATGATCCAAGCTTTATAGCAGAGATAGTTGTATTTTAACAAGCTATTCAACTTGTAGAGAGTTGAAGTTTGTCTCAGTCAAGGCTGTAATTGTAGCTTCCTTTCGCTACGTATAAAAGCTGCGTGGAGCTCGCTGCCGGTTTATACTAAAACCTCCGTTGTCAATTTTGACAGTCTGGCGAGTGCTTCATTAAATGCGCCACTATTTCATTCAGGCAAGACCATGGTTTCGGTTACCCTGCGAGCAGAGCCTCTTTCGATCCTCCTAGAAAATTTCTAGGAGGATCGAAAAAGGCTCTGCTCGCAGGGTAGAAAATTAAAATCCTGCAAAGACAAATCTAAAATAGCTGGGCCCAGCGTGACATAAATAGCAGGAAAGACATTCACGGCCAACAGATCATTTCAGATAGTGTCATGTCCGGTATTTCAGAGAGAAAAGTTAGAGAAATTCAAACCTTTCCTACATAAAAATCTACATGCCAATACTATTAAATGGCGAAAACAACACAACAACCGCCAGGCAAAAAAGGACGCTAAAATGAGGTCAAAATCTACAAGCGCGACACCACGGGAAACTACAACCGACAGACTTGACCTCTAGTCCGTTGCACGCGGCTTTTGAAAGGTTTTAAAATTCAGTCTGCACTCTACAGTCACTAAAATCCTTCTTAACAAACGGCTAAATGTATAATACCTGTTCAAGGTAAGAGTCGTGCAGGCCTGCCACCCTCATATTACACTCTCGTAACTCCTATCTTGCTTTTGATTATGCAGCTTCGATTTCACATCTAATTTATTACACCCAGGTTTTTCGGGTGTTCGATGGGCACGTGACCAGCCGATGCCAGGGTCTTTTCCCGCCGCCCCTCTCTCGAAGGTAAAAGCCCTGGGAACGAGGTTGATAAGTCTCATAGTTTATTAGATATAATCGTGTAAAGTTTGCTTATCATTTTCGCTTAAATTATGACCTAAATTTGGAAACCACTGAATTTCTCGAATTGGGTCTTTGCGATGTTGGTGAAATTCTGCTAAGCGCAAGGCATTAATGCGCACTATGTGTAGCCGAGAGATTTCCACGAAAAAATGCCGGTAACAGCAGATTTTCGACTCAGACCTCAAAGGGGCGTGGCATTATAACCACGTGACATTTACTCCGATCGCCAAATATTTTATATTATATTGTAGATTGATCTATATGTTATCCATTCTATGTGTTAGACTTATGATAAAAGTAAAGGTGTGGATACCAGATAGATTCAAAGTAGGATGGTAACCCCCCCAAAAAACTGGGTCGAGTCACCTTTAGCACGATATTTACCTAGACTTTCTCAAAGTCCGTTGTTTTTCGTTTTGGGTGACTCGTCCCCAGTCGTCTTTCTAGGCAAGACGTGGGAGACCGCGTGGGGGATAGACGCGGAACGAGAGAAGCGCGACCAAAGAGGGTGATGGGCACCTCGCGCTACTCTCGTTAATTGAGAGATGACTGTGGACGAGTCAGACTCGCGACTTCGTCGCTCGCTTTTCGCGACTTCGTCGCGCTCTCGGGGGCTTCGCAGTCGACTTGTGGCAAGTCTAGATATTTAAAATACAAAACTAAATGCAAGGCTGGCACTACGGCAAAGGGCAGATTTATTAAATCGCCAATATTTCGACTAATAGAACTAGTCTTCCTCAGGGCCAGGGCTATACCATTTAATAAATTGGCCATTTAATAAATCTGCCCTTTGCCGTAGTGCCAGCCTTGCATTCAGTTTTGTATTTTCACATTCAAGTGACGCCTGGCACGAGATCTTTCACAAGGAAGATCCGGCAACTACCAGCAAGTTTACTTTCTGCGTTGTGTGGACCTCTGCATTCAAAGGTTTTTCTAGATGTTTACCCGGTGCACTCTTTTTGTAGATACAGCTAGGAAATGTATAGGATACTCTGCTCACTGAAGTCACTACAGGATTAATTCAACTGAACTTAACGGTAGAAACTAAGGCCCCGTCCACACTAATGCGTTTTCGTTTGAAAACGCATACTTTTTTATCCGTTTTTACCGATCGTCCACACCAAAACGATCAAAAACGGAGATGTTTATCTATGAAAACGGAGGTTTTCGAAAACGGTTTTCAAAGTGGAGACTTTTGAAACGCAGGTCTATCGTTTTAGCGTGGACAGCAAAAACGGAGTTTTTCAAAAACGCTTACGTCACAACTCATCGCTGACGCTATTGGCCACTCCGAAAAATACCATAATACTCTTTTATGCGCAGGCTCAGTCTCACCGGGGTGTAATTATTCAAGTCTCCTTTGTTAAAATGGCACATTGGAATTCATAGTACATGTGGGAATGCTAGGACGTAGCATTGTGTGTTCGCATACAAATGTGCACCGTATGCAAATTGCCACGAAGTTGAAGCATAGCACGTGCGGTTCTTGCTGAAATCAAAAGAAATTGGAAAAATGAGGCTTACACCAAGCGCCACCCAGGTGCATGGTTGTGCGAAACAATAATATACATTTGAATCTCCGGTTGCGACCACCTCTCGTAAGCTTGACATTTTGGGTGGTCGCTTACGGGAGGTTCGACTGTTTCGTGGTATTGACCTTCTTTGTTTGTTAAATAACTGATGTGCTTTAAAGTGCCCCTATGATCAAATTTTTGATTTTCATTTTTTTACATTTTCGTGTACAATTAGACTTTCTTACTCATCTTGCCAAATTTCAATTCATTACGAACATCAGAAGTCATTTTATTTTAACATTTATTTCCGAGAATTTACGGCCGCCATTAATCAACCTTGTTGCGAATGGGAGAAAGTGACGTCAAAGACTCAAACATACCTCACAGGTTGAAATTATAATAACAATAAGTATTGAAAATCACGCGAAAAGCAACAAAAACTTTGGACTTGTTCTTCGTGCAAATTTCTATGCTGATTGTTATTATAATTTAAACCCGTGAGGTATGTCTGAGTCTTTGACGTCACTTTCTCCCATTCGCAACCAAGCCTTGGAACAAGGTTGATTAATGGCGGCCGTAAATTCTCGGAAATAAATGTTAAAATAAAATGACTTCTGATGTTCGTAATGGATTGAAATTTGGCAAGATGACTAAGAAAGTCTAATAGTACACGAAAATGTAAAAAAATGAAAATAAAAAATTTGATCACAGGGGCACTTTAAGAACCTGTACAGTATCCAACACGTTGCTGTTTTTTTATGTAGAAAGATGCCAAATACGATCCAGACTTGGAAGCACAAATCAGAGATTGGATAAATGAAGTTCTTGGTGGACAAGTTCTTAATCCCGCTCCGGATCAAAAAGAATTCCACGAAAGCTTAAAGAGTGGGGAAATCTTAGTCGAGTAAGCTTACAATATTTTGCTACGTGTAGGTTGAGTTCTTTGTTGGTTCGAGTTTTTCCCCGGGTCTTTCAGTCTTCCTCCCGTAATAAGAACCATCATTTCTAAATTCTTATTAGATCTTTCCCACTGCGAATCACCATTCGTTCATTTGTTTTTCAGTAGCTATTTATTTGCTTGTTTATTTACTAACTTAGTTATAATTCAATTATTTATTTGTTTGTTTATATCTTATTCTCACTCTCTTATTCTTACGTTAGTTATTCCCCAGAAAACTAAGTATGTTATGGCAATTCATGGTTTACGAAAATATTCCCACTGATTAAAGGCCAATTAAAGGACGTTCGCACGAAAATCTTTAGTAATCGATTCATTTATAATACTTTTGCTACAGCTCGTTAATGCGGAGTTACTCGTGTCAGAAATGCAAAGAAAAATGGGGGGTCACCGACTTCGTTTCGGAGATAAGATATCTGAAAAATCACCCTAATTTTGAAAAAATTGTTCTTCCTTACTCTATATGGCCACAAGGTCTGTTAGTCTTGAAGTATTGCAAAAAAAGCCTGGAATGCAACTCTCCATGCCAAATCTTGTATCTGTGGGCCAATTAAGCAAATTCATTTAACGTGTGACCTAATCTTTAAACGAGAGCATTTGCAAACCCTGACAGCCGCAAGTTTGAGGGATTTGATGTCGCGTGGAAAGAAAAATTGAAAACTTCCTACATTTTGTTTTTATAATCTGTCGAGAGTCGAAGAAGAAAATCATCTATTAAAATACTGAAAAAGCAGGGGTCACCGACCATTTAAGCGAGTAAAATCCAGGCAAACCTGTATGACGTGGCGTCATTTTGCGACATGAAGTACGTGCACAGTGGGATGCGCCTAAACAATTATCGAGA
The DNA here is from genome assembly GCA_024195265.1 of Dendrophyllia cribrosa. NCBI lineage: Eukaryota > Metazoa > Cnidaria > Anthozoa > Scleractinia > Dendrophylliidae > Dendrophyllia > Dendrophyllia cribrosa. The sequence continues at coordinate 33,975,668 of JAJLRJ010000004.1, read as the reverse complement.
GCAAGGGTACAGATCGCGAATTCACCGCGAGAATGCAGTATACACAAACTCATAAGTTATAAGCTTGAATGTAACTACGACATCACTATAATCGATTGCGTTCGACGAAGAGAAACGCTTTGTAATTTTGTGGGATGTCTGTGATTTCGTGGGTATTCTGTGAACAGAAGCGAAAAGCTTCAAGGATATTTTCGTTGGTTCGTCGTCACCTTAGACTACTTGAGCTGTTATAGACAAAGTTCACTATATTTACCTTTTACCACACTTGTGAAAATACTACACCCAATAATTGCCAAATGCTCTAGGATCCAACATACTCCTCACTATGTACATGGTATTGGAAACGAAATTAAACTAACAGTCAATCTTAGAAATCCTGAAATAACTCGAACGGACTCTGTTAATGTAAGATTACTACTAGTTTAAACTTACATATTTTTCTTTCCTTTAGTCTGGCAAATGCGCTCGGTGGAAAGTACAAGAAGAATACTAGCAAGATGGCTTTTAAACAGGTTTGTACACGTTTTGTCGCCATACCAGGAAACTGGTTAGCCCCACCGCAAAAATCGGTACTGATTGCGTTTGGCTATACAAAACAGGTTTCTGGTACCTTTTAGGTGTTTCTCTTAACCCCATGATTTCCGGCGATCACCCCGGGACTTCTATCTGTATGCACCATCTGCATGCACCATCTGCATGCACCATCTGCATGCATATTGTAACGCGGGCGAACACGACCTCCCATTGCTTAAGTTTTATTTTAAAGCGCGAATTTTGATGAACTGTAATCCTGCATTTTATCTCCAAACTGCTACTTCTGTTGTGCTCTGTAGAATCTTTTTGTCCAGTTTAGTTATATATTTGGTGGCATTTGGCAATATAACATTGAAATTAAGATAGAGGAATTCGGTCATTTTGGCTGAACACTGACACTACATCGGCTCGGATTTTCCGATTTGTTATGATAACAAGGCAGAGTCAGTTTTCTTAAGTGAAAGTGAAAATGTCACCACAGACGTTCAAAGTGCAAATGAATTACTATGCCCTTTGTTTTTGAACAGATGAAAGTGACGTTAAAGGCATCAAATTCCATGTAGGATTTTTGAAAAGGGATCAGCAGCTCTGGTCTGAAGTGTCAGCCGCCTTCTCGCCTTTTCTCTTTCCTTGTGGGCGCTGACGAGAAGGGCGACTTTCACGAGAAAGCGGCGGACAGTTCAGCTACAAGAAATAAGATTCCGCTACTTAAACGTTGTGCAAATGGATTAAAATGTCCAAGTTTTCCGCATGTCCCTTCAAAAAAGGCGTTTAAACGAAATGGGAAAACAGAAAAGGCGTTTTCACTTGGTGCCCCTGGCCATAAAACCTTTTTGCAGTTGTTCAAGCGCTGAACGTGATTTTGTTCTGTTCTTTTTTCAAACATTTCAGATGGAGAACATTGGAAACTTTTTGGCTTTTTGTGACACTCTTGGGGTACCTAAATCCGACATCTTTCAGACCGTCGACTTGTACGAAAACCAGAACATTTCTCTGGTAAGTGATCACCTTTCACATCTGTGGCTCTTTTATTTCAGGGTAAGGGAGTTATGATTTCTTTTTGTTCCTTGGCCAAAGTTCAGTATCAGTGAATTAAGAAATAAATCTATATGAAAACTCTAAGTTAACGTGATAATCAGATTTAATTTGTGTAATTATCACCATTAATGTTGTTGTTCTGTTTATTTCATCAGGTCATAAGTGGCTTGCATGCTTTTGCCCGAAAGGTAAGGCCAAATTGCAAACCCAACCGACAATGTCACCTATTTTAGCCAATAAACGTTTTTGTATCATTAGAAACATAAAAATAATGGTCGAGTGCACAGAAACAAGTATTCATTCTCTTTGGCTGCGGATGGCCAGGATGGAATGCAACTGGACCAATTTTCTCATGTTCTTCCCATGTGTCTTAGTCTCCTACGCAGCGGTTATTAGGGCTCGTCACGGGGAGGAGCGTTGCGTGACCGAGCCCTAATAACGGCTGCGTAGGAGACTACATGTGTCTTGGAAAGATCGCTGAAAATTGAGTATGGTTTGTTATTCCTTCGAGAAATTACTTGATATTTTCTTCTCGGTGGTCTAGGAGTAACTTCATTTGTGACCAAAAGTGCTTCGTCAGATATTTAGTGCCAGTTGTGATCCGAAAACACATCAAAATTATCATGACGATGCCCTTTTCAGCTCCCAATAAGCCGTCCTCCCCAAATTATACACAAACACACACAAAATCAGCAGATTTAATGGGTTGTCTAGGATGAACGTATGCTCATGGGTTTATCGTTTAAGAGGTTATCGAGGCTGCTGTATTCGCAGGGTAACCCACTGCAGGTTTAGTCGCGGCTTTGGGGCTTTAGTCAAGAGATTCACTGTTTTTCAATCTGACAGGCACATGCAGTTGGAAAACCCGTTCCCCAGTTGGGTCCTAAAGAGGCCTCGGCAAACAAGCGCGAATTCACCGAGGAGCAGATGAAGGCAGGAGAAGGCGTAATTGGGCTTCAGATGGGAACCAACAAGTTGGCTTCGCAATCTGGTGACCACTTTGGCCGTCCCAGGCAGGTGGCTGGAGCCAATGTTTACAAATAAACTCTAAAACACGCTAGAAGCTTGCAACGAAGAACGAAGATATCATGGCAAATGCGGCCTTAAGTAAATAGCAGGGTTTATTTTTTGTAGTATGTAACTAGTGATATGAATGTGGATGGGCGCATACAGGTGGTTATAACAATTTGTAGTTTTATACAATAAACTGTCGTGTTTGTCTTAAACGAATCTGGCTGGATTTCCACTGTCGCGTCATCTTTATGTGTTGTTTGCGTGCTCGAATAAATTAGAGAGGATGTACAGCTTGCGTAAAAGTAAAAAGTTGAGCGCGCTTCAACTTTTTAGTGTCTTCGCGCGAGTTGTCAATGACCCGTTTCACTTCCCCTTTCCTGCGCCAGCCACCTTGGCTACCCTTTATTTGAGTTAACGTTAACTATTTTTTTTGTCCTATCTAATAGCATTTCCACATCCTTCAACACGTTCTTATCTTGAGCGTGTTTGTGATCCACGTGGTCAAGAAGCGCATCTATCCAGAATCGGGTGTTATGTACAAGTTCGGCTTCACTTGACTTCTTGAAAAAAAACAAAAAACTATAAATTCTTCGTTGTCACCTATCATCAGACTTAAAGGAAAACGCACTTATTCAACCTCTATCGTGTTTTCATGAGGATGACCAGGAGCTTGCTTTAAATAGCAAAGAAAAAGTCGCCTAAAATGGTGAATTTATGAGACAAAATAACGGGTAAATACTCAAAATTCCACCACAGCACCAGAATGACAATTTTGATTTCTTGTCCGCCTGTCACGAACTGAAGTTTGATGGGTTGTGATGTAATTCACTTGCATCCTTGTAATTTTGCACTTTATTCCCAAACAACTTGCTCTGTATCGACTCAGTAGAACGTTTATGGGTTGTTCTCAGGACTAGAATTTAACATGGAAATTAGGTGAGCGAAATTTCAATATTTCGGCAGGATGTTGTCCATTAAAAAAGTTAAACATTCCGTTTTGTAAAATATGGATTAGCGGTAACTAACAGCACCAAATCGCGTGGAAAGTTAATTTTAATTCGACACTCCCAGAGTCAAGTATGGAGACATGTAATGTTCTCAGTTGACGGAATCGTACGGTGTGACCGTTCAAATGTAACCTCTTCAGAAGCACTTTTGTATTTTTGCATTGTACCATTTGTTTTTCAATATTTCATAAAATGAAATTTGGAATTATTCTTGAATTTTCTATTCAGTTCAAAAGTTTTCATTTGAATGATATCGATAACAGCACGATTTCATCTACGGACTCGAAAATAAGAACCACGTCGTAATGCTCGAGTCTTGTAGAGAACTGTGTCAATTCTAGAGGAATCTCAGTCCCTTCTTTGTCCACTTCCATTCTGAATTTGTTATACAATATCTCTTGTATGCTCTTGTGACTTGAGCATACCAGCACCAATAAACCCGAATTTATCAAGAGAACTGCGGTGTGGTGCTTTATAACCTGCAAAACAACGTTGAAGGTCGGCGGTAAAATTTTATCATTCATGGCTCAGACGCCTCATTTCTCCTTTGAAGTGATTCTCGTCCTTTGAGCCGCTTGGCCCTTTAAGGTAATTCCCTCGAAAAGGATCTTATACTGAACTTGGTACGATTGATAACCATGCTTAGAACATTCAAAAAATGCAATTAAAAGATAGGGTCACCGTGCTTGTTTTTACACTGTACTCCCGTTATTTATAGCGACTTTTTAAAACTGCGCGAGGAATGTTCGAAACTCGAACGTCGAGAAAGGGATGGTTATTACCTGCAAAAACTATCATTACTATTGAAAGTTTAACATTAATTTATTTGATTATACAACATTCTTTCAGGGACGTCATTTCAAATTGCCCGGTCTTACAAATTTTGCAAGGAAATCGGACCACTTCAGTATCAACACAAACTCCTCATTGGCTCCAAATACAGAGTTTCACTCGATTAACACAGAATTAATACAATTTCTACCACTAAACTTTTTTTCTGCTTAAAATGTTTTTTATAGTCCTATAACGAGTAAATTACATTAATAAAAAATAGGGGTCACCGTGATCGTTTAGGAGAAAACAATCTCTTATTCATTTGGCCAACTTATCCTCAAAGGAAACCTTCTTGGTTCGGACTGTGCGCGCGCTCGTGCGCGCGCTAATGACGCAAGAAATTATGCGCAGTACGTGATGCGCAATGCAATACTAAGGAATGACCTTAAGCCGTCGGAGCCTGAGTACGAGGACCAGTTGTTCTCGTGCTCAGTCTCCGACGGCTAAATGGGCCAGACGGCTGTGAGGAGATCATGTTGGAGGACGAGAATGCTTTAAAGTAAGAGACGTATGCGCACAGGCTAACAACAGTTAAAGTACTTTGCAAATGATTTATGTTAAATCAAATAAAGTCAGTAACGTGGGTTTACAATCCAGGGGAAAGGTTACAACCAGCTGTTATTAGTTAATTCAGTGCTGGTCATCTTGTCGCTCGTGTCACAAGTTTAATCAGTTACACCAATAAGCACCTGGTTACACTGAGAACATCGCCGTCTTGACATAGCCGGTCCTTCGTTGTTATAATTCAGGAGACACATTGGGAAAAGATACTGTTGACTGATGAAGACACAGGTAATTTTATTCTCCATTTCTACGATTAAGTTATCAACATCTAATATGATCTGGCTGTCGTCGTTCAACAACGTTCAAACTGAAACGTACAAAATGTTGAATAGCCTGCGAATACAGCCACCTCTTATCGCTTCCGTCCGCTAGGGGCGTTCGCGCGAACGCCACTTGCGGACGGAAGCGATAAGAGGCGGCTGTATTCGCAGGCTTCATGTCTAGTTCAATTGTAACATGTCATACACCGTTCAAGATTTGTTGAACAACAGTCACAATATCTGTTGAGCAACGCATGTTGAACACCTGTATCAGACTCGCCGGCTTAACTGTGAGATGAAATAGAGCACAAGAGAAACTGGTCGTGGCGCCACCGGGTGATAAAACCCGCTGTACGTTTTCGGAGGCTAGGCTAACCGAAAAATTATTTTCTTTACTTAATCATCAGTATTTGTAATGGTAGTTGCACTGAGTGGAGTAAAATTCAGGCAGTAATTGGGCCAGTAATTTCAAAGGATGATTTGAAATTACGAGCGAGCACGACACCCCTGAGTTGTGTGACACGAAGTTCAATTACTAATTAATCGCATCAATGGCATAATTCGAGATTAAAAAGTCTATGTGGATTTTATGTACTCAAAATGTCAGGGATATTTTCTATAAGCTTGAAACCAGGAGGGAAACAGTAAAGCAATGAAGACGCTCGCGCAACGTAATAGCCCATTTCGGATTTCCTCTTAGACTCCTTTTCAAACCGAGGCCAAGTGCGTAACCATTCATATGGATATAAGTTTTATTTGCACGTGAAACAAAACTCATATCCATATGAATGGTTTTGCACTTGGCCTCGGTTTGAAAAGGAGGCTGAGAGCAACTCCGAAATGGGCTATTGGATGCCCAAGTGACCGCGCGCCAATAACGAAAGAAATAGGCGTGCGAATGGAGGGTTGTCCAATATACACGCACAGTCACACGCACACGCGAATGACCAATCAAAATCGAGAATATTGTTATTGATACGATTAGAGCGTTTTTCAATTGAGTGTCGAATTTGCATTGCTACGCTCCGTGATTGGCTAATCAGAAGTAAAACCAAAATCAATCGTGACTTACTCGCACGCGTTTTCCCGCGCTTGGCGCCGGCTACATGTATTTGCTTCGAGCTCTGATTGGTTCATTGGATTGTCTTCATCTGCTGTGATTGGCCAGAGTGATTACTTTGATTTTGGTTTTACGACACTCAATTTAAAACCGCCCTAAAAATAGTAATAGGACTGAGTGGAGTGCATTTCGATCTGTAATCATACAAGCCGGCTATGTCACCATTTTTTAGTGTTACTTTAAAAGCCAAAATACATCTTTATATCAGCGATAACCCAAAAATAAGGGTTCAGTTTTGTTTAAAATTATTCTACTAGTGCTCTAAGACTAGGGCTGCAGATGGCCAGGATGTAAATGGATTGCTTCTCTCTTGGCAAACTCGCTAAACTCTGATTATGGTTTATTTAATTTCTCTTCGAGAATTCACTTGATATCTAGATCTTTCTCTTAGTGTTCTATAAGCATTTCGTGTACGACAAAAGGTAAGTAGTTTTAATTTGGGCGGCAGTTTTGACCCAAAAACCTCAAAATCACCATGACATAGCTCGTTAATCACGAGTATGATTACAGACAGAATTGGACGACACAAAGTGCTATTATCAATTAATCATAACCATTACAATTTCCGGGAACAAATTAACATGAAAAAAAAAAATGAGAAGACATTCAAGAATCTAATAACTTGAGAGTCTCTTGAAGAAACGCGGCTTTTTATCAGTCGAAAGCGTTAATGCATTTCATTACTACAAAACTGGCATTGTCCGGTTACAACCTCGCTGTTGCCATAGTATTGTATTAAATGATGTGATTGGTTCGCTTAGCCGTAAGCTTTAGATGTAATTGGCTCATGAACATTGTCCGATTACAACAAACTGTCCGATTACATTGTCTAATTAGAAATTTGCAAATAAATTAGAGGCAAATGCAGAGGTTCATGAATCAAACACATTTAAGGAAATTGTAATAGTTGTGATTTGCCAGATAATTTAAGGAAACAGCAACGAATTTTTAAACCTTGCCATTTTTGTCTCAGAAAGTCGGGTAAACCTTGATGTAACACTGCGGAGCAACAAACCCGAGAGACTAAGTTGTCAGATAATTGGCCATGGTAGATAGATAGATATTGTTTTTCAAGGGTGTGTGCTGCAAAAGACATATCACTGATACTTACTAAAAACTTTCAAGTAGCAACTGAGGAAAATTAAGGACAGAAACGTTTAATTCGTACAGTCATACACGAACACGAAAAGAAAAAAATGGCCAGTTTCTTTTATCTGTTTTGTAGGTTCTAAAGCACTCTATCGCAGTTCTCTTAATAACTGGTTTATTGGTACTGGCATGCTCAAGCCACAAGAACATACAAGAGGTATGAACTGCTCGCGTCTCGCTAAATTATAATAAGCCCCCTCCCCCCTACACCACCTCACCATTAAGCGCCCACTGAAACGGGCTTGAAATGATTAAGCCCTCCCCGGGGCGGACTTCATAGAGGATTTACGGTATTGTTAAACTAGTAAGGGGAGAGGGGAGGGGAGGGAGGGGAGGGAGGGAGGACGTGGTTCTTGTAAAGATTCGCTACAAGACTCATACTTCGAGCAGTGCGATGTAACTCTAATTTTCGAGTTCGTGAATAACTCCTGTTGTGATCATTCAAATAACAATTTTTTAACCTTATAACTGCCAAGAGGGCAAAGTCTTTTTTCTTTTTTCCTGCTAGGGCTAACGCTCAGTACTAAATTTTGGATAAATTTCTAGGTCTTTCTCAGCACGCTCTCAGATAGTAGGCAAGCGAAAAATGTTGGAGAAAGCCAGCCTAGTCCCTAGGCGTTCTCTCTCATCATTTTTTTGGCTGGTTAGGTCTCTCGTAGATCCCACGTATCATTAGCAGCATTATCGTTTGCGGTCTTCTGCAGTTTACTTTTTTTTTGTTCTCTCTTACCCCGTTGTCCGCGCGAAGTCTGGGATGGACGTCACGGCTCAAAGTAGGGTCCATGTTTGACCTAGCCGAGAACGCCTAGGGACCAGGCTGGGAGAGAGCGAAGAAAAAACGAGCGGGGACGCTCCAACATTTTTCGCTCGCCCCCACTATCTGAGAGCCTGATGAAACAGGCTAGGAAATCCCGGAAACATTCTTTCAAAATAGCACATAACTCAGATTCCTCGAAATCGCACGCGTGCGATTGACATGAATAACACAGATCACGTGCTTTGCGGTTGTTGACGGTAACTGTCAAAATTGACCAATCAGAAGTTATATCGGGAGTTGGTATACCAGAAGTGATCCAAAAGGTCTTACAGGCCGTCTCCTGTCACCCCTTCCCTGCCCCCCCTCGTTTTTTTATTTGCTCGCTCAAACATTTTTTTTCGCTCGTCCCGACTGTCTAAGAGCCTGGAGTTCGAACAGGCAAGTAATTTGGTGATAAAGTGCAAAATTACAAGAATTCAAGTCGATTACAATCCATCAAATTTCAGTTCGTGACAGGCAATCAAGAGATCAAAATTGTCATGTAGGATAGGTGTGTGCCGCCAAGGTTCTAAAACCCTGACCCTATTTAAGGGTAGAAAATGGGGATTTGATCCCCTTTTTAAGGTCCAGTTTTAACAGACCATTATCTTTTTCGTTTTGCGCGTTGGGGTGGATACTGCAATTTAGTGACCCTATCTAAGGAATATCTAAGGATCACAATACCAAAACTACCAAAAAGGATACCCTATTTAAGAACTGAGCACCTAAAAAACCCTACCCTATCGGGCGCACATACCTATATGGCGTATATAAGGGAGTAACCGCCCCCCCCCCCCCCCCCCCGGAGCTCCAGTGGAATTTTGAGTCTTTAGCCGTTATTCTGTTTCACTGTTCTTTATATTCATCATTTAAGGCGATTTTTTCTTTGCGTATTTCAAGATAATACGATATAGGATGAATCCAGGGGTTGAATACCTTATTATAGGAAATTAACGCTCCATGAAATTAACGCGAATTCTCAAAATTCGCGTTTTGATTTAAGTCGCGTTAATTTTTGTGAGCGTTACTGAATTTCCGCGACATTATTTAAGTGGAACGTTCATTTCCGACCTTAATTTCACCCTAACTTATTCTGGATACTGTTCGAACACATAAAGCAACTAGGAAACAATAACCTTCTCTTTTCTGCAGACTATTTTTCAATCTTTTACAATGTAAAAGCCTTAAAGATATGTCATCTGCAATATTCCCAGTTCATTTTGCTTTCAGAAGAGCGGTTCTCGACATCCGCTTTTTTTTGTACTACACAGTCAGCCAAAATATCTTCAGAGACATCAATAATCGCGTTAATTTTCTTAATTTTAGAAATCTGCCCCCTCTCTCACATTAATTTCCTTTATTCGAAAGAAATTTTCCTTCGCGTTAATTTCAAAGTTAAGTCGCATTAATTTCAAAGACCTTAATTTACAGGAGCGTTAATGTCCTATAGTAAGGCGAGTGCGTTTTCCTTTATGTTTGATGATAGGCGACGACGAAGAACTTCTCAATTTCTATTCTTTATGTTTTTTCAGGAGTCAAGTGAAGTCGAACTTGGACATAACGCCCGATTCTGGATAGATGCGCTTCTTGACCGCGTGGATCACAAACACGCTCAAGATAAGAACGTGTTAAAGGATGAAGAGAAAGAAATTGTTATAAGATAAGACCAAAAATAGTTAACGTAAAGTCAAATAAAGAGTAGTTTATTCCTGACACTCACACAGTTATAGGAAGCGAAGGAAAGAAAAAAATGTAAGCAAAACAAAAAAAGGAGGACAAGAGAGCACTCGCCATCATTATTATTCATTCCCCACAACGGCTGAGCGACAAGGTCGTGTCAAATTAACAATGCTCCACAGGCGGTCGGACACCTTATTGAGAATTATATAAGGTAAACTAGTAGTAATCATAGATTATAGTGCGTCTCCTTATCCCGTGGCACCTCGTCTTGACCTAGTACCTCAGTTTCGTGAATTAATTCAGCCACTGTTTAAAGGGCTATGTCGCGAGATATGTCACGCAGGCAAAAACGTCGGGCGGACATCAAACAAATTCACGCTATCGCCGTGGGATCGGGCAAAATCCTGTCGTGCTGTGTACTCCGAAAGGTCTCAGATTTTTCCGACATATAAATAGTATATTTGTCTCCATTTCATTTCGGTTAGTTCTCCGATTCTGAAATCATACTCCTCAGTACATGTACTAATACCGGAACCGGAAATGAGAAATTTCTGAGAAAGCCTGAAAAAGTGCTCCCGTGATATTCTTCTTGGATCCCGCTTTAATGGAGCATGAAATCGACGATTAAGTCACGCAACATTCAACAGGAATTTCGCAGGATTTTTCGGATAAAACTACAACTACCAGTTGCAAGTAAGACACAAGACTGTTGAATATAATTCCTTTATTAGCTAGACAAATTTTAGTCACAAAACTGTGAAATCTTTAGTCGCAAATGCGCCCGATACAGGCGCAATTTCGAGCACTGTAAAGTTAATCTGCGTTTGCCCCGCGTTCGCCTGGCGCGGCCGGTCAGTGAATTATTGCTACAAGACATACAGCGAATTGCACCGTACCGTAGAACATCGCGAAGAACGACGTCCGTATTTAGGTGAAAGCCTCCCAAATCAGGCAGAGAACCACAGCAAAATCAAGATAGAACATTCAAAACATACCAGAACGGTAGCGAGGAAAATCCGATAACTTCTTGCTTGATTCCAAAGAGACCCAACAACTTACTTGGTCCGGAGAAGGACCTTCGTCCAATTTTTCCACTGCGTACTTTTAGTAGGCATTGAAATATTGAGAATTTAGTTTTATCGACTAAATTCTCGTGTTTCATCCCCCCACCGACGCAGTTTCTCTAGAAACTAACCCCATTCATTGAAATATTGAGCCGTACGATTCCAAAATCGGGAAAATATCCGAAACTAAATCAAGACAAATAGATTATTCACATGTGACATTTCGGAACCCCAGCTCTCCAGGATGATGCCTGATTTCCACGCGCTGGGAATGCTGGATACTATTGTGACGTTTCAAGATGGCGCAGATTTGGTACCGACACTTTTCTTGATTCGTTCCGCTTAGACGACGCGCTAAGCATGCTGGATGCTATTGTGACGTTTCAAGATGGCGCAGATTTGGTACCGACACTTTTCTCGATTCGTTCCGCCTAGCCGACAAGATTAGGAAGCGTCTCCTTCGTCGACGCAAAAACGGACAGTTACAGTAAAAAAAAAAAAAAAAAAAACTGGCCGCATAAAGGAAGGTAGAGTCTACCTTCTATAGCTCAGAAGGAGGTCGGGCACTTCAAGTTATTGAGAATTATGTAACGTAATGCCGACACTTAGAATTGTATTTTCAATAAATTTTTAAGTGTAAAAAAGAAAATCTAAAATCCCCACTCAGGATTGAACCTGTGACCTCGGGTCGGCGTTCGCGCGTGTTCTCAGATTGAAAATGGCCCAAAGCGTTACTACGAAGTGAACCCGTAAATATGTGTGGGACAGCAATTCTGTGGATGATTTGAGGTCAGAATATGGAGATTTGTCTTAGTTCGAATAGCTGCTATTCAATTTGACAGTGTTAGCGCTTACCATTCTCTACCATTTGTCAGAACTGGCCGGCCAGATCCTCAGTTCGTAAATATTAATATGCCATTATTTTTCAGAACAGGTCGACCAAACTGGTCATTTCGGAAAGAGCATGCCCCCGTTTTGAGGGACTTGTAGGGACAGGTCTTGTAAAAGCGGTCAGTCTAGTTTTTACAAACAAACTTGCGTTACTGGGACGATATCGGACGTAGATAAGAATGATTAACATTGATTTTTAATAGATAACAACAGCTTTTTTTTTTCAATATAAATAAAATTTTTATCTTGAGCAGTTTGATTTTGTTGTGGCATCAGTTCTTTAAGGCAGAACTGTATCACCTTAATAGCTCAGGTAGAGCGTACCGTAACTCAACAATTAAGTAATATATCAAACATGAAACACAGTGTTTCAACAGATTTCCAAACACAGCGAAGTGGGTTGAAAAACGAGGCGCAGCCGAGTTTTTTTAACCCACTTCAAGGTGTTTGGAAATCTGATGAAATACTGTGTCGAATGTTTGATATTACTTTTCAAACAAAATGATTTAGAAGGAGAAGTTAAGGATGCAAAAATGAGGAGTGTTTCAACTGATTTTCAAACACCCATTGAACATTAATTTCCTTTGTCTTTTCGTCACGAATTATTAACGAGTTTGAGAATAAAAGTTGAAAATATTGAGTTTCCTTCCCTGTTAGAATGTTCTGCTGCTTCAAGAGGAAATCGCAAAAATTAGTTCCCAGCAGAAATTTCAGTCATCTCGAACCACAAAAAATTGTGCCCGCAAAAGGCAAAAAATCGCCAATCCGCAAAATAGAACTCCCGCCAAAAATTCATGCTACACGGTAGGTAGAAAACATAGACAAGTTTTTACATCGAGGATGAGCCGAAAATATTACCTTGCAGATGGTAGAGGCACTGGTGTAATCCAAAATCAAAAACAACGATGATTAGAATCTTATATGGCTAAAAATCATCTTGAACTAAATAACGGCAATAGTGAAACCAATTTATCGATCTGACAGCCAAGAATGCGCAAAAATCTATATAGTTGGCTAGCGAATATTGGTAGCGAATATTGTTTTGTACTTAAAAATTTATAACGGATCAAGATTGAAAATGGATCATAGGCGTTAGAAATGTGTGAACATTCAATCTATTGTTGCGTATGTCATCAGGCGGAACTGGTAAACAAAGGAAGAAACGCCATAGCGGTAACTGTTGTGAAGAGTATTGAAATATATATTTAGCACATTTCACATAAGATGCCTCAAGGGATCATTAAAACACCTGTTCATTGAGATGAAGACGTTTTCGCAACAACATGTCAATTTTAAAGGGGCTATGTCGCAAGGTGAGTCTGCGCAACGCGTTCCTGTCATGTGACGTCACCTGACGTCACACATGTCAAATTTCTATTGTTCCCTCGCGGATCGCGGCAAGTTTTATCGCGCTTTCACTCGTGTCGAACCACGCGAGGTAAACAAACACACGATCGATTTCGCTTTTAAATTTCTCCCCAGCTTCCACCACTACTGGAAGACATCGAATTTTTCGAAGGTACGACTAACAAATCGCAGAAATAATTTAACAAAAAATAAAGCCAAGTAAATACTCTAACTAATTTGTAAACTTGAGATATATCCTTCCACGCAATACGACGGGATGGAACGGATTGCAGCGAATTCGACAGTAATGGCCGCCAACTTGATAAAAAGCCACCGGACGTTTTTCAAGTTGTTAGTACCCAGTACTCGCCCGCCATCCTCGCGACATAGCCCCTTTAAAGTGGTACACGAACTACATGGGGTACATGAGCCGCGATGAAGTGGTAGAAAAAGGAAAGGAGCTTTTCAGTCAGCAGGGACGCCTTTTGGTGCGTGTCGCAGTGGCCTTCCTGGACTAGAGGAACGTTTTTCAGTACTGACTTCAGGGCAGTTCTTTGAAGGCCTGGGCCGCGTTTTAGAACAAGGAATATCCATGTACTTTATTAGTCTTTCGAGTAAACTCGCTTTTTGAACGAGGAATATACACCTAATTGCAATAACGTTGTCATAGAAAAATGAAAAATGTAAAAATGAAAAATAAAAAAACGCCAATAGGAATTAATTAGACATACAAAATACATTTTTTGGATCGACAAGTCTGTCTTTCGGGTCGACAATAATTTTGTCGATCCGTACGACTCGACAACCTTCTTGTGCTTCACCCCCACCGACGCAGCACCACAGTTTCTCTAGAAACTAACCCCATCCAACCTTCAAGAGGGCCCATTAACCTGGTTCCCAGGGTCTCTCATCTGGCATGCGTCTAAAATGAGATGCAATTTTCGGGTCGACAACTACACTTTACGGGTCGTCTCATTTTGTCGATCCGTACGGATCGTACTTTGATTTTTTCGAGTCGTATCAAGTCGACAGTATTGGAAATGGATGCAGCGTGGGTCCCGCATACACGATCCGTTTTATAAACCAGTTATCGAGTTATTACATGCTAAAAGGTACGACGAGCACCCTCGTCATTTTTATATGGGAGTCCCCCGGGATTTTAATAGCCTTTACCAGCAGTACAGGACCGAGGGCTGGGAGGGGACTGGAGAGAGAATAACTCTCAATATAATTTTGATGTAGAAGTAAATCTGCAAAGGACCGCAAATGATAATGTTGTAAACCAGATGCGTAGGAGTACGAAAGATCTAATCAGCCAAAAATATGAACAAACATAACCATCAACTGCAAGGCTGATCTGAGTACGTAAAAAACTAGACTTTGCGAGACACCAATACACCGAATGCAAATATGGCCGCCAGGCAATTTTTTGTTTGGCCATGTTTTCAGAGAAATTAATGATATCACGTAAACAAGTGCTACTAAGTGTATTATCTTGCAAAGTTTGAGTGTTTTCGGTTTAACGGTTGCAAAGTTATGGCTCACTGAAATTGTAAGCATTTGTATGAGAAAAGACATTCTATCCTGACTAGCCTCGCTTTCATGTTTTTCCCAAAATTTGATTGCCTATAACTTCTCCTAAAATAGGAATATGGCCTTGAAAATGCACACAATGACTTATTTTGACCTGATCTTTATCATTATTCAATTGCTTTTCTTTTCTTGAGAACCTGTCCAAACAAAAAATTGTTGGACGGCCATATTTGCATTCGGTCTATACGACAGAAACCGATAAAGTAGTCTGTGGTGGATTGAATCAGTATTTCCTGTGGTGTTGTTCATTTTTGTTTCATTTCTTTATTTTCCAGTTAAAAAATTCAGCTCTAGAAAATTCGTCCCATTAAGATCAATGCACAGGATTACCGGCTGTAAGTAGGGTAGTCTACCTTTTTACGTAGTCACTCAGCCTTGCAGTTTATTACTAATTTTGACAGTTGTCTGTGGATTGAATAGTATTTCCGTGATGTTGTTCATTTCCATTTCTTTGTTTTCCAGTTTAAAAATTCAGCTGTAGAAAATTCATCCCATTAAGTTGGTGCACAGGGTTACCGGCTGTATAACAAATATTGGAATTACCATATAAGGATGAAGAACTAGTATGGCCGACAAAATGGCTCTCAGGGCATAAAATTAAATGAATACATTTGTCACAGCTAGGCGAAATCAGTACACATCAGCCAAAAAGCAGTTTTATTTCGTCTGTATGCGACCTTTAACGAGATTTACCGGGAGAATGAGTTTCTGGTCGTACGTAATGATCGAATTGCGAGGAACAGATTTTCATTTAACTACAGCTGCATATTTTGTTTATTTTTAGGGCACCGCCTGATCCGTAGCGTAATAAATTATGAAGCAAGCATGATTTAACATTTGACACGAAATCCATTCTTTGCATTCTGTCATTTCTAGTGCTGCGGGTTGCTCTGATAACAGTAGACTTCTGAAAGCCTAAGACAACACTTCGTAGTTAACGCACTTAAATTCCAACTAACATGGCAGAAAGCAAAGGAAAATCATATGGAATGTCAGCAGAAGTCCAACGAAAGGTAAAATTGAAATCAGTTGTATTTGTTCCATGTAATTCCGTGTTCCATTTATTTTTGCCGGTAACCAAAATCCTTAAGGGACATTGTTTATTCGATTCATAATATGTCGCGATCAACTTTCCTACATGCACACGCGCTCAAGTTGTACTTCAGTTTCAAATTTATCGCCTTTACCATGAGTTTGAAAACGGTAAAGTTTCTAACTTTCGTATCTTGCACGCAAGGTAAATAACTCAAACATCACTAGGGGCCCTTGTGTCCATGTCTTTTGAGGTGTGTCAGTCTGTTAATATTGAAATCACTGTGAGTTCACAAGAGTTCTTCCGTGTGTTTTCATTAAGAAAAGTAATTTCGAGCAATGCTTTACTATTGGACCTATTGACTCGTTGCAAGTGATTGCGAGTTTGTCTGGCTTCCGTAACAAAAACCAGCTGGTTTCGCAAACTAGGGTTCAAAGGCTAAAGACAGCTGAGCGCGTTTTCAAAATCGATGAGAATAATAGATAAGAACGCATGAGATTTGATGATTAAACCCGGTATTGAATAACGTCAAGTTCAAACCCACTTTGCTCCTTTTGAAACTAATTGAACAGATTTCAAGAGTCAGTCAAATCGATAGAGGACAGGGTTTTTTTGAGCACGGATTCACGTACCATTCGGCAACGAAATTTGCTCGCTATTAAGGTAGAATCTTTGCAAAATTGTTTAGAATAAACTTTGAGAGGCAGAAAACAATACAACTTTGTCTTGGTAATTTAAGAATGATACGAAATATATATAAAAAATGTAGGCGAAAATGGAACGAGCAAATGTGCTAAATGAAATATTAATTATAAATTGAATTAGTGTGTTAGAATTCCTAAAATTATTAGTTAAAAATCTAATGAATTTCTAGCTCAATGCGAACAATGTCCATTTTATCGTTTGTATATTTAATGTAAATGTAAAAATTCCTTGAAGATTGTTTTGCAAGATCAGTAGAGCGTGTATATAGTAGCGAGACGTTGCAACGAGCTGGAAAGAACTGGAAAATGGGGTATGGGTATGAAGGGAAGGGGCCAAAAAACAGGGCCGTTCAGGAGGCTCCTGGGCCGGTGCAAATATCCCGGGCGGAGTTCCCATAAAAAGTGAACGGAAACGCCAATTTTTTATCCATACAAAGAAAACTCGCCGTTTACCATATTGCCGATTTGTGTCATTTAAAATTCTGATAGGTCAAGGCAAAAGAAAACATCAACATTCATATTCAGGGAAAATTTCGTCATGTCCCAAGCAATCTACAGCCGAAGATATTGTGGATCGACCATATTTTCCGGACAGACTTTAACCCCAGGCCTTAAGACTGCTTAAGAAATTCCATCTCTAGGCGTGTCTTGTTTACCAGTTAAAAATCAAAAGTACGTGAGCGCTTTAAATCTAGACATTTGTAAACCGCCGCGGGTAGCAAAACGTCAACCTCCCCCCCAAAGTAAAAGAGTATGAAAAACAGAAGGGGGTATAGAGTGCCTCAGTAAATTTTATCCCTCTGTCTCTTTCCTTTTCTCCCCTTCTCCTACATTACATCTCTTCATATGGTCAATTTATTTTTATTATCAGATAAATGCCAAATATGACAAAAGCGTAGAGGAGGACGCGAGGCGCTGGATCGAGGATGTAGTGGGCGAGTCGGTGGAATGGGGAGAAGATGACGATGCTCCCGGAGGAGGGTTTGCTGAGGGTCTCAAGAGCGGCGAAATTCTTTGCAAGTATGACATTGTCGTTTTACCTTACCACACCCCCAGGGAGGGGACTCCCATGTAAAATGGCGGGGTGCTCGTCGTACCTTTCAGGGGTCAAAATTTGTAGATTGGGCCGCTTAGCTAGGGTCTAAAATTTAAAATGAATATCGTTAGAATTATCGCGGTATCCTTTAGGGCATTGATCCGCAAAAATATGACGTGCGTTGTTTTAGAATTGGTACTAGCATTTTGAAGGAAGCAAAGGAAAATGACGGAACTCTGCGTGAAATCTGCGTAAAAAAGGAGAAAAGAAAAAGAGAAGAAAGCGAAAAGTTATTGATCATATGAAAAGGCGCGAAAATCGAAAACTACAGAACTTTGTTTTTTAAGGGGTTAGTTTCTAAAGAAACTGACGTGCTGCGTCAGTGGGGGAGGGGTGGGGGAGTGAAACATAAGAAGTTTGGTTTTATCAACTGAGTTCACAATGTAAATGGTCACCGTAAATTGATTCAGTCGATTAAACCAACTTTGGGTAAAGCTCGAGGATAAAGTTAGCTTCCTATGCAATGTGCAACGCGCAATATGCTATGTGCAATGTGCAATGCGCAATATGCAATGTAAAATGTGCAATGCGCAATGCGCAATATGCAATGTGCAATATGCAATATATGTGCAATTTGAGAGTCTGAAACTTGTAATAAGATGCAGCCGCAGATCAAGTATTTTAGCTGCGTAAAGATGACCATGGGAGAACTATAAACTGAACACAGGACACTGTTGATCTACCTTCTTCCAAGAAAAGTTATCAGTTGTCTAATGACAAGAAGGTGTAGTCTCCCGTTGCTTCAGCCTATACATAACATAAAACATTTACACTTATCTACTTATTATTGAGATCGTATATGGCCGTCCTTTCCATCTTAACCCTAAAGAGTGTCAAGAAAAATCCCAAGTTTTATTTTGCAAAATATTGAAAAACAAATGGTAACATGCAAAAGTACTGCCAAAGAGATTTCATTTGAATGGTCACACCATAAGATTTCGTCGGCAGGCTCAAAAGTTATAATTGCACTACATGTCCCCATAATTGACTCTGGGAGTGAAAAAGTCGGTCTAACGGTAGATGGTGCTGTACACAGGCTGAATAGACTATTTTATTCTTTGTCCTCAGACTCGCCAACAAACTGCAGCCTGGAGCAATCGCGAAGATAAGCGAGACTAAAAAAGTCTCAAACGATGCTATGAGAACAAACAAAGAGGTCAGATATTCTTTTGCCTCGAATAAACTGTACTTCATGCAGATTACGCGTAGACTGCAAGACAGTCCCGGGAGGGTACCCCTTTGAATTTTTGGTGGGGTGTGCCGCGCCCGGTTCGCCAAATCCTGACCCAACTATTTAAGACCAAACTACGTCATTTCCCATACCCGTTTTCAGACCTCGTTCAGGGTATCTGAAGCAGTAAATCGCGCTGTATCACATCGAATGCTTCGCCCTCATCAACGCCCTCATCAACTATCACGCGATAGGAATCTGGAGCTCATAATCTAATTGTTAAAGATAGAAGAACACTCTTAGTTTTTTTTCAAACATGTGTAGTTAATGAAAACAAAAGGCGCGCATTTGCATCAACTGGCAAATCAAATGTAAAGTAAACGTAAAAAGTAAGAAATGAAAAAAAGTACCATGGCCTAAACTAACACTCTCTTACCTTGTTCAACAGAAAGAAAACATTGAGAAGTTTATAAAATTCTGCGAGGCTTATGGCGTGAAAGACCTATTCTCAACTCCTTATCTTTACCAGAAGCAAAATGTCATGGCGGTGAGAATATACCTAATTCAATAAAGGTTGCTTTGGTCATTGGTAATTGGGCA
This sequence comes from Dendrophyllia cribrosa, assembly GCA_024195265.1. Classification (NCBI taxonomy): domain Eukaryota; kingdom Metazoa; phylum Cnidaria; class Anthozoa; order Scleractinia; family Dendrophylliidae; genus Dendrophyllia; species Dendrophyllia cribrosa. Next base: position 33,956,173 of record JAJLRJ010000004.1, on the reverse strand, counting down.
TTGGAAAACTATTGTTTAGCGGTCACTCAAGCAAATCATTGCATTGTGTTCATGCCCAAATGCCAATGCCCAATTACCAATGACCAATTGCCAAAGCAACCTTTATTGAATTAGGTATATATTGAGTTTAGGGCATGTGAAAAAGAGTACGGACCCATTCTGTTGCAGTCACCTTGAAAAGACCTCAGAACGCCTTTGAATATTGCGTAATCCGATCCCGAAAATTAAAATTTTGAGCCATCAAATTTTGAGGCTATGATAAATCATAACAACTTTATAAATAGCTTTAATGTTCGTTTTTTTTTAATTTGATGGTAATATTAATAATTACTATTGAAAATGTTTGAGATATCGCCTTCTAAAACTCATTAATAGTTCATGACGAGAACACAAAGGAAATCATTTCCGTGAAGGAGGTTTGGATACCCGGTCTTATATTAATTAGCATATATTTTGGCGTTTATCTCCTTAGTTTTCTCCGCATTTAATGATCAGTTTGAGAAGCTTTATCAAACACTCAAAACAGTGTTTCATCAGGTATTCACACACCTCGAAGTAGGTTAAAAAAAACTCGGCTGCGCCTCGTTTTTCAACCCACTTCCTTAGGTGTTTGGATATTCCAGGATGAAACACTCAGTTCCTCGTGTTTGACATATTACTTGCATACGGAGGATGCGCCCGCGGTGCCTGTGCATGGCGGTCAAAACTGAGTTGCCCCACGTCATCAGCCAGAGAAAATATAATGCAACGATTTATTATGGAGTAATCTTGAAGTCAGCAACGAAGTGGTCAGCAAGTGGTTTTGTCCAATCATTGTAAGTCAGAAAATTCCACATTGTCTGTGCTTGAGCTGTCGAAATATTATGTCGTTCTTTGTTTTCAATTGCAGGTTGTCAACACCATCTGCCAGTTAGGAAGCACAGTAAGTACTTCATTTTAAAACGATTAAATTCTGCATACCCTTTGCGTCAAGCGGCGACCCAAAATGGACTGCGTAAGAGACTAATAGAGCAGTTTTCAATTGAGTATGAAAAGCAATTACACAATTGCTTTGGTTTTTCATTGCTACGCTTTGTGATTGGCTAAAAAATCTCGCGCCACTTGCTCGACCAATCAGAAGTAAAACCAAAACCAATCGTGACTTGCTCGCACGCGTTTTCCCGCGCATGGCGCCGCCGACATATAAGGGTTGGTTCCCACTAGCGACGTAATCGGAAGCGGAGTCGGAGTCGGAAGCGTAAGGAGCCTTACGTTCTAGTGTAAATTAAAAAACGGAGTCGTAATCGGAATCGGATCAGAAGGTTTCCTTTTTCTTCCGATTCCGTTTCTGCTTCCGTCGCTTACTATCCGCTTCCGTCGTTTTGATTTCCACTAGATCGTAAGGTTCTTACGATTCCGATTCCGCTTACGATTCCGCTTATGTCGCTTACGTCGCTAGTGGGAACCAAGCTTAACTAAAACAATGCTGATCATAACACCTAATTCTTCTACAGGTGATGAATACGATGCCTGTTCCAGGCGTTAAAATTGTGGGACCTGAAACAACTGAAAACCGACGTGCGAACGAGCGATGAAAACGAGTAGTTTCCCCAGTTCGAGCACTGACCGCCTAATCAGTTAGCTCCCAACTATCTAAACGCCTGGAACAGGCTAAATACGATAAGGAAAGTTTCCAGGCTAATCTTGGTTTTCTACTTAAGTAATGATCCGCATAAGAAGGAAAGTGCTAACGGCAATGCACGATGGAATGTCAACTTTTTTCATTGTTACAACTAGTGATCTCATTGGCCTAGACTCAAAGACCGCTAAAATGTTAGGTTTCAATGTGCATTTTGTTTGATTTTTCAAAGCTTTCATGTAATTTAAGACCCAATCGCAAAACATGCAATTTTTGAAAGAAATTGTATTTGAGGAACGTCGTCAAAGAGGCAAAATTATTAGCTATTGTCTTCTGCTATTTTGATTGGTTAAGCACGAACATTTCCTAAAATTTATCTGACGCAAATGGATATTCTTTATTTTTATACTGAAATATAATTAGAAACCATTAGCTCCTCCCCTATTCTTGAAATCAAAGACATTCTATGTGAGAAAGAGCAAATGCCGCAGAACAATGAAGTTTACTGTAGTTCTTATGTGGGGCGTTACTTAAAAGGAATAACTCGCACTAGTGGCCTTGATAACGCGAAGGTACTTAGTTTTGGTGTGTCATAATTTAGCCTGCGAAAGCAGCCGTTTCTTCCAGGTCCATATAAAAGACGACTATTGACAAAACCTAACCGTACAGTGTAATTGTACATCGTTTACATTCTTAATTAGGACTGAAGAACTTAAAATGTTTTTCTTTGCGACCGTTTGCAGGCACAGAACAAGGGTTTTTCCGGACCCACTCTGGGACCAAAGATAGCTAAGGAAAATAAAAGAGAATTCACTGAGGAGCAGATGAAGGCAGGAGAAGGCATGATTGGGCTTCAGATGGGAAGCAACAAAGGAGCTTCGCAGGCGGGAGACCACTATGGTCGTCCTAGGCAGGTGGCTGGTAGCGATGCTTACAACTGAACTCTAAAACACGCTAGAAGCTTGCATCGAAGAACGAAGCTGATATCATGGCAAATGCAGTCGTTAGTATCGCAGGATTTATTTTTGTAGTATATAACCAGCGCGAAAGTAGTAGGGCATACAGGTAGCCATAACAATTTGTAGTTTTATATCAATAAACTCTCGCGCTTGTCTTACTTAGTCGAACATTTTCTTCTTTTATCGTGGTACCATGTGGCGTGAAGCGGAAAAGATAACGGCCTTTTATTTAGGCTGTTGTTGTTGCACAGCCGTTCTGGGAAATTAATGAATAAGTATGATGACCATGATGGCCAGTGCTCTGTTCTAAACCAAAACTTCCTGATTTCTATACCCTGTCACAGACTAAACTGCTAAAAAAACACACCCTTTACAGCAGCACTGACATATATAGCTTATATATTAGAGTATATGAGAGTAGCCCCCCCCGGCCCCACCGCTCGGAGTACCCCCCTCCCCGGCCCCACCGCTCGGAGTTCCATCCCCTCCAAAATTCGATGTTTCTATTTTATATTCTATTTCATACATTTTTCTAAAGTCATTTTACTAAACCCGTGCAACAAAGTTGGACAGTCAGTGACTATTATACCAACATAAGCAAAAGGTTAAAGTTAGAGTGTAGTTATGTTATGAGTGTAGTTGTGTATGTTATGTAGTTAAAGTGTTACTACAAAACATATTTCACGGGTTAAGTAAAATCACTCTAGGCTATGTTATACAATTCGACTCTCAACTTTGCGTATTCAACCTTAACGATAGGTATATTGCACTTCTCATTTCTGACATTCAACATTACGCATTCGACATGTGTGATTTCTTTTCCACGCAATCTTCATCGGAACCACACGCATTTCGTATTCAACATTGTAGACGACTCATTTGACATACTCGACTTTTCGGGTCTTACCGTCTTGATTTTTTGAACCAACCTCGTTCCCAGGGTAGAAGAGAGATAAAAGTAAAATCAGTGCAAAGGACCGCGAACGATAATGGTGCTAACGGAATACGTAGGATCTGCGAGAGACCCTGAACCAGCCAAAAAATGAACCAACAAATGATACAATGAACTGCAGGGCTGATCTGACTACGTAAAAAAAATAGACTTTGCGAGACACCATCACGACAGAAACCGATAAAGCAGGATCGCAACCGTGGACTGCTGTTTCGTTGTTATTGCAACTCTTCAGCACGGTGTAGCGAACTAAATAACGTCAGCAAGAATGCCAGCGCAAATAGATTACACAATGACCCGTTCACCATATCAGGTTCCGTACTATGTACTCACTTGTCACTCGAATCACACGTTGCCACATCACGTGTTCCGAGGAACAAGGAGCCCATAGTGTCGCAAAGATGTCTCGCAAAGGAAAATGTTGATGGACAAAGCCGATCTGAACATTTTAAAGAAAACACAGCATATCGGATCTGTAAAGACCTACGGTCCCAAAAAATATATAAAAGTAAATAAATATATAAAAGAGAGACCCTGGGAGGTTGTGTCGACCCCCCTCAGGAATATAATTATCCAAAATACACCAGACCAGACCAGGATCTCTCTCTCTCTCTCTTTCTCTCGCTCTTGGGGGCGGGAAGAAGAGAGACCCTGGAAACGAGCAGTTGCCTTTGAACATGCAATTTCATTCGTCTTCACACAACCCTCTCCCCTCGATCCTCAAGAGTAGATTTTCAAAAATCCCTCCAGTTGAGTGGATTAGGGAGGAATTAATCTAAATGTAAAATAGAAACATTATGAATTTTGGCAGGGATGGAACTCCATAGATCGTACAGTGGTTTGTCCACAGGCTTACCATCCTCTGTTTGTGTGCATGTGGTGTGCTGTGCATCCGTAATGGACGTAATCAGGAGCCCATCCTGACGTAATGGCCGTATCAGTTTATAAAACTAGCGAAATTTAGGGCTCTGAAAACTGATAAAAATGAAATAAACCTCTTAAAATCACTGCCATGCAACTGTTATGGATGTATCGGTTTATAAAACTAACCTCACCTAAAGGCGAAATTAAGGGCTCTAAAACTGATGAAAATGAAATAAAAATTCACTGAAATAAAATATCACTGCCATGTTGTTTAACTTTGTTTTTTTTTTCTGTTTATTTTAGTGATTCGCGGTTCGCTCAGAAGTAGAGAAAGAGAACCACAAATCATCAAAATAAACACAGAAAAACAAAGTTGAACAACGCATTACACTACACAAACAGAGGGTGGCAAGCCTATTGGTAGGGGAAGAATACAAAAATTTTATCGATTCGGACCTTTGACACTATCAATTTAAAACTCTCATTCGATCGATTATTTCATGTATAAAGGTCAAATAAACACCATCATTAGTGCGGTTTAATTAGTCTTTCAATTTTGATCCTGTTTATAGAATGTCAGACAGGCGTGACAAAGGTGTGACGCATGCCTTTCGTGAGTTTGTTTCGTGGTAGTTCATTCACGAAAAAGAGCGTCACTTCTGTCATTCACAAACATACCATCTGTACTACGAGTCTGTGTCTAAAATTCACCTAAAAAATGGCGTATCGACCGTTTCATCCTTCATCTCCCGGTGGCGAAAGCAAGGTAATATATGAAGTTATAGTTTTAAACTCTAGTCAAGCATGAAAATGTCAGTAGAAATCAATTCCTTTTAATATGGCGAAGATAACAGAGTGTCTCCTACCGCAATCTACAAAATTAGCAAGCTCGTCAGATGATCAGTAGTGCTTTTTTACCTTCAGTTCTCACTTATTTGAACCTTTCAAATTGAAAACACAATATAAAAAATATACATGAATGTGATCACAGCATGTATGCGTTAAATATTACCGTGTTTGTCGATCACTGCGAAACGGCATTGTAATTGTGTAAGAATATTTCGCGGTGTGATTGCTGTTCTCATCATGTCAAAGTTCCTTCGGTGATAATATCTGTGTTAAGAGTTCAAGAAGCTCGAAGCAAGGCATATCGATTCAGCCATTCAAAATTACACTACGGCAATTAAAATAAATGAGTGAATGGGCGATGTCGCGTTGAGAAACAATTATTTTCATAAAATTAAATGGTCCTTGAAGCAAAGAACAACATACGCAAAAACCGTTTTGTGCTAGCATCTGTTTTATTTCTACCATTTTCAGTTTTCTTATTGACGTGAATCAGCACAACGGAAGGTACGAGGCTTTGTGTTGTTTTTCCAAAGTCTTGAATACAAACTGGATTACCATATGAATATTACATAATGAGTTATAAAGTGCTCAAGAGAAAATATCAAAGGCCGGAAAAAATGTACATTTTCCTTTACTGTAAAACGACAGAGATATCTTTTTTATGCGTCTGGTAAAATAATCGCAAAGAACTGCTAATTCCCCTCGATTCGCGTAAAAAATAAAATTATACTAAACAGACGCTATAGCTATATAAATATTGATTGCGACTGAAAATAATATTGACTCGATATACAAAAAGCGGCGGTTTGACTTGCAAATCTCGCATTTTTTCCGCCATTTATAAGTCAGCGTGCGCACTCGAGGATTCTTACATCTTTTCTTCAGGTCCCGGGCTACAGATCCGTTCGTTTGGTTTTTACGAAACGAAAAGTAGATAAGACACTAGAATACACTAATCAGCTTTGCATACTGAAGAAGAGGGATTAAATTTTTGAATTGTCCAGATGGTAGACAGAGATATAAACAAGGAGGATTAAATATATACTGCGTCTGTGCTGCTTGACCTGCAGACAAGATTAGCTTTGTAGGGTCGTATTTCGTTTTTTTTCCTGCAAAATTAGGAAAACCTTCAATGTGCCCAGTGCTTTACTTATTTCATTTCATGTTTTTACGTACATCGACCAAACAATTTCTTAAAGCTCGATGCTGTCGATGCTATCGCAGGCGAGTTTCCTTTGGAATTCTGGCCGTGAATGACCTGGAGGAATATTACATTCAAACCAGTAAATATAAAATGTCTAACAAGTGGCAAAGTACGTTTTATCCCAGTTTATACCTTTAATCTACTGGATCCTGTTCACAGCCAGACTGCGGGATAAATAAAAGTTTTCCGCTCTTTGGGCCTGATAATGGACCATAATGAGAACGCAGATCGACTTTAGCAGTCCTTAGGAGATTCAAAACAGCTAGATTAAAACTAAATACCTTCTTTGAGCGTTTAATATACAGTTATGGTCAGTTATACAGTGCACAGATAACCAGTGTCCGTAATGCGAGGTTAACTTTGTACGAGAGCGTGTTACTCAGGTCACAGAAAAGTGTCCGTTGTCCGTATTAACCGGCACGGTGTCCGTATTACGCGGGTGTCCGTAAAGCGGGGTTCCACTGCATTAAAAGCAGGATGGTTAAGTAAAACAAACAGTCACGTTGTTTACGAACGCGAAAACAGTGCTCCTCGAGCCTCGCGTTCCGAGGTCAAACGACGTAACGGAAGAAAAAAAGCGGGGAAATCATGATCACGTGTCAGTTTCTGCCGTTGCGTGTGCGTGCGAGAAAGCCTCTGGCGAATAATTCTCTGTAAAGAAAAAATAGTGCGTTACGGCCATGAGCGAGAGTTTCACTGGCAGGGACCGTGAAAAGTTTCTTTCAGTTTAGCTAGGTTTATGTCGCTTGTATATTTGCTAACTGCCTTCAGTTTTTATTGGCGTAATAATTTGGCTTTCTGTGTCCGAAAGTTAAAAAGACTTTTTTTAAAAGAGATTTTTATTTTACAACACGCAAATCTACTTTTACAAGTCCAACAACAATACTAACTTACAATATATAAACTATCCTTACACTACAATACAATCCAAAGCAGCATTAAAGGCGGTCAGAGAAAGGCGGTTTCATTTTTGTGGATTAGAGGAAACAAAAAACTAATTAACTCAGCAAAGATCGGCGAGGGGCTGTCCATCTGGTTTGGATTTTTTCTAATGTGCGATTTGTTATGGCAGCAGCTTTGTGAATCAACATTTTCTCTTTTAAAAAAGGTTAGAAAGCGGGAAATACAGGGGTTAGGAGTCTGTTTTTTGTTTAAAAATGTGGAATTTGGCATTTATGATATAATGATTGGAGAAAAAGTTTGGGTCTGCAGCATTCAAAGAGGGCATCGCAAGTGGAGTTGGAATTCCACAACGAAAAGCATCAGACCAAAACGTGCTAAGAAAAGGAAACACACTATCAAATGTCGCAGGGTGGTCTTTTCTCCCCCACAATGTTAACATGAGGTAAAGTCGACAATGCTCATGTTATGTAATAACACGCAATATGTTATGTTAACTCGAATTGAAAAATATTTTACTTCGTTTCTTTTGCTATTCTAATTAACGAAAGGGTGTGAACTTCATTGATTTTTTTCTATATTAAAAGTAAAAAGATGGTGTGCTATTGCGTCCATTAAAAAAACATTCTCCTCTGATGCCGTTATTGACCCTTCCATCGGTAAAACCAGCCGTACCATTCCCCCCTCCCTCCACCCCCTAGTAGGCCCTCGCTATTAAACGCATTAATGCTTCACATAAGAACTATAGTAAACTTCATTGTTCTGCGGCAATGGCTCTTTCCCACATAGAATATCTTTGATTTTAAGAATAGAGGAGGAGCTGATGGTTCATAATTATATTTCATTATAAAAATACAGAAAATCCATTTGCGTCAAATATATTTTAGGAAATGTTCGTGCAGAATAGCAGAAGACAATAGCTACTAATTTTGCTTCTTTGATGAAGTTCCCCAATTACAATATCTTTTAAAAATTGCATGTTGTGCGATTGGGTCTCAAAATACTTGAAGACTTTTTGCACCTTGAACCTTAACGTTTTAGCGGTTTTTGAGTCTAGGCCAATGAGATCACTAGTTGTAACAATGAAAATAGTTGTCATTCCATCGTGCATTGCCGTTCAGCACTATCCTTCTTATGCGGATCATTACTTAATAAATAATTACGCCTTGGCTCAGTGGTTGTATTAAAATTGTTCTTCTTGGCTCCAACTGAGATACACATCTTCAACAGTTTTTTTAGTTGAAAGCTTTTTTATTGTTATGCAGATTTACCTGTCACTGTGAGCTTTGTGCAAATTACTTCGCATGTGTTGAAGCCTGCTCGATTTAATTTTATACAATAACCCAGGAGAGACGCGGCCCTGTTCGTTCACAATAACACGCGGAGCGCTTAAAGTTAGCACTTGACCAATTCTTCAGAAACCCTAGCTTCTTGAGCAAGGTAAATTTGTACATCTATTTGTGTTGCACAATTCAATCCAAAAAATCTAGCAAACGCAGTAAATGTTTGGCGCGAGCATAGGTTTCCTTAGTTTGGTCGATATTTCTACGCCTGCAGATAGACCACCTCCTAGTTTTTCAATTTTTTTATTTCAACTTAGACAGAAAAACCATCGATACTGTTCGAAAGAACGTGTTAAAATTAGCAAGACCTTAAAATTTGAGAGTTAAATCTTCCTTAGAAGCGAAGAGTTAGGTCACTGAATTTTGAAATTTCTACAGACGTAATTATGGAGGCATGCAAATCTTGCTTACCCCGTTTGTACTGTTTGTATTCTATGCTTGCCATAATCTACTGTCTGCCATTCTTGCATAAACCTATTCCTCGTTTCACGGAATGTTAAATTTGAGAATTTTAGGTTCCTCCAAGAGAAATCGGTTCCTCTCATTCAAACAGATTATTGTCTTGACTCGGTGATAAAAAAATTAAACCCTCAAAATGTAAATTAAAATGATCGGTGCATCAGTCTAAAAAAAAAAACACGAAGGTGGCACTAAGGGGGGTGGATTGGGGCATTTGGGGGAGGGGAGGGGAGTGGGGAGAGGATTAGGGTTTGTTGCATTATCCGGCCCGGCAGAATAATAAGTTACAATCTAACGAAAAAAAATAATAAATGCTATCGTTGGTTTCAACAAAAGTGTCCAAGTTTAAAATTGCAAAACTCCCAAGTTTTACATGGAAAATAGTAAAAAAAAAAACAGGACTCTTTCTGTCGTCTTGATCTACATAACTTCTTAATGCTTAAGCAAAAAAATACATATACAACCACAACCATTAGCCCATAACCCTGAGCGAGCAACTGTGATTAATTCTTGTCACGGCGTTTTTACAGACTGGATTATTTTTAGATTCTTTTTTCCCCGGGAAATTAAGTTAATATCTGTTACAACCATGCTTTGCCCGTGGGCCGTGGCACCTTTCCGATCTAAACTTTTGAAAATAACTTATTTTGCTTCGCGGTTGTGCACTAAATGTAAAACTATAAATACTTCAGTTTTTCTTTACAGTGGTACGGGTAATCGCGCGTGGGCAGATATAAACACTGATAATCGCGTGGGCAGCTTGCGCGTGGCCTCGCGTGCGTAAGTCCGTCGTCTGTCCCAATTCCACTCCAAGTATTTCCTATATATCCGGCTAGTTACCATTATGTCCAGGATCACGTCTGTACACGAACCTAAACTAAATTAAACTCACCATAAGTACCAGAGGTTCTCCTAATTTACTGTCTTTCCGGGGAATGGGATGCAACGCGGGTGCTCTGTGTACATTTTAGAAGTCAAAATGTGTAGATTGGTATCGCTAAGGCTGCTAAAATCTAAAATGACCACCGTTAGAAATATCGTGGTACCTTTTAGGGTATCGAGCCGAAAAAATATGACAGAATTGATACCTTAGAAGTAAAAGTCCATTTGAGCCACGCCCATCAAAGGATATTCTAGTTCTTTTTAGTGTGTTTTCAAACATTTCCGACGAGCACCCGTGTCATTTTTATATAGGACTGTCTTCGGAATTTGACCGACTGTTCAACGAAAGCGCGCGAAACCGCTAATTCCAAGGTAAACTTGCTCCGAGTTGCTCATTTTTTCTCTGAAATGATTAGGGTTGTGTAGATGCCCGAGGAAGAAATGTTAAGATTACACGCCGGTAGGAAGCGCGCAGAATTTATGAATGTGTGCCGGTTGGCGCCTCTCCATCGGGCGTCGAGTCTCCTTGCGGTATTTTCGCGCGGACTCGTAACGTCTCGTAGACGTGATAGTCTCAAAACGCCCGCGCGAGGAGACCCAAAAAGAGTAGCTTTTTGCAAGTGTAGGTAAATTCAGTTCTGTAGTTTACTGATTACTTGTCTAAAGAGAAAACGATTTTTTGTTATTTATAGATGGCAGGAAAATGGGACAAAGACGACGCGAGGGACGTGTGCTCTTGGATTCAGAGGGCCACTGGTGCCTCAGTGCCCTCAGATAACCCTTCAGATTTTGCCGAAGAGCTGAAGAACGGGCAAACTCTCTGCCAGTATGAACTTGTGTTTTTTTACTAGCAATTTTGTTAACTCAAAAGCGAACAGCGGAGAGAGAACACCGCTGTCGTGATACTCTATTTCCTGCAAATTGTCTATATTTTAGTTCTTACTAATTGTGCATGTTGTGAAAGTGGATGGGTCGTGGTTAGAAGGGACTGGGGTAGAGAAAGAGAAACCTCTGGCCGGGATGATGCAAAGAACAATCAGAATTACGGGAGCAGTTTCACCGCGTGCTTTCGCGAATTGGCCACTCCGAAAAATACCATAATACTCTTTTATGTGCAGGCTCAGCCTCGCCGGGGTGTAATTATTCAAGTCTCGTTTGTTAGAATGGCACAATGGAATTCAGAGTACATGTAGGAATGCTAGGACGTAGCATTGTGTCTTCGCATACAAATGTGCACCGTATGCAAATTGCCACGAAGTTGAAGCATAGCACGTGCAGTTCGTGCTGATTAAACAAAAGAAATTGGAAAAATGAGGCTTACATCAAGTACCACCCAAACCTGCACTTTAAAGAGTATTATGGTATTTTTAATAGTTTCTGGAGTGGGCAATTCAATCACCGGAGGATCTTTGTATTGACACCACCAGGAACCAGGCCAGGGGAACATAGCCTGTATTTTCGTGGACTAGGGCATGAGTATATTTATCCTGGATGCCAGAAGCTTTTCTCGTGCTCTCATCTCTCTCAAATTACACGCCTCCAGGAGTCCATTAATATTGTTGGGCTCCTGACGCCTCTTATGTATCTTATATTTTTTCGCGCGTTTTTGCCGATTGTTTCCGCCGGCTTTCGGTCGGTCGGTCGGTCGGTCGGCCTTCGGTCGGCCCCGACTTCTCACGAAAGCGTGCCTCGAGAAAACCTCGGGTACCCAATGTAGGGTATGTCACCTGATTATTAAAGTCTTGCCTATGTCAGACCACTTTCTTTTTACTTTTCGGCAATACCTATTTTCAGACCTGGTCATCCATATCCTTGCTTCAACTTACCCGGAAATACTTTCGTTTGGGTAATATCTCTGAAAACGAAATGGAATTTTTTTCTTTGGTGGAATTTACTTTTTTTTCACCGTTTCTTTTATCTTACAAGGCTAGCGAACAAAATCCAACCAGGAGCAATAAAGAAGATCAATAAAATGAAGTCACCATTTCAAATGGTAAGTCAGTCTTAAGATTAAGAAGAACTAAGGACCAATTTAAAGGACACAAAGTATTTGTCATAGCCGGCCTTTGTTTTCCCATACTCGGGAAGCCTTTTAACAATAAGCATAGGAAATGACGCGCATAAATGTTTTTCCGATGTTATCACGGCCGGCAACTTCATTTTCTCTCGGGGCCGGTTATTCAAAGCTTAAATTCTGGACTCAAAATTGACACCAATTCAGACTGTCGATTGTACTGACTATCTTTTTCAGTCATCAGAATAAATTGTCTAAAAGTGGTTGCGAAAAAATGGCCAAGATGTTATCTGTCAAAGTTAGGATCTCCATTTCAGTAAGTTCTTTTGGCAAGAGAGCGTTTCAGTTTAATAACATCTCAGCTATTCTCCTGATTCACTTTGCAGATGGAGAACATAGGTTGGTTTAGCGATTTTGTGACTGCCTATGGCGTTCAGCAAGAGTATGGATTTGTCACAGTAGATTTGTATGAAAAACAGAACGTCCCACAGGTAACCGATGGTGGTATTCGAATAGTTATAATGCGGTTTTCTAACCACTATAGCACATGCAATTAGAAAGAGTGATAAATATGACTACAGAATTCGTTCTAGTCAATACTAATGCCTAGCTATAGCGCGGGATATCAGGCAAGAAGTCAAATCAAATTTGGGTTCGGTATTCAACGTACCTTTTCTAGGCAAACGATAATCGATCACTGGAGAATTTGTTTTCTCTGTTTCGTCCAATCAAGCGGGCAGTTTTGAAAATGTGGACGACATTTTCTCAGAAAGTGCAGGTGAAGACATCGAAAAAAATGTTTAGAAGAAGCTATTGAAAAGACGAAACCGAAGCGAAAAGTAGTTTTGTTAAGCGTGGAAAATTCCGAAATAAGAAAAAAAAAACTCCACTAACAGTCATAATGACAATCAAGTGCTTCCCTGTTATTTTATAAGACAAATAGCCTTTTTTTAGATTGCAAAACAGTCGGGGGTTTTATCGCTGCCCGCGCGCAAAGGCGCAAAGCGCCGAAAGCGTCGAAAGCGTCGAAAGCGTAGATATTCGCGCTCGAACGGGCGTGTGAGACGTCTCTCCTCAGTCCCACTCCGTATTCACACTCGCTCCAGACCTTTCGTTGAAAAACCGCGCGCATTCGTGTGACCCACGCAAAAAAATACGATTGTTTTGGTAGTTTCTTGGTGTTGCGGATGGTGTGATCACCAAATGACGTAAAACAAAAGATTCAAAAGACACTGAACAATACCCACACCACAACACAAAAGCTAACCAACAATGGCTTCCGCAACACCAAGAAACACCCATTGTTTTGCAGTCCAGATCAGTTTTTTTGCTCCTACCACATTTTAATCTATTATTAAATATGCAATCTTTTTCAACTCTATCCACGAACAGAGGTTTCTTGATTGCCCCATTTGACATTCATCAAAGACTATTTTAACGCTTTATGATACTGGGTGTCAATAAGGCGATTCAATTTATTTTATTTGATTGTTGTGTTTTGCTTGCAGGTCCTTATAGCTTTAAAATGGCTGAAAAAGGAGGTACGTATTATTGTATTCCATGGTTGGGGATAAGGGTTTTCGGGGTGGTTAAGAAATCGAATGATCAATTGCTTAATAATTAAAGCTTTTTATAAGAGCTGTAAAGAATGTAAGTCGGCGAAATGAATCGATCGCTTCGACGAAGGATTACCTTATCGAATGAGTTTATAAAACCAAACGTTCGCGTCGCTTCGCTACCAACGCAGCGCCAGTTTATAGAACATAGAAACTATAACTCCCTTATTCTGAGGAGTAACATAGGTTTGGGGTAGGTTTGTTTCGCGGACTGGAGTATGGTTTTTGCATGCTCGTAATCGTATTTTAGCTTTTAAACATTAAAATAGAGGCTTTGGATTAACATAATTCTCTGCTTTGTTTCACCAGGCGGAAAAGAAAGGCGTGAAGCTGTAAAAAGACACGTGACAAGACTCAATCTCAGGCGACTTTCTGCCACTTCTAAGAACTGTTTTCAGTTTTTTTTGTTTAGATTTTTTTACGTTCAGTTAATTTGATCGTAAGAAAAGGAACGTCTACATGTAGCCTGCTTAGTAGGCGACGCTCTTTCTATGGGGCGCAGTTTCAAGGACGCGCACGCGAGGGACATGCGCTAAGGTAAAGGGCCTCCCTTTCGCGTGTGCCCCTCGCGCGCGTGTCCTTCGGCGATCCGGATACGCAGGCAAACTGCATGCTAACTATTTAACGTAGGCATTGGGATATGACGTTGTGTTAGAATCACATAAACTATTTGCCTCGAAGAGAACACAAGCTACTCATACAAAAAACAAGACCGTTTTTAGCACCCAACGAGAGGCAGTTGTTTTAATGAACGTGGATACTCGAGCGATAAGCTGGCCTTCACCCAGACATCTGCTATTTCCTTCGTCGAAGGAAAAAGGAGACGCCTGCGTGCAGCGAGAATGCGCTAGGAATTGTTCACGGTTTATGCGCCGTAGTATCGTACGTAGTTATTTAGGAATTTTAGCTGAGAAATTGTCTTGAATTGGTGAATGATGAGGATATTGGAGTTGCAACGGCTTTCTGTTTTTGTTCACCTTCATCCTTGTAATGAACTAAATTAAATTTTGATTTTCTATCCCGTGGAAACGTTTTGTTTATGGTGTACTTATATACTGATGAGATACTTAGATCGGGTGACTCATAATAGCTTGCACTAATACTGCACTAATGCTGCACTAATACTGGCCTTGTGTAGATGTAGGTGAAGCCGCTACAGCCTGGTTATAGTATGGGGCCGGTATAGAAAAACTGAAAAGCCTGCAAATTACGGCCTTTTGTGGTAGTAAATTCCATATCCGAATAGATCTTGGGTAAAAGAAATAACAAAACAATTTACATGGGATTGGAGTTGATAGCACATAAATTCATGAACGGTATCTAGGATATACGGTATGACGCACTGAGGAAGATTAGTGATTATATCTTTGGGGCATGCCTGGTAACAGAATTAGGAAAAAAAACCGAAAGGTCCGTCGACCAGCCTCCCAATGCTCATAACGTTTTCCTGAGTATGTTAGTTTACTAAATCGTTTTACGATTTACTCAGTAAAGAAAAAAAACGTTTTACGCTTTTTTAAATTTTCGACCCACGATCTGCCAGTCATCTTTCCCTTTGTTTTTCCTCATTCCCATCAACCCTCGCGCTCCTCTCTCGTCCCGCGTCTTGCCAAGAGAGTCGACTGGGGACAGTGACTTAAGAGTCGTTTAAGTAGGAGGCAGAAGTCAAATTGTTTTAATGTTATGCTCAAAAGCAAAACTGGTACAAATAAAATGAAAAACGCAATTTGAAATTAAGCTTACAAAAGTCATCAAAATCGTTACAAAAAAATCAATACCAATATCAATATTACAATTGACGAGGATTGTTCTCAGTTCTGAACTGTAGTTCAAATATATAGTTTTGCATGTTACTGTGATCAAAAACGCTTCATCACAAAAGGATACTCGTCTTGGTGCACTCTATTTTCCTTGTCTATTGGAGGAAGTTTCTTCGGCTTCTTAAGGCACTTTATTTCAGACAAGTCACTGAATCCAGGCATATTTTCCATGCTTTTTCTTACAGGGATAGGGTCCATGTTTCTGTAGGGCGAGTCCAGCGCAAAATTAATTCCATTTCGGGATGGAGGTCTTTCTAAAAATGATGGGTACAAAGGATGGCTGTGATCCTCTTCCGCTTTAATTCCTCTCTTTTTCTTTCTCGAACGTTTCTTCTGATAGGTTGAATCTCCGACAGGCGGCTTTGGCGCGGGCAGCTTAGATCTTGTGCTGTGAGCGGTTTCGCGATTGACGCATCCCATTCCGTAAAATTCTTCCGTCTCACTATATTCAGATTCATAACCACTATGAGAGGACGATAACTCGGGGGAATAGTACCTTCTGTTTCTGTGCCTTGAAGATGGACTGACAGCTTTGCTGCGTTCCACGATAACAGGGAATGTCGCTGGATGAGGTGGTTCGCGGCGACTTGAAATTGGCTTTTGCATCATCTCTTTGCGACGTCGTCTTCGTGCACGCTTTCTTTCCTTTCTCTGCTCATCTTCGAATGGTTTAGGAAAATGATACATTGGCGGTTAAGGCTGTCCTGAATCAGTTGAAAAAAGATGTTTTTTTGCTCAACGCCATCAGAAATACGGCAGCCACTCAAATTTTATGGTTTGGCGAAGAAATCAGAATTTTGATCGGCTTTGTGACGAAATACCCTGCGCGCGCATAATTCTAACCAGTCTTTTTCGCTCCGACGAAGGGCTAGCGCTCGAAACGTCAGCTTTCTCGAATCTTTTTACGGTGGCTAATTTACCTTATCGACTCAGTCGATAAAACCAATTTTTTTTGCACTATCACTATTTTTTTTACTTTTTTTTCACCTTGGATTTGTTATTCATGTTAAAGGGACACTGTCCCCCCGAGATAACAAAATTTCGATTACCTTATTTCTACGCTATAGAGCAGTTTTCATTTGAGTGTCGTAAAACCAAAACCAAAGTTATTACTCTGACCAATCACAGCAGTCGTAAACAATCCAATGAACCAATCAGAGCTCGAAGCAATTACATGTCGGCGGCGCCAAGCGCGGGAAAACGCGTGCGAGCAAGTCATGATTGGGTTTGGTTTTACCTCTGATTGGTCGAGAAAGTGGCGCGAGATTTTTTAGCCAATCACAAAGCGTGGCAATGCAAAACCAAAGCAATTATGTAATTACCGTATTTATTCGATTAAGCGCCCTGGACGTTTATTAAATTTTTGGACCTTGAGAGTGGGCGCTTATTCGAGGTGGGCGCTTAATCGAGGCTGGGCGCTTATTAAATTTTCACCATTTTCAGCAAGTAGTAAGTTTATTTTGCAACAAAACAATAAAATTATAACAAAACCAAAGCAGAATTTTAACTGTTCATTGAAAGTTTCTTTAAAATACTTCGGAAAACTCGGTCTTCGAGGAAGTCTCTTAGTAATACTGAGTCAATTTCAATCTCATTGTCACTAAGGTCAATTAGCGAACTCTGGTGGTGTTAAAAAAAAAGAACTCTCTGGTGTTGCCTCCTAGAGGGGTGGGGTGGGCGCTTATTCGAGGCTGGGCGCTTATTAACTTTTCCTACCTACAGGGTGGGCGCTTATTCGAGGTTGGGCGCTTAACTGAATAAATACGGTACTTTCGACACTCAATTGAAAACTGCTCTATATTAGGCGCTAAATACCTTAACGTTATTAACAGGATTTATAAGTTTTGATTATAATTAGTTGCCAATTTGTATAAATAATAGCGTAATTCATCTCTTTGGGCTGCAAGGCTGTTCTTAATAAACTTATATGTAAGAAACAAAAGCGGAAACCTGCGGAAGATGACAGGAGCGTTGCCAAAACAGTTCACACATAAGGCTCACAGTACACTGACATAAGAGCGCTCGCTAAACCCAGATGCGTCCGTTATAACGTAAATAATACTGATGGTAGTCAGTTCGAACTGCAAAGGAAAGACTTATCTGTTCGAAAATCCCTAATATTTACCTCTTTAATTAAAAATATTGTTTATCTTTTCACATCTGTCTCGATCTTGCCAAAGTACTGATCAATCCATATATGGTACGCTTCTTCGTCACCTGAAAATAAGGGATGGACCATTTTATTTTTGAGAAGGGGGTGAGCAAATACCAAAAAAAATCCTGCACCGCAAAAGTAGAGAAAAAAAATTCGTGCACAGCGAGCCAAAGGAAAGAATGAAACAATCTCAAAAGTAAATTCTTGCACAGCCTCAAGACGAAAAAAGAAATTCAAAATTCATGCTCAGAAATACTAGATAAACTGCAACGCTGATCTGACTTGCGAGACACCATCATGACATCATGAGGGTCCTGAAGGGGGGGGGGGGGGGGGGGGGGGGGGGGGAGGGTACCAATCCCATTTCCCAGCCCAATTTTTTCCTAATCCCATTTCCCAGCGTCCAAATCCCATTCCCACTAGCAGAATTCAGAAAAAACCCAGTGTTTTTCATACCAGCTCTTTTCTATTGACATCCGCATATTAGGTGATATTCTCCTGCCACTTCACATTCCTGTTGCCTGCAGGTAGTCTGACATCCCGCCATGTTGTTTTTAACATGTAAATACGCATGCTCAGCGTTTTTGGCTTGATTGCACTGCTGTACACAAATATCGTTGATCGCAAGACATGGGAAAAAATAAAATATTCTGATATTCCTATCGTAGAATTGGCGTAAAATAGGCTCTTTTAACAGTTTTCTGATGTTTGCCAAACTAAGGGAATTAGTAAGTTAGACTAGTTAAGACCAGTTAAGCATTGACTGGACATGCTTAAAGACAACTGTCCCATTCTCATTTCGACGTTTTTTTTCCCATTCTCAGTGAGCAAATCCCAGTCCCAGTGACTCAAATCCCATTTCCCAGGGCAAAAGCAGGCCAATCTCAGTTCCCATTTTACACCTTCAGGACCCTCCATCACGACAGAAACCGATAAATTAAAGTAGGATCGCAACCGTGGACAGCCGTTTCGTTGTTAATATTGCAACTCATCGGCACAGTGTAGCGAACTAAATGTCACCAGCAAGAAAGCCAGCGCAAATAGATTTAAGTTGTTAAATCTATTTGCGCTGCTGGCTTTCTTGCTGGTGACATTTAGTTCGCTACACTGTGCCGATGAGTTGCAATAACAACGAAACGGCTGTCCATGGTTGCGATCCGTACTTTATCGGTATCTGTCGTGATGGTGTCTTTCAAAGTCTATTTTTTACGTAGTTAGATTTGCCCTGCAGTTTATCGTATGTTTGTTCATTTTTTGGCTGGTTAGATCTCTTGTCGAGATTCTACGTATACCGTTAGCAGCATTATCGTTTGCGGTCCTTTGCAGGTTTCAGAAATATTGTCCAAACCAAAGTCCGTAAACGTACGACCCCCACCCCCCACCACCCCCCCGTTTCCAGTCAAAAATAAAATGGTCCATCCCTACCGACCCTCCTAAAGTAGCGATAGTACAAGGCTGGTATTTAAAGTCCGAAAGTAACGAGGGTCGTGACTTTCTAAACTTTTTCAATGCAAAGCCAAAGAAATCCGGCGAAATTACTTTCGACACTCGAAAACACTCGATTAGCACTCGAAAACCGGTGCTAATCGACCTAATTAAACTTCCCCGCGCGCCGTAGCCCACCCTGCTTTTCCCTCCCAATATTAAAGGCTTGACTGATAGCAGATTGTCTGATAGTTTACGTGACGTCTAATTTTCATTGGGGATTGTCAATAGATCGTCATGCAACACTTGGTTGACTGTCACTTGTGATCATCACATGAATGAGTGACGTAACCTGAGTGCGTAACCTCAAAACCGTATCTCCTTTGCGCATGCCCAAAATCCAAAATGGCGGACAAACTAACAGGCTTTCAAGTACTTCTTTGGTTGCTGTTTTTGTTTGGTCTGCCTACTTACGCAAACCTCCCAACGAAATGCGCAATTACAGTAGGAAATGATAAATACTTGATTACAGATTGGTAAGAAAATTTGACCAATTATTTGATCTCAAACAAATGAAATCAGCGAGCCAAAACAATAGCTAGAGCTGGTTCTAGCTAAACTTTAACTTCCTCAACAGATAGTTTTACTTTATTCAGTGAGCTTTAACTTAAGCTTACTTTTTGCTAAAGCTTTGGAGTTGGTCGTGATCTGGTTTTAACTGAAATCCGGTTTGCATTTATTTTATAGGACGTGGACGGTTGTCGGAGACAAAAGCAAGATATATTACATCAATGTATGCGGCAATGTTGACAACAAGAGCTGTAGTAAAGACTCGTCCGTCTGCTCCTGGTCTGCAGCAGATTCTAAATGGGAGAATCTTGGGTCTTTAAGCAAGAAGGGTTTTAACAGCACCACTGGAGCGGTAGGCTTCAGTATACAGTACACAGGCGATCAATGTGCAGGTCATAGCAGTGCATCAAAAACTTGGAGAACTACCATCTTCTTGAGATGTGGAAAATTTTTGGTAAGCTTGTTTAGTGGTTAAAAAAACTTGTTGTTGCATATTACTTACAGCCGCTTTCACTACAGTGTACAGTCCTGCGTTTTTCAAACATGATTTTACCCATCATGGTCGGCCCATGATCAGAAATTGTGAAAGAAATTTGGGTAAGGACAAAACATGGACCCCTTTTCCATGGACCCCCCTTTAGGACAGGGTCCATGGACCCCCTATTTTTCTTACCCCAAAAAATTAAAAAAAGTGATAAAAATAAAATTCAAGTTAGAAATATAATTCAACGTAATTATTTATCAAAATTTGTGATGTTTTAGAACAAATCGTTATAAGAGGTGAGAAATCCTGCTTGTCACCAAAAGCATTTTATCCCATCTTTAGAATAGGGTTACTCCAAGTACATGTCTGAGAGATTTTTCCTTTAGATCAAAATTAAGATATTAACAGGCCTGTTGTTCTCAATGTTGTGGATTCTTTTTGATCGTAGGAAAAAGTCTCTAGCCTTGATACTGACAGGAGGTATTTACACTTTCCAGAGCTGTTTAGAATATTTAGTTATGTACATGTATGTCGGCCATCGTTTGCTTGCTAGCCCTGGGCATAAAAGTGTTGCAAGATCAGATCAAGATCAGTAGTAGCTGCTTAAGTGTGAATTAGTACCTGCTTGACTATTAGGATCAGTTAATTTCTCAGTCCGTGATTTAATGTGAGCGCAAGTCTATGGTTAACATAACTTGTGAGATAGTGTTTCTACATCAGGGCTAAAAATGTCTAAGATCCAAGCCTTTTTGGGATGTGTCTCGGAACTAGGCAATACCTCCACTGTTAGATGCATGGCATCATTGCATCCAGCATAAAATATTTGAATCTCCAGCATGGTAGCTGTTTTGTAATTCTTACAGATGCAAGTGGTTACTCTTGTATATTCTCTAAGCAAGACTCGAGTTTCCGTTCAATGGTGAACCTCATCGGTTGCTCCCAATGTACAAAGCTCTCGTAGAATGATTCAAAATCTTTCCATTGTTGATTGTCAGTCACTTTTGGGCATTTAAGGACGTTCGCGCTAATTGTTTATGCACATCTTTACTGCGCACGCAATTCATATTGCAACGCCATGCTACGTCATGCACGAGCGCGCGCGCAAAGCAAGAAATCTAAACAGATAAAGGGCTGGTAGCCGTTGCGTTAACTTCATTTAGATTTTACTTGCTTGGATGCCCGGTGACCCCTATTTGTTTCTTCATATATCACTTTCTTTACCGATTATCTACAGTTTGTGAAAAAGGAAAAAAGTCTGTCTTGTTTGATTTTTACAGTTATCTACAAAATCAAAAACCTTATACTATTGAAAAGCCTTGCAGATTGCACATAATAATGAATAAAAAAACACAGAAGTTAAGTGATCTAATTGAGTTAAGAACAAGTGGTCTCAGACTATAGTAAGTGTATTTATGTACTTACTTTATTTAAAGGTTAACTCATTTAAAGGTTGAAAACAGTTCAAATTATTTACGAATCAGGCCCACTTAGATAACATTTAAATATAATAGTTTCTCCCCAGCGATTCATCTTTGATATTTTTTAACTAAAAGCCATGGACACCATGTCATGTTACGAGGACTAAATTTTCAAAAACAGGATATATTTTTTACACACTATATCTCTTAAATCAATTTGGTGACCCCCAATTTTTTTTGCATTTCTGACATCAGTAACTCATTATCAGACCGTAGCATAAGTTTGAAAAAAATCTGTCTTGTAGAAGATTTTCGCGAGAACATCCTTACAGTGCGGCTACTGTTATCGGGGTCACCCAGACAAAGTTAACCAATCACAAAACAGAATGAGAACAATAGATTCCAATATTTTTTACTTTAGCCAATGAAATGTCGAGTACAGAACAATGAAATTTCAACTTGTTCGTTCGCCATGAAAACAGATCAATGCAAGTTTTGGCTGTACAGCGTTGGATTTTCAATTAACTTCAATTCCATCCCTTTTGAACTTGACTTGTTTTAACAGCGCGATTTGGAAGCTAAGTATCGGCGATTCAAATGAAAGAGAAACTCCAAACTGTGTGATACAAGTTTTGGCTGTACAGCGTTGGATTTTTAATTAACTTCAATTCCATCCCTTTTGAATTTGATTTGTTAACAGCGCGATTTGGAAGGTTAATGTCGGCGATTCAAATGAAAGAGAAACTCCAAACTGTGTGAAAATATGGAATGCGACAGCTGTACTGTATTTCTACACAAATAAAAGTGCTGGTGGTGGATTTAAAATGATTTGTTCGTTCATCCTAACAGATTCAAGTTTTCTCTACGGCGTTAACTGCGGGGTTGGAAAATAAATACACTTGACGCCAGCGAAAGAAGACATTCTTAACTGCTTAAGTACCATTGAAAATGACGGTCATAGTTTAGGCAAATTAAAAAGTGCTCAATGGATTTGAAAACAACGAAAACATGGCTTGTTTGCCACCGTGGTTAATTACGTTTTATGCGTTTTGAGTTCCACGTGTTGGGTTCCGGCAGTCGGATGAAGCTGAAATAAAATTAAGTAAAAGAGAAATTCAAAACTGCATAAAAAGAGTATCGGTCATATAGAAACGGTGCATTCTTCAACATATATTTCACTGTCGGAAAATCCATCGATATTACAGCGGTTCGCCAGTTGAGTTATTATAATTTTCCAGACGATCCAAAACAGTAAATCCAACTCCCTTGAGATGAATTCCTGACAAAAAAAAAACTTAACCGCCGGACTAGAAAAATTTTTTTTCACAGAGTTCGAGGTTTGGTTAATAATACATGTATTTCTATTTATCGGCATATACAGCTATAGACTTTTAATACTTTCACCAAAATGATTTCTTCAAAACCATCACGAGCGCCTTGGGAGATTAAAGAAACCCTTCTAGTGCTCAAGCCGCAAAGAAAATCTGCAACAGTAAAAATTCTGACGACAATTCAATAAAAAAGAATTGAAATAAAGGAGCCGCTCTTTTGCAAACGGTTAGAAAATAAATGCTTGTATATGCTACGCTGGCAGTGTGCCTTGTATAAACATTTGCAAACAGCCGGCGGTTGAGTTGTTATTTTTTCCGAGAATTCAAATCCGCCACGCAATTTGCTCAAACATACGGCTGTCACGTTCACTGCTTTCATGCAGTTTGAAATCAGTTCTCGCTCACTTGCACGACACATGACATTCATTCATGTAGCATGTGAAACTACTCACATTTTTAAATCGAAAAGTCAACGCTAGCTAAAGCTTTATTCAACATAAGCTTCACGAGTGAACAAGTTGAAATTTCATTGTTCTGTGCTCAACATTTTATTGGCTGAAGTTAAAAATGTTGGAATCTATTGTCCCCGTTCTGCTTTGTGATCGGTTAACTTTGTCTGGGTGACCCCGGTAACAGTAGCCGCACTGTAAGGAGGATCAAATTCTCTATCTTCTCATTCTTCTCACAAGCTGACACAGCAGAGGTAGTTCATTCTTTCTTTCTTCAATTTTTTTTAAATTTTTTGAGGTAAGAAAAATAGGGGGTCCATTGACCCGGTCCAAAATGGTGGTCCATGGACCCAGTCAAAAAGGGGGGTCCTTGGAACAGGGGTCCATGTTTTGTCCTTACCCAGGAAATTCACACATAAACTGAGTTTGCAGAGTAAATACTGACTTCCAAAAATATAAACATAATCTATAAAGATCTCAGCACTTTGTACAGAACTGTTTTTTTTTTTTTTTTTCCTAAACCCTAATTTTTTTTCTTTTAATCAACTCAATGTATGTTGAAAAGTATAATAGTGAAATATTTCTTGTTTTTAACATCGCGTTAGTGAGTTATAGAGATTTGAATTTACAAAATGCTAATTAGATGACGTCAAATGCAGACTTTACCATTATTACTACTTTAATTTACAATACGCAGTTCACAGCTTAAAGATAATAAATTTAAGAAATACTTATAAAAACTGTTTATAGTCAATTGATTTATAAAAAAAGTATTACTTGGAGGTGGAAACAAGTAGTTGTATAATAAACGAGTCTGCATTTGACGTCATCTAGTAATTAGCATTTAGTAAATTCAAATCTCTATAACTCATTAACACGACATTAAAAACAAGAAATATTTCACTATTCGACTTTTCAACGTACATTGAGTTGATTAATAGAAAAAAAATTGGGGTTTAGCTGCACTTTAATAATTTAATAATAATAATAATAATAACATAATATTTATACTGTACAGGATAACCCCGTCAGTGTAAAAACATTAGTATCAAAGGGGGTCCTGATTATTCTTGTTAACACATGCATTTTTTTTATCTAGGGATCACCTCAATTGGTGGATTTGACAGTAAGTGTTGGAGCTTGTGTGGCAGTATTTGAGTTTGTCACAAATGAAGCTTGCAAGAGACCCCCTACAGTGCCTGAGATACCTTGTTCATTATATAATGATCGCGACCATGCACGGAGGGATCTTACGCCTTTGATAAAACTAAAAGGTAATTACTTGAAGGGCTTACATTGTAAATAAAACTGTTGTACAGTGCATATCAATTAAATCATTTTTTTGGGCAAACAGAAAAAAACATATTTCTGTACTTATTTTTTAAGCAAAAAAATTAAATGTTAATGATATTATTTTGATTGTTTTCTTCTAACAGCTGAACCACCTCAAACAAAGCAATACTGATTTTCTTTCTTCTCTTTTTAACCTGAAACAAACGAAATCAATCAAACATCAGCTCCTTTTTTGTAATATTGCTTGTATATGTCGTGGGTTTAAATTATTTTTGGTTAAAATTATTTCAAACTAGGTTAATTTTTATTTTCCTTTCTCGGAGATTACATGTATGTTAATAAATCTGGGACAAAGGAAAATAAAAATTAACCTAGTTTGAAATAATTTTTAACGTAAAATAATTTTAACCTACAACATATATGTAATTATTAATCCTGAGGATAGTTCTTTGTATTTAAGATGTATGCCTAAAAAAAAAAACTTTAAGAGTGAGATTTGTGATCCTTGCAGTGTGCTCTCAACTTTAGCAGTTGAAAAAGCAACCTGAAAAAAATTCAGGCTTGAACGGGATTCGAACCCATGACCTTGTGATACCGGTGCAATGCTCTATCCACTGACCAAGCCATATGGATAGATGGTCAATTGTGAGTTCGTAACATACCCGATGATAGTGAATATATATGAATGTGAATATATGAAAACATATATTTGAACTGCGGATAGATATGAGTGAGATTTGTGATCCTTGCAGTGTACTCTCAACTTAATCCTCTATCAGTGGATAGAGCATTGCACTGGTATCGCAAGGTCATGGGTTCGAATCCCGTTCAAGCCTGAATTTTTTTCAGGTTGCTTTTTCAACTGCTTAAGTTGAGAGCACACTGCGAGGATCACAAATCTCACTCATATCTAATGATTTTCATATATTAACATTCATAAAAAACTTTAAGTAACAAATAAACAAGATGCCAAGAGGCATTCACGCGGGATGTTTTGTTCAATGTAAGCATTAACTTTGAATGGCTACCCACAGTTACAATCTGTTTATACTTACAAACAAGAAGCTGTACACAGCTTGATCGCCAACTGAGACAAGCAGGACCATGAATGCACATGCGCAATCTAGAGATGTCCCGCGGGATATGGGAAACTTTCAAAAACGTGGCGATTTGGGATGACAAGGAAGTATAATCAACCAAAACTTCAACACTCTGTGCCACAGGCATCCCGTGCCGAACGCCGAACGCCGAACGTGGGTTCGGCTATAACACGGGCGTAGAGTGAGGGTCGGACACCTTTTTGAGACTTATATAACGTAATGTCGACACTTAGAATTTTATTTTCAATAAATTTTTAAGTGTAAAAAAGAAAATCTAAAATCACCACTCAGGATTGAACCTGTGACCTCAGCTAGGCTTAGGCTTACATAGCCTACCGTACCACTGTACCACCTAGCTTCTCGGGTTGCTTAGTCCTAAATTTAACTATATAAACTGCTACCCCTAACATCAACTGAAAGCTAACTGGTTACTCCGTTATATAAGTCTCAATAAGGTGTCCGACCCTCCCTCTACGCCCATGGTAAAGTGTTTTCCGCCGAACGTCTGTCAGCGGTTTATCTTGTGAAACATGTGCTTCACCATGGCGAATTGTTATTTCGAGCAGGTATATAAAGTCTTGTACTACCAATAAAACAACATTTAACCTGTAATTCTAGTAACCTCACATATATGATCGAACTGGTAAAAAATATAAAAAAAAAACAGTACATAGGGGAAACCAAACGCACGATTCGTGAACGCTTCACAAACACAGAACACAGACAAGGGACAAACAACCCACATCACACCAACTCCACAGCAGCGGCCCCTTCACATTTCAACTTACCAGGTCACTCTTCCGCGGACATGAGACTCATCCCGCCTGAACTGCAGCCTACCATCAATGCTTCCCGTCGAAAAGCACGCGAGGCCTTTTTAATTCATAGAGGGAACACTTTATCACCAGAAGGCATTAACCGAAGGAACGAACGCTGAACTCATACACTATAAATTATATTATTTTTATCTTATGTTTACAAGTGCGCTGTCTACATGTCATGTATTAGCCAATCATTTATAACCATGTATTTTTCAAATTTTAGGAGCCGTTACAATGTTTTCTCATCGCCGAGAATACAGCGACATATCTGGGACCTTCTTACGGTCCAGAGCGCTAAATTTGAAAAGCTTCCGTCTGACAAAAGAGCCAAATTACAAAGAAAATTGAGGAAAATGGTGAAACAAGGTGTATGTTTTACTCCATAACAAAAAAAAAACTAAGTACTTTGGCGGTTAGGTTCACCCTGGCTTTTTCAGAAGAGGTGTTAAGGAATCATTTAAGGAGGCTCGAAAGGGTTTTCAGCTGCGTGCGCGCGCGAAGTGCACTCGTCATGCTTTGACGCATACGTCAGCTGATTTTCCTATCAAAAAGTAGCGCGCGCAGCTCACCGGAAATAAAAATACTGCGTAAAATCGCGCGAACCGGAAATAAATCGTGCATAAAATATTCCTCTTTATCTCAAAACTTTGCACGGTGACCTATGTTGAAATTTTTCATGCAAGTAGCATTCAACTTTATCTAACATTTGAGACATTTTGGAAAAAAACTGTACAGTGGAATTTTTTTAAATCTTTAAAAGGCCTTTTTCGATTTATCTCGATTTCCACAATACAGATTTTTTTCAAATTTACACAGGAGGTGAGGAATATTGCAAACTTTTAAAAACGCTTATAAAAAACATAGGTTACCGAGTTAGTTTTAAAGATAGATTTAAAAAACTTACTTTTGAGGGGTATCTCTTTGGAGGGTTATAGTTACCATGACAACAGATATGACATCATAAATGGTCTTGAAGGAAACTTTAACAACCATGTCATAAGCTTATCTACAATTTGTTTCATAGACTAAAACCATAAAATTTTAATGTGTAATTCTTTTGACATGTACATAAGCTGTAAGAAACCCTTTCGAGCCTCCTTAAGACCCTTTTTATTTGCCAGAGATTTGGACAACTACTATCGAATCGCGTTCTAAAATTAGTTTTTTTCGCTGATTTCAGTATGGAAAAAAACACGGCATTGATATTCAGGATGGTCTTTTTCTTAAGAAAGGACTTGCTAACTAAGGTTCACCCTGGAAATGTTAGCGTCGTGTCTAAACAAAAGATTGGCAAAGTTTGGATTTAATACGATGCGTGGAAATAGTGTCAAAGCGCTATTTTCTAGAAGGTGTTCCGTAAACTAAAAATGGCGCTCCAAAATGTCTTCCTACGAACTCCCACGAGACCGGCAAACGGATTCAAATTTTTAAAAATAATTATCTCAACACAAACAATGTTCCCTCAGTCGTGAGAGGCGGGCGCTTGCTTTTTGCTTGTTCAAGTTAGGATTTCAAAGAGAAGCTATCATTTATTTTACATTTCTCATTGTCCGGCAAATAGAAAGGCCTATATTATTTTTTAAAACATTGTTATAACGCAATAGTTTGATAAAAAATTTCGGTCTTCGAGCCTCTTCAGTCGTCCGCCATATTAAAGTTCTGTAAACGAACGAACAAGGGAGTGACCCGCGCATCGGGCTCGTTATTTCGTTCGGCGTTCGGCGTTCGGCGTTCGGCGTTCGGCGTTCGGCGTTCGGCGTTCGGCGTTCGGCGTTCGGCGTTCGGCGTTCGGCGTTCGGCGTTCGGCGTTCGGCGCTCGGCGTTCGGCGCTCGGCGTTCGCCGTTCGCCGTTCGGCGTTCGGCATTGGGCAAATTACCCCTGCCTGTTGGCAAATTGGTAGTGCACAAATTTGCAATCGGGCTGTAATGCGCGTGCGTAATCCATCAAACGCAGCCAAGCGTAACGACAAGAAGAATTCTGTCAACTCGTCAGCTGGCATCTCGGCTAGCTTCAAAGCTTTCTTGATATACTTACCAGCAAAAATTAAATTCTAGTGGCAGATAAATTTTGAAATCTTGATTGCTTACTCTTTAGTTGTAATTCAGTTATTAGTATGATTTCACGTAACGAAAAATTTGATGCTAATTTGAACAAGAATATGCAAATTGCCGAAATTGACGTTTACCACTTATCCGTGCAATCGTGAACTTTATCCTAAAACCACATGTTAAGTTGTGTTTCGTAAAACCAGTTTATTTGAAACCGTTTAGCAATATATCACACAGTCAAAGGGACGTGCGAAACTAATGTGAAATTTCGTTGTTTTGTGCCTTAAAATGCACCTTACATAGTGCGTTAGTCTATGTGGCAAAAGTTATGGCTGATATCACAGATTCAAATGCAAGATGTTGACGTGTTGCAAATTCTCGCACTGACGAGAGAGTCAGAAGCCGAGTTTGCTCTTTACTCTCCTTGTCCATGCTGGATACACTGCTTTTAAAGCTGAATGGTGCTGCAGTAGTGACCAACTTTCAGTTCCCCATACAATATTATATTTTGTCATCATAATGTTGGGAAAAAAATTCCAACATGGTGAACAAATAAATAAATAAATAAACAATGGCCATGATTAATTAAAGTCACGGGCAATTGATATTTCAACGGCATATTTGACAGTTGGATCATTAGCATATTATTTGATTCATTAGCATCAAATTTTTCGTTATGTGAAATCATACTATTAATTCAATAGGCCATTTCCGAGTTACGTTATGCCTCGTTGTCAAAGCGAGGCTAGGTGCACAACCTTTCATATGGAAATAAATGGCGTTTTGAATCGATGGAATATTATTCGAGTTATGAATTCTCAAAGGTACATGTACATCTTTAGAATGAAACGGTCCGATTTATGACCATTTCTCATCCGTGCGCTAAATCGGGCAGACAAATCGTCACTTAATATATAAAATCGTCCATTACAAAAATACAGCTTCAAACGACTAGTTCTATATATAACAATAAAATAACTTTCGCACTACATTGAGAAAGGTGCAACAAGAAAGAATAATTTCTTCACAGTAAATTTTGATCACATTCTAGGCAACGAGATCAGCTAACCGATCGAATTTCACTTGAACGGCTAAAGAATTATTTTGAACTTCAGATGTGCTGATGAGGCCATTAACAAAAAAAGGAAAAAAATAATAAATTGGCCACCATTTATGAATAAGGGCTATAGAATTTACCCTCCTAAGTGTGCCAAAAAAACAAATTAAAATTCAATAAAAATCTCAAATTCATTAATTTATAAAAACAAAGTGATGGTACCATTCAAACGTACTGCCGGAAAGGTTTCATTTGAATGGTCACACCATGGGATTTCGTGGACAGACGCAAATGTTAGAACTACACTACATGTCTCCATAATTGACAATGGGAGGGAAAGGGTTAAAGAAGGCTTAAGCCAGCATAAATTCTGGACAGGACGTGCTTCATTCTTATGTACTCAACGTTTTTATTGTTTTGATGCAGGTGGCTACGAGGTTGCTTCTTCAATTCCAGACTTTGACTTTCACATAAATGTTTGCAGAGGAATAACTGCTGAAACCAACGGCCACACTCAGGGCTGCCCAACAAACAGTTCAATGTGTAGGGTCAACACCAAACTTGCAAACCAAGAGGATGTTGGAAACATTAACTTTGCGAGCAAACTTGCCTTCTCCTCAACTTATGACATTATCCTTGTTTATAACACAACCAGGAAAGTCAGTGGCTGCTCATTAAACAATCCAGTGACGACCATAACTTTCAGGTGCCCCAAAGAAATGGTAAGCTACATTTATTTAATGTACAATTACGTGCATGTAGGAAATGGCAGACTTCAAATACCAGTACTTTAAATAAATGCTGGGGGCAATTAATTAAGTACATGTAATGATTCGCATAAGGCCTGGTTCAAACGTCGAACTTCACATGTGCCGAATCTAATGCAAATGAGCAATATCCATTGTTCTTGCTCATTTGCATTAGGTTCGGCACATGTGAAGTTCGACGTTTGAACCGGGCTGCCGGCCTAAGAATGAAAGTGCTCACGGCAATGCAAGATGGAATATCAACTTTTTTTATTGTTACATGTACAACTAATGATCTCATTGGTTTAGACTCAAAGACCGCGCTAAAAGTTAAAGGGAACCTCCATTGTTATAACAAATTGACGTTAAATTGTTGGAAATAAAGTCTAAATTAAAATTTTTAAACAGGTGCAAATATAATTTTAGTGTTGAAAATATGGATACGATAATCACCTATTTTCGCTTTTAAATTTCCTGCGCGCCGCCTTTTTAAATATTTATGACGTGTTATGGTTGTCTAATTGTTGCATACAAAAGAACTTTGATTCTTAACAATAGTGGCAACCATAACACGTCATAAATATTCAAAATGGCGGCGTGCAGGAAATTTAAATTAAAAAAGTGAAAATAGGCGATATTTACGAAAAACCTTAGATAACAACGGCCTGGACCACCTCGGACGCCTTATTGAGACTTATATGATGGAGTAACTGGTTAGCTTGCAGTTGAGATTGGGGTTAGCAGTTTATATAGTTAAATTTAGGCCTAAACAACCCGAGAAGCTAGGTGGTACAGTGGTACTGTAGGCTATGTAAGCCTAAGCCTAGCTGAGGTCACAGGTTCAATCCTGAGTGGGGATTTTAGATTTTCTTTTTTACACTTAAAATTTATTGAAAATAAAATTCTAAGTGTCGACATTACGTTATATAATAGGCCATTTCCGAGTTGCCTTTAGCCTCTCTATCAAAGCGAGGCTAGGTGCGAAACCTTTCATATGAAAATGAGTTTTCATTCACATGCAAATAAAACTTATTTGCATGTCAATGAAAACTCATTTTCATATAAAAGCTTTCGCATCTAGCCTCGCTTTGATAGAGAGGCTAAAGGCAACTCGGAAATGGCTTATTCTCAAGTGTCCGAGGTGGTCCAGACCATTGTTACCTAAGGTCTTCCGATATTTACATGTATATCCATTGTATTTGTACACTAAAATTATATTTGCACCTGTTCTTTTAAAAATTTTAAATTTCGACTTTATTGCCAACAATTTAACGTCAATTTGTTCTGACAATGGAGGTTCCCTTTAAGGTTCAAGGTGCATTTTGTCTGATTTTTTAGAGGGTTTCAAGTGATTTGAGAGCCAATCGCACAACATACAATTTTTAAAATAAATTATATTTGGGGAACTTCATCAAAAAAGCAAAATTATTAGCTATTGTCTTCTGCCATTCTGATTGATTAAGCAAGAACATTTCCTAAAATTTATTTGACGCAAATGGATTTTCTTTATTTTTACACTGAAATATGAATCATGAAATATGAACCAACAGCTCCTCCCCTTTTCTTGACACTTGTTTTGGACTTTGTTATGCCACCCTGTACTAACAGGTTGAACTTGTTTTCAGACTGATAAAGGTCCAGTTTTAACTGCGGCAGGTGACTGCAGGTTTGAAGTTCTCTGGGAAACAGACTTTGCCTGCCCTGAGACCAACATTATGTCTACAAATAGCACTAGTTGTGTGTTAGAAAATCAATTTGTCAGATTTGACTTGACTAAACTCACAGCTGCCAAACTTGATAACTACAAGATTGGTTACGATGTTATGGAGCAAGGAAAAAAGACACATTATATTATTTATATGAATGTTTGCAAATCTCTTGGTTTTGCTTGTGGATCTAGAGGTATGTAGTGCAGTCTACATGATGTAATAACCTTACTTACCGTGGCTCCTTATAGTTTTATATAGCCACGCACACATGTTTGATGACTCAAGCTTTTATTGTATTGTTCCAGAAAATACCCATACTCATAATATTTGTGACCTCTCACGCGACAACCATACTAACGGCTATCCGTTCGAGCCGTTCAAGCCGTTCGCTTGCCGTTCATCAGCCGTTCACGAACGGTAGGAGGCTGTTCGAACGGCTGTGATTAGCCGTTCAAAAAAAATAAACACCTGTTCGAACGACTAGGGTTATCCGTTCATTCAAAATATTCAGCCGTTCGATCGGCTTCTGCTAGCTGTTCAAAAAAAATCTCCACCCATTTGAACCGCTAGGGCTGTCCGTTCGGAAAATATATTCAGCCGTTTGAACAGCTGATGTTAGTATCCATTTAGAAAAAAACGAACAGCTACGCTTATCCGTTCACAAACGATTAAAAAGATTTCCAGCCATTTTAACGACTATCAAGAGAGCTCCAGTCTTTTGGCCGTTGACTTAGCATTTAATTTATTTGCTCACCACGCAATTTGCATACAAAAGTAATTTGAAACCTTTCTCGCTATTCACAGAATTATAACACTCATTCAAAAGAGAAACACCTTCACATTAGTCATTCTATTGCCGGAACGATACTTAGAAAGGAAAGCAGAGAGTTTAGAAAAGCTTAATCTTAATTTTGTCCAGCGAAGCTACAAAAACAACTCATTAAACTCATCACCCATAGATGAGCTTGAGGGGTAGGTGCCGCATGGTGTGGGGGCATGCTGCTAGCAAACTTTCCCGGCACGAAGAGGTATCCATGGCAACCCTGACACAGCCCACCACCAGGCACCCGTCACACTGAGAAATTCAGTGGAAACCAGATACTCACCTGTGACCCATACTTACCAGCCGGGAGGGAGGGTAGGGAGGGAGGGTAGGGAGGGAGGGTAGGGAGGGAGGGTAGGGAGCAAAGCTTGAGAGGGAATTTGCAATGCAAATTAAAGGCAAAAACACGAGAATAATAGCAAGCAAGCAAGCAAGCAAAACTGAACACGTGAAGGCTGAGATCGCTCCCGCAAAGGCACCTGGACCGCACCATGTGACTTGATGGCAGATAGCCGCTGACCAGCTACGAAACTTAAATGCCGCTGCCATGGATTCGAGTTTAACTTTGCCTAAACTGCTTTTAGCCACAATTAATTGCATTGAAGTGATCGCGCAATTGGCTGTCAAAAAGTGTGTTGCGTTACCACTGTTTTGTATGCAAATTTTTGCAAAACGCAAAGTTTAATATGCTTCAGTTATGTTAGTACAGTGCCCAAACAGAAAAAATCGGATGGTTTCATCGTCCTGAACAAAGTGCTCGGTAAATGTAAACGTTTTTAAACAAGCAATTTACTTGAAGAGTTTTGATTTTAAGATTGAAAAAGACTCGGGTTTTGATTTTCGGCAACGGGGCGAAAATGACCCAAACATGACCCAAAAATCATTTTGGTTTTGCATGCGTGGAGTTGTCAGAAAACTCTGATCTTCAACCCGTTTTCGACCGCCTTTGTTTGGGTGTTTGCCACACTAGCTATTGTTTTGTATAACCGTTTGTCTTCTTTAAAATTCGGATAATTTTTTTTTTCGTGGGCAAATAAACTTGCCGATATTGACATCTTATCATTTCTAAATCTCCTGATCCCCTTCTTTCAAATTTCTTCGGGACTTTATATCCCTTTGCGTGTTTGATTGTTCGCTCAAAATAACTATTTTTCGATAGCCGTTTGCAGCCAGCCGTTCAAAATTTGTCTTCTGCTGTTTAGTCGTTCAGCGGTTCAGCGCGAGCCTTCGAAAAAATTCTTTAGCCGTTCAGCCGTTCAGCCGTTCACAGCCAGCTGTTGGGAATAATTATTTTGCCGTTCAGCCGTTCACCGCAAGCCGTTCGAAATTTTTCTTCTGCCGTTCAGCCGTTCAAATTTTTTCCTCAGCTGTTCAGCCGTTCAACTTCATCCGTTCAAAATTTTTTCTCAGCCGTTCAGCTGTTCATGGTAGCCGTTTTAAACGGCTCGGCCACCCGTCCCCCCTCGGAATTTCCAGTGACCTTCCTTGGGGGTGGGGGAGTATGGATATTTCCTGGTAGGTTTTTCTAATATTTTATGAAGTCAGCAAAGGAAAAGGAAGCAAATTTAACAACAGCAGATTTTCTAACATTTCCTTCGGTGAATTTTTCTAAAACTAAAATTTGAGAAATTTACGCTTCCTTTCACATATTTTTTTCAGAAAAAATCACAGGTCGGAGTAATTTGGTTATAATAAATATTAAAATATTTAAGCGTACTAAATTTTGTGATATTGGGAA
This sequence comes from Dendrophyllia cribrosa, assembly GCA_024195265.1. Taxonomy (NCBI): domain Eukaryota; kingdom Metazoa; phylum Cnidaria; class Anthozoa; order Scleractinia; family Dendrophylliidae; genus Dendrophyllia; species Dendrophyllia cribrosa. The sequence continues at coordinate 33,921,525 of JAJLRJ010000004.1, read as the reverse complement.
AACTACATGATGAATGAGCCCATGGTTTATTAAAAAAAAAATGAAATATTAATTAATAGAATTTAGGTCAAATTTAGGTACAGTTTTTTATGGTGGTCGGCTTGGTGTGGCTACTAGTGGTGTGTGAGAAATGCAGTTTATTCAACTGCGCCACCTTAAAAATTAAAAGTTTGACATTTAAGGGATTAATACTGTGTGATATTTTTGTTTTATTTGACAGGTACCAAGTCTACAGTCTGCCAGGAAAAGCAAGATGGAGCAATAAGAAAGTCGTTGGGAGATATATCAAAACAAACCCTGCGGTATGCGGACAGACAATTAACACTGACCTACGAGCATGGTGAAAAATGTGGCTCTGGGCTCAACAGAACCACCATCGTCATGTTTATATGTGACTATCATGTTGATAAAGGACAGCCTGTTTTTAATAGTGAGAACTACTGTTTTTACTATTTTAATTGGAAAACAAAGTATGCTTGTCCACCCAGTCGTCGCACTGGTACACGCTGTCGAGTGGAGAGCCCTTCTGGTTTGCGCTATGATCTCTCCGAGCTTGTACGCATGGAGGATAATTTCAACTGGATTGCCCTGGATGGAGAAACAAGTAGCTCTGATAGGAAGATATTCATCAATGTCTGCGGTCAGCTAACATTTAATAACCAAACACGGCAATGCGACAGAGCTGCTGCCATTTGCATGTTTGAAAAAAGCACAGGGAAAGTGGTTAGTCTAGGGAGATACACAGATCCGCCAACTTTAAATCAGGACAACTCCATCAAACTAGTGTATACAGAAGGTAGTGAATGCAAGAAGGACCACACAGGGAAGAGCATAAAAATAAATTCAACAATTACGTTTGTTTGTCGACCTGGAGATTTGGAAAGTCCTCCTGTTCTTGTCACTCATACTCAGGATAACTGTCATTATCAATTCATGTGGGAATCAGGTATACATGTACATATTGAGGGGGGGAGGGGGGAGAGGGGGGCACCCATATAATCAAAGGCTCCTGTGAGCCAACCCATGAATAGGAATTCCTTATGCGTAATGCAATATTGTGGTAAGCTTATAGATGGAATGTGCAAATGCTGTACATGCTCATTGAAATAAGCTCGGAAGGAGTAGCGGCGACTACTGTTGCAAATATATAATGATGTACTGTAATATAGAATTTTTTTATGTTTGTATAGAAACATATCTTATCTATTTAAATATTTCTATGTATTTTTAGCCCATTTAAATTTTATATATTTTTTATTGTTTTTTTTTGTTATGGTGTCCCCAATTAGCTTCATAGCTAAATGTCATCGACACTTTAATAAAGTGTATGTATGTATGTATGTATGTTTGTCTGTCTGTCTGTCTGTCTGTCTGTCTGTCTGTCTGTATGTATGTATGTATGTATGTATGTATGTATGTATGTATGTATGTATGTATGTATGTATGTATGTACTGACACGGTCCGATATTTTTTAAAATGAAACATAACTTTTACGAACGCAAAAAAGAAAAAGGTCCCGGGCAAGATTCGAACTTGGGTTGTCTGACTGTTGTTACATAATGTGTCTTGTGTCTCTGTTGAAAAATAAATGTCAAGTCTGCAGATCGGTTTTAATGTTCCATTAAATGACTTCAAATACAAAACATCAGAGTAGCGCTTTTAAAATGTCCCCTTTTTCGGCAATAGACTATTCCTTTGCTGCGAAAGCCTTACATGCTGGTCAGTGGAATTACTAAGAAAAGTTTGCAGCTGATGGAAGTTGTGAGCGAGCGAGCGAGCAATCGAGCGAGCAAGCAATCGAGCGAGCGAGCGAGTGAGTGAAATTTTCCTCGTCAGCAATAACCCATTCATTACGCTTCCCATATTCACAAGTTAAAAATGTCAGAAATTGGTAAAAAAAAAAAACCCTGAAAGGTACTAAAATCTTGTTTTGTGGGGGTGTGACTGAAATTCACTAAGAGGTACCAATTCTAAAACGACATTGTCAAATTGTGCCATATTTTTGGCTCAGTACCCTAAACGGTATTGCCATAATTTTAATGGTGGTCATTTTAGATTTTAGTTCCCTAAGCAGTACCATTATCTATGCTGTACAGTTGTACATGAAGCTTCTTGAGACATGTCTAGGCTTGAACTCTTGCTGAAATGCCAAATGCTATGTACAGACCTCAAGAAATCCTTTCAATGTTCATAAGATCTCAGAGGGTCATTGATTAATTTTACGAATTCAAAATCGTTGTTATTTTGAATTTAAAATATTTGCAACAGTTCACAGTTTTTGTAATACCTCCTTGCAAGAGTTTCTCATAAACAACATATATTCTATTAAAAATGATACATCACTCAGGCATTATTAATTAATGTTTGCTTTAAATTACTTAGCCGCGGCCTGTTCTCTGGGTTTAAATCGTGGAGAAGACTGCAAGGTAGAAGATGCAGATGCTGGCTATGTGTTTGACCTAAATCCTTTGGCTACACATACTTGGAACAAATTAGATTTTTACTCTGTTACTGTAAATCTTTCACAGTACAGTTATCAGCTGAAGGTAAGGCTTTGGTTAAAATAATTAAAGTAAACTGATGTAATGTATCAAACATACATAGATGGGTTATTTAACCCTTTCACTCCCAAGAGTGCCAAGCATCAAAATTCAAGAAAAATCCCAAATTTCATTTTGTAAAATATTGGAAAACAAATGGTACAATGCAAAAGTACTGCCGAAGAGGTTTCATTTGAATGGTTACACCATAGGATTTCGTCAACAGACTCAAAAGTTAGAACTACACAACATGTCTTCATAATCGACTCTGGGACATCGTGTTTTCATGATTATAGTCGGGAGCTTGCTTAAAGCTTACTTAATTATCTTGAAATTGGAAGAAACCATCACCAAAAGAGATAGAAGCAAACAAATACTGGTACAGTGTATGAGCTTTTAAAACAGACAAACTAACGGCTACGAAATTTGATGAACTGTAATCCACTTCGATCCTTGCAATCCTGCACTTTATCTCCAAACTACTGCTTTTGTTTTGCTATTTTTATATCCAACCAAGTTGTATATTTGGTAGCATTTGGTGATATATAACATAGAAATAAGCTACAATGTAAGCGAAATTTTGCTTTTTCGGCGGCACATTGTCCGTTTAAGTTTCAAAGTTGCAGCCTATTATGCTGAATTAGATGAAGAACTTTGCAACACTAAAAATCCAAAAATTACAATTATTACAATTCAGATATAACATGAGGAAGAGGGTTTCATCAGGATAAGTGGCGGGTTGAAAAAATAAGGCACAGCTGAGACTTTGACGTGTTTGTATACCTGATGAAACACTGTTTTGAGTGTTTGATATCGCTTCTCATTCAAACTGATTGTTAAGGTTGCCCGTGTACCTTCAGATTGGAAATTTATTGAAATTTTCTTTTTGGCGTCAAAATGAAGTTTACAGAATGAACTTTCATCCAAAAAAAATTATCGAAAAATAGTGAAAATTGACGGAGAAATGACGGTGTAACTTTTGTGGGCGGAGTTTGTTTATGAAGCGATATGTTTTTCTAAGCGCTGTTTTCTCAAAGCTAATTTTTCACTTGTAGGGGACACTTTAAAGAGCTACAACTCAAAGGGAATTTGTTCGATTTTCCTCAAATTTGGACAGAAGCTAGGCTAACATATAATCAACAAAAACATTTCGGCGAATTTCTTATTTCCGAAAACTTTTTCGTCAAGAGCCATTTCCTTGCGATAACTCCAATTTTTTTTCTCCCTTTTTCGAAAATATTCTGTAACTTTTCACTGCAATTAAATATGGGAAATCGCCGACACGTTTTTTTAGTGCTTCGTGTTCGGAAACCCGAGAACAAATCAAAATAGCAAAATACAATATTAATCGCTTTGAGTTATAGCGTTTTAAAGCTGATTCGGACGTTCGAATTTAGACGTCGTAAAAATTTTGACAATTCATTTAATTACTAAATGGTTTCCATATTTAGATAGCCGGCTCTATAAGCTTTAATTTGATATCTGGGTTTAGGTATATTAAGTGTAATCTTAAGACGCTAGAGCTGTTATACTGGAGACACCCCCGAAGGTACACTGTAACCTTAAATACGGAGAAAACAAAGAAATAAAATCTCCTCTCCTTTATTGCTGCTTGGCTGACAATTTTCCTTCACACCGCTCATTCGTCCCCTCCACACAATCTGAATGCCAGGAACAGGCTACATCTATCTTCTATCTGCAATTGTTAAATCCAGGTTTGTGGTGGAAGCAACCATACCAAATGCCCTGGTTCCAACATTGGAGCCTGCCAGATAAAAAACAGAGATGCCACATTTCACAAGAAATTGGGCCAACCCAATACCATGCTGTACTACTATGATGGAATGCTGAATCTTACTTATGTAAATGGAGAGCAGTGCCATAATGGTGTTAACCGCACCACTCATATAACATTCCTCTGCAATGCTAAGGCAGTTGATAATGGAATTGGAAAGCCGGAATACGAGAAGGAAGACCACTGTGTTTACAACTTCAGGTGGTTCACAAAATATGCTTGCCTCACAAAGGTTAGTATTTTAATTTAGTCAAATCTATTTCATTGTAGTCTTGACCTTTTTTTTTTTAGTGAATATGCAAAGTATTGAAGAGGTATAACATGGGGATGAAATTTCACTTTATCAGTTGATTGGCTGTTAACATTGAGTCTGCAATACTTAATGGTTACATACCTTACCCACGAGGACGGCATTGGAGGGAGGGCAGGGTGGGGAGTTACATGTAGATGCAAGGGATGGGAGACTGGTGGAGTAAAACACCTAGGAGAGGAGAGGGTTGGTGGACATTGGTCCTGTGATGTGTAGTGGTCACCTGCCTTACCCATGGGGATGGCATTGGAGGGAGGGGAGAGTGGGGAGTTGGTAAAGCAAAACGTCTAGAAAACCGGAGGATCCGAACGTTTTGTATTCACGCCTTGGCTCATAGGAGCCTTTGATTTTAGTATGGCCTAAATATACTACACAGTGGTGAAAAACGAGGTGTTCATATGTTCTGTGGCAAAAACGTTTTTGAAGATAAACAAAGATTTAATTTTTCTCAATTTACAGATAACTGAATGCGTTGCCAGATCTAATTCAGATCAGTACGACTTGACAAGTTTGGTAAAAACAAAAGATAATTGGCAAGTTTATGATAAGAGAGCTGGTGGAACGTTCTACATCAATGTTTGTCGCATGCTAAATATCTATGGTGATGATGACATATCTGGCTGCAGTGGAACTGCTTCAGCTTGCTTGAAGAAAGATGATGGTACCTTTCTTAATCTAGGTTAGTGATAGTGCGTATAGACCTACATGTAGCATAGATGACTATCTTTGCTTGGTCCTAGATGAAGCCAAGGTCAGGGCTCGAGACTAACGTTAGCCAACTAGCCAAAGTCTAGTACAAATTTAGTTTTGGCTAGTGGCATTGCTAGTAAAGAGTACTAATTGGGGACACTTTACAGATCTTATTGGAATTTGGAAGTGTTGGTTTTTGAGGACAGGGAAAAACCAGATTACCCGGAGAAAAACCTCTCGGAGCAAGGATGAGAACCAACAGCAAACTCAACCCACATATGACGCCGGGGCCGGCGTTACACATGTTATTGTCTCCACCGCCTAATCCCCACCCCCACCCCCTGTACTATTCTGGCTTGTGAAAATTTATTTTGGCTAGTGAATTCAAACCTGTCAATAGCCACTTGGCTAGTAAGCTGAAAAGTTAGTCTCAAGCCCTGAAGGTGAAGTGGGCCAGTGGTCCCATGGAGTACTCAGATATATTACTAAAACTGTAGATAAAAGATTGGAGGTTGGAAGTATATGAAAGGGCAGGGATTTCATGAGTTCAAGATTTGTAAAGGAAGGATGGTATATGGAGGGTTACCTTTTCTGTCAAAAAATGGTAGATAAAACAGGGAGAGCCTCCCTGTATAAAACTTTGTTGAGTACCAGCAGAAACCCATAAGTGGGTTGAAACGTGTAACGCACATTCACAGCTTTCTAATATTCATTTTTTGCTTAGTACCACATTTGGAAACCCCTCGGTCCCTAGGGATTGGAAGCAAGCTGTTCTAGCGAATTGATTGGTTAATATTTTTATCTTGATTTTCCAAATATGGGTGTAACAACTTCTTAGCAAATTCAATAATCGGAAGCTTGTTTTGAAGCGTACACGAGACAATTGCACGTTTCAACCCACTTATGGGTTTCTGGTACCAGTACTCCTCTCAGAGAAACCTCTTTATTTTTTTGTTTTCGCTGATCAAGGGTTAATTTTTTCTACTAAAACAATAAAAAAATCCATCTGAATTGTAGGGTGGGCTCTATGCAGAGCATTTATGGCAACAACTAACTATTATGAAATTTCCACGCACTATAGGATCGGTAGCGGATGCACCACGTGTAGATGGTAAGGACATCACAATAACTTACACCAAAGGTGACAAATGTAAGCAGTCTGCAGGAAAGCTATATCAGTCGAAAATCACTTTCATTTGCAAAACAGGATCAATGGTGAGTCAGTCTTGCTATTTCAGTAATTTTATGTACAGTGCATAAAATAATATAAATTATACATATTACATGTATAATGTAATAATGCAATGTAATTATAATGTAATAATAATAATAAAAGTTGTGCCAATACTTAATAAGTAAGTGTAGTCTGTAGTGTTAATCAGTGTATCTATGTTGTAAGCGTGATATGTAAGCTTATCGTAATTATAGTATTGTATTAGTGTTTATCGTTAAAACATGTAACGAGTAGTGTAATACAGCAATAAAATAAATTTAAAAAATAGTTGCGCCAATCCCTTTTCGGGATCATTTTGGCTACAAACGTGTGATGTTCTCTCTTCAGAGCTCGTCTCCTACATTTGTTGAAACTGCAGACAGTGACTGCACGTACAAGTTTCTATGGGAGACAGCAGCTGCTTGTAAGATTAAAAACGTTGTGGGTGATAACTGTGCCGTTAAGGATCCCAAATCTGACACCATCTTTAATCTGATACCTCTGATGAAGAGACAAAACAAAGGCATATACAATGGTACTTTAACAGATAAAGAGGGACAAGGAAAGTTTGAGCTTAATATCTGTGGTGACGTGCCCGAGTGTAAAGGAAAAGACAAAGTTGGTGCCTGTCTGAAAAAGAGTGATGGCACCATGATTGTTCTTGGAAAGTCCAACAAGAAACTGGAATACATTGGTGAAATTCTTACTCTTGTTTATAGGTAAGTTTATCAAATGTTCCAGGGCAAAATCCGTTATTTGCTATACCGGGATTAAAAGGTAAAGGACCATGCTCAACCGTGGTCACTTCTGGAATTGACCGATGCATAATCATGAAAGCGCATCCTATTTTTACTACATTTCAGGGAAGGGACAATTTTGCATCTTTTACACATTACCCGACAAGCTCTGTAGCTTAAATTTTTATCGTGTCAAAACAAAGGTTTTCTATCTATCTCAAGTATCTATCTACTGGACTGTGGGGTATGGGGGGGGGGGGGGGGGGGGGGGGCATGCTCACTGCTTTAATTGACTGATGCATAATTACGAGAGTATGTCCTCTTATTACTACCTTTCAGGGAAGGGGACAATTTTGCATGTAATGGACAGCGGGGGGGGTGGGGTGGGGGGACATGGTCACTGCTGTAATTGACTGATGCATAATCATGAGAGTGCATTCTCTTTTTACTACTTTCAGTTAAGGGGACAATTTAGCATGTACTAGACAGCAGAGGGTGGGGTGGGGTGGGGGTGACATGAGCACTGCTTTAATTGAAGGGCCGAGAGCATAACCAGCCTATGATGAATTTTAGGCCTTTTTATTTTTTCTCGCTTAGATTTGTCCATTTGTGGCATGTGAACTACAAATTGCAGCAAAACATTGTTCAGAATTTTTTTCTGTTGTTTTTTTTCCGTTGTTTACGAGAAATGCAGTGTGCAAAAAAAAAATCAAAGGCTCCTACTGTAACGCAATATTGCGTTAAGCTTATGTTTTTACACTGACGGTTTGATATATTTTTAAATTAAACGTAGTGATTTTTGACGAACGCAAGAAAAAAAGTAAATCATTTTCAAAATGTCCAGTTCGAAAAAAAAAAGGATGCTGAGCGTGAATAGACCTTTCTCGCATTACTGTGAACAAAGGAACCAACTCGAGGCTGGGGTGGACAAAATACAGTGATTTGTATGAAACTGTCCACCCAAGCCTCGACCTCGTTTCATTGTGTGTGCTCACTGGAGTGGAATGCGGGAAAGGTCTATTGAACTCGGGCCCGGCCGAAACAAATCCCGGACCCAACCCACGAGACCATCGAGGACTAATGCGCAATCAAGACTAAGTTTTATTATTTAAAGGTAGATACGCATCTAAACACGTATCTCGATTTGAAAATCCTTTTGGATCGATTTTAATGATGCATTTAGGACTCCAAATGCGAAACATCTTACGGCTGGCCAGCAAGAACTCACTTCCAGCTGCCCAAAGCTGTATTTCAAGTGCCCGACCACGCACAGCAGACCCATCTGCCACTGTCGCAAAGCATGTCGGGAAATCCTACATCAAAACTGAAATGGAGTTCCCTCCCGAAAATTAGAACAATTAGTCTGGAAGCACTTCGGATATCGGGCATTTCGACCACGGCACGGGATGGGAAATGGCCCACAACTCTCAACGCTGCCCCTTTTCTGATCCGAAGTGATTCCAGACTTTCCCGCCGGCTTGTCTTGTTCACCAAGGTCCATTTTTCACCACGAGCGCTAAATGGCGCTTTAGACAGAAGGTACGACAAGAAACAGGACTCGTTTCTTTGAGAGATGCTAGAGACTTAAGGATTTCCGGACTTAATGATGTCTTTCAATCCCTGGATGGGCCTTATACACGTTGGCTTATACACACGCTACAGCCGATGTGTTACCGTAGTGAGCTCACGATAGATAAGCGAGCCAGGCGTCGGTAAATAACGGTACTTTCGTTCAGGTTGTTGGCACTGGTCAGGTGTATTGCGGACGCATATTCTCACGGCCAATCTGCTTTGAAATGGCGTCGAAATTGCGCTCTAAATGTACAGTCATAGCACTGGAGGGCCAGAACTCCGCTTTTTCCAGGTGAAATTAGTCAAATTCCTTAGGGTTAGTGCAAATTCGACAAGGGTTTGTGATATTATTCGCTGTACGATAAAATGAGGCAAATCTGATCGAGAAAAAAATAACAAGGTCTTTAATTCGACATAGGTTGGTTATGCTCTCGCCCCTTCAATTGACTGTTGCATAATCTTGAGAGTGTATCCTCTTATTACTACGTTTCAGGGAAGGAGACAATTTTGCATGTACTGGACAGCAGGTGGGGGGACATGGTCACTGCTGTAATTGATTAATGCATAATCATAAGAGTGCATCCTCTTTTAACTACCTTTCAAGGAAGGGGACAATTTTGCATGTAGTAGACAGTGGGGGGTGGGGGACATTGTCACTGCTGTAATTACCGGATGCATTAAATCATGAAAGTGCATCTTTTTACTACCTTTCAGGGAAGGGGACAATTTCGCAGGTACTGGGCAGCAAAGAGAGGTTAACATCAGATTCTACTGCAATTCAAAAGTGCCATTTGGAAAGCCAGCCTTCGCTGGCCAGCAAGAAAACAAGTACTTATTTGACTTCCAAACCTCATTAGCCTGCTCCGCATCTGCTGTGCAGTGTTTGGTGAAAGGAAAGGACAATCAAATCTATGACTTGACACCCTTGGGACTTATTAGTGGTAAGAGAAAATAGTGAAGTTGATGAAGTTATTCAAGGGGTATGTCACCGATTTTTATTATCAATTTTAAAAGCCAAAAGACATATTTCGTTTACAGGAAACCTGAACATAATGGACCAGTTTTGTTAAACGAACAGTATTCCGCCGTAACAGAGCAGTTTTCAACTAAGTGTCAAAAGTAATTACACATTTGCTTTGGTTTTGCGTTGCTACGCTTTATGATTGGCTAAGAAATCTCGCGCCACTTTCTCGACCAATCAGAAGTAAAACCAAAACCAATCGTGACTTGCTCGCACGCATTTTCCCGCGCTTGGCGCCGCCGACATGTAATTGCTTCGAGCTCTGATTGGTTCATTGGATTGTTTACGACTGCTGTGATTGGTCAGACTTATTACTTTGGTTTTGGTTTTACGACACTCAAATGAAAACTGCTCTAAAAACATGGCTTACTTAATTTCCAAGTTATATCGCTAAATGCCACCAAATTTACAACTAAATTGGACAAAAAGATCATCAAATTTGATTTAGTGACAGGTGGTCAAGAAATCGAAATTGCTATTTTGCTGGAGTTTTGACGGTTGTTTGGCCGGAAAACTCGCTGAAAAACTCAGATTATGGTTTATTCTTTCTTTGAAAATTTACTTAATATATTCCTCTTAGTGTTCTATAAGCATTTCATGTGGGATAAAGGTACCTAATTTGGGGCGGTTTGACCCCAAAACTACAAAATCTCCTTGACATGGTTCCTTTAAAGTACCTTATTATAGGAAATTAACGCTCCTGTAAATTAAGGTCTTTGAAATTAACGCGAATTGGAGGGAAAATTTCTTTCGAATAAAGGAAATTAACGCGAGAAAGGGGGCAAATTTTTAAAATGAAGAAAATTAACGCGATTATTTATGTCTCTAAAGATATTTTGGCTGTAGTACAAAGCAAGAATGACGTATTTTCAAGGATTTACATTGTAAAAGATTGAAAAATAATGTAGAGAAAAGAGGTTATTGTTTCCTAGTTGCTGTATGTGTTCGGGCGGTATCCAGGATTTGGGGTGAAATAAAGGTCTCGGAAATGAACGCTCCAATTAAATAATGTCACGGAAATTAACGCTCACAAAAATTAACGTGACTTAAATTAACGCAAATTTTGAGAATTCGCGTTAATTTCATGGAGCGTTAATTTCCTATAATAAGGTATATAATTATGACATATTTTCCTTTATTTGTTTTTTTTATATCGATTTTTCTTCTCCGTCTCTTTGCCTTCAAAAAACATGAAATTTCACTTCCGGTGAGGTACAAAACCGCACAAGAAAAAAGACTGGGAAGAGTCGGCTGTGACGTCAATACAAAAATGCCAGTTTCACGGTTTCCCGGTTCCTCAGTGTATTTTTTTCGGTGTGCCTTGAGGAAGAAACATGATTCCATTAAGGTGTGTTATCTATGGTTGTAGTAATGCACACCAAAAAAATGGATGAACCAGGAAAATGCAAAACTAGCATTCCTGTATTGACAACACAGCCAATAGGATTTCCTCTACAGAATCAAAAATACACTACATATTACTCTGGGAGTGAAATTATCAATAAATAAACTCCATCAGTTATGATTACTTCTCTTCCAAGGTAACTGGGAGGCTGTTGATACCAGACCTCAAGACAAACACCTTCATTATTACATCAACGTTTGCCGGTCTCTGAATTTGAATTATCCCCAAGAACTAAACAAATGTCCTGGAGGTGCCATTGGCGCTTGTCAGATAGACCACAATGCTGATAAAGGCTTCGACCTCGGCCATGTTCAAAGTAATCCCCAGGTAGCGGGCAATGGAGACTTGACATTACAGTATTCTGGAGGGAGTGAGTGCCATCACCAGTTTAACAGGAGCATTAGAATTGTTTTCTCCTGCTCAAAACAAATGGTAAGATTTAGAGGCTGTTTACATGATACAGGAGCCCATTACCCGGAGCGTGCAACTACCATAAATTCGTGCAACGGCGTTTTTACAAGAAGGTTTATTTTTAGATAAGCCTTTCCCGCGAATTGGTTTCAGAAAGCCAATCACAAGCAATTACATAATTAATAACTATTCACATGTTCACATTCCTGTGTGGTGAATGTCTGATTTCCAGTCGCTATGTGAATATGTGAACAGTTATTAATTATGCAATTAATTGGTTTTCCGAAACCAATTCACGGGAAAGGCTTATCTAAAAATAAACCTACTTGTAAAGTTGCACGCTCCGGGATTATGGGCTTCTGCATGATACTGGTATGACTTGCATACCGGTAGTTCCCTCTTGTGGCTCTGTATTTGTTTACCTGATACCAGCACAAAATATCTTTACGGTACGAGTTCATCCTGGCAGCTGTACCGGATCGAGATTCTCATACCGGTATGAAAACGTCTACCGTCACCATGTCAATGTGGAACGACCACTCGTTTCGGTTTGGAACGGGTAGCACATGTGTAATATTTGTTGTTTTTGTCAATACGGTTATACTCCCTTCATGTAAACGCAGTATGTGTTCATACCAGTACTTCGGTCATTTCGATATGAAACTCATACCAGTATCATGTATTACATGTCCGTGGAAAAAACTCATTTTACTTTCCGAGTGAACACCACGGTTTCTTTAGGAACTAACCCTTTATATTTATGTAATTGACCCCTACAGGGCTCTCCTATCTTTTTGGCTGAATCTCCGGAGTGTGAATACCTATTTACATGGCAAACACCCAGTGCTTGTCCGCTGACAAGAGAGCAGGGGGACCACTGCACGGTGGAAGACAAGCAATATGGTTACATGTTTAACTTGTCCACGCTGTACAATAAAACGAATGATTATGATGTTAGTGTTAGTGGTGCGCCAGGAGTCAGGATCATTCTTAATGTCTGCAACAAGTTGGTTAGCACTCCAAAGGAGTGCACTAAAAACGCGGGTGCATGCATTATTGCAGGTGAGTCATATGTTGCAGATGACTTTGCATGCATGCATACTGGCACAGACAAATTGACCATACATGAAGAGTGTCATCCCCCTTCCTCCCTTCGCTCCCCTCCCCAACCTGAGCTCGTTCCTTCCTTCATTTCGTCACTCTCTACCCCGATCCGTCATTCTTTACCCCGATCCGTCATTCTCTACCTTGATCCGTCATTCTCTACCTTGATCCGTCATTCTCTTCCTTCCTTCCTTCCTTCCTCCCTTCCTTCCTCCCTTCCTCCCTCCCTCCCTCCCTCCCTCCCTCCCTCCCTCCCTCCCTCCCTCCCTCCTCCCTCCCTCCCTCCCTCCCTCCCTCCCTCCCTCCCTCCCTCCCTCCCTCCCTCCCTCCCTTCCTTCCTTCCTTCCTTCCTTCCTTCCTTCCTTTCTTCCTTCCTTCCTTCCTTCCTGTGTGGCTGCCTGCCTACCTGTCTACCTTCTTTTCTTCTTTCCCTCATTCTCTTCCTTCCCTTCCTTCCTCCTTCCTTACTTAACTATATACTACCTACCTACCTCCCTCCCACCCTTTCATTCTTGTCTCCTTCCCCCCCTTTCTCTTGCTATATTTTCCCTCCATTCTCGTTTCTTACTTATTTCTTACAATAAATGGTATCAACCAACTTTTTCAACAGGTGGAAAAAGTAGTGGCACATCTATTGATCCAAGCAACACCGTCACATACTTCAATGGTCAGATTAACATGACTTATGGGAAATCCCCCAGTCCTTCTGTTAACTTCATCTTTGTATGCGAACAAGATACTTCAGGGCTACAAACTGGCCCAACGTGCGAGAAGAAGAGTGAAAAATTGTACGAGTGTCACTGGCCAACTGCATTTGCTTGCAGACCCATGATTAATGTACAGTGTAGTATTCGCAATGAGGACGGCAGCGTTGATGATCAGTATGATTATTCTCCATTGTCCGAGAGTACAAGAAACTGGCAAGCACAAATCACAGGCCAAAATTTGGATGGCGTGTCATACTTTATTAATGTGTGTCGAACAGTGCTATTGAAAGGAGATGCTCAACATTGTCCCCCAACAGCGGGTGTTTGTATGGTTGTTAAAGGGTATGTATACATGATCTCCTTATTTTAGGGACCGTTCATTTTTTATGAGTTGGGGGGGGGGGGGGGGGGGTCTGGTGGGATTTGAAGGAGTATTATTTAAAAATTGAAAGACCCCCACCCTCAGCTTTCCAGTTTTTTCACATTACCCCACTTCCTAAGGGTAACTTTTTTTGGATGACCCCCCCCCCCCCCCCCCCCCCAAAAAAAAAAGAAAAGAAACAAAACAGGTACGTTTATAGCATTGTCTTGGTATCAGTTTTAACTGTTACTTTTTTTAACTGCCAATTAACATAATTATAATAAAATATTTTTTAAAATGTGCTTGTTATGAGATGAATATTTGCAAATGCATAGAAAGTGCTTTTTCCAAATTGAAAGAATGAACAGTCATTTTCGGATGTCCAAGTAATGGCTTGTCCTGAGCGTGTTGTGGCAGGCCTCTCGTCAGCTTCTCAGTTCCTCGTCTGTAGCGATGGTTACAAAGTAGTGACAGGCCTGCACGACTCCCGCTGTTCGCCAATGTGATATTCTCGCCTTTAGAGTTTCGCTCTAACGAGTATGTCTTTAAGCGATTTATCCCTTTTATAGGAGATAATGGGAGGCTCTTTATATATCTCACTCAGCAACGGTTGGTTCTGTATTAAATGCCATTTATCCATAAGGATTTTCTTTAAATTGGACACCGCTGGGTGATATTGTGTAACAAAAGGTAGAATTTTCTTGTACCCTTTTTCCTTCTGTTGAAGAGCCGACTTTCATTTCTGAGAGGACTTTGTGTACCAGAGTATCTGGATACACTCTCAAATTAATGTAGGCGTAATTTGAATTTTCTTATATTCTATTCAAACGTTATTTTTGAAGAGTTAGTTCGAAGCAGCCTGAGTGCCTCACCTTTTATGAAGCCTTTACTGACCCCTGGTGGGTGTCAGGAAGAGGAATGTGTGTATTGAAATGTTTCTGTCGGCTTGTAATGGGTGCGTACGTGGAGGATAGACGTTTCTTTAAATCTATTACCTTTGTAGACGCATGTATCAAAGAAAATAGTTCCTTCCTCTGAGCCGTAAATATAATGGTTTGGTGATATCTGTTAGCCTGTTCAACGAACCCATTTATTTCCTCTATGCTGGTGTTCCACAAAGAGAACACGTCATCAACATATCTTTTCCACACGAGTGGTTTTGTTTCGTTTTGACTTAAGATTTCGGTCTCAACCGCTGTCATGAAAATGTCGGCAAAAGCCACTGCCATTTTCGTTCCCATATAGCGGTACCATGTGTTTGGAGATAATTCTCTCCATTAAACTGAAATGAATTCTCCTGTAGGATAAATCTTAGCATTTCTTTGAGGAAATAGGTTGGGATAGGAGGTCTGTTTCTATGGAAATGTTCGTATGCTTTATACGGTGGTAATGCCTTCCTCCTGCGGTATGTTCGTATACAGACTAGTCACATCCATTGATACAAGGATGGTGTTTTCTTGGACTTTCGTCTTCTCTAGGAAGTTGATAAGGTCTGTTGTATCCGTTTAAGATACAAGGTTTGTAGTTTGGCTATAGGCTGAAGTAGACTGTCTACAGCGTTTCCTTTTAGTAATTCTTCAAATAGGGCAAGTAGTGCATGCATTGAACACCATTAGGCAGCTTTTTATAATGAGGTATTGTACTTAAAGGGGTAATGTCACAGCGATTTTGGTCTTTTTTGCTCCAGTTAGTACTAAACGATTGCCTTGTGCCTTTGGTCTTACACGAATGCTCTTAGAGCATTAAAAATAAAATAACTGATTTCTTGAAGAGAAATTGAAGCACAACCAGATTTAAGTGATTTTTCCAAGATTCATAGCTCGTACAGATTGGCCAATTTTTACAAGTTGCAATCCATTTCCATCCGAGCTATCTGCAACGAAAAACACTTATTTATAGTTTCAGTACACTATCATAACAATAAATTGATAACAAATTTGGAGCATTATTTGTAGGTTTCCATCAATATAAGTATATTTTATGACCTTTCAGTGATGCTAAAAGTAGGTGACATTGCCCCTTTTGAAGTATTATATAACATTAAATTTCTGTGGTTAGTTTTATCCATTACTTTTAATAATAGCAACAAACCGACTCAGATATACGCAAAAAAAAAATCACATTTCACGAGTTAAAGTACTGTTATTTAAACTGAGGTCTTCTACACAAACGTTGGCAACATGTTTTCTTGTTAGTTTGGAACTGTTTTACCACTTAACAGATGTTTATATTTTGTGAATAAAGCAAGAGATTTTCTCTTCAATTTGTTAAAATTCCGTACCAATTTTTACCTCCAAAATTTTGCCCGACCCCCCTCCCTTTATCGTCATTTTTTTGGGACGGCCCCCCCCCCCCCCCTGAAAGCCTTTTTTTTCGCATACCCCACCCCCCAAATCCCACCAGCCCTCCTACTTCATAAAAAATGAACGGTCCCTTAGCTATAGTGGCCCAATTGGCCCTGTTTTGTCGCTCCAAGTCTTGTTTATCTCTACTGGGTATGGGCGTAGACACTGCTAAAACCGTAAGCTGTAACATTGAAAGCTGACGTCACAACATTTCAACAAGTAAAAATCAATCAATCAATTTATTTAAGTGTCAAAGGTTGTTAGCATGCGAGTACTGATTGGGGACACTTTCCAGATCTAATTGGAATCTAAAAGTGTTGGAAGTGTCGCCATTCTCACCTGCAGTCGTCAATCAACCACTGAAGCATAAACAACTGACAAATAACATGCGTCATTACTAAGACCATTGCTAACTCAATTTGGAAAAACTTGATGAAATTATGTCAAAAGTCTCTATGAACTTCTATTTCCTTTTTTTTTGCTTAGGTAAAATCTTGGTTTAATTAGATTTTTTAAGAAAATTATATTTAAAGGACGCGCTAGTTAACCACGTTTTGTGACTGAAAGACGCCTTAATTTGCATTTCACACCCAAAAGGTGTGAAATGGGGGAGGAGCTAAGCCTTTTATGCCGGAACTTCGTGTTTAAAGCGAGCTCCTGGCCATAATCATGAAAACACGATACTTCAGCCGGGACAGTATCCCTTTAAAGGAGCTACAATACAGTATGTCATGGGTATTCTGATATTTTGGGGTCAAAACTGTTCCAAAACAAGAGGCTGCAAGCAGCCTATACTCATGCACATGCGTAAGAAAGTTTTATGATATATTTTAAACATGATAAGAAGATGTCCGACATAGAGAAGAGTTACTCCTTTCATTCAGTCATCATTCCTGCAAACCACGTTGTTTACTATTGAATGTTTTGTAAATAAAGGCTGTACCACAATGAAGCCGGTGATTCTTCTGAGTGTTACATATACCTAACGTGAACATAAGTAATGTAAGTGGGGTTGTAGGAGACGCTGTCGTGACACTTCAGTAACACTGTTTTACCGGAAGTAAGAGTAGCCAAAGTCACCAAACAGGAAGTGTAAATGGCAAAGCTATGAACCGGAATATGCGAGCATAAATTTGCATGCAAAATCGTGACACAAAAAATAATAAAAATAAAAATAATATAAAGAAAGAAAAACGAAGGCCATTTTATAACTCATGCCACTACGCGCATGAGTAATAACTAAGTACCTTTGTCAGACACGAAATATTTATAGAACACTAAGTGGAAAATATCAAGTTAACTTTCGAAGGGAGAATAAACCATAATTTGAGTTTTAGCGAGCTTTTCAAGACACAAGGCCAATTTTTTCAAGTTGCAATCCATTTCCATCTTAGTCATCTGCTGCCCAAGACACCGTCATATTTTTACCGTTAGAGCACTTGTAAAATAAACAAAACTAGACCATTATTTTTGGGTTTCCACTGTTATAAAGATCATGTTGCAGTTTTTGCTTTTCAAAGTTGCACCAAAAATGGTGACAACAGATAGCCCCTTTTATGCAGGACTTGAACATCGACTTTCATCATCAGCTTATGTTGCCTCCATGATTACAGTTTGTCTACAGTGTATTTTGACGCTTTCTGTTGCTTGTAAACGGGCAAATAAACCAGGGTAGTAGAAATGAATCTGGAAATTTGTAAAATTTCTATTCAAAACGTGAATCCCGGGGGGGGGGGGGGGGGGGGGGTACTCCCTATAATGGGCTATACGGGGATGCTCCGCCCGAAAGGGGTACCTTTTTTAGGCTGGAGGTATATGAAAGGGTCGGGATTTCACGAGTCGAAGTATATGAAAGGGTAGGGATTTCACGAAGAATAGGAAAGGGTAGCGAAAACACGAGTTGAAGTATAAAAAACGTAGGGAAAACTGTGATTTAAGTATTATAAAAAGCGCCTTTCAAAATATATTGAACAGACGCACGTAAAGGCTATATGAAAGGGGTACCATTTTCAATGAAAGGTATATGAAAGGGGTACCTTTTCGGTCAAAAACGGTATATGAAAGGGTAAGGGTTTGGACCTCGGGGCGGAGCATCCCCGTACAAAATTTTGTTGAGTACCCCCCCCCGGGCGTGAATATGAACTGATGTATGTTTTTTCTTTTCCTCTTTAGGGGGAAGGCTTATAATCTTGGAAGCATAAAACGAGGACCTCAAAAAGAAGGTAGCAATATTTACTTGATGTATGATGATGGTGATGACTGTGGCTATGGTGGAAAGAAATACTCTTCTCGCATACATATAGAATGTGGAACTACTCAGGTATGGGCTGAAAACCCTTTTGGGAAAAAATGACAGAAAATCTAAGTAGGAACCAAAGGCCCAAGCGCTAAAACAGCCAACCCTACGAGGCTTTAAACTAAAACTATAAGCATATCCTATTCTTTCATTTAAAAAAAAAATTACTGATAAAGTGAGTGAAAAGCAGTGTCAGCCTGGATGACCCACCACGTGCTATACAAAACTTATAAACCCCACAGTACTACCCATGATGAACCATCATCTAACAGGACCCAGGCCCTGTTGCTTTCGTGCGCAGAAATATTAAATTTCAGGCTTATTCGTACTGTTTATTATGCTGTACAAGATAGTTCTAACATTTGAGTCTGTGAATGATGAAATCCTAAAGTGTGACGATTCAAATGAAAGTTCTTGAGCAGTATTTTCCTGTGGTACTGTTTATTATGCTGTACTAGGAGTTTCTAACTTTTGAGTTTATGGATGAAATCCTAAAGTGTGACCATTCAAATGAAAGCTACTGAGAAGTTCATTTCTGTGAAACTGTTTATTATGCTCTGCAAAGTAATTCTGTTTCTTTAGCACCTTGGACTTCAGATCTGCTGGTCTGTGGTTCAAGGCCTGGTATTTGACATCGTGTTGTTTCCTTGGACAAGAAACTTTACTCCACATTGTCTCTCTCCACCCAGGTGTATAAATGGGTACATTGCCAGTGTGTTGTTTCCTTGGACAAGAAACTTTACTCCACATTGTCTCTCTCCACCCAGGTGTATAAATGGGTACATTGCCAGTGTGTTGTTTCCTTGGACAAGAAACTTTACTCCACATTGTCTCTCTCCTCCCAGGTGTATAAATGGGTACATTGCCAGTGTGTTGTTTCCTTAGACAAGAAACTTTACTCCACATTGTCTCTCTCCACCCAGGTGTATAAATGGGTACATTGCCAGTGTGTTGTTTCCTTACACAAGAAACTTTACTCCACATTGTCTCTCTCCTCCCAGGTGTATAAATGGGTACATTGCCAGTGTGTTGTTTCCTTGGACAAGAAACTTTACTCCACATTGTCTCTCTCCTCCCAGGTGTATAAATGGGTACATTGCCAGTGTGTTGTTTCCTTGGACAAGAAACTTTACTCCACATTGTCTCTCTCCTCCCAGGTGTATAAATGGGTACATTGCCAGTGTGTTGTTTCCTTAGACAAGAAACTTTACTCCACATTGTCTCTCTCCACCCAGGTGTATAAATGGGTACATTGCCAGTGTGTTGTTTCCTTAGACAAGAAACTTTACTCCACATTGTCTCTCTCCACCCAGGTGTATAAATTGGCTCTGGCAACAAAATGCTGGGGTAACCCTACGATGGACTAGCATTCCATCCAGGGGGGAGTAGCAATATTCCTATTTGCTTTATGCAACAGGAACCGGTTGAGCTACTGCCATGTGGGCTGCCTGTGGCTCGTGTGCGTCTTTACCTTTTTACCAAGGAAAGCTACTGAGTAGTACTTTGGTTCTATTTGTTGTAATAAAAATGATTTTTGTTTCAGTTTTGAACTAATAGACAGTCCATAAAGTGAAATACAAAAACGGTGTATATTCAACTGAGCATTGCATTTCTCATTTTGCAGGGTTTGCCAGTGTTTGTGAGAAAGTCCCAGCAGACTTGTCAATACGAATTCATGTGGATCACAAGTACAGCATGCCCAGTCAATACTAACAAGGAGGTTGTTTTCGACAGCTGCACCGCCATTAACCCTCAAACAAAAGTGTTGTTTGATCTGAACGCACTGAGGAAGACTAAGGATGACTATGTTGTATATGACAAGAAGAACCGCAGTTATCGTCTGAATGTTTGTGGGCCGCTGGTTAACACGACATGTGAGTAAAAACATAGCCTGCGTGGCAGTGTCCCGCGAGTACAACTCCCTTTCATCGCGTCCAGCCGTTAAAAGTGTTCACTAGGGAGAAGGGAACTGGGGAGGGAAGAAAGGACTCCTGCAATAAAGACCCCCCATTCGTCATTTCTGCGGACGAGGCGCATGTACGTCTCAGAACGCCTCCAGTAGCCTCGCAGCTCTAAACAAGATTGCTTCGCATTGGTTACAGGAAACAATAAAATGTCATTGTGCACCATTGTTTAGTATTTTTTTAGGGTTTGGGTGGCAGCCAATTGGCTTACAATCTTGTAAGAGCTGCGACCTCACCCAATGTCTCACAGGATTGGCTGAGAAAACAATAGAACAAACAACAGAACAATGGACCCTAGCCCTGAAAACAATGCATGTGCATAATACCCAAGTTCAATGAAATTATAGGTTCTAAAGAGGTGCATGGTATCTGCTGCGGACGCTGTCGGCCGCAAAATTCTGATTGGCTTATTCGCGCTGGACTGTAAACATAGTAAATTCGCGCGTTAAGTCAGCCATGCGTAAAAGCGCGTGCCAGTTTCTGATTGGTGAACATATTGACAGTTGACGTAATTCGATTACAAGGAAATCGGTGGGTGGAATGGGAATAGCTCGGTTCTTATAGCAGGCGTTCCTTCCCTTCTCCCCTTCTCCTTTTTTGTGTTCCGCTTTTAACCAATCTAATGATGTGTTTAAACTAGGGCGAAACATGTCTAGCTAATAAAACTACTTCACTTGAAACTACTTTACGAGGTAGTTTCGATCTAAGTCAGACGTAACACGTTAGCGCAAATGTTTAGGGGTGGCGAATGGTACCTTCACAATCGTGGGTCCCGGAAAATTTTGGTCCGGTCTCAAAATCTCGGCAGTTTTTGTTTTAAGTCTCAAAGTCTCGTTTGGCTGGTGCTTTTTCTGTCTCGGAAACTCGGATTTTTTTCCTCAAGGTCTCGGAGTCTCGGATACTTTTGTTAAGCATTTTCATTCTTGATCATCCTTGTTTATCGTTTGATAGGTGATTCGGATATTTTTAGCACTGAGTCTCGGGCTCTTTTTTTTTTCCCGCATTGGGTCTCGGGCCCGGATTTTATAACGTAGCTGCGGTCTGCAGTCTCGGATTTTGAAACAAGGGTCTCGGCGTCTCGGCGAGTCTCGGATTTACCATTCGCCACCCCTATGTTTGTTTGCTTGTTTTTTTTATCCGAACTTGCATTGACATACATGTATGTTCAAACGCTTTGGGACTACTGTCCCTTCATCAGTGAATAGCCGTTAACTGAAAACGCGCATCAGCTATTTAAATAGTTCCAAATGTCGCCATGTCGCAACATTACAGCGCGCACTGAAAAAGTCTAAATAAAACTAAAGTCAATGTTCATGCCGCGTGGTTGAAGAGTTTGACATTTGAAAATCAGTCGACCCTCTGCGCTGCGTCTTTCCGTAGTGACAAGTGTGTGGGGTGACAAGTGTGTGGTGTGACAAGTGATTGTCTAAAACCTGTCATACCTGCCTGTTATACCATATTAGGTATGAAAGTCGAACTCGTAGTGAAATGTAGAGGTCACCATTGGGCGCTTGCCGTGAACAGAATGCACCCTTTTTTAAAACCTCTCCCTACAAGTTTATTAAAATGATGCATGCTATCTAGTTCGAAAAAATAATAGGCTTTCTGCTAGAATCAACTCCATTGTCAATAATAACCCTTTAACCTCCAAGAGTGCCAAAGGTCAAAATCCAAGAAAAATCCCAAATTTGGTTTCGTAATATATTGAAAAACAAATGGTACCATGCAAAAATACTGCTGAAGAGGTTTCATTTGAATGGTCACACCATAGGATTTCATCCACAGACTCACAAGTTAGAACTACAATTAATGGTACCATGCAAAAGTACTGTTAAAGAAGTTTCATTAATTTGAATGGTCGCACCATAGGATTTCATCCACATACTCAAAATTTAGAACTACATGTTTCCATTATTGACTCTGGGAGTGAAAGAGATAACTGGCTGTCAAAATGTCTATTTCGACAATACTCCATGTCTTTATGATAATGTTGATTGTCTTCTATTTCAGCTTGTAATTCAAAGTCTGGTGTTTGCCAAGTTGGGCAAAACGCAGTCTTCAATGCTGGGATGGCCAACAGTCGCCTTCATTTTGACGATGGTGTTTTGTATTTAAACTTGAGCGGCGGGGATGAGTGCCATCACGTGAAGAAGAAGCGGGAAACCATAATTTCCTTTGTGTGCCATTCAGATTACAGCAAAGCGGATTATGGAAAGCCTGTGTTTATTTCTGAGAATGACTGTACATATTATATAATGTGGCACACTTCACTGGTTTGTGAAAGACAGGTGAGTATCCAGGTTGGGAGAATTTTAAAGATATCTCTTAGAATGTACGCATTTCCCACACCTTTCCCTAAGCCTCCTTTAAGAGACATTATCTCAGTAGGAATTCCCCTATTGATCATTTTAAGATCTGTAAAATTTACTAATTTCATATGTAGTTAACTAATCCATGTTAGTAGATAATTTAGTCAATTAATTAATTAATTATTACGGTATATTAGTTTTATTGTAGGAGGGCCATTATGAAAACTACTGGGTGACCAGTAATTAATGTACTCCACCCTCGATAAATAAAGTTATATTATTATTATTATTACATTCTCTATAAGCCGACACCTCTCCTAAGCCGGCACTTTTCTGTGGTCCTGTGGTCCTGTCCACGTACATCTCTTTCAACTCTATTTTTCACACTCTTGCAGTATGAATGTGCAGCTTTTACGAAAATCGGTGGTAGTACAGTCAAGTACAGTCTTGGAAGACTCATGAGATCGGACGCCAACTGGCAGGTAAGTTGACTGACACTTTAACCCTGTGGAAAGTAGGATTAGTTTCTACGCTTCTCTATGACTGGCTTCACAAAGTGTCCTCACCCATAAAAGTTTACTAGAACACACGAAATTCTATCACATATGAAGTAACATGAAAATGACAAACAACTCTGTCAAATATGAAGTACTTTTGAACAATACCTGCCTACATTTCTGGATATAAGTGGAACCCTTCGGAAACGAAGGGCTGTGCCGTGACTAACAAGGAGACGATATTTGCGCTAACGTGTTTCGTCTGGTTAGATCGGAAATACCTCGTGAGGTTTTTTTTTTCATGCTTAGAATAAACACGTTTCTATCATGATTCGTGTAATGCGCCATTTGATGTGAACACTGTTCATAATGAGACATGTTTCATTCGATATCAGGGTGAACATGTTTCGCCCTGGTGTATAGTATCAGTTAATCTTAAGTTAGTCTTCAGTCAGTTACATTGCATCACTTGACACTAACTTTGCACAGGTCACCAACGAGGGAGGCGTTAAGGACTCTCACAGCTATTACGTGAATTTGTGTCGTCCTCTGGTGCCTATGCCAGGCAAGAACTGCCCGGCAGGAGCCTGGGCTTGTGGTATTGGAGACGGTAATCTTCTGGTGAGTGACAAACAGCAGAAGTGAGTGTAGATCCTCACAAATCCTCATATTTTTGATATTAAAGAAATAAAAACGCGCCGAGTGCATTATTGAGTTATATAAGCACGCGGGAATTTTTAAGAACACGAGAAAAGTGCAGAGAAGCACGAGCCAAAGGCGAGTGCTTCTCGCTCGAGTGTTCTTAAAAAT
This sequence comes from Dendrophyllia cribrosa, assembly GCA_024195265.1. Lineage (NCBI taxonomy): Eukaryota > Metazoa > Cnidaria > Anthozoa > Scleractinia > Dendrophylliidae > Dendrophyllia > Dendrophyllia cribrosa. The sequence goes on along the minus strand of JAJLRJ010000004.1, from coordinate 33,897,437 downwards.
TCCAATTGCTTATATAACTCAACAATGCACGAGGAACAAGTTTTTCATTTCCTTTATGAAATATAAACGGTTATAATGAACTTTACGTCACGTGCGTGCTTTATTAAAGGAATAAAAAATACGCGCGGAGTGCATTATTGAGTTACATAAGCATGCAGGAATTTTTAAGAACACGAGAGAAGTGCAGAGAAGCACGAGCCAAAGGCGAGTGCTTCTCGCACTTCTCGAGTGTTCTTAAAAATTCCCAAGTGCTTATATGACTCAACAATGCACGAGGAACAAGTTTTTTTATTTCTTTTATAAAATAAAAACGGTTATAATGAACCTTACGTCATGCGCGTGCTTTATCGAGTTATAATGAACTCAGGTTAACCAATCATGGCGCGCACATTTCCTTGGGCATTTTATAATTTGAAATAAAGAACGTTAGTGTTAATCAACTCTTTTATCTGCTAGGCTGTTGGTTTCATCAATAAACGTTATAATTACATGTATATTATGTCATCATTATCATCATGCACGCAACTGGTATTGTATATGAACGAATATCTTTAGTTTAGTCCGGCAATACGGCTCTTAATTCGACTATTAGAGCGGTTTTCAATTGAGTCTCGAAAGCAGTTTCACGATTGCTTTGGTTTTGCATTGCTACGCTTTGTGATTGGCTAAACAACCTCGTGCTGTTTTTCTAGGCAATCACAGGTAAAACCAAAACCAATCTTCACTTGTCTGCACGCGTTTTCCCGCGCTTGGCGCTCACTACATGTATTTGCTTCGAGTTCTGATTGGTTCATTGTATTGTCTGCGTCTGTTTTGATTGGCCGGAGTTCTGATTGGTTCATTGTATTGTCTGCGTCTGTTTTGATTGGCCGGAGTTCTGATTGGTTCATTGTATTGTCTGCGTCTGTTTTGATTGGCCGGAGTTCTGATTGGTTCATTGTATTGTCTGCGTCTGTTTTGATTGGCCGGAGTTCTGATTGGTTCATTGTATTGTCTGAGTCTGTTTTGATTGGCCGGAGTAGTTACTTTGGTTTTGGTCTTACTTCACTCAATTGAAAAAAGCACTTTAAACAAATGTATGCGTCCAGATGAGCTATCGACTTTCAGCTGATGAACGCTTAATCCGCCATGCTCCCGTCGTTACAGTAGACAAACTACGAGACGTATAAGCAAACTAATACCTTTGTTTGTCCAAGGTCGTCCAAGACGAATAATGCGTCTCTGTTGTAAAAACAGTAGATACAATGTACAAAGATTCTTTTAACTCTACATACTTATCACAACATTATAAGTTTCATATAATTATTTTGTATTTTGTATTAAGGACTTGGGCTATGCAACTAAGCCTCCTACAGCTAGCGAAGGAGAGGTGCAGCTAGTGTACACCGGCAGGACTAAATGTGACCCTAACGATCCTTCGAAAGTCTGGACGCTCCATTTCACGTTTATTTGTACTTATGGCACTTTGGTGAGTTCGATAAGTTACCTTTATTTTCATTCTAACACATTTGCAAACACTGAGGGATATGTCTGCTTTCAATTGTTTAAGTGTCCAAGTAACTGTGAGTAGTACTAACCCCTGAGAAGGATGCTAATCTATCGCGGGATATCCCTCCCCCCCCCCCCCCCCCCCCCCCCCCCCCCATTTGAGAATTCTAGAAGTGGGAATGTAGACAAATATTAATAAATAAAAGCAAAAAAATGAAAATTGTTGTAAGTCAAATGCTGCATCTGCTGTGGCGGATCCAGGCTTGCACTTGTGAGAAGGGAGAGTTTGGGTGTGTGTGTGTGTGTGTGTGTGTGTGTGTGTGTGTGTGTGTGTGTGTGTGTGTGTGTGTGTGTGTGTGTGTGTGGGGGGGGGGGAGAGGAGGTTGAAGAAAGTTCTTGATAGATAGATAGATAGATAGATAGATAATCTTTATTTAAACACGGTAAAAATTCGTCAGCTAAAAATCATTATAATACTAACACAAAGCAATAAACTAATATTAAAAAATATCTATATATGAAGAATTTAATAAATAATAAAAAGCTGCTTTCCACGAATGCCGTGCCTTATAGTTCCTCTTTGAGAAGTCGTTTAAATTGCCCAAGGGACTCAGCTTTCCTTACATTATGAGAAAGGCTGTTCCAGAGCATGGCGCCACTATAACTGAAACTATTTTTATAATAGTTTGTGCGCGGCAATGGAACATTAAGTTTATCCTCAGAGTCCCTTAGGTTGTAACTAATTTCTCGCTTCTCAAATTTAGAACTTAGATAGTTTGGAGCCAACCCATGCAGAGACCTATAAACCATCGTAGCTCTTTGAATTTGTTGCTGGCAAGCAAGATTTTTCCATCCTAGGAGTTCTAATAGATTACCAGCATCTACGTCATAGTCTGAATAGGTCAAAACACGGGCTGCTCTGTTTTGTAGCTTTTGTAGTTTATTCTGCAGAGTTATCCCACAGTTTCCCCAAACAATGTTGCAGTAGTCGAAGTGTGGCTGTATCAATGCTTGATAAATTAAGTATAAGGTCGCTTGAGGAACGAGGTGCCTAATTCGTTTCATGGCCCCAATACCAGAAGCGACTTTCTTTCTTCTTCGGACTTATAGGTCTTTTATTTCTTTGCAAAATAAGGGAGGGGGCCATACTAATTACTTGTGCTTTGGTGGTCGAGTAGTGTACGGCTACTGGGAATTGCTGGCCTGCGTTTGAATCCTGTTAAAGTCATCGAATAATTTTTTTATTTTTATTTTTTTCCTTTCTTTTATTTTAAACGGAAATTTAATGAAGTTGGCAACCTCTATCGAAAGTCTTAATTTTAGTTCTTTATTTCTAAAATTGCGACCCAAAACAAAAGGAGACTTATAGGAGCCTTTAATTCACTTTGTTGTACTTTCAGGGCCATCCTGTTTTAGAGACAAACGAGAACTGCATCGTCCGTATTCGATGGTTAACTTCAGCTGCATGCGGAGATAAGCAGAAAGCAGAGCTTGACAAATGCAGAGTTTATGATGATAGCACTGGAGAATACTATGACCTGAAACCTTTGTCAAGTCCCGATCAGGATCATACTTATTTCAAAGTGGTAAGTTCGTTGTTCTATTCTCTTTCACTACGTTCGGCTGAATAGAATACGTTTATACGCTTTCGCGGTTCCCTTAAAAGTTATACCCAATTTCAGATCAAAAATCTCTAATAGCTCCATTCTTGACAATGGTATTTCCGCCAGAGAAAACTTCAGTGTATAACTCTTTCGAGCATACATGTCTAAATCCCACTGTTTCAGTGACTCCCAATTGAATTAACGTGATGTAATTGTTGTTTTAGAGCCAGGATGATTCTCGCGATTTCTTGGTTTCTGTGTGTCACGGTTTGAAGTTGAACAAAGCTGACAATTGTACTAAAGATGGTGGAGCTGGTGTGTGCTTAAAGACAGGAAAAGGAGATAAGAAGTTGTACAAGGCCTTGGGTCTTTACAAGTTCAGAGACATGACTTACTACAAAGATGAAGGAATGCTGATACTGAAATACTGTAGCCGTAAATGTAACAGTACAGGTACATTTAACCATAAGATCAATAAATTTAAACCCCGCTTTACGGACACCCGCTTAATACGGAAACCCAGTTCTTACAGTCTTGGTCCCAGCTGAACGCCAACACATTTTCTCTAAATTTACCCGCTTTCTTCGGACACTCGTTAAAACGGGCAACGGACAGTTTTTCCCGTCCCGATTAAAACAATCTTAGACAAATTAAACCTTAAAACGGTCAGTTTGTCTTATTCTAAGAGATAAAAGTTTTTTCAAAGACGCCAAGTCTATTAAGAAAATTGCAAAAATTTGTCTTATCGTTATTTGTTAGTGTCTTAGTGAGGTTAGATACGGTAATTTCCTGTATTTTTCTTTACAAACGATAGGAGAAACTGGAAGGTGTTTACAAATCAGGAAGAAAGAACATATTAGAAACACAAAAACCGATAAAAAAGGTTCAAGCATTGCCACTCATGCATGACTGAACGGCCATTCTATCGATTTTAACAACGCCCATGTAATCCACATGGGACATTTTCGTGTAAGGAAAACATTGGAATCTTGGCATACCGCAAGCGAAGCAGACAATAACTCTAAACAATTACCTAGGCAATATTCAATTCTTTTATGAACTTCGTATTAGCATTTTATTCCCCCAAAAGTACATTTCGCTCTTTTTATTCATTATTTGTCGAAGATTGCAGACTGGCAATCGAAAGCTCGTAACTTTTCAACTTTTTAACCAGAGAACGTTTTTTAAATTTGTTTAAAGGAAAGACTGTTGTAACGGTAGTAATTTGTTGAATTAAGTTTTATCTTGTAACTTTAATCTTGTAAATTTTTATTTTGTCAATATAGATTTTTAGTTAGTTAAACAAAATAATGGGTTCCTTCTGCATGTACCGGAGCACATATTACGTAAAACAAAAGGAACAAAGAACGACAATAATACAAATGCAAAACAAGACCAAAAATACAATGCCTCACAAACAATGGAAGACAATGAGTGGTTCATGGGTACCGGTACATGCAGAAAGACCCAAAATAATGTAATGCGCGTATGAATTTATTGAAATGTAACACGCGCAATATATAAATTCATTTTATTATTTATTATTATTTAAACTCATAACAATTCAACCATACTGTTCGCTTAAACGTTGTATTGAAATTCCTTGTGGTTATATATCGAAGAACATTAACTAATTATCTTTGTCATTTCAGAATCCGATCTTATTATATCAAGAATAATATTTGTTTGCAACAAGAGCCAATCCTCTGTTGGAAAACCAGAACTAGACACTACTGGGGTATGTTGCTTAAAGGCTTCTACAGGCGAATGTTTGTTTACAATAATTTCCGCGTTAGCATATCCGCCTCATTCTCTAATCAAGCTACAAAGTAATCAAATCCGAATATTGAAAGGGCATAGCACAGCTGTTAGCTCTCTCTGGAAATTTAAGCCCGACATACCAGATACTCTTCATCGTGCCATGCATGCTGTTTCAAAAACTCAAAATGTACGGTTCATTAGCGTTTTTTCCACCCAGCAATTTTGCAGTTTTTGAGAGCTGAAATTTCCTTAAAGTGCCTATCACCCCTAGAAAGTTCTTTTCGGAATTAACTCTATGTACATTAAATAGTTGAATGGTAAAATATTTCTTGTTTTGAACGTCGCGTTTGTGAGCTATAAAGATTTGAATTTACAAAATGCTAATTAGATGATGTCAACCCGGGACTTTGCCATTATTTCTACGCCAATTTACAATGCGCAGTTTACAGCTTGAGGATAATTAATTTGATAAATACTAAAAATAAACTGTGGATAATCAATTGATTTGTAAAAAATATTACTTGGAGGTAAAAACAAGTAGTTGTATAATAAATGATTCCCGGGTTGACATCATCTAATTAGCATTTTGTAAATTCAAGTGTCTATAACTCACTAACACGACGATTAAAACAAGAAATATTTTACCATTCAACTATTCAGTGTACATAGAGTTGATTCTAAAAATAACTTTCTAGGGGTGATAGGCTCTTTAAACATGACATGAAAAGAGCTTAAAATTGCAAAGATTACTAAGTTTAACAAGCTCTTTCAACGTTTGAAGTCAATTCTTATTTGTCACGGTGCCTTCTCTTCGAAAACATTGACGTCAGCAACGATTCGTCAATAGTTCATGAAAATAGTTCTGTTTTGACATTCTAGCCCCCTCACTAACAGACTGTCCACAGTCCCCTATTTTGCCATGTGTTTGTCGAGTTTTATCGTTGAGTTCGTTTAGCTGCCATATTGGATGTCACAGTGCGCTAAAAACTGGGAAGAGCACAAAAGCTGCTCAGGAGGGGAAGGTGAAAGTGAAGATAGCGTTATCTCTAACTCCACCCCTACCCCCCTAAGCAGTTTTTGTCCTTTCCCTAATTTTTAAATTTTTAGCGCTCCGCGAATTTCAAGGTGGCGGCTAAACGAAATCAAGGATCAATCTTGACAAGCGACTGTGAACAGCCTAACTAAGAGGCAGAGATGAAAGTGCAGTCATGTTTAGCGTAAAGCGTCTAAGAAAAGAACTCAAAATGACTTTTGGCCTCGAGGTTTTTCTTAAAGTTATCCCTGAATTCTGATTGGATTGCCAAACTCTACGAAAGTATGCGAATTGTTTCAAAAGTGACCGCCACAGGTTTACCAGCCTTGGTTTTTGAACGGTATCCACGCAACATATTTAGCGCGAGCACAAGCGTTTGTCTTTGGGAACACAAACACTGTTAAAGTGCCCCTATGATCAAATTTTTGATTTTCATTTTTTTACATTTTCGAGTACAATTAGACTTTCTTACTCATCTTGCCAAATTTCAATTCATTACGAACATCAGAAGTCATTTTATTTCAACATTTATTTCCGAGAATTTACGGCTGCCATTAATCAACCTTGTTCCAAGGCTTGGTTGCGAATGGGAGAAAGTGACGTCAAAGACTCAAACATACCTCACGGGTTGAAATCATAATAACAATAAGTATTGAAAATCACACGAAAAGAAACAAAAACTTTGGACTTGTTCTTCGTGCAATTTTCTTTGACACTTATATGAAGTGATTTTTTTCAAATGAAACCTCTTCAGCAGTACTTTTGAATGGTACGATTTGTTTTTCAATATTTTACAAAATGAAATTTGGGATTTTCCTTGAATTTTGATATTTGGCACTCTGAAGAGTTCAAGGGTTAAAAACACAGGAAACCACTCAAACAGAGGTTGGTAAGTCTGTGTGGTGACACTTGTGTGCTTCACGCTGTTAGTAGAATCACGCCTTCAGCTTATCAGAGTCCGTATTTTTATTTTGCACAGAATTATGGTGCAGATTTTACCTGGAGAACACATCTGGTTTGTCCTCCGGTGGAAGAAGAATGCAGCTACAGTGCTGGTGACAAGATGTACGATTTAAGACTTTTAACAAGTCGGACGCGAAGCTGGTATTATGAACATAACAAAGACAGGTATCTTAAGAGATTTTCAGGGATTTAAAGGGACTATGTCATGAACAATTGGCTGATTTTTGGTCTTAACTCCAGAAGCCACGCATCTCTTTAGAACCTCTAATTTCATTCGACCAGGGTTTCACGCAGCTCTATTGTTTTCAGGGCTATGGTCCATTGTTGTGTTGTTTGTTCTATTGCTTTCTCAGCTAATCAGAAAAGACCATGTGAGAGCTGCGTACCACCCCCAAAACTTTGCTACTCAAAGCGACGGAATGAAAGCAATGTATTGCAATGCAATATAACAACTTTGAATTTATACACGATAGGGTTTAATAAACTTTAAAGCATTATGCTTGTGGGGTCATCATACCAAAAAATTGCCCCCTGAAAGGAGTCATTTGCTCCGGTCGTGCGCGTTACTAAAATAAACTATTGCCCATGCGCGATTAAGCACAAACGGCCTGGGCGCTAGTCCGCGCAAGTCACCAATCGAAACCAAAATGGGCTCAGTCGAAGCATATTGCACTAAAAAAATGGCAAAATGACGGGGTTTTTTCCGCTCCAACTAAATCATATCTTCCACCAAAATGTTCACTAGATCCCGGTTTCTTCGAAACCGAGTGTGGATGTTGACATTACGCCTATTAAAATGAGTTATACCGCTAAAAGCAATGACCACGCGGTTGAACTTCATACAAGCCTTTTGGTTACTTCAAGGTCAAAATGACGGGATTTTTTTTTAAGTTATTAAAGTGCCCATAACGATTTTTTTTTTAATTTTCTTATCTAAATCTACACGTCACGTAATGAACATCCGCGAAAAAAATTTTTGATTTCAGCAAAACGTGAATTTTTTATGATTTTTTAAAGTCTTCGAAATTTGCCGCCATTTTGGTCCACCATTCGCATTAGTCTCCTCTCGGTCTCTCTCGGTTAACAAAGGATCCGTGACGTAGATTAAGGAACACATAACTTCAAACAAAGGAACCTGTGACTTTAAACAAAGGAACTGTGACGTACATTAAGGAACATATGAGCCCGTTGGCCTTCTTAACAGCGGGACGGGTATGCCGCAAAAAAAAAGGATTTGGAAGATTTGAAATATTCATAAAAAATTCACGTTTTGCTGAAATAAAAAAAATTTTTCGCAGATGTTCATTACGTGACGTGTAAATTTAGATAAGAAAATAAAAAAAAAATCGTTATGGGCACTTTAAGATATTTTAACGTTTCCAGATAGAATAATAACCAAATTACTGGAATCCGAGTGTGGATTTCCGAAAAGTAATTCATAAATGGGCGAAATTTTGATTTTCCCTTCAAAAAATGGCGTTTTCGCTGTGATTTTAAGGGTGAAATTGAGGGTCTGGGCACGAGTTAAAAAATTAGACGCAAATGTCATCCAATTTTTTGTCATGAATATTGAGCGGCTTCAATATGCTGTGACGAATGTTTATATGGTATTTTGTCTTATGTCTTACTTTTTAGATTCTGGATAAACATATGCAGAGGCATACGTGATGGACCAAAAGGTAGGTTTCATTTACTATTGTTGGTTTTTCGACACATCTAACTGTCTTGCGTACTCTTTCGGACGCTGTAAAGTTGTAACTAACGGGGAAAGTATAATGCAGTCCGATACACGTTAACTTTCGGCCAATGTTGTCAAAAGTTAAAACTACACTACATAAACTAGCAGTAATCAGAGATTATAGAGACACGTTCAAAGGAATTTCCGGCGGAAATGAGCTCCTGAAAAAAAGTAATAGGGGCGGCCAAACGGCAGCCCAGACACCATATCTCAAATGTTTCTGCATGCAAGGCACAGGGAAATCAACACGAAATTAGGATTGTGTTCTTCGAACACGATTATCCCCATAATTGACTCTGGGAGTGAAAGGGTTAACATCGAAAGGAAGGTATACAGTGAATTCGTAAACAAATCACAGCCATATTTTATTATTTTTTCAAAGACACGGAGAAAGAATTTGAAAAATTTTGCCACAGTCAGTCTTTTTTCCATGTTGGTCATTCACAGTCAAAGACACTTGGTTTTTGTTACAGTGCACTAATATAGTAAAGGCCTGGACACACAGGGCAACTTGTCTTGTAACGTTGCACCCAACAGTTGCAGAAGTAGAATCGAGTTCTACTTTTGTGACGTTGTGCGCAACAAATTGCATCGTGTCACACCCCCAATAAATCTTGTCCGGGCGTTAATAGCCCTTATCGTAGATGAGTACGCCTCGCCAACATATCAGCGGTTTCTCGCTTTCTTGACCCTATGGTCTCGTTTTGATGTTTACGCTCATCGTCGTCAGAGGTTCTCGTAAACATCAAAAGAGACTATAGGGTCAAGAAAGCGAGAAACCGCTGATATGTTGGCGTGGCGTACTCATCTACGATTGGGGCCATTGTTTACGGAACTGAACCATTATTTTAAGGCTCATTTGATACAGAGTTGTCTTTTGGCCAACAAAGTGATAACTAAACATTTGCGATACAGCCCCTTTAAACATATTTTAATTATTTTTAGGTTTCCATTTGAGAAGGCCCTTGAACACTGTTGACTTGTTTTTTCAGGTTGTCCATCAACAGCTTCAGTGTGTATGATCAGGAAAGGGAGTGTCAAAGTGAACGTAGTTGGTGTCGCGTCTACTCAGCGAATGAGTGTAAACGGTGAGTTTGGGATTTGTATGCAATTCTAAAAGCGAGCTCGATTTCCACTCGTTTAGTAAGGCCGGACGCGGACACGCAAAATCACTAAGTGGAAAACCAAGCCTGCATGTATTGCTAAGAAATTAGATACAAACAAACCGACCGCAAGAGCACACTTCGTATACCATAGCCTGTGAACAAGCTATCGGGCTCAGGGGAGGGGGAAACTGAAGGAGGGGGAAGGGGGGAAGGAGATCCATCCGCCCTCCTCTGTCCCCCTCCCCAACCCCCGCCTCCAGCCCAACCCTCGCCTCTTGCCCAACCCCCGCCTCCTGCCCAACCCCCGCCCCCGAGCCCGAAAGCTTGTTCGTAGGCTATGGGCGTTTTCCATTTACCAAAAAATTCCGGAAATTTCGGTTGGGATGTAAATGGAACACGACTTTTTGGTTCGTTCCACTGGAAATTTTCCGGAATAAACGGAATTTCTGAAAAGGTAGTCCCGTTTTCCCGGTGGAAACTTTCCAATGGAAAATTCGTGTTCCATTTACAGATTTCTCTACTTCATCACCAGTTCCATACCTTTCGCGGTCTTTTACGTGGCCAGGCCTCTCGGCTACTTCCGCGTTTGAAATAAACCACACGAAAGCTAATACTTGTTTGTGTAGCGGAATTGGCGGTCTTCCGAATGAATGCCGTTGTGGCACTCTTCCTGTAGCGTGGACGACTCTACACAGAGCTTCCATTGTGCCTCTTGTCATTCGAAAATGACTTTTAAATTCATCGAGTGAATATCTTGGCAACGTGTGTTCAAAATAACCTTCACTTCGTTGCAAATTCCGTCTCATAAACGTGGAGGCCACTGCAAAGATATATTCTTGGCCATCATCTTCTGAATTAATCAAACTTTCTTCTTCTATAGAGACTTCCAACATTTCGCACAAAAACAACATCTGAAGCTCATTGGCCTCCATTTTGAATTTTCGCGGGAGATTAGAGAAGCGACAGAGAGGGGCCTGTGAACGAATGGGACTTGGGTCAAATGGAACGCGCTCTTCCCAACCGGAAAATTCCGATGGAAATTTTCCGAAATTTTTTGTAAATGGAAAACGCCCTATGTAGACCATTACCGTGATACCAGAGGATTTGCTGGTATATCACTAGAAACCTACAAATTTATAGGCCATATAAATCTTTTGTAAACTGTCATCATGGATGAAATTAGTCTGTTCCAGGCGTTAAGTTTGTGGTGCGCGAAAGAAAAATCGGGCGCAAGAGAAAAAACGAGGGGAGGCTGGGGAGAGAGGCGCCTTTCTCCCAGTTTTCCCTCGCGCCGACCCTATAACGTCTTTTCGCTGCTCCCCACAATCTAAACGCCTGGAACAGGCTAGGATGAAATTAGTATGGGTGGGGCTAAGGGCCTGGCTAAACTAGAAAACATCGTTGCGGGAACGCTGTTTCTGCAATGTGGCTAAACTGGAAAACAGTTGTTTTTGAAGCAACGTTTGCGTCCGAAAAGCAACAGTGTTTTTGACTGAATTCAATACATTTTCTTGTTTCCGAAGAGCAAGATTTGCTTTCAAAACTGATGGGTTTGTTTTTCGCGGCTAAACTCGGAAACATTTTTCCTAGTTTAGGCAGGCCTTTATATCTCATTTCTCTACTATTTATCCAGCACCTAATTTAAAATCACCCACACAAGCACCCTCCCAGTATTAGTTCTCACTAGTTGGGAGTACACATTCTAAGTTCTAAGTTTCTAAACGTTTCGGGACTCCTTTGATCAGGAGAATGAAAAAAGCTTTATCACGCTCGCTTACTGTATACCGTACAGTCGGTCCAAAGAAAACCTGGCCGTTGTAGAGAGGTGGCCGTTTAGAGGATATTCGACTGTAGTTGCACTTTAGCCCAAGGCTATGAAATGTTTTATGCACCATTAGGTGCCCATGTGATTTACTTCAACCTTTCCCAGAGTCAATCATCGAGGCATGTAATGTAGTTCTAAGTCTGTCAACAAAATCCTATTATGTGAACATTTAAATCAAACCTCTTCAGCAGTACTTTTGCATGGTACCATTTGTTCTAACTTTTCAGTCTGTTGATGAAATCCTATGGTGTGACCATTCAAATGAAACCTCTTCGACAGTACTTTTGCATGGTACCATTTGTTCTAACTTTTGAGTCTGTTGATGAAATCCTATGGTGTGACCATTCAAATGAAACCTCTTCAGCAGTACTTTTGCATGGTACCATTTGTTCTAACTTTTGAGTCTGTGGGTGAAATCCTATGGTGTAACCATTCAAATGAAACCTCTTCAGCAGTACTTTTGTATGGTACCATTTGATTTAACTTTTGAGTCTGTTGATGAAATCCTATGGTGTGACCATTCAAATGAAACCTCTTCAGCAGTACTTTTGCATGGTACCATTTGTTCTAACTTTTGAGTCTGTGGGTGAAATCCTATGGTGTGAACATTTAAATGAAACCTCTTCGACAGTACTTTTGCATGGTTCCATTTGTTTTTTAATTTTTTTTACAAAATTAAATTTTGGATTTTTCTTGAATTTTGATTTCTGGTGCTCTTGGAAGTTGAAGGTATAAGTGCGGGGTTGCTTGTCAGGCAACGTGCGGAATAACTGATTTGGGCTAATTTCAACTGCTTTTGCAGATGGTAAACTTCAACTGAGATATTCTGGCCTACCCCCAGTTGAAGGGTGCAGTCAAGAGAAGAATTCCAAAGTAGTGTTCTATTTTGAGTGCGGAAATAACATTGGACAACCACAGTTTCAAAGGTATGTTGGGCGAGAAGAAGGTAGAGCGGTGTCGAAAGTAAACCGCTTCCGGAATGACACGCTTTTTGTGGAATGTTTTTGTTTTATGCCATTACGCGTATGTTTTCGACAGCATGGACGGACAGTGCGACCCTAAAATGTTCTCAATTTTTTTAAACTCCCGTTTGCGGTTTCAAATTTATGGAAATTTTTGCACGGGCTAATTTTTGTTTTTGACTGTAGTGCGACCAGGCCTTAAGCCTCACTTTGAAAAAGAGGCTAAAGGCAACTTTGAAATGGGCTTTTTACTTTGCTTTTAGTTTTACGAAACTCAAGTGCAAACTGCTTTATTGTAAAGATTCTTTGGAAAACAATAAAACAGTTATAATAATTTTTATGTCGCTACGTGGTTACGTTTCATACGATTTAGTTCCTTTCTTTTGCTGTCGGTAGAACTGCACGTAATAACTTGTGTATTTCTTCACAGGGAAGAGTGGTCATCTTGTTCATTTATTATCAACTGGAAAAGTTCAGTGGCTTGCCAAATATCAAGGTGAGGCTGCGTTCACAACAACAGCCTGCGAAACAGCCTCCAGTCCTCGCTCTCGACTGCTGGCCCTCTGCCTGTTTGCTCAAACCCCTTGTCAGTGCTAACAATTGAGTCGGTGGATGAAACCCCAAAATGTGACCTTGAAATGAAAGCTACTTAGCAGCTCTTTCCTGTGGTGCTGTTTATAAGGCTGTGTAAGGTGGTTCTAAATTTGAAGTCTGTGGACGAAACTCCAAAGCATGGACATTCAAATGAAAGCTATTGAGCAGTACTTTCCTGTGATACTGTTGTTATTGTGCTGCGCAAGGTGATTGTAATTTTTGAGCTTGTGGATGAGGTCTTAAATTGTGGCCATTCAAATGAATGCTACCAAGCAGTACTATCCTGTGGTACTGTTTATTATGCTGTACAAGGTGGTTCTAACGTTTGAATCTGTGGACAATACTCCAAAGTGTGACCATTCAAATCAAAACTTTGCTGTGCGTCCTTCGGTAAAATCCTGAGGTGTGACCACATGAAAGCTATTGAGTGTACTTTTCAAATGAAAGTTATTGTCTGCCGCAAAGTTGTAACCTGTTATTTGAAATAGTGGTTCTTTTTTTCTTAATTAATTCAGAAAGAGCCTTGACGAAAACCACTGTGTTGTCAAACATCCTCTGACAGGCGCACAAATCGATTTTAATCAACTTGTTGGCGGTACCAACAGGTGAGAATTTTTTATTGTTGTTTGCCACACTGTTATTTATCTGTTTAGTTTGTAGGTATTAAGTTTGTAATCTGTTAATTTTGTGAGGGGGATGAAAAGCGTAACTATTGTTATTATCTTATTATTAAATATTCTATTATATCATCTCACTATGTTTTCTTAGATAGGTAGTTAGGTGTCCACAATTAGTAGAGTCTTAAAGTGCCCCTGTGATCAAATTTTTGATTTTCATTTTTTTTACATTTTCGTGTACAATAAGACTTTCTTACTCACCTTGCCAAATTTCAATTTATTACAAACATCAGAAGTCATTTTATTTTAACATTTATTTCCGAAAATTTACTGCCGCCATTAATCAACCTTGTTCCAAGGCTTGGTTGCGAATGGGAGAAAGTGACGTCAAAGACTCAAACATACCTCACGGGTTGAAATTATAATAACAATAAGTATTGAAAATCACGCGAAAAGCAACAAAAACTTTGGACTTGTTCTTCGTGCAATTTTCTATGCTGATTGTTATTTTGGTAAATGTAAATGTAAAATAATTTCAACCCGTGAGGTATGTTTGAGTCTTTGACGTCACTTTCTCCCATACGCAACCAATCCTTGGAACAAGGTTGATTAATGGCGGCCGTAAATTCTCGGAAATAAATGTTAAAATAAAGTAACTTCTGATGTTCGTAATGTTATGATGCAATCCTGAAGTGTGCTGTTGTTCCTTGAAATCTTGAGGTGTGACCACATGAAAGCTATTAAGTGTACTTTTCAGTAGCCCAATTTGTTTAAAAAGGTTTCTTGGTGTGTTGGATGGGATTTTAGAAACGTTAGCAAATTTATACGTTGGCACCGTGAGGAGTTAAGGTAAACGCGTTGTTTTTTTTATTTATTTCCATCAGAACTTGGACCATCTATGGTGTAGGCGAGAACAACAAGCAAGTGCCGTATTCCATTAACATTTGTGGTAAACTCAGTAAAGATTTATCATCAGACTGTGGAGGTCGGGATGCGATCTGTTTTAATAACGAACGCTATGATATGGCAACCAAGACTTTTTATTATGAAGGTATATAAGGGTGAACACGGGGTGAACACATTTTAAAGAGTTTTTTCTCCATGTTGTGTACCGAATGTAGTGTTAGGTTTGGCAATGTTCTTTAAGTAATGATCCGCTTAAGAAGGATAGTGCTGAACGGCAATGCACGATGGAATGTTAACTTTTTTCATTGTTACAACTAGTGATCTCATTGGCCTAGACTCAAAAATCGCTAAAAAGTTGAGGTTCAAGGTGCATTTTGTCTAATTTTTTTTAAGGTTTCAAGTAATTTGAGACCCAATCGCACAACGTGCAATTTTTAGAAGATATTATATTTGGGGAACCTCATCAAAGAAGCAAAATTATTAGCTATTGTCTTCTGCTATTCTGATTGGTTAAGCACGAACATTTCCTAAAATTTATTTGACGCAAATCGATTTTCTTTATTTTTATAATGAAATATAATTATGAACCATCAGCCCCTCCTCTATTCTTGAAATCATAGATATTCTATGTGGGAAAGAGCCAATGCCGTAGAACAATGAAGTTTACTATAGTTCTTATGTGGAGCATTACTTAACTACCTACTAAAGTGACTGGAACGTCTGGAACTGCAAATTTAATAGCGGCCGTGCAAATGCGAAAAGTACGGCCGAAAAAACAAACGTCTCCCTCGATCGGATTGAAAAACGGTTTGGACAGGCTACTAAATACATTATTTCCTTTACCTCCGAAATGCACAAAATTAAAATTTAACAATTTGATCAAACTGGTGCTTTAAGGGCCCATTAACCGATTTTTCCGCGCGTTGCTAAGGAAGTGAAATTTCACTTCCGGTAAATGGCGTCAGTCTCCGCGAAAAAGCCATTTTTATCGCGCGAGCCCGGGAAATTTAAACAATTAAATGGCTCGGAAATTGTTTACATTTTAGATGTTGTTTCGTTTCGTTTCACAACATTCAAGTCAATAAGTAGGGAGCTTCAGCAACCACGACGGCGACGGCAGCGAGAACGGCACAAAACAATAGGTTTAATGAGCGAAAACAATGCCTCTGCACGTGTTGCACGTGCGTTTTACATTTTCGTACATTTCTTTGCCGTTCCCTGCAAAACAACAACGTCAAATGATCAAATTATAGGTTTTGTGGAGAACGTGAACACACGACGGTCAATTTTCCTTTTTTTGAACTGGAAAGCCATCCCTTCAAATTCAGCTGCTGGACAATCCAGTCACATTAAACAAACTGAACAAATTGGAGCAACTGCAAAGTAGTTTAACCCTTTAACTGGCAATCGTACATATTCGTACGAGAATCACTAGTAGTGATTTAAAAATCTGCAGCTTTCACATATCTACACAAATGATAGTAATGATCCCTTGTTAGAGCAAAACGATAAGTTTCATAGCATTAACAACCAACTACTTGACTACAACTATGGATTTCCGCTGCATATGATTGTTCATTCGGCAGCAAATCCAGAAATGCCCGTTTGCTACTTACCAGGAAAACAACAAAAAACGCACATCTTTGCATCAATTTGTTTTAATGAAAAAGTAACTCTAAATCCAAAAGTGTACATTTGCAGCTAACTTCGAACCTATTCCTCTGCATCCACTAAGAAAAATTCCCATCAATATTTCAACAGACCGAGTAATTTCCATTCAATCAGAGCTATTCTTGCAAACTTATAATATCCTTATGCACGACCGAAAGGAATTCTGGGTAATACAACCATACCGGCGGCATGCAAGTCTACCTACCTCTGTTTGATATATTTTTTATAAGTGTCGAGCCACCCAGACCAACTGGCAAAATATTGCACCGATTGCATTCTTTAGAAGTCAAAAGTCGTCCAAATTGCCTCGGTAGGTCTCGAAATCCAACCACAGAAGGGCCAGAGAGACAACTTCACTCATGGACCGCCATGTTTTGCTACAGATACTTTTGGCGTTCCAGTCATAGTCAAATCATCTCTCACCTCTGGTTTCTTTCAGACGTTTGCCTCTGCGCACCATTCCAGCTTAATGATGCCAGCCTGGGGGTTTCTGCAGTGAAAAATGACTCGAAAAAGCACTTATAAACCAAATTCTTATCAGATTCGAGTCCGTGTGATCGCTAATCGAGCGAGCAACGGCTGAATACTGACGTCACAATGAAAATTCGAGCCCACGTTGATTTGAAACAGCGTATATTTTTATGTGAGCTATTTATATGCAGTCACGAAATTCTACAGATTGCCTAGCCCCACAAAACTGCTTTGGGAACCCAAAGAAATTTGGCGGTTAAAGGGTTAAAAAAGCGCGAATCCTTTTTTCAAGTGACGTTTTCCATGGCGTTGTCTCGTCGTTGCTTAAGCTCTCTAATTGCAACACAGACGGAATAACAGTCAGGAGATCGTTTCCGTCTGGTCGAGTGAGCTGCGCATGCGTTGAAAGAGTAACTTCCGGTTGACTTGTGGGACACTTCCGGTTTTCTTGAAACTCTAAAGGAAATGTGATTTTTCATAAAATACACTTTTTTTCATCGAGCTACCATTTAAACCACGGTTGGAAACAAAGCTATGCATTCCTTTTGAGGAATCACGTCTTTTCCAGAAAATTACGAATTCTCCAAAATTTTGCACTTCTGTCAAAATTTTACCTTTTGGAAATTAAACACAATCTATGCATAACGAAAAGGGAATATAAATTAAAAAATTTAATTACTGAACAAAATTCCGATAAAGTAATAAGCTGACAAGCCTTTAGATTTTTTCGAAATAAGTCACGTGACCATGGGCATGGCCTTATGACGTCATCATTGGTATTGTCAATGAGGAACAAGTTAAAACCCATGAAATAACTCTGATATGACTAAATGTGACAAAGTTATTTTACAAGAAATTTTCCTTAGCAACGGGTCAAAAAGATCAGTTAATGGGCCCTTAAATGAGAAAGATATAATGTTCAACATGTTACGAGCGTGGGTCAAAGAAAAAGATCTGAGCCCTCATTAGGATTCGAACCTATGACCTTCCGCACACCGGTCGGATGATTCCGTACACCGGTCGGATGATTCGGTACACCGGTCGGATGATTCGGTACACCGGTCGGATGATTCCGTACACCGGTCGGATGATTCCGTACACCGGTCGGATGATTCCGCACACCGGTCGGATGATTCCGTACACCGGTCGGATGATTCCGTATACCGGTCGGATGATTCCGTACACCGGTCGGATGATTCCGTACACCGGTCGGATGATTCCGTCGGAGTCAAAACTGGGTTAACATGCTAACAGAAGACTTGGGGAAAGGCAATATCGATCTCTATTAAAAAACGTCTTGGTACAAAATAAGATTTTCTTATGAACTGTGGTAAAGTTTTAAATGATGATGAGAAGCAAGATGGATATACCTTGTTAATTTTTTTAATATTAATTTTTGTAGGCTCGATATTTTCGCTTGAGATGAGAACAAAGAAAACATGTGAAAGCGGTAAAAATGATCCATTTGTCGTGGTGATTAACTTCCAGTGTTCAGTGGGCGCAGGAGCGGTGAGAAGTCCATTCTTTTTTGCTATTTATTAAATGCGCTATATCGTGAGTTTCACTGCACTAGTAGAGTTGTTTTTAAAACAAAAATGGGGCGCTGAATAATGCTGAGCTGTCAGCGGTACGCAACGCGGGCGACCGCGCGGGAACCAGCGCCGACTGTGGCGGGTTGCTTAAATGGCCGGCATTTATGGGGTTTTCCCGTACCATAAACAAATCCGTTGGTTAAGCACCGTAAGTGACATTGCTCCCTTAAATAATGATCCACTTACAGTGAAATATGCACGCGGAGCTCCAACACAATTTCGTGTACGAGGGAAGGTTCTGAGCCACATTGAGGGTAGTAGTCACTTTTAGTATATACTGAAACAGTGGATAGCATTGTTGGCGCGCTCTGATTGGCTACTGAAACTCGGAATAGTAAGTGCTATTCACCTCCCAGCAATTTGCGCGCGAAAATTGTAATCGATGAAATAAATGAGTATGAAATAAATAATAAATGAGTTAAAAAGCATCATTTTCGCTATATTATCTCACTGTTTCAGTATATACTAAAACAAACTATTCACCATTCACTATTCGGTAAATATCCACCACTACCCACCTCCACTTCGGTGAATAGTTGTTAATTATCCTGCTCTGTTGTTCTGTGGAATACCTTTTTGTTTTCTGGACATAGAGACCCTCGGCATGGCTGCATTACAGCGTAATAGCGTGACATCGAGTAATGTTGTTACAATTCTCAAGCCAGTTATTAGTGTATTTCGGAAAATACTTCGGAAAGCAATCGAGCGTTCTGTTCGATGCAAATAAATTTTTTGCTAAAGTTGTGCACGTGTATATGGAACTTGAAAACAATACCCGTGGATAATGAGGACGCTCACTTGTAAACACAAAATCTACGGGAAAAATTTGGTACATTGGAGGCCCTATTTTATTGCCTTACATGTTTTCAATGTCCTTGAAACGTGCTTTCTCAAATTTAAAAAAAAAATTATCAAGCGGTTTCCAAATTATCATCACATTTGTAGGCGTAGACCAAATTACATACAAAAATGGCAACAAAATCAGCTGAACGCACACCAATCAAATCTTTCTTTCTCGCAATCGGCCAAAGCAATCCCCTTACTTTTTCACACACGATCTCAGATGGAACCAAACTACTATGAGATGAAACTGCATTCCCAAAGCGCATCGTTTTCTTTAGATATTAGACAGTTATGTCGATAGTATGTTTTCACTGTATTTATAATCCCCAAAACTTCATCCCCAAAAATTTCTAAAACGCTCTTATAGAATTTGTTCAATCTTTGCCATATCGAGGCGGCTATGGGAAGTACAAGCTCCCTTAAGTGATTACCGAAAAAACCTTCTGGTGCCGAGAAATACGACGGCAAGTAGAAAACGTCATGGCGTCATTATGTTGCTATGGCAACTCCGATGTTATTATAACACTGGTCTTAAGAAAATTTTCATCTTTATCTAATACAGCTGTTGTGACCGTTTTTCCATAGCATTGTTAATGGCGTCGTAGTTGATGCTCAAACTTGGGGGGTATCGCCCCCAAAAAATCCAGTCGAGCCACCTTAAATCACTTTTCTTCTTTTTTTCCTCAGGGAAGTCCGAAGTTTGATTATGTGTCCAGTAACTGCCATCACGTTTTCTCGTGGCCAACATCCATTGTGTGCTCAGGCGACTTGTAAGTAGTTCCCTTTTATAAATCCTTTTAATTCCAAGAGAAGCCAAAAGCAAAATTTAAAAACATTGTTTAATTTCTAAAAATAAACAGTACCACAGGAAAGGTAAGCTGAAGAGCTGTCACTTAAATGGTTACACCTTAGGTTTTCATCTACAGACTTTAAAGATAGAACCACCTTGTACAGCATAGCCATAATCAACAGTACCACATGAAAGTACTGCTCAATAGCCTTCATTTGAATGGTCACACTACAGGATTGTATCAACAGACTTAAAAGTTAGAATCATCGTGTACAGCATAATAAACAGCACCACTGGAAAGTACTGTTGAGAGCTTTTATCTTCATTTGAAAAATATCGGAAATCAAACAGTACCAGTGGAAGGAACCGCTGAAAAGATTTTATATAAATGCTCACTCTTTAGGATTTCATCCACAGACTCAAAAGTTAGAACCACCTTGTACAGCATAATAAATAGTGCCACTGGAAAGTGCTGCTCAATAGCTTTCATTTGAATGTTCACACTTAAAAATTTTATCTAACACTTAAAAGTTAGAAACTCAATACACGACCTAGAGTTTGGGTCAAAGATTGTAAAGATTAACAGCCACCTCGGTTAGTTTTTACTACATTTCAAGACGTCTCGCAATACTTGCGGCCTGACAGGGATGTAAACAATAGGTGGAAGGTGGAAATTAAATAAATTAAAATAACCACTTTTCTTGATTTTTCCGTCAGGAAAACTGTGTCTGCTTAACTCTTTCTCTTTAATGTGACCAACATTTTCCGACGCTGGTGAATAAAATTCCATCTGTTGAAAATCTTCTTAAAATGTTGTACAAGACCAGGCGTGCGTTTCTCGAAACTCCCGATGTCTTTTCGGAACCGAAAGCTGGTTTTTAAATGTAGTTTCTAACGGAAGGCGTTGACGTTTTTAGCTCGCAACGCAGCTCAACTTGTGTAGTAAACGAAAGATTTTATTGCTTAGCTTTCAAAGTCAACAAAAACCGAATATTTATTGGTAGACATTCTGCACTTAACACAGCTTTTCGGGCCCGAAAAGTTTTTGGGACTTTCGAAAAACGCACGCTAGGTCTTAAACTAGGATGTCACCGTATTTACAGAAGCTCTACCTACGTTTCCCTTACTAGCTTGTTTGTTCATGATTACGTCTTTGTAGGAGTCAAAATGTGACAGACATCCCTGCTGTACATAAAGCGCACAAGTCTCCTGCAAAGACGAATGTGGGAATCGCATTCGGCGTCATATTTGCCGTTATTTTGATTGTGGTGTTTGCAGTTGTTCTTCATAAACCATCCAGAAGGTAACTCGTTTTCAGTAGAGTAGAACGTCTACTACACCACCTCTCTACAACGCGCATGTTTTCTTGTCCCTACAAGAAATCAGAGAATTAACTCTGTGTGTAAATTATAGTGCTAAAGTCAACCCATATATTTCCCTGTACTCAGCGTTAGCCCTAGTAAGGAAATGAGGGACCACACGAGGGAAAGAAAAAAATCTTTGACCTCGGTGGAATTCGAACCCACGACCTCCGGATTAGATCTTCCGTCGCTCTACCGCTTGAGCCACGAGGCCGTACGGGAGCAGATCGTGGGTAATAAGGTGGTAATTCGTGGCAATGAGAATGTAAAGGGTACAAATAAATGTTGAGCCACGTAGCACTGGTGATACAAACAAGAAATCAGAGAATTAACTCTGTGTGTAAATTATAGTGCTAAAGTCAACCCATATATTTCCCTGTACTGAGCGGTAGCCCTAGTAATGAGGGACCACACGAGGGAAAGAAAAAAAATCTTTGACCTCGGTGGGATTTGAACCCACGACCTCCGGATTAGATCTTCCGTCGCTCTACCGCTTGAGCCACGAGGCCGTACGGGAGCAGATCGTGGGTAATAAGGTGGTAATTCGTGGCAATGAGAATGTAAAGGGTACAAATAAATGTTGAGCCACGTAGCACTGGTGATACAAACAAGAAATCAGAGAATTAACTCTGTGTGTAAATTATAGTGCTTAACTCAACCCATATATTTCCCTGTACTGAGCGTTAGCCCTAGTAAAGAAATGAGGGACCACACGAGGGAAAGAAAAAAAATCTTTGACCTCGGTGGGATTCGAACCCACGACCTCCGGATTAGATCTTCCGTCGCTCTACCGCTTGAGCCACGAGGCCGTACGGGAGCAGATCGTGGGTAATAAGGTGGTAATTCGTGGCAATGAGAATGTAAAGGGTACAAATAAATGTTGAGCCACGTAGCACTGGTTCGAATCCCACCGAGGTCAAAGATTTTTTTCTTTCCCTCGTGTGGTCCCTCATTTCCTTACTAGGGCTAACGCTCAGTACAGGGAAATATATGGGTTGACTTTAGC
Organism: Dendrophyllia cribrosa; assembly: GCA_024195265.1. Lineage (NCBI taxonomy): Eukaryota > Metazoa > Cnidaria > Anthozoa > Scleractinia > Dendrophylliidae > Dendrophyllia > Dendrophyllia cribrosa. The sequence continues at coordinate 33,875,106 of JAJLRJ010000004.1, read as the reverse complement.
ACTATAATTTACACACAGAGTTAATTATCTGATTTCTTGTTTGTATCACCAGTGCTACGTGGCTCAACATTTATTTGTACCCTTTTCTTGTCCCTACTTCGTATTCATTTACTTAATCCTCTAATTGATAAGCCCCCCATAACGGCCACCTCTCTACAACGCGCATATTTTCTTGTCCCTACTTTGTATTCATTCACTCTCTCCTCTAATTGATAAGCCCCCCATAACGGCCACCTCTCTACAACGCGCATATTTTCTTGTCCCTACTTTGTATTCATTCACTCTCTCCTCTAATTGATAAGCCCCCCATAACGCCCATTTCTCTACAACGCGCATGTTTTTTATTGTCCCTACTTCGTATTCATTCACTCTCTCCTCTAATTGATAAGCTCCCCATAACGCCCACCTCTCTACAACGCGCATGTTTTCTTGTCCCTACTTCGTATTCATTCACTCTCTCCTCTAATTGATAAGCTCCCCATAACGCCCACCTCTCTACAACGCGCATGTTTTCTTGTCCCTACTTCGTATGCATTCACTCTCTCCTCTAATTGATAAGCTCCCCATAACGCCCACCTCTCTACAACGCGCATGTTTTCTTGTCCCTACTTCGTATTCATTCACTCTCTCCTCTAATTGATAAGCTCCCCATAACGGCCACCTCTCTACAACGTGCATGTTTTCTTGTCCTGACTTCTCATTCACTCACTCAAATCCTCTCATTGATAATCCCCCATAACGGCCACCTCTCTACAACGCGCATGTTTTCTTGTCCCTACTTCGTATTCATTCACTTAATCCTCTAATTGATAAGCTCCCCATAACGCCCACCTCTCTACAACGCGCATGTTTTCTTGTCCTTACTTGTTATTCGTCCACTTAAATCCTCTAATTGATCTCGCAATATTATTCTAATTTTCTTTGTAAAGTTAATTGTGAAGAAACGTGTGATTTAATTGACTTTTTGTTTTGTGATATTAGACATTCTATAATTTCTTGTTTGCGGTGGAACTTCAAGAGGCATGTCCTTCGTAAAGAAATCAAGTATCCCGTGTACAGATATCAAAAGGTAACCTACCTTATAAATGAATAAAAACTGTTTAAGAGCGACTTTCTGTAAAACTCGAGCAAAATCTCAAATTCTGGGGCGTCTTAAAAAATCGTCTTAACCTCATTTTTTGCTCACAAATGGGCATCAGTAAGAAAAGAAGTCTGACGTAGTTTGTTTCCGCCGGAAGTGATTTGGTTCGCAGAACAACAAAATTAGATCCTGAAATTAGGTACTATAAGCTATCATCCCACTACGAAAACGAAAGCGCGCAGAGAATTTTGGTAGGATTAGAAAGGTAAAACGGTAAGGGCTAGGGCCGGTTATTTAAACGAACATTAAACGGTATTTTACAAAACCACGGTCTAATAAACTAATTTCAATGTGGCCAACCCTAATATTTAAACGTGATTTACTGTAAACAGTGTCCAGGAGGTCTATAGCACAGACGAGAAAAACTTTTATCTAATTAAAATGACGCGCTTATAAACAGTTGTTGAGGGCCATTAATAGACCATTTTACAGTTGTTTTCTTAGTGTCCTGGCCTTTGAGTGAAAGCGAGGCTGAAGTTGACCTTGTTGTGATGCAGACCTTGGAGTTTTTCAGATGTAAATTTACCTACTAGTTAGCAAGAGAAAAGCATTATTAAGATATGAAAGGCAGAAAGGTTTTTATCAAAGTAAGGTCACCTCCAGCCTCGCTTCCACTCAAAGGCAAAGTCACCAAGCACATAACTGTAAAATGGACTATTGTCTAAAACCGCGGCTCAAATAAGCTCGGTTCTCGTTTTGACAGCTCGATGCCGCCGATGACGATGACGAAGTAGATTCTCTGATAAAGGAAGCGGAAGGCAGTGATGACGACGAAGAAAATGACGACGACGACCTCTTACCTTTTTAGCCGAGGGGGACTGGGATGCAGAGCACACCGCTGACCATCCAGTGTGCAGATACTTCCGCATCTCACGATGCTTTAATAAAGAAATGACGTTCTGTCACCGTTAAAACAAAGAAGACCGGATTACAGTGTGTACAATATATCCAGATGCTTCTTGGGATGTAACGGGTGTTATATTGGCAGAGAAATAACTGAATAGGCGAGTCGCCGTAACCTCTCCTTACGGTCACGTGGCTATTACGGGCGGTTCACGTGATCTCGTAGAGACTAAATACATAATGAACACCGTGTTATCATGGACAACTCAAGATGTCCCAGAGAGACCAAACTTCATTAATACTCTAAATGGGTTGGTGCTGCGTCGGTGGGGGTGGGGGAGGGGGTGGGTTGATTGTTGTAGTGAAGCATAAAACTTTGGTTTTATCAATACTGAGTTAGAAGGTAAATTGGCCACAGTAAAAAGATTTAAAAAGCTGACGTTTCGAGCGCTAGCCCTTCGTCTGACGAAACGTCAGCTTTTTTTAATTAATTGATACTCTATCCCGTCGGTGTCCGTATTAGCGATGTATCCCTGTACCTTGCCTTTTGATAGCTTGAATAGTATGATAGTTTAGTAGGTACAAGACATAACTGCTGGGGCTTACAACCCTTCAATCAGGACTACGCAAGGAATTGTTTTGCATCATATTAAGGGGGCTCGACTAATTTTTTTTTTGGCGTTGGGTGTATATTTTAAAATCAAAATTTCGCAGGGAAGACATGCTTCGATTGATTTCATACTTCACCAAGTTTATGAAATGTGGTCAAAGTTTTGTTTCACTGGTTTCCAAGCGACAGCGGTTTGTTTTAAAGAATGCCGTTTTCTCAAAATCTAAAATACTGCCCTAAAAATGATTTTGATTTACTCAAAACCGTTTTATAAATTTTCTTAAAACTTTGTCTGCAGCTAGTGATATGCGAGTACTACAAAATTTGAAAGTTTCATTATGAAGTGTCCCACTAGATTTTTTTTACACCCCACGGCAAAAAAAAAACTGAGTCGAGCCTCCTCAAATTATGTTTCAGATAAAATCAAACATTTTTACGGAATGAATTTAATTAAGTTAGAATTGTTATTTAACAAGAATAGCCATCTAAAGGTGGAAAAATTTTAAATTTAGAACGAGATAAAACTGATGTAGTTGGTCGTTGGGAAGGCGAGAGGGGCGGGGTTCGTTTTCAAAAGGTGAGTAGTGTGGGCAAATTTCAAACCACAATGTCGTCGTGTCAGTTAAATTTGTCGATAATGCGAAATCTACGTACGTTACCGAAAATTCTTGTATTTTACATTTAGCTCTACAGCGAATAAATAAATTGTTGTTATAATAATCAGTTGTAGCATTCTTCTGTCGCTTTTATTGGCTCATCCTCTGTGTAAGAACCTGTGAAACTCATGAGTGACGTAAAACAAAGAAAACAAAAGGCATAAAACAATAGAGTCAACTGGGAATGCAATACTACAAAGGTAAAAAACAAAGGAAAAAGTCACAGGTTCTTACACCGAGGTAAACCCCTTTTATTTCCAAGCGCTTCCAAAATCAAAGTTTTGATTTTGTGAAATACCGAGTAATGAAAAGTACTGCAAGAAGAGAAATTGAATAGCAAAAACACTGAAGTGTAAGAACAGCTTTGACAGCATAACAGATTTTTATTTCAATGGTCACATCTGTTGGGTTGCACAAACTTCAATAAATTAAATGTACAACTACGTTAAACTACTGTAAAGTTGTTTTGTTTTAACAGTTTTTACAATTTCACTGAAAACTATGCTTTCTTTCTTCATTTTGTTACCCACATATTGCTCCTTGTTAATTTATCACTTTCGTTTTCCCTTTGGTTTTCCAAGGGCTTGGTTCATGATTGGTTGATCCCTGTTGAATGGTAAGATAAAACTACGTGACGGTTAATAGGGTACTTGGTACCTTGGTATTAGTTAGTCGGTCAGTCGATCAGTCAGTCAGTCAGTCAGTCAGTCAGTCGGCCAGTCAGTCGGCCAACCAGCCAGTCAGTCGGCCAACCAGCCAGTTAGTCGGCCAGTCAGTCAGTCGGTAAGTCAGCTAGTCAGTCAACCAACCGGTCCGTCAGTCAGTCAGTCAGCCAGTTAGTCAGCCAGTCAGTCGGTATGTCCATCAGATGGTCGGTCAGTCAGTCAGCCAGTCAGCTACTCAGCCAGCCAGTCGGCGGGCCATTCGGTAAGTCAGCCAGTCAGTCAGCCAACCGGTCAGTCCGTCAGTTAGTCAACCGGTCAGTCAGTCGGTACGTCCATCAGATAGTCGGTCAGTCAGTTAGCTACTCAGCCAGCCAGTCAGTTGGTTAGTCAATCAGCCAGTCTGTGAGTCAGTCAGCTAGTCAGTGATTCAGGCTAGCCAGCCAGTCAGTCAGTTAGTCAGTGGGTCAATCAGCCAATCTATCCGCCGGTCAGTCGGTCAGTCAGTCAGCCAGTCAGTGAGTCAGGTAGTCATTGAGTCAGTCAGTGAGTCACTCAGTGAGTCAGCCAGTCAGTCAGTGAGTCAGCTTGCCAGCCAGTCAGTGAGTCAGTGGGTCAATCAGTCAGTCAATCCGTCGGTAAGTCCATCAGTCAGTCGGTCAGCCAGTCAGTCAGTGAGTGGGTCAGCCTAAATTCGTATGCTATAAATCAAATTGTAAACAATGACGTCAGCAAAGATACGAATTGTGTGCCAAAAAAGTTCAGTAATTTCCTCTAGGAGAGGAGAGAGGTGTTCAGTTTCTCACCGTGCACTTCTACCCGTATACAAGCTACAGGAACAAAACGAATGAACTGTGCAACGACTGGATCCTTCAAGTCATTTTTCACCATATCATTGGAATTGGTGTTGCCTGTGATTATCTGCAAAAACAATTGAAATTGCGATGCAATGGAACCTAATACAGTAGTAACGGTAAGTCTGTTGTTTGTGGAAAGTTGGTTAAAAGGTTTAAAACCACCCGAAGCTTGAAACTTACATGTCCATGTCTGATGCGTAGCTATTAATCAGATTCGAGATGAAACCGCAAAAATCTAGAAGTAAAGGAACAGTCAGTCACGGAACCATTCTTGGCTTTTTTCGAGGAAAAATGTGTCATCTACGCGTAGTTTTTCATTCGTGGTTTACCTTTTTTATCTGTGTAAGCCCAGTGGAAATTTGGGCTTCCTTTTTTTTAAAAAAGACAAGACGTTCAAAACTGTAGATGCGAAGTCGACTAACGCTGTGCACCTTTCAAAGACCGGAGGACGTCTAAAACACGGCTATAATGGCTTCGACGGATCACTGACAAAAGGTCTCGTCCGTGACTAGCGAATGCGATTGGTGGATTTCGATCCTAAACATGTCAAAAATAAACGTCAAAATTAAATCAAAGTGTTCACGGTCTTCTTCAGCCGGACAGAATTGTTCTCTAAGAAGATAAGCACCGAGTAAATGTTTGATTCACTTAATTATTTAGTGATCTTGGTAAAAATGCAAATAGCTGCCAAACTGAGAACACGCCGATCTCAAGCGACAAGTTGGCTATATGTTTTCTAAATCCCATTGCGCCACGAGGACACCGGGATGAGGAAAATAATTGAACGTATATTAAACGTCAACGTGAGGCTAAACCTGCACACCCGGCAATATTATGGTCTTTTCAGGAAAGGCCTACTGCGGGACGTTTTACAAAATCTATTGAAATAAACATTCGGATAACTTGGACGACAATCTCTGAATGACATCATAAAGTGTCTTATTTATTGTAGGAAAATTACTGAAAATTCATTGCAAATTCAAAAATATTTTAATGATCCCTTTTTGCCATTATATTCTTTTAAACACAATTCTTCTGCTATTTAACACATCACGCGTCCCTAACCATTGATATCTATTTTAAATTATCAGTTGTCATCTATATATTTGTCTGTTGTTTTTTCTTTGTTGGATTGTTTATTATTTATTTATTAGTTTAATTGTTTATTCATCCATTGACTTATTCATTATCCATATTTGTTTTTATTTTTGTGTCAGTATAAAACTTCTACGCTTGTCTAAGACTATATGAAGGCTATAAAGGTAACGATCTTATTTATTATAATATTATAATATAATAAAAGAGTCTAACCGTTTGGTTTTTAGCACTTTTTATTTCCCAAGAAGAATCAAACTAACAGTGTCTTTCGCTGTCAAATGCTACACCTTTTTCCTTTTAATACTAAATGCGTTGGTCTTGCTTTCTAGGTTTTTCAAGGTCTCCCTTCACTGCTTGCTACCTGTCAAAAAACAAAAGCAAGATCGCATCGGATCGGATCACTGCCACTTGTTACAGCTTTCATATTTATTTACGACTAATAGTTGGCTTTTTTAAAGCCTAGTTTCTATATGATCGCTACGATCGCTGTACATTTTTTTAGCGATCGTAGCGATCATAAGGAAACCAGGCTTGTCCAATGACTTTTCGGCTGATCGAAGAGCGGAAAAAACCGCACGTCACGTGACCTTTCTTTTGATTTTGCATTTTTTTGCTACCCAGAGTATCTCGTTTCTTCTATTGGCCCCTAACTAAGTGAGTAATACAAAGATGCCAACGAGAGACAACTGTTTCAAATTTCACTGTGGAGGTTGGGTGCATTTAAACTGTTCACTGCCAAAAGCGTCCAAAATCAAAATTTACAAAAGATACCAAACTTTATTTTGTACAATACTAGAATTCAAAGTACACTTTAAGAAAGTACTGTTCAATAACTTTCTTTTAAATGGTTACACTTAAGAATTTTATCGACAAGCTTAAATGTAAGAACCACCTTGTACGGCATAATAAAAAGTACTATAAGAAATACTGCTGAAGAGCTTTTGTTTGACTGGTCACACTGTAGGATTTGATCCACAGACTCAAAAGTTAGAACCACCTTGTACAGCATAATAAACAGTACCACAGGAAAGTACTACTCAGTAGCTTTCATTTGAATGGTCACACTGTAGGATTTCATCCACAGACTCAAAAGATAGAACCACCTTGTACAGCATAATAAACAGCACCACTGGAAAGTACTGCTCAGTAGCTTTCATTTGAATGGTCACACTGTAGGATTTCATCCACAGACTCAAAAGATAGAACCACCTTGTACAGCATAATAAACAGTACCACTGGAAAGTACTGCTCAGTAGCTTTCATTTAAATGGTCACACTGTAGGATTTGATCCACAGACTGACAAGTTAGAACCACCTTGTACAGCATAATAAACAGCACCACTGGAAAGTACTGCTCAGTAGCTTTCATTTGAATGGTCACACTGTAGGATTTCATCCACAGACTCAAAAGATGGAACCACCTTGTACAGCATAATAAACAGTACCACTGGAAAGTACTGCTCAGTAGCTTTCATTTAAATGGTCACACTGTAGGATTTGATCCACAGACTGACAAGTTAGAACTACGTTGTACAACATATAAAACAGCACCCCAAAAACGTACCACTTAAGAGTTTTCATTTGAATGGTCACGTTATAGGATTTCATGTCTTTTATCCACAGCCGGACTCAAAAGTTAGAATCACCTTATACAGCATACTAAGCAGCACCATAGGAAAGTACTGCTATGTAGCTTTCATTTGAATGGTCACAATACAAGATTTCATTCATGCACTCAAAAGTTAGAAACACAGATTTTGACTGTGTTAGTGAACAGTTTACTTAGACTACTTTCTCGATTTCAAACTTGGTTATAATTTGTATCGTGTTTTTGCCTGTAATTGGTAGCTTAAGGTTACAGTGTACCTTCGGGGGTGTCTCCAGTATAACAGCTCTAGCGTCTTAAGATTACACTTAATATACCTAAACCCAGATATCAAATTAAAGCTTATAGAGCTGGCTATCTAAGTATGGAAACCATTTGGTAATAAAATGAATTGTCGAATTTTTTACGACGTCTAAATTCGAACGTCCGAATCAGCTTTAAAACGCTTTAACCCAAAGCGATTATTGTATTTTGCTAATTTGATTTGTTCTCGGGTTTCCGGACACGAAGCGCTAAAAAAACGTACCGGCGATTTCCCATATTCAATGGCAGTGAAAAGTTACAGAATATTTTCGAAAAAGGGAGAAAAAAAGTTGGAGTGATCGCACGGAAATGGCTCTTGACGAAAACGTTTTCGGAAATAAGAAATTCGCGGACATATTTTTGTTGATTATATGTTAGCCAAGCTTCTGTCCAAATTTGAGGAAAGTCGAACAAATTCCCTTTGAGTTGTAGCTCTTTAAAGTGTCCCCTACAAGCGAAAAATTAACTTTGAGAAAACAGCGCTTAGAAAAACATATTCCTTCATAAACAAACTCCGCTCACAAAAGCCGTTATACCGTCATTTCTCCGTCAATTTTCACTATTTTTCGATAATTTTTTTTTGGATGAAAGTTCATTCTGTAAACCTTATTTTGACGCCAAAAAAAAAATTCAATAAATTTTCGATCTGAAAGTACACTGTAACCTTAAGAATGTGGTGTAATGGAAGTTTATAATTTTTTTTATCACTTTAGAGGTTTATAAATTGCTTATTATTACATTGTAAAATTCACACTAGACGTAACAGTTTTTTCATTTTGCAAGTCGCAAAGTCCTTTGCAACAGTTCTTCGGGGTAAATCCGCTCTTAGAATAAAAAAGGCCACAAATGAAAGCTTTATTTAACGATGAATATAACGAAGAAAATAAATGCCTCACTTACGGGGAAGACAGTTTTCCCATTTCTTGTCTTTGTCAAAATCTGAAGTGGTGGCGCACCAAGGCATCCACACCCAGTCAATGATACATTTGTAATGCTTCACGCCTTTGTAAGTGAAAGGAAAGACACAGCAACCGTCATTCTTGGTCTTCCACGGACAGGCTGCAAAACAAAAAAAATAATAGCTACAATGGTGGAGCGTTGGACGAATGCCACCAGTTTCATACGTAAAATTTGTAAAACACTTTGGTCTCTGCGTTCAGACTGCAAAGGTACCCTTATCCCCCAAAACAATGTTGTTCAACGTAAAACAACATTGGAACGGGAACGTCAGAGAAAAGCAACGTTGCGAGAACTACAGGGGAGGGGATTTCCAAAGAATTTCTTTCGTCAATGTTGAACTGATAATAAGGAAGCTGGTCAAACTGCTGTTAAGCCACCAATCATAATTTCAAAAAAGATGCGCGCCTAGCAGAGGTGGTCGCTAATGAGAGGTCTTAAATAGAGCTGATTCGCTGTTATGGACAAGTGGTCGTACAGCACAATTTCAAGCTAGAAAATTAGCTTAAATCTGAATGATCCGTGTCACTTAGTTGGGAAATTCTGCTTATTTCGGCCTGACTCGAGGTAAAATTATGTCATTTATCATTACGAATAGGCCATTTCCGAGTTACGTTATGCCTCGTTGTCAAAGCGAGGCTAGGTGCACAACCTTTCATATGGAAATGAGCTTTTATTCAAATGCAAATAAAACTCATTTCCATATGAAAGGTTGTGCACCTAGCCTCGCTTTGACAACGAGGCATAACGTAACTCGAAAATAGCCAGTTATTTTCCAACTGGATTTATTTATATATATAAAAAAACTTAGAACATCATGATTATAATGTTGAAACTGGAAGTTGGAAAATATTTCGAGAACAAGGCAAAGTTGAAAAGTGGGTTATGCACACTACGATGAGAAACACACTTTTCTCATTTGGCGAGTTCCACTATTTATTTTTCAGTGGTACTATTCAGCAACATAATCCGCTGAAAAGTTGTTGGTACACGAATCTAAATACTTGTGTTCTATCTCCATAATCTCCCATTACTAATATGCAGAAGAATCGTAGTATAAAAAAATATCATAATTAAAATTGGAAAACAAAAGCTATTGTTTTGTTTCTTACCGATGGCACTTCCGTAAACTTCTACCCGCATACATGGTTTGTAGTTCCATTCCACCGGTACAAAGCGAATGAAATGCGCGGTGATTGGGCGGTTCAAGTCATGTTTGACCATCTCATTGGCGTTAGTGTTGCCTGTGAACTCCTGCAAATTAAAGGAGGAAAACGTTCTATTGTAACCACGTAACCAGCCAATCAACCGAATAAACCATATAGACAACTAACAAAACAGACAGAAACACAAACAGACAGACAGCAGACAGACAGCAGACAGACAGTTAGACAGACAGACACAGGCAAACAGACAGACAGAAGACAGACAGACAGACCAAAAAATAAACAGGGAGCACATGGATGATGACACTGAAATGATGTTCCTACTTAGAACAATTACGAAAACAAAACTAGAATTTTTATCTTTGCTACAACAGCGGTAATTACAATTTATAATTTGCATCTAACTGTTAGTGCAGCCTTTTAAAAGATACTGTCATCCTACCCAGGGGAGAGGGTAAGGGGAAGTAGTAATATCCCTTGTCATTTACAACTACAAAACGCAAATATATCATTTTTTTTATTTATACCTTAACGGTTCCATTTTCCGTATAAAGGGTGAAGTTCTTGCCGTCCAAAGAGAATTCCAGCCGATATTTCTTAACCCAGTCGGTGCTATAGAGAGGTGAACCTTGAGTTGCTACAGCGCATATGTTGTATCTGGAAGGAAACTCGACTTGGAGATAACGCTGCTTATCCACATCCCCAAGCATGTTAGGACACCACACTCCATCTTCGTTGCCAAGGCGACCGGACTCTGGTCGGTTGTAGTGAAATGGCTCCTGCCATGATGACGCGTCGATGTTCTCATCAGGGATCTTTTCGTTCTCCATGCCGACTGGATTACCACGACACTCAATGTCTGATTAGATAAAAAGATTTTCGGAAGATTATGCATGAAGACGATGGTTTTTCGAATTCATTGTGAAGAGAATATAAATCAAGGTCTTATCGGAAAGAAAGCAATGGTCAGCTATAGGGTGAGATACTGACTCCTAACGTGTGACCACTCAAATAAAAGTTTAGTTGTTGATGACTACGTAGTAGCAGTACTTTCGTTGGCTGTTGTTTATTATATTTTATACATTATGGTGTTTTCAACTCGATTATAAAGAAAGCTGCAGACAAGTTCTTTGTGTTGTAATTATCTACGCTCACTTTCTATAAAATGTGTAGGCAGACTGTGAAAAGGGCGATATTTAAAGGCCCACCTTCACCCAAAAGACGTTGCGGTCATTTGTTTTTGTTTTGAGATGCTCCATTGTTCATACGCGTGATCTGATTGGTTGCACGCATTCAAACGTGAATTTCGTGTTACATGAAATTCAGCACAGAAAGTGATCACGGCGCGCACAGCATTTTGGGTGAAGGTGGGACTTAATGGTGGTCTGGGAATAAAATCAACGCTTTTTTTCATCTCCCTACCTTTACAGCGGTGATTTGATGTATTGCAACGATACGTGTTCCAGTATTCATACTAAAACAATAACAGCAAAAAATAAATGGAATTGCGATAGAACAGAAAATATTCAAAATCAATATGATGATGGATTTAAATTGCAAAGGGTGAAATGTCCAGGGCTTTGCATGGAATAATAAAAGAAAAAGAAATGGGGGCATTCATCCGCGCTAAGTTATTCACATAACTAAGAACAAAAGAATGTTAATTATCTGTTCTTCACTTATTTATATTCACGTTTTCTTTCTGTCATTTTCTACTTGATGATGATGTCAGAGACATCGAAAAGTCGTATCGCGTTAATTTTTGTATTTCTAGTAAAGGCATTGAATGTATTTATTTAATATTTGGCTATAAATATTTTAAAACACCTGAGCGAGTTCTCTGAATTGATGGAGGCCCATATGACACCTAAACAATGACATAACTGTCAAATCAGCCTACTGTAGCATTCAGTGGGTGAGCATCTGATATCGAGTTTTTTCTAAAGCAAACAACGGAAATTGTTCTACCATTATACAAAGCTATAATAAAGCGAAGTACGGACGACTTGCTTCCTGCACGGTTTTAAATAACTGTAGCTGGAACTTCCTCTCCAATTCTGTGAACAAAGCTCGACTCATTTATTTATGTTTTACATCCGATTCATGTGATTGAATAAACATAACTTAAACCTGTAAAATAAATTACTGCAAATTAATTGCGCCCAATACATAAAATATGTTAATCAAAGCTTTCCAGCTCCTCGTATTTTTAATTTGTATTTTAATTTAAATTTAAATTTGAAAATTCAATAAATTTCCAGCGGTACCAATGCTTCTCATATTCTACGTATTGCACAAGATCAGTGTGTGTGTTTTATTATCGTTTTGTTCCTCGGTATATATAGTCAAATCTCTCCTTAATTTTCAAACGCTACAATCGAGACAAATATTTTACCCTTTAACTCTACCTCTTATATGTAGACACCTCTTTAATATGGACACCAAGTTCTTTCCCTTCGATGTCCAAAGATGGTGGACTGTATTTTAGCACTACTAGTGATTTGCATCAAATTTCTCCTTGTAATAGCAATGCTTAATCAATAAGAGAGGTTATGAGAATCAGGGAAATGGTCAACCAACATGAATTCTCTTGATATTTTAACAACTTCTCTTCACTACTGATTAATAAATGTATGGAGACAAGAAAGGAGAATTTGTATTTAAAAGTTATACCAACCGACTGTTCGGAATGACCAAACTTCTCAACCACTTCTTCAAAGTCACAGGACTCTTCCCCGTAACACTCCTCATCAATGTTATCGTCAAAGAAGCGCTTGTAAAACGACAAGGCTTCATTCTTGCTTAAGACCACATCTTGGGCGCGCTTAGAGAGGCCTATATATGGAGAATACACTTAACGATAATTTTCATGGTACAATTTGCAATTGTCGTTAACGATTTGTAGCTCGCGGTGTACCATATTGATACACTCGCACTTTCTTTGTCTAACAATGTAAACGGTTGTGGCTATTAACCCAACATCTTTTTACTTCGTATTGCACGCAACAGGAACAAGCAATAAAGTTATTTTCTTAATTTACAGACAAAAAGCAATTCGCGTCCTGTGTAAAAGCCTGACTGAACTATAAATCTTGTTGCGGACACATTTGTTGCAGACACAAATCCTGCTTTCCGGACGCAAGGAAATGTTTCCCAGTTAAGGCACATTAGAAGAAACAATGCTTCCACGTTTAGCCAGGCCCTAAGCGTGGTGTTAGCATGCGTCAATCAAAATAAGCTAAGGTTGTAGCTAGTTTATCTGCTCTAAATAAACTACTGTCTGTAATGCAACCTGGCCATAGCTCAGTAACTCGAATACAAACGTAGCTTGTGGAAGCACGTTTATAATTACTGTCGGATACTTCCAATTCCTTACCCGTCGCTTTGGGGTTACAGTACGTATAAAAATGCTTCAAAAAAAGAATAGCAATTCTCACAGTTACTTTACTTACTCGGAGAACTCTGGAAAATGGATACCAGAAGAACAGCGAACCACATGGAGGACATTTTGTTATGCACAAAGATGTGAAAGTGTGTTGCGTCGTAATGGACCTACTAGTTTTGGCGCCTGTTCTAACCGTTAGCCCGATATGCCGTCAAAACAATTGAACATCAATTAAACGCCAATCAAGCTTGATTATTATCCGTCGAATAGGTTGAATGCAAACACAGCTAGAACAATAACTTTGCTAATCACAGAATGGGCTTAGTTATAGCTGGTAAGGAAGGTCAATATTTACTAGAAGCAGTACGAATGTAAAAAAATTAACAAAAGGAAAAATGAAATGTTAGGAAAGGAAGAAGTAAACTAAAATAAAAAACTAAAAAATATATTTACGTGGCTTGTTAGTTCGTGCCTTAGAACACGAACGGCAACAAGATAAAAGCATCTATTAAATATTACTTGTTGTTATAAGGCTTAATGTACATATTTACATTTGAAACGTCTTTAACAACGTTAATTTCTTGAATAAGGAGCGCGCGTTCTGCTCGGGTGCACGCAGTGAGTTTTCATTACTGAAGGAGGGGGGCGGATAGAGGTATGCAAACCCGGCTAATCCGTTCATCTGTTTTTTTTTTTCTGAAACGAATCCTCAAATTGTAAAAATGTCCTGACTTTTGTTCTTGCAGTTGCCATGTATTAGAAAATGTTCGACGAAATATTTAAGCAATAGCACAGCAATACAATTGATCTCGATATTTTGGGTAAATTACGTAAGGAACGAGAGTTTAAAGGCATCAGTTTTTATATGGAACAAACGTGATACCGCTTTAAAAAGCGCGTTTCAGCTGAATATATAAAAGCAGGAAAGCGGAGAGTATCAACGTTTTTAGTTATTAATCATTTTCTGCAGTTAATACTGAGTTCACTTTAAAAAATGAACCCTTTTTAACATTTCTGGATCAACCTATGCTACAATACCGGCGCTACGCACGGAAAGAAGAAAATTTAAGAAGATTTAAGCGCCGTAAAATACGGAGAGGGGGTGGTCCTTTCCATCTTTCCTCAGTAGTAACCTCCCTTACTGACCCCATGAGCGCCCCCCTTACCCCACCCCCATGTCGCAAGCGGCTATACGATGCCTTGGTGAAATGGATTGGAATGAGTATTGTAGGGGGAGGAAAGGTTACCGTCTGAAGCGCATGCGCTATTTGCAAATCAAAATGAAAATGTTACCCAGTAAAGAATGATAAAATAGGAATGAATTCATAAACATGTTTATTGAGTGCTTTTAGTTCTACGAACATTGCGCATGCGTGATAAACATGCTAAGAGCAAAACAAGAACTCGAAAATACCACAAGGTCATTGTTTCGATTCTATAGCTATAAGTCTGACTAAAAGTTCTTCGTGGTGCTAGAACTGTAGGCTTCATCCTTTTCAAACCTTTGTCTTCAAGTCTGCTTCTGTAGAAAAAGAGCGATATATAATTAATTGAAAAGAAAAGCACTTAAAATAATTATCAAAACGTCAAATCAGTCTTCGGTCGGCCCCGACTTCTCACGAAAGCGTGCCGCGAGAGAACCTCTGATACCCGACGGCGCTGAATAATGCACTGCGCATTTCGTTACGTCTTCATTTTACTCGTAGTGGAAAATTTTTGAATGAACAAAATTTCACCCTTTTACCGATGAAAACAAAAATTTTTCCAGCTGAAATTAGATACAATATTGAAGAGGTTGTCCAACAACACAAAGGCTTTCCTTAACCACACAACACGGGTTTATTTATCGTACGGGAAAACTCCATAAATGCCAGCCATTTTAAGTAACCCGCCACAGTCGGCGCCTGTTTCACATCTCTGACCGTTCAGTATTATTCAGCGCTTTCTTGATACTCGAGTACGAACAACGATACCAGTAACAAATTAACAAATTAACATCAGTGCAAAAGGAATTTTCAGCCCCTTGGGGAGGGGGCCTGGTCCCCCTGGGCCCCTCCCCTAAGTCCGCCACTGTTTATATAATCTCGTACTCAGACCTCCGACGGTCAAGCGGAATTTCAGTACAAGCACAAGTGACATCTGGGTACTGTAAGAAACAGTGTGTAACATTTAAAGGCTCTATTCTGGATCAAAATATAATGCACATTGGACAAAAGTCTAATCTGCCCCGAGTCTGCGCAACAGAACAAGATATGATAGTACGAAAATAACAACATGAAGTCATACACGACTTGCATAATGGCGGACGGCCCAGGTAGAATGGAAACTAGCAAAATTAAAGCGAGGCTGAAAGTCCTCCAAGGATAAACAGCATCGAGATTAACGTCAGTCTTAGTATACCAGACTAGTAAACGAACCTAAACATTTTCCCCATTCACCGTCCTCATCATAGTCGTTAGTTGTTGCGCACCACTTTCTGCCAAATGAGTAAGATGTGCAGGTGAACATTCTTTCACCCTCGTACATGAAGGGAAACACGCAGCATTTGTTGTCTGTTGTCCTCACTGTGCAATCTGTAAAACAAGAAAAAATAAGAGGCTTTCGTTTTACCACCATTATACACGATATTTTAATAAAAAAATAGACTAATGTGGCTCTTACTTCCACTGCTTCCAGATCGAATTGCAATTTGGAAATGTTGGTTTTTGTGGAGGGAGGAAAACCAGAGCATCCGGATGAAAAACCTTTGAACAACGACGACAAACGGAAGATGTTTTGTATAAGATGTGAAACATGTTGCCTTATATTTCTTTATAAAGATGGATGTGAATATGATTGGGATTAAAGGCATTTGACATTCAGGAAATCATGTATTTTCCCACAATTTTTCTGGCATTTATTTTTTTAATTTGTTTCGTGCACTAGTGTAAAAGCAAATATTAAATCACACTACGCAATTTCTGGAATGCCTTAAGCATGTCTCACTGTTTCTCGTTCTTGCTTAAATAAACCTGTTATCAGATCTTATATAACCGCTGGCCATAGGAAGAGACTATTTATCATTAGTTGGGCTTTTGCTTTGACTTACTGGCAGGTTTTCCATAAACCTCGACACGCATGCAAGGCCAGCTTTTCCATTCTTTGGGCACAAAGCGGACAAAAAGGGCTAAAACAGGTTGATCCAGGTTGTGTTTCACCATATCATTGGCATTCGTATTTCCGGGAAATACCTGTTAAAAATAAAGACGTTAGCGGCGGACAGGGAAAGGAGTCACATACAGGATGAGGATGTTTGAGGTAAGAAAAAAGATGATACTTCTGAAATATAACAGACACCCAGCTGTTTAAACAACCTTCTGGAAATTTACCATTTGTAGATCAATCATTTTTACCTTAAAAACCGTGAAAAAAAGGATCATTTCAGATCATGTGATGTTACTCTAGAGTATTGCATGGTTCTTACAAATTTTATACAATATACAATGAATGTTATTTTAAGAAAGATGAAGGGACAATTCTCAAGAGAACATCACATGATTTGAAAAAAGGCAAACAAACACGCCTAGGTAAAAGGTGTATTATTTGCTTTAGACGAAGATTCTCCATAACATCCCTATTTGCATTGAATTAGCTCAATTGTATTGTGGTTTTAGTGTATGATCTCACCCCACCCACCCACACCAACGACGGCACAGTCAGATAGGCCATGACATCGGGAACCTCGTGCCCTACTCTTATCGAACAATGTCATGGGTTCTTTTACGTCCCCTTTAATTGACAAGGAAGGATGAAGGAGTTCATATTGTTCGACGATGGATCAATATAGAAATGTTTTGGTACTTTAGATTAGACTGCTAGCTGCCCCTTTTCAGTCAGTTGAGCGGGCGAGCTAATCACGAAAACAAGCTCGGCGAGACTGGCGCGAGCGAAGGAGCCGAGGGGAAACTAAGAGAAAGGCGGGAGGAAAAGGCCTCCCTCCTTTCTCGCCTCTTCCCCAGAGCCCCCTCGGTAGTCTGCTAGCTGTCCCTTTTCAGTCAGTCGAGCGGGCGAGCTAATCACGAAAACAAGCTCGGCGAGACTGGCGCGAGCGAAGGAGCCGAGGGAGTATTGAGGGAGCGAACGAACTTCGATCGACTCGTATTACTTTCGCTTGATCGTCGATCGCGCGATGCTCGACTGTCCAGAGAGGATCTAGATTGGATTGTATATATGAACAAGATATGGACAAGGAAAACAAAATAAAATATATTGCTAACAGTCGAATCTTGTGGAAATCATGACCACCTTTGACACATACAGTATGTCGGATGGTCGTCTGTTTAAGAGTGTACCTTGTTGGTGCCATTTTGTTTGTATGTAACCCAGTTCTTTCTGTCCAGTGAAGTCTGAATCTCATATTGCGTGACGTAATCTGTATCGTGCACAGAGGAACCCTGTGTGGCTACTGCGCACACTCCGTGGCGCTGAGGTAGCTCAATCTAATGAGGATACAAGCGATTACATTGTAACTGACGAAGATGCGAGTCACATCGAAATATGTCTTACAAATTAAAAAAATTGTGATCTTTTTAAAAATTAAGTCTATATCAACAGAAAAAAATCTCTTTTTTTTGGGAGGGAGGGGGGGGGGGGGGGGGGGGGGGTATGCACAAAATGTGAAACGGTGTTTCATTTTATGATAAATGATGATAATATCAAGAATCAAGTGAGAAAGACATATATGAAACAAACTAGCATCAAACTAGCATCAAACTAAGTTAAGTTAGTTTATTATTGGGTTAAAAATGTTCAAGAGAAATGTTAGATGCATCCAGTGTAACGTGTAGTGTAGTGTAGTGTAAAGTAACTTCAGACTTCAGTCCACGTGTTATTCATAAACGTTGAAATCTATGTTTGGTGTGTCTCTCTCATTGTTTCTACCTTCCACTCACGTAAATAAAATTACTGATTTACACACATCAACAACGATAAATCCAGCCCTCCCACGCGAGTTCAAAGACTTTATCTTTTTCTTTCTTGGCTAGGGCTGACGCTCGGTGATTGCTATCAGCACTGAACTTTTCTGATTTCCTGTTCATATTTGCCTCTATCGACCTTACCTGGTATGTAATGCGCATGTGAAATTTATATGTTATGCGGATGTAACCTGATATGTAATGCGCATGTGCCGGAATCTTGTATGTATTAAATGCGCATTATAAATTGAATTATTATTTTTTATTATTATTATTAACCTGAAGATAAGGATGCTTGTCTTTCTCGCCAGTATTCGGGCACCAAGATCCTTTGTCGTTGTTCAGTCGCCCTTGAGACGAAAGAAAATCTATGTATGGTGAGTACCATGAAGATGCAAGAATTCCTCCTCCTGAGATTTTAGAGTTCTCCATTCCTAGTGCATTCCCTCGGCAAGCAAGGTCTGAAACAAGATTAAAATGAAGCAAAAATTTTAGTCGGGTTACAGGACTGTGACGCTAGCGCCTGTGCAAGACAAACGGTTATACTTTCGTATTTGTTTGTCACATTTGAGAAGTAATAGAAACAAGGTTGAAATTGGTAAAGAAATGGAAACTAAAGCACGCGCACTTCATATCCATTGGTAATCTCTCTGACAAGAACTGCGAGCTCAAACAATTCGCACGAAAAGGGAACTTAAACTTGATTACGTTGTGTTGCGCTCGTTTTTACGTTAGTTTGCGCTTGCTTTTCACGCATTGAAGAGGCTCAACCTAATATCGACACAAAATGACACTAAATAGTTGAGCAATGATGGGTCGAATTATGGCTTAAATGTAACACAAACAATTAAATGGATACAAAATGCAGAAATGGAATCCTGATTACCTGAAATGTTTTTTATTCAGGCAAAATAGAATAGTATAAATTTCATCAACAATATAATTTCGTCAGCAGTGAATTTTTTGCCTCGACTTGCGATACCATACCAGAAATGTGTATTGTGGATCTCGGAAAGTTAAGACCATTAACAAAGACTTGCTAGTATATGATATTACCATCACAATCCTTTTTGAATTTCTTGCATTGATAGTTGTTCCAGTATTCATACTGTCATGATACAAAAAAACCAGAGTTAATCCTCTAAAAGCAATTAGGGAATAGAAGCAGTAATACATTATTTTTGGAGAAAATTGCCTCGGTAAAAATTTGGCCCACGCATACATGTATTGCAATCGTTCTATTTATAGTTTTCATCAAGAGAAAAAACATTTATATTTATTTAATATATAGATGTTATTGAACTAGCGTGAGGTCCGTATTGGGAAAATATTGGTCGAGTACTTTTTTTTTTTTTTTTTCATAAACTTACAAAAAAAGAACGAGACCAATATTTCCCAATATGGACCGAACATTAACTAGTTCAATAAAGTTTTATTATAATGGCGTTTTTTTAAAAATTTGCGATAAATTAATACAACCATTCTCGGCTAACGCGCGCGCGCGCCAAAGCTATGCATATTCTTGCATTTTTCAAGCCACTTTGAGAAAAGTTTAACAAAAATTGTCCGTTAAACATGAGGAAAAATGGTTCTACTTAATGGAAAACAGTTTTCACTTGTTCATTTCATAAAAGGAATTCGGCGAAATGAGTTCGTGAGCGGTCCATCTCAGCGGTCCGTATTGCAAAACTCGGACCCCTCAGGGAACCGATCAGAATGCTCCTTTTCATCATGGACCAGTTTGCCATATAATAAATAAATATAAATGCCTAGTTTGTCACCTGACTCAACAATTTATAAGTAAACTGAACAACACGAGTGAAAATCGAACAAATTACTTATTTCCTGAAGCAGAGACTTATCTTGTTCACAATTAAGTATCAAAAGTAATTTCGCAATTGCTTTGGTTTGGCATTGCTACGCTTTGTGATTGGCTAAAAATCTTGCGCCACTTTATTATCAATCAAAAGTAAAACCAAAACCAATCATCACTAAGCTTGCTCGCGCGCGTTTTCCGGAACCGGAACCGGAACCGGTTCATTGGTTCATTGGTACCGGTTCAATTGGTTCATTGGATTGTCGGCGTCTGTTGTGATTGGGCAAAGGGATTGCTTTGGGTATGGTTTTACTATACTAAAGTGAAAACCGTTCTAAAAGGCACCTACCGACTTCTCAGAGTATCCATAGTGCTCCACAACCTCGTTAAATGTGCAACCCTCTTCATAACATTCGGTGTCGATGTTACTCTTAAAGAGATTAAAGAAGTTGAATGCATCTTTCTTGTCTAAAACGACCTCCTCACGTGTATTCCGAATCATTCCACCTACAAAATAAAAACACTTGAATTGTCCACTGAACATAGGTGTCGTGTACTAAAATTGATTAATTTTGGTGAACGCGTCCGCTTAATTGAGGGGTCCGCTGAATACAGGTTGGTTTTACAGCAAATACGGGAAGAAAATTTAGGAACCCAAGCTGGTGTCCACTTAATATGGGTTCCGCTAAATACAGGTCTCACAGTAGTTCATCTTCAACTGCACTGACGTGTTTGGATGGTGTAACATTTAGGTGTAAGCAATTAAAGAATCCTAATGCAATCCACCGTAGGAAAAAAGATGGCGGCTGTTCATTTTACCACAATACCTTGCGGACCTAACACAGCACATAAGGCACAAAGAAAGCCAAGTTTTTACAATATTTGTTCCAGTACTAAGGACAATGTGTAGACTAGGTTTGAAGATTTTATAACTTTTCTTTACATTTTTATGAACGTTGTTAAGGTTTTTGTGCGCTAAGAATTATGGGTAAATGTACCAGTCGCCATCTTTTTTCCTACCGAGGATTGTCTCATGAGCTCAGGATATGGTCCAAATCAAATTCATAGAAGTAAGTAACGCCCACATGCAGTTGCACACATAAAATAAAAAAAGGAGTAGGGTGGGGTGGTGTTGGTGGTTGATAAGGATGGGGGCGGGGGGGGGGGGGGGGGGGGGGGGGGCAGGAGACAATGGTTTCATGAATTGAAAATTATAGAAAAGTGAAATAGAAATGAACTAAAAATAAAGTTTCTCAACGACTTTTCTCCCTAGTCATGCGTGCGGTTCTGTAGTTCTTTGTTGCCCACTTGGCGCCTTTTTGTACACATAACAAAAGAACCCAACGTACCTTGACTTGAATCTAACAAAGTCAGAAAGATCACAAATGACAATAGCATCATCATTTTAATGTAAGCCTAAAAATAAACAATTAATTATGAACAATTATTATTTTAGGCGCTAAATCAACTGGCGCGGAAAGAATTAATAGTCAAACCCTTTTTTGCAGACAGACATTCACTCAGTTACTAAAATTTCATCGACTCTCAGCGTTATTAGGAATCTTCTGTACTGTGAACAGCTATTTTTATCCACGTTAGATAAATAGATTGTAAAGTAAACCTATAAAATTAAAAACACTAAAACTAAAAGTAATACTAAATTACAAATAAGTTATGATACATAAAGTATTACTGAAATCTAAATGTGTCTGAACAATAGTTGGACACCATTGGGACCGGATCAGATACATCGTGTACATTAACCCTTTCACTCCCAAGAGTGCCAAAGACAAAAATTCAAGAAAAATTCCAAATTTTGTTTTGGAAAATATTGAAAAACAAATGGAACCATGCAAAAGTACTGCTGAAGAGGTTTCATTTCAATGGTCACACCACAGGATTTCGTCCACAGCCTCAAAAGTTAGAACAAATGGTACCTTACAAAAGTAGTGCTGAAGAGGTTTCATTTGAATGGTCACACCATAGGATTTCATTAACAGACTCAAAAGCAAGAACAGCACTGCATGTCTACATTAGTGACTATGGAAGGGAAAGAGTTAACTGGGTGTCCGCACTAAGCGAGTGAATTTTAGGAAAGGAAAAGGCCTGAAATTCCGCTGTCACCAAGAATTCGGCTGTCCACCTTTAATAACGAGGTGTCTGTAAAGCGGGTACCAACCCACCAACTGTAGTTTGAAATTCAATGAAATATAAAAGTTCTCTTATTCCAATAGTTTAGCGGCCTCATTTTCAACCGTACGAAATTCTAAACAGTGTTTATTCGTCAGATGAAAGCTATCAAACGTTAGGTTTCCGTGGCGCTGATTTTGTATGCCGTTAGGCTTCAGTTGAAATAGACAGCGACTGAATAGAATTTTGAAGTTGGGCGGTCTTGAAGTAAAATGATATGGTTCGATTTGTTGTTTGACCATGGAGAATGGAACAAAAGCTGGTTCCGAATGACAGAAATTCTTTTGTTCCTTCAATACATTTGTAATTATTATGTTTGACTTTTCAACAATAGTGTCTTGTGAAAGCAATATTTGCTTTTATTTCAATGTTAAATCAGCCAACGGTTTCTAATCCAAAAAAGGCGCAAAACGAAAATGGCGCGCAAATTAGTTTGTTATCAGTTTACCTGAAAATTAGAAGAAACAACGATATTTTTTTCACGAAGAAGCAGTTTAAAATTGGTATTTAGTATTCAGTTTTGAATAGCATCTTATACGCATCTTAAGAAGTGAATTTTTTAACGAAATCATAGCGCAAATATAATTGTTTAAGCAGAAAATAAAAAGCAAGTAAAAACAACCGTACTTTTTTTTGAAGAGGTAAAAAATGAAAGGCAGTTAATAAGAAAAGGCTATACCGAAAAATAGTAGAGTAAAAAATAGTAATGTTCGTTAGCTTACCAGTGCAATGGCGCTCTTTGTCAGCTCTCTCCACGACGACTGCTTACACGAAAAGTAATTTGCACTATTATATTGATCAATTTAAGACCGCTGTTTACTCAGCATGACGTTTAGTACATCGGGTTATAAATGGCACTTTTTTTTAGCATATTTGCATGATAATACCTGATAATACCACTCATGAGCTGAACACGGAACCTAGTAACGCCCGGTCTGTTATATATCTATCCGGTCTGACATATATTGTATACTTCGTTATTGTCAGCTTCCTGTCAGATTGTCACTGAATACAACCAACTACACTACGTCCTTTTTTCTTTTCCTATGTATATATTTTGTTTATTCGCTGTTTACTTTGCAATTAGCAAGTTTACTACTATATGTTAGGGAACCTCATTGTTATAAGGCATTAACTACGTAATCTTCGTTACGTAACTTAGAAGGCCCGGTTCAAACGTCGAACTCCACATGTGCCGAACCTAATGCAAATGAGCAATATCCATTGTTCTTGCTCATTTGCATTAGGTTCGGCACATGTAAAGTTCGACGTTTGAACCGGGCCTTACTCTATAAAAATGTTTGCTTAACAATTACCTTTGTTTTAAAATTAGTCTCTATTCAGTATTAGGAAAACATACTGTATGGAGTATTATCATTGTAATTTGTGTAAGGCTTTAAGTATATAAGTAACTGGTAAACAATTTTTAATAGACGGAAAAGAAAGTCGAAAGAGCAGAAAGTTTCGCCGAGCTGAAGGACTGAAGATAGAAGTCAAGAGAAAAGAGATACGCGTTTCACTGCCAAGAGTCATTGGCAGGGGTCTTCCTTTATCGGACAAAATAAAAAAAACTCATTTTTCCAGGGGAAGCTAGCGTAGAACGGACGTAGTACCGACATTGAAGATTTGTGGAGTCTGAGGGAGAGATTGCCTCGCAAGACCACGTTAATGGCATGTGTTGAAGATACAAGTTGATTTAGGCGGAGGTCGAAATTGTTGTTGTAGGCGTGGGTGAAGATTGATTGGTGGTGTGTGCGCACAAGCGAAGATGAGCAAAGACAAGCAAGGCCGGACAAACAAACAAGGACATTTGGAAAGCAGGTTAAAAGAGATTAAAAAGCATGGTTTTAAGGAACAATTTACAATCATTTTTAAATTATTTATTACTGTTTATACCGAAGGAACTTTATTATTTCACTTTATTAGAATTCGATAATTTAGTTAGACTTTAAAAAAGTAGGATTAAGATTAAAGTAGGAATTTGTAATTATAGTAATTTAATTCTAGTGATTAAACTTAAAGGTTTTTACGTTACTTTCGTGTTGTGTGTTCGCGGGAAGGACTGTGTATACTGTCGGTCGTATTATTCTATTTTTCCTTTCCGTGGGCACCAAGTGGACCCAGCGTGGTGGCTCGGATCGTCGCACAGATGGGGCATTTTTAAGGCAATTACAGCAGTCTTGCCTTAATCTTTTAAAATTTTGTACTTTTTTGTTCCAGATCAATCTGTCTGCCGTTATATAATTTATCAATGTTAGTGGGGAACGAGTGCGCGGTGCAGCGAGCGTGAGCACGAAGCTTCGCCTCGGAGAATTTTGGAAGATCTTCGGAAATCTTCGGAAAATCTTCGAAGAGTCGTTCGCTCAAATGCTCAAATCTCCGCGCACCCATGTATTATCTTCTATTGTTGTGATAGTCACGTGATAGAAGTTCACATATCGTGAAATTACCAATATAGGGGTGTGCGAAATGTGTGCGTAATTTTGCATCATAAACAATTCCTCAATATAAAAGAATAAAACGTCTATAGTGCAGTCAGTAAAATTGTCATTTTACAGGCCTTTTGTATCCCGAAGTTGCCTGTATTGTGAGCGAAAAAAGAGTTCTTTCGAACTGAGAAATATTCACGAAGGCAATTTGTAAATCCGATAATTTATAACATCCTCGACCCTAGAGCTCGTCCTTTTTGTACGTAACCGAGGGAGAGAGTCCTGCGCAGAAAAAACAATCCGATCGAAGACTCTGGGGTCGTTTCCAAGCCTTTATGCTTCCCCCTACTTAGAATGAAAATATTTTAGGAAATTTCATTTTTTTATTTGTGTCAAATGTGTGCATAAAACGGCGACAACAGCAAACAATTTTGAATTTCCCAGTTTCATTCGTCATTATATTTATCGACTTTCTATTTCTTTTCGTCGTAACGTCCAGATGGCACAAAACAGCAAAACTCCACTGCGATCGTCGCAAGGAAAAAAATCAGCGGCTGATTTTTTCGCCTACTTGCGTGTTTCACTTTTTCGAGGTGAAAATCTATACCCAATTGCAGACCAAAACGACTCAAAAAGGCATGCCCGCTTTGGGGCGCACATAACCATATAGGTTATAATCAATGTATATATTAGAAAGTATGTCTCAGTAAAAACACACAGCAAGGACATATTGCAACAGAGCCGCAAGCGAAAATTTCGCGCCTTTTTTGTCCAATCATGTGAACAATATTTTTTCTCTTTTCTTTTCTTCCCTTTTTTCTTTCTTTTCCCCTTTTTAACTAATAGTTCACGCACTTTTTCGCCCAAAAACAAGAAATTGCAGGCAGCAGTCATTTTCACTTTCCTTCAAAATGCGAAATTTACCGCCATCGCTGGTTATACGTCATGTAGACATAACGTATATCGATAACTTTTTGACCATATTTGGGCAGTGTATCAATGTGTTGAATTATAAAAAGGCATATACCTCCCCATTGGGAAGATATATATTTTAGGCCCTTTTGTTCTTTGGCTACTGTGTCTTTTGTAACGAATAATCATCGGCTCAATCACTTGTTTTCCCCTTATTGGCGAGGTCCACCACGAGACCAACTGAATATTTACTCAATACGGACCGAGCAATCTAGTTTTATAAATATATTTTTATTATGTCTCTTTCACACATTTTCCAACAGCAAAGGATTAAGTATATCTCTGTTGGCTATTGCGCCCGCTTCAGAGGCTCAAGTTAAGTACAAAAATTTCCGGAAACGTTTTGGGAAGACACACACCCTTCATACAGAAAACTGTTTCCTTTTGAACATATTTTCAAAAACACAATCTAGTAATAAGATCATTTGTGAGGGGTCCATCTTAGCGGTCCTAAAATAACACAAATCGAATCCCGGTCAAGCCCAAATCATACCGTCCAGAAGGACGTCGGACACCTTATTGAGACTTATATAACGGAGTAACTGGTGAGCTTTCAGTTGAGGTTAGGGTAGCAGTTTATATAGTTAAATTTAGGACTAAGCAACCCGAGAAACTAGCTAGGTGGTACAGTGGTCTACAGTGGTACGGTAAGCTATGTAAGCCTAAGCCTAGCTGAGGTCACAGGTTTAATCATGAGTGGGGATTTTAGATTTTCCTTTTTACACTTAAAAATTTATTGAAAATAAAATTCTAAGTGTCGACATTACGTTATATAAGTCTCAATAAGGTGTCCGACGTCCTTCTGGACGGTATGATTTAGGTACAACCCCGAATCCCTCAGGAATCCAATTAGCTCCTTATGCGACTCCTTTTTCATCGTGGACCAATTCAGTTACCTAATAAATCTTAATTTAACTCGAACTCGAACTCGAACTCAAACTCGAACTCGAGATCATGGGTGGGTGAGAGGTGCTGATTGAAGAAACAACGGTCTCGTGACTTCAAATAGAAAAGCGATGTATCTTTTATCTCTCGATTAAGTATGGATTGCTTCCTTTCTTTATTTTAACTTATTATGCTCCTGAGAGTCTTTGTTACGCAACAGGCACCTTTTTTTACGTCTTACTGGCACATAACAAAATGACCAAACTTACCTTGACTTGAATATAATGCGGTCAGAAAGATCGCAAACAACAATAACCTCATCATTCTAATGTAAGCCTAAAAAGAAATGATAAACAGTGGAAAATTATCATTTCAGGCGTAAAGCCCGAGGAGAGGACTCTGGAAACGAATTTGTGAGTCTCTGACGTCACTTTCGCTGGCTATCTTTTAGAACTTCCGGAATATGCAAATTTCATGGCGGCCGTGCAAATGCGAAAAGTATAGCCGAAAAAAAAAAACATTTCCGATGATCAGATTGAAAAACGAAAACGGTTCAGACAGGTTACTAAATACATTATTTCCTTTCGAAAAATTCATGAAACCGAACTTTTAAAATATAATCGAACTGGCACTTTAAAAATTAAAATCACTTTATCTGAAATGGGAAAAACCGCGACGATAAAGTTGAAAAGGTTATTACAGGAAATAAAAGAACTAAATGATATCCTATTGTCTTCTACAACGTTCTTCGGTATGTAAAAAGAAAAACAATACAAAACAAACACGATATAACATAGTTAGTCTAATATCCGATAGCATCTTGTGGTATAACACGTATCATGAAAAATATCTCATACCTGACGGAATTACTTGCTAGTTCCACCACGGCATCCTAATAGATAATACTAAAAAAGACGTTTTCTTAAGTTTTAACAAACTATAAACCAAAACGAGTGAAAACATTAAGAGCTCCTTTCAAATTTATAAACCGCACAGAACACACTCACTCACTCCAGTGAGGGGAGACCTTAAAAAACCGAGAAAGCCAGACCAACGCATTTAGTATTAAAAGGAAAAAGGTGTAGCATTTGACAGCGAAAGACACTGTTAGTTTGATTCTTCTTTGGAAATAAAACGTGCTAAAAACCAAACGGTTAGACTCTTTTATTATATTATCAAAACAACTGAAAAGTTTTTTCTCGAACTTTGGCGTTCCCAAAGCCATCATTTTAACTACAATCGAGAATGTGTCTGCGGGGTTGTTTTTCCAGTGACAACATAACAAGGATTATTTTCCAGGTCTGCAAAAACTTACGGGACTTCTCGTCCCATGGGTGCGCGGAGATATTAAATTTCTCGATTTCTATCGAGTTGAACACGAGAAGGTAAATTTCATATATCCAAGCGTCCATGTATTATTTTGTTATATAAACAATTTTCTAAAGGTTTCGAAGATTTCCAAAGATTATGGAAAATTCTCCGAATACTGTCCGAAGGTTGTACAAACGTTTCGGATCAGGCGGGGGGGGGGGGGGGGGGGGGGGGGGGGGGGGGGGGGGGAATGAAAGATATATACAAAATTTGTCTCATCACGTGACCTCGCATTTGCTAGTGACCGCCGACGCGAGCAGTGGCTGTCAAAACACTCTTTTCAATGCCTGTTGTCTGTCGGTCTTCTTTTGTCAGGATTTGTAATGTCAAGAAAACTTCTCTTGCAACGAACAGATACATGGTTTCGAAGATTTGTTCGAAGGATGACCCCACAAACAAAGATTTAATATCCAAGCCACTTTGAAAAAATTGTGTCAACAAAATTTGCGCGCGCTTGAACGCGTAAGCATCCAACTGCTTGTCCACGCATATGAAGACACTCTTGCACTGTGTTAACCAAATAAGTTCTCTAAAAAACTGAAAACCCTTGGGAAGAAAGTTCTCCTCTTAATAGCTATTTGTTTTATCCACGGTTTTAGCGAGATACACACAGTAGTTCTGATGTCAACGACAGGAAAAACTGTAACTGACGCGTACAGCTAGCTTGTACGCGCGATATAGCGCGCGCGTATATTTTGCTGCGTGTTTTGTACTGATTTGAGCTTTCAGCACTGATGCATTTACCAATATTTTTTCCGCTATCCTTTGTTCAAGACGGCTTTTGGAAATACAATGTAACCCTTTTTTATACACATTTACTTGAACTTGCTTCGGTCTAAATTCGTTTAATTCCTCAAAGAATTTTCATATTCACCTCTGCAAACGTGCGCGAATTCCCTAAATCAGCTCGCCGTCAATTCAAAGCATTGAAAAGTGCCCACACTTTGATGGTTTTATTCAGCTTGAAAAACCTGGAGGGATCTGGAGGGATCTGATGTTTTAAGTCGTTATGATATTAAGGAATACGTTATTTATGTTAAAATGCTAGTGACGCTTCGATTAAGAAGGAGGTACAACTGCACTTTCGTGGTATTTTCGGGGATGATCGCCATTTTCGTACGAGCGGAAAATGATATTTTCTAAGGACGAGAAACGTGGATTAAACTTAGAAATATAAATGAAATTCTTACATTGTGGTTCTTTTCTGTTACCAACGAACCATTTCCCTGATTCCCAAGTCTCCGATAATTAAAACCATAAAATGAGAAATATGAGATTTTACAAAAAGTTTGTTTATTCTTTTTAAATGTCGCGGGTAACTCGTTGCGTTGCATCATGGGATAGGCTTCCAACCCCTCCTGGTTTCGGATCATTTCCCCAAATATCCCAAACATTGCCGAAGATTACCGAAGATTTCTGAGGAAGATCCGAAGATGTTTCTAAACCAACTCGGTAATACGAAACTCTCGGATCCTTCCCTGTCCTAGACGTTTTGCTTCAAAGTGTCAGGAACGCCGGGAAAAACCCACATAACCCTCTTTGGGGAACAAACGTTTCGGATCATTTTTCCGCAAATATCCCGAACATTGCCGAAGATTCCCGAAGATTTCTGAGGAAGATCCGAAGATGTTTCTAAGGCAACTCGGTAGTACGAAACTTTCGAACCCACCCCTCCCCTGTCCTAGACGTTTTGGTTCACCGTTCTCTTTTCACAGTGAAATGATTTTTCCGCGGTGGAAGAAATCCTTGTATTTGACTGGACTTTATATAATAAGATTCACTTCTCTTCTGTGCAGCAACAAGGTGTCATCCCATCAACAATGAACCTTTCACTACAGCATTCCTACCTGCTTGCTTAAAATTAGTCGCCGTTTGATTCAATAGCTGATCTAACAGCGCCATTTTGTTAAGGACAATTCTACATTAATGTATAATGTGGACCATCTGGGTAGGAATACTGTTTGTAACTATTTTCCACAACACTTTGTGTGAGTATTCCTGTAATTATTTCGCACTTCTTTGTTATTTATGCCACACAGTCAACGCTTGGTTAATCGATCGTATGGGCGGCCGTTACCGCCAAAAATACAAACATTGCAAACGACTTAGAATAAACATGAATGCTTCAATGGTCTTTTGTAAGTTGGTATAGATGATCTAGAAATGATGTAGTTAAAATGTAGTTGGACAGGTTGTCTTTGGTGGAATGAAATACTCAACCAATAAATGGTTTAGACAGTTTACAAACCGTATAGTCGCCGTTGTCGAAACGGTACAATATAGACACAAATGATCAAGTCTAAATGTAAATAGTTCAGCTTCCGTTTGTAAAACCACACAGACTAAGTAGAATTGGTGAAAGTAAATGAAAAACCGGTCTGGTGTCCAATGTTAAAACGACAAAGTGAAGTCTCAAATGGTTCAGCGTCATGTGAGATGATTTAGTACAATACCAAACGGTCTAACGTAGTGTGAAATGGTTTATCCTACCGACAAATGGTTAATCGTAAATTGAAATGGTTTAACGTAACATCAAATGGTTTAGCGTGATGTGAAATTATTTGGTACAATACCAAACGGTCTAACGTAGTGTGAAATGGTTTATCCTACCGACAAATGGTTAATCGTAATTTGAAATGGTTTAACGTAACATCAAACGGTTTAGCGTAATGTGAAATTATTTGGTACAATACCAAACGGTCTAACGTAGTGTGAAATGGTTTAACCTACCGACAAATGGTTAATCGTGATTTGAAATGGTTTAACGTAACATCAAATGGTTTAGCGTAATGTGAAATAGTTCAGCGTAATGTCAAATGGTTTAGCGTGACACCAAATGGTTTTGCGTAATGTCAAATGGTTTAGCGTGACACCAAATGGTTTAGCGTAATGTGAAATAGTTTAGTGTTACATCAAATGATTCGCGCCGAGACCGCCAAAAATACAAACATGAATTGGAACAGCCTGCACTGAAATGGAGCAGCTTGAAGTGAAATGATCTAATCTATGTGGGGTGTGACGTCAACTAGTCTGGAATTTGGCGCGAAAATACTCACGTGCTATGTGCAGTCTACACGGCGAACTCGCACACGACGAATTACAAGCTTCACGGCCTTCACTTCGTCTTCTATCGTCGGCTTTGAAGAAAATCATCCGGTAAATTTCCCTTTTACCTGATTTTATTTCTCTTAGCCAATTATTAATATTCTGCGACAAATGGTACTCAGTGATGTTTATTGCAACACTGGAGGGCACATCGGCACAGATAAAAGATGTTCTGTGCAGCCTGTTTAAGAATGTTTATTCGGTTTTTTAGCAAAACTGAACTTCACCTTCGAACGATGCCGCTTTTTTCTTGTTCTAGCCTTCAACTAGCGCCAAACATTTCATGTACAACGGAATAATTTCATATTATTCCGCTAGACATTCACTTATGGGAGCAACTGATGAGGTTCATCATAGAACCGAAACTCGAGTCTAAAGAATACAAGTAATCACTAGGAGGGGGGTGAATAGGAATAGGTTCGCGGATTGGCGGATTTGGCCTTGAAAAGCGCACGGATTGCGGATTTTAGCGATAAATTAAGCGGATTCGCGGATAATAATAAATAAATAATAAACTTTATTAACGTGTCAATAAAATATCTAGCAGAGGGGAAACCCTCAGCTAATAGGGACACCTAACTAAAACATAATTAAGAATTAAACTGACCTAATCTATAAGAAACATAGCTAAAAATCTGAAACTGTACATGTATAAAAGATTAAGATATAGAAACATCTATAAAATACATCAACGATAACAAAAGATCGAGGACAAATGTCTAACGACGAAATTACCGTGGATCGCGGATCAGGCGAAAATTTTGGCCCGGATTCCGGATTCGACTATTTTTTCCAGTTTCACCAGCAAAGGCTTCGAATAAAAATACTGCACAAGAAAAACAAATATGTAAATATACCCATGTACAGTATTAATATTTATACTGCAGAAAGTTTTAAAGTAATGCGGATTCCAATTGAACGAAAATAACGTCGGATCGACGGATCGGGCCAAAAAATAGCACAGATCGGCCGATTTGCATACCCCTATTCACCCCCATCCACTAACATCTGCCAAAACACCAACATACCGTCCAAGGCCGACCAAAAAATTAATGATCAGATCCACAATCCGAACTTCTAGATAGACAAAGTCCGGAATCCGGGCCAAAATTTTCGCCTAATTCGCGATCCACGATAATTTCGTCGTTAGACATTTGTCCTCGATCTTTTGTTATCGTTGATGTATTTTATCAACCTCGTTCCCAGGGCTTTTCCCTTCGAGAGAGAGCCCTGGGAACGAGGTTGGTATTTTATAGATGTTTCTATATCTTAATCTTTTATACATGTACAGTTTCAGATTTTTAGCTATGTTTCTTATAGATTAGGTCAGTTTAATTCTTAATTATGTTTTAGTTAGGTGTCCCTATTAGCTGAGGGTTTCCCCTCTGCTAGATATTTTATTGACACGTTAATAAAGTTTATTATTTATTTATTATTATCCGCGAATCCGCTTAATTTATCGCTAAAATCCGCAATCCGTGCGCTTTTCAAGGCCAAATCCGCCAATCCGCGAACCTATTCCTATTCACCCCCCTCCAAGTGATTACTTGTATTCTTTAGACTCGAGTTTCGGTTCTATGATGAACCTCATCAGTTGCTCCCATAAGTGAATGTCTAGCGGAATAATATGAAATTATTCCGTTGTACATGAAATGTTTGGCGCTAGTTGAAGGCTAGAACAAGAAAAAAGCGGCATCGTTCGAAGGTGAAGTTCAGTTTTGCTAAAAAACCGAATAAACATTCTTAAACAGGCTGCACAGAACATCTTTTATCTGTGCCGATGTGCCCTCCAGTGTTGCAATAAACATCACTGAGTACCATTTGTCGCAGAATAATAATAATTGGCTAAGAGAAATAAAATCAGGTAAAAGGGAAATTTACCGGATGATTTTCTTTAAAGCCGACGATAGAAGACGAAGTGAAGGCCGTGAAGCTTGTAATTCGTCGTGTGCGAGTTCGCCGTGTAGACTGCACATAGCACGTGAGTATTTTCGCGCCAAATTCCAGACTAGTTGACGTCACACCCCACATAGATTAGATCATTTCACTTCAAGCTGCTCCATTTCAGTGCAGGCTGTTCCAATTCATGTTTGTATTTTTGGCGGTCTCGGCGCGAATCATTTGATGTAACACTAAACTATTTCACATTACGCTAAACCATTTGGTGTCACGCTAAACCATTTGACATTACGCAAAACCATTTGGTGTCACGCTAAACCATTTGACATTACGCTGAACTATTTCACATTACGCTAAACCATTTGATGTTACGTTAAACCATTTCAAATCACGATTAACCATTTGTCGGTAGGTTAAACCATTTCACACTACGTTAGACCGTTTGGTATTGTACCAAATAATTTCACATTACGCTAAACCGTTTGATGTTACGTTAAACCATTTCAAATTACGATTAACCATTTGTCGGTAGGATAAACCATTTCACACTACGTTAGACCGTTTGGTATTGTACTAAATCATCTCACATGACGCTGAACCATTTGAGACTTCACTTTGTCGTTTTAACATTGGACACCAGACCGGTTTTCATTTACTTTCACCAATTCTACTTAGTCTGTGTGGTTTTACAAACGGAAGCTGAACTATTTACATTTAGACTTGATCATTTGTGTCTATATTGTACCGTTTCGACAACGGCGACTATACGGTTTGTAAACTGTCTAAACCATTTATTGGTTGAGTATTTCATTCCACCAAAGACAACCTGTCCAACTACATTTTAACTACATCATTTCTAGATCATCTATACCAACTTACAAAAGACCATTGAAGCATTCATGTTTATTCTAAGTCGTTTGCAATGTTTGTATTTTTGGCGGTAACGGCCGCCCATACGATCGCTATTCACGGATTCGTACGGTGGCTCATAAGTACGGTGGCCCTGAAGGGACATACAGGAAACACGCTACTTTTTCCGTTTAGCGACTTTTATAGCGGCTTTTGTAGCGACTTTTATAGCGACTTTTGAAGCGACTTTTATAGCGACTTTTGTAGCGACTTTTATAGCGACTTTTGTAGCGACGTTTATAGCGACTTTTGTAGCGACTTTTGTAGCGACTTTTATAGTTACTTTTGTAGCGACTTTTATAGCTACTTTTGTAGCGACTTTTATTGCGGGCTCAAGATCCTTGCCATGTGACGATTTCAATATGGCGGACGTGGAGGCGGAAGTCGATGAGGTAGATATCATTTACTTGTGTTTACTGCTATTCACTTCAAGCTGCATATAAAAGCAAATATAATGTCAACCTAATCATTTTTACTTTCAGATCTGTACATTTCTAGTAAACAGAGGTCTAAAAGAAGAAGTTGTGGATCGATTCAGAGACGAGATGGTGAGTCTTGGAGGAAACAGTTTTCTCTGATCTAGAAATTTGAGCTCTATAACATTAACCTCTTTGTGCTATGCTTTTCTAAAAGCTTTAAATTTTACAAAAACGATGCAATACGATTCAATGATATGATATGTGTATATAAAATAGTTATTTATATCTGATAAGCTCTTAGTCTTTTAACATAACAAGACAACCTCTACACGTGTTTTCAGTAACTTTATTTATAGTAGGAGGGCTTCATTCGCTGATCATTTTATCACTTCAACATCAAAGCCATGGGTTTCTTCCCTGTTGTTACCAGTATACAAGAACAAAAACAAAAGGGTCAACAATAGACTATATCAATTAACTGTATGTAAGAAGTTGACAGGAAAGGCTTTTTGGGGGTGGGGAATCTAAAGGGGGAGAATAAGAACAAGTGAATCTTTAAATCTTCAAATGCTTGGGCCAGAGGAAAAGAGGGGAAGGGGGGGTTGTATTATTATTATTCTGTCTGTGATTCTCTCCAGTTCATTGGTTTTCTTCTGGGTCTTCATAGTTATGTTTCAGCAACTCCCCGCTGCTTAGAGACACAATACTTTCTGCAACAGGTGGGCAGTTCGTAGTATAGCAGACAACTGGGTACTATTATTATGAATATTATTATTATTATTATTATTATTGGAAATATTTATTGCGTCGACGAAGGAGACGCTTCCTAATCTTGTCGGCTAGGCGGAACGAATCGAGAAAAGTGTCGGTACCAAATCTGCGCCATCAAGAAACGTCACAATAGTACCCAGCATTTCCAGCGCGTGGAAATCAGGCACAATCCATTCAATCCTGGGGAGCTGAGTGCTCCGAAATGTCAAATGTAAATAACCTATTTGTCTTGATTTAGTTTCGGATATTTTCCCGATTTTGAAATCGTACGGTACGGCTCAATATCTCAATGTCTAAAAGTACACAGTGGAAATGGACGAAGGTTCCTCTTCGGACCAAGTTAGTTGTTGGATCTCTTTGGAATCAAACAAGACATTATTGGATTTTCCTCGCTTCTAGCACCGTTCGGGTATGTTTTGAATGCTCTAACTATTTTTTCTGTGGTTCTTTGCCTGATTTGGAAAGCTTTCACCTAAATACCGACGTCGCTTCTTCGCGATGTTCTATGGAGCGATTCGCTGTATGTCTTGCCGGCCGAGCCAGGCGAACGCCTGCCCATCTAAGAATTCAACTGAATCGTCCTTTGTCTCATTGCAAGGATTAATATTCGCTTGAGAGAGAGCAATGAAAATTTCTGGACTTCATTCAAAACAGATCAAAATAACTACTGCAGCTAATACTGTTCGCGTACGTGACCTACATGTAGCTTGACCTTGAGATCGCTTGCGCGTGTTATAAATTACGTGACAGCATTGAAAGAACACTACTTTCGTAGAAGAGAGAAAACTATGACAACTTTTGGGTTGATTTCACAGCAATTAGCCCCGGAGAAGAACCTTTGTCCATGCTCAACTGATTAAACATATGCTGAATGCAACTTCCAGACATTGAGATATCTACATTTATTTAGTCGGTAAAATCCTTGCGGATATCACACCAAGTACTGAGGTGCATCATTTCAGAATCGGAGAAATATAAACGGAAATGAAATCAAGCGACAAATATACTATTTATGTCGGAAAAATCTGAGACCTTTTGGAGTACACAGCACGGCAGAATTGAAGGATTTTCCACGGCGATAGCGTGAATTTGTTTGACGTCGGTCGGACGTTTTTGCCTGCGTGACATAACTCATGACATAGCCCCTTTCAACAGTGGCTGAAACTCAGGTACTACGTAGGTCAAGACGAGGTGCTACGGTATAAGGAGACGCACTATAATCTATGATTACTACTAGTTATAATCAAAATAGATTATGTTGTTCCCCAGTATAAGGCTATGGTCGATTCAGACTATTTAATTCTATTAGATTAAATTTTTTTTGGTTATAATTTCCACGTTTCAAAATCTTGGAGAGATAAAGTATTGGTTTTCTAATCACATTTTTTGTTTATTATTTAAAAAAACATAACATTGCTGATCTATTATTTCTGTTTCATGTTTGTCCAGATGGATTTTTCTGCGGTGATGAGTGCCACTGATGATGAGTTGACAGAAATGGGAGTCTTACGAAAAGGGGATCTTCTGTCCTTGCGAGGATTTGTGAAGGAGAAAATGAAAGGCAAGACCAGAGATGAGAAGAAAAGGAAGCTACTGGATCTCCTTAAAGGGAAGGTGAAACCCTTCAAAAAAAAGAAGGCTGAACATGACAACGGTACTGGGCCTGGATCTAGCAACAAGACTAAAAAGGCCAACGAAAAATCCAGTTAGGGTGGTTGCATTTTGATCCTCAGCAGAAAAGGTACATGTCTGTTCGCCTCACAAAAGGTGGGGAAACTAGAACTGTAAGTGTAGACCTTACCTCCAATGTACGCGATTTAGTTAGTGTGGGAAAGTCAATTTTCTTCCCTGGTGGCAAGAGCTTTTATGGTAACATCTCAGAAATGAAAGCAACAGTTGCAAATTTTAAGTGTGAAGAAATTGTGCAGAACTTAACTTTGGCAAAATACATTTCTACGAATGCTTTGACCAGAGTGAGACTATACCTGATGACCAAATCTAACAAACAGCAAGATGACGATTCTCAGTCTGATGATGAGTTACAGTTATCAGTTTTTAAAGTGGATGACAAGTTCAACAAAGTTGGTACTAAGGAAGAAAGCACTAATGTGAATTCAAGTCAAAGTGAACTGATTGGCACCTCTGCTGAGCGTCAGACCACTAAGGACCAACAAGACAGAGAGTATGAAGAGTCACTTGCAACTGACCAGGCTAAAGAGCTAGAAAGGCTGGAAATTATTGAGGTCACCAAGAGGCAGCTGCGGCTACAAGCTTCACGGAAAGCACAAATTCCTCTTGAACCCTCAGTTAATGAAGAGTGTGCTCTCATTTCAGTTCGTCATGTTACCTTGGGTGTGCAGAAAAGGCTCTTCAAGACTACAGACGAAATGAGTGCTGTCTATGATTGGGTTGGTTCCTTATCAAGCCAGCCAGAGTCATTTTCACTTTCAGGGTGTGGGCTGCCAAGGCTTCCACCTTCACTACCAGTTACAGTTGCAGATCGATCAATTCTGAATATGACAGAAACAAAAGCAATGCCTTCCTATCCAGAAAATGAGTTAATCTTCCTTGGATTTGGTGACGATTAGGACAGAAGCCTGTCTGATACATTTGAAGATTGCTGGCATGACGAAGGAGATATCAACAACACCTTGCCACACGCGTTTATGCAAGGAGACCATGACAGGTGAATGTCTCTACGTGTCATATATTTCGCAATTTAGGTTCGTAATTTCCACATACAAGCGCAGGGGCGGATCCAGGATTTTGAAATGGGAGGTGAAATTTTAAATGCAATAGAACCAAAGCCTGGTTGAGGTGGTTGAGGTGTTTGAGGTCAGTGCATCAGCAACATGATTGATCTTTCGATGAATTTTCGAATTTTAGACGCACCAAAATGCAATTATACTATTTTAGTTTTGTTAACTCATTTGCAGATTTTTAAAACGGGAAGACTAATTTCTTGTCGAAACAATAAATAGCATTTCGCGCCTTGTTGCGTTCGAATTGGGGCTAGTCTTTATCAAGAACAACATGAAAATAATGACAGTAGAGTTTGCCGTGTATACATTCCTAAAACATTACATGCAGTGAGTTACATATGTATACACTACGGTCCACCACGATATCTACTGCCCAAAAAGTGATGGTTCCGACATCCTTCTTGGATGGAACTCCATGAATGCACGGCAAATGTGGGCTGTCTCCAGAGCAACCATCGACATCGTGTTACCATGCATGGCGATAACGGACAAATCAGAGAGTCTGTCAGTTGTCATGTTCGATCTCAGCCACGTGTGGAGTCTGCGGAGACAGGAGAAGGACCTTTCGGCCTCGGTACTTCCAACAGGTAAGACAGCCAGAATCTTTAGCAGTTCACGAATATTGGGAAAAAATGCCGTCTGCATGCTTAGCTACGATGGAAGTAACGGATTCATCCTGTAAAGCTGCTTGCCTCTTAATAATAACAATAATAATACGAATATTTTGCCAGGATAAACCATCAGTGCAAAAAAAAGCACTGTTATCAATGGGGTCCTGTTACAATAAAAATAAAATATTTAGCCTAAAAATATAAACTGTACAGAGTTAATAAAAAAGGTAAAATATAAGATAATTACATTATATAAAAAATTCGTTCAAATGTTGCTTTAATAAAATTCTATATTCTAAATTTCTAATGTTCAAAGGTAATTTATTAAAAATTAAAGCACCTAGGAAAGAAAAGCTTTTGCGGCCAAACTCTAATTTCATTTTCGGCAGCTGGACGGAGGATTTATTGTTTCTAGTGTTGAAAAGAAAGACCAGCGAAAGAGCTCACTATCAAACGCCGCAGGAAGCGGAAGAATATGTTCCCATTTCTCTTTCAGAACTTTGAGAAGGTCAGTGACAGCATTTTTATCTTTTCTGCTGATTACCTCTGGCACGAATTTCACTGCTTGTTTTCAAAAGCAATCCAGCCCCACTTATTACGCCCAAAACGATAGGATTGAGTGTTATGTTTCAGTGGCAACAAGAGCGGTTGAAGCTAAATTAACAAACAAGTAGGATTGTTTGAGTCTTTTGGTCAATCTTTTATAACACCAGAAACGTTTGTGATAATATTTGTATAATTCTTTTATCTCTTCGAGTTTTTCCTCTTCAATATTTGGGTCAATATGATTGAAATGGAAAATGTCAATTTTAGGCATTTTATTTGGTTTTATTAAACTTCAAACAATAGAGTAACTCTAAAATTAAGTTTTTGCCAACTGTCTAGAATGAAGGGCCTGATACTGATAGAATCCCATTCATTTAATGAGAGATCAATCTGTATTTTTTGGTTTCTTTCAGTTGTGGTTGATGTGAAATTTCTTTTTATAATGTCAAGTGTAATGAATGGAAAAGTTTTTTGGTTTTTATTCAAAATTCTAACAAAAACGAATTTTAATTTACATTTAATCGGAATGATTAAATTATCATCATCGCCATTAAATTTGATATATTGTGCCGGATCCTCCATAAATCCACTCAAGAAAAAAGATGATTTGGAGCCAATTAGCTGATGATTATTCATATCCAAATTAGTTTGCATAGTCATTGTTTGATTCTCAAAAATAAAGGGAGAATCATAAACAGAACTTTCAACATCAGGTTATGAACCTTTGACGCCATATATGATCAGATTGGACTTTCCTTGAACAGCTGATGAAGCAGTTCCTTGCCATTTCAAATTCAGGAAAATGAGTTCTGGTGGAGAAATCCGCCATTTATGCATATGAATAATTGACCTTGAATAAGTTGAAAACGTCTTCGTTGATTGTTGATTGATATTCAGGTTTGTGCTCACTACCTCAACACTCACGTTATTCATAGTGACGGGAAAGAATTCAATGCAAATCGTGTATTCGCCTTCTGGAAGTTTATACATGTTGAAACCAAGTCTTCCAGAATATAAATTGGAGGAATCTTTAGTAATTTGCAAATCATAAGCTTTTTTATTGAATAAATGCGGTGAACCTTCAAAATCAGTTATTCCAGTCACTGTCATATTGTGTTCAGAGCTTGATTCATCCGCATCTTCCATCAAATACCTAAATTTATCCTTCAAGTGGGAAGTTGTCGTGATACGTGACTTATTGACATAATCTTGCAATTCCTTTTCCAATCTCAAAAACATATCTCCTGAAGCCAATTTATCAGTTTTTTATCATCTAACTTTTTGATTTCTCAATCAATATATTTTTTATTCATAACATCGCCCATATTTGAAAAACCTTCATCAAAATCTGCTACATTAACTATCACATTATTTCTAGCGTCAAAATATCCATCATCGTTTTTACCTAATTTCGTTTTTAGTGCATCATCCACATATTTTTTATTGGCTGCTTGGTCGATTGCTGTTGGGTCTTTCACATTATAAACTGGATTATTTCCCATATCCAAACAAGTTTCCATTGGAAACGTCTCTTTTCGGGACAAAAATATATTCTTAACGTCATTATAAGAGACTAGATTGTTATAATTTCCCGCTAAATCTGTATAAGTCTGTTGCTTTGAGTCAACAACATTGAAAAGTTCTTTCAAATCAATATTTTTAGTAACTTCATGTGTAGGTTCAGGAGCATTAGGATGGAACTTTTTTAATGTTATCATATTAACAGCTGAAAGATCATTTGCTTCATCCGTGTCCAGATTTGTGATAAGTTTCCGGTCCATGTCAATCTCTCCAGGAAGAATCAATTTGTTTCCTCTGAGGTCAAGATCTCCTGCCATATGAGAGGATCCATCAACCTGAAGTGAATCAGCCCTTAAATAATGTTAAATAACAGAACAATTTTTATGCCTGCCACTGATAAAGTAGTTAATCAATGGTTTTTGATTCTTTTCGCAGACAAAATCATCGAAAATAACTATTTTTTGATTATCATCAGATAATTCTGAAACGGGAATTATTTCATCTTTAGATGCTTCTATCACTTCATACCCAGCTTCTTTAGACATGGGTATAAATGTTTTTAAAAGCATTTGGTACTTTGATTGTTCCAAATTTTTCGCATAAAGATAAATTTTATCGAAATATAGCAACCGAAATATCATATCAAGAAGAACGTTAGTTTTCCCAGAACCCGAAGGACCGCAGATGAGCATTCTGAAACTTTGATTTGGCATGAAAGGATATAACTGTTTATAATTTGTGATGGGGTCATCAGCATCATAATTTACAATTTTCATTTTATTGTGTAGAACATCTTGTTGTACATCTTGTTCTACTCACTAATTTATGTTTATTCTTAATAAAATGAGCTTATTAAAGTGGAAAGAACTTGCAAAAAGTAAAACTGAATTAGGAAATAAAATTAATTTTGTTTATGATACAATCACCAAGAAAAAAATAGGTGAACAAACAAGCCAAACAACCTTGGGGAAAGTATTAAAACCTATAACATCAAAATTAGACGATGTTATCGCGTCAAATGAGGCTGATCTCAATACTTTGCACCAATGGCTTCCCCTCCAAAGGCCCCTGAAAAGGAAAGTCACTGGGAAAAAGGGGCTCCCAGGAATTGATTATTACCCAGAAGTGGATCCCTTTGAAGGGATGGATGTTGAAGGGTTAGCTGATGGTCCATTTGACCCTGGTGCTGCAGCTGTTTTACCAGAAGCAGCTAAACAAATCAGTGATGTAATTCCCGAAACCCTCCCAACATATGAAGAAATGGTGGCAGGGTTGAGAGATGAACCACCACCACCATATGAAGGAGAGACATTTCCCCCTTATCAACTAGAAACGGAAGATGAAGGGGATGAAGATGAGGATGAAGATGAGGACTTATCGGAAGATAATAAATTACTAGACTCCACGGGTATACCCACTTATACTGAAGTGGATAAAACCTTAGCTTCTCCAGATTTATCATTCGAACAGAAAAAAAAAATTTCTTGTGAAAGAGGTTCTAATCGCTGCAAATCATAGAAGAAATCAACTGAGGGGTTTCAAAGCAGGTATTACCAAAAAATATAATAAGGGGCTAATAACTGAAGAGGAAAAGAATATTAACCATAAAAGACTAAATCACCTAAATAAAGCATTGCGGGATTACTTTGGGCATTATACAAAGAAAGCAGAAACATTTCAAGGCTCAGGGCTAAGGTCAAGAAAAAAAGGTGGAAATTAATAAATGTAACATTTTTCAACGATCCTAAAGATCTTCTGCAGAAACTTGAGCTTATTATTGGTGAAATCATTGCTGGAAACACAAACATTAAAATGAGAAATACTGGCGTTGCAATTTGAGACATTCTTTTG
This sequence comes from Dendrophyllia cribrosa, assembly GCA_024195265.1. Lineage (NCBI taxonomy): Eukaryota > Metazoa > Cnidaria > Anthozoa > Scleractinia > Dendrophylliidae > Dendrophyllia > Dendrophyllia cribrosa. The sequence goes on along the minus strand of JAJLRJ010000004.1, from coordinate 33,832,810 downwards.
AAAGAAGCACTGATCAATAAACCCCAACATGAGAAAATTTATAAGAAATACTTTAAAATATTGAAAGGGAGATAGTCTTATCATCATATTCTGTTAAAACAGGAAACAACAGCCCTGAAAATTTCACAACCCGATTCAATAAACCAATTGTTTTGGATAATAATGAGCAATATGTTGTTGGGCTTAACAGAATTATCAATATGAGTTTTACTTGGTTTAATATTAACGCTGGATACAACAATCAGCTAATCAAATACAGTAAGGATAATGGAAATTCATTCCAGGATATTTCATTTCCAGCCGGAGTTTGGAATTATGAAGAGATTAATCAACATATTCAACAAAAAACTGCTATAAAAGAATCAGGGAAAGAAGACGAAGGGAGCCAAAGCTCCACATTCCCAATCAGTATTACCTTTAATAGCACAACTTTTAGAGCCTCTATCACGCTGGCAACAAATTATCAACTGGATCTAACTCAAAGTAACTTCAATGAACTCCTCGGATTTGACAAAAAAAATCGTGAAGGATAAAATAAATGTTGGCTCATGAGTTCCAAATCTATCTCAAGATACTGATATTTTGAACGTTCATTGTGATCTGACAAATGATTCGCTTGTGGATGGACAAGATACTGATATCATTTATTCCTTTTCAACATCTGTTTTGAGGCCATCATATAGTTTTACGCTTGAACCCATGAGAATAACATATAGTCCTGTGAATAAAAACACAATAAGCAGTATTCGAATTTATATCACAGATGGGAAAAGAAGATTTGTCAACCTGAATGGTTCTGATACAGCGTTCTCATTATTATTAAAAAAGAATATAAAATGAAATTATATGAATTTTCACGATATTATCACCCCCAATTAGGAAGGTTTGTTCATAAACATAAAGGAACAGGTGTCATTTTTGACAGTATTTTTAAACCATTGAAAAGAATGGCGATACCAGCCATGAAAGGAATGACTCCGGCCCTAAAGGAGCAGACGTCAGCTGTTTTCAAGAAATTCGCGAAACCTGTTGCGAAAAAGAAATTGGAAGCAGGAATTTCTCATGCTGGAGAAAGACTAGGTAAAACAGTATCAGAAAAATCTGGCGATTTAATCATGAAAAAACTATCAAATATGAGGAAAGGAAAGCCGTCGTCTGCTAAAACTCAAAGGGTAAAACCTCCTTCAAGAAATGAAGAAAGGTTTGCCTCTGAGAGTTCTGATGATATATTAAATAGATTAAATAGATATATAAAATGGCTTTTAGATCGAATGAATATTTACAAAGAAATGAATTAGTAAGGTTCCAGTTGGACAATCCAATTCTAGCTCCTGCTAATGGAGAACATCAAAGGAAAAATGGTTATAAATTCACCATCAATGATAGATCAGCGTTTTATGACTGGCATAACGCATATTTTGAAGTGCAATTTCAACTTCAAAAATTGGCAGACGGTGCTGGATATGCGGCAGCTGATAGAATAACAGTTATAACTGAAATGGCGCTCATTCATTAATTAAGCATATGACGATTAAATCTGCGGGTAAAATAGTTTATGAACCTGATAATCTGCATAAAGTGACTTTTGTTAAAAATTTGTTAGATTACTCTGATGACTTCAGCAGATCAGTAGCAAAGAACAGTTTATGGTATTTGGATACCAATGCCACAACAGCTGCTAATAATACAGGATTTGAAGCGAGGCGAATACAAACTCAAGCACTTCGAGACAATGGTAATGGCGGCCCTAGAGACGTTAATGCTATTATCCCGTTAAATCGTTTTTCATTTTTTGAAGAACTTGAAGGTAAGATGCTTGTACCCATGCAGCTGCAAATTGAAATTAATCTGCAAGAGGATGGTGAATTAATTCATATGGCTAATGGTACTGATGCTGGAAGAGTTGTTATTAATAGGTTTTATCTTTGGGTGCCAAGACCTTCACCAAAAGATTCACTTATGTCAAAATTTGTTAGTTCATTCCTGAAAGAAACGCAATGGAATTATTTAAGGGAGACATATGAAGCATCAGCTCCGACACGATCATCAGGATTTTTCCGGATATCAAGTGGTATTGATAATGTTAAACATATTTTTATCTATCTGAAAAGAGCCGATCCACCAAATGATGATATTGCAGAAGATAACCCATATCTTATGAACACGTTAAAATTAAATGCAGCAGATAATGCCTCATCCTTGTCAACCTGTCGATTAGAGTATGGGAATGGCGTGTTTTATCCAGAAACAGATATGATACTGAATCAAAAGTAAGAATATTTAATGATGTAATGGCTTATTCAATGAGGAAAAATGACTATAATAGTGGGACGCAATTGAATTTAGCTAATTATAAGAGTCTTTATAGCTTAATTTATTTCGATTTATCTTATCAAGCTGAAAAAGTGACAAGAGATCCCAAACAGTTGATATTCAGATATACATACGAATGATTGTAAAAGTTGTGTCCTGTGTAATTCTTAATTCTTAGTTTGTTTTTACATTTGAATTGATATTTTATAAGATTTTATGTTATAGAGTTTTATATAAAATCCTACTTATTTATAATTTATTAATGTAATTTAGCTTGTTTAAATATTTAGATCGTCTAGATAGGTGTCCTTACTTAGTGGGTAACTGCTATATTTTATCTTGACACAGAAATAAAATTTGTTATTTTTATTTTTTTTTATTTTATACATTGAACCAAAATGCAGCTGCCGACTTTAATGTACATGCAATAGTTCTATATGAGGAAACAGCTAAGATTGATAAAGTTGGAAATGAATTGGTCATCGCGTGAGCGCGTAATAGCTTAAATAATTGTTTTCTCCATAAAAATGACAACATACCAACCATTTAAAGTAAATTTGTCTCAAGGACAAAAACAAAAACTCGCAAGAGCATGTAAAACAAGCAGCCCTATCACACTTAGATTAAGTAAAAATCAAACAAGTGGAAATGATGAATTACTGCTTACATCCAATCAAATTAACAAAATCACAAATTAGGAAAGTAATGAGGGAAGGTGGGAGTTTATTGTCAACTATTGTTCCTTTAGTGCGTTCATTCGCACCAACTTTAGCTAAAACACTTGGGTTATCAGCACTTGCCGGAATAGCTAGTGAAGGGGCAAGTCAAGTTGTTAAAAAGATAAGCGGCCAAGGCCAGATAGGCGGGTTCCTTATCCCGCAAGAGAAAGTAAACAAACTGATTGCGTATAAGCATTTGTTGACAAATAAACAGAAACAAGAAATTCTGAATGCCCTTCAATCGGGAGGGCAAGTAGTTGTTTGACCAAGCAAAACACAATATGGGGGAGCATTGGGTACTCTTTTAGCTACTATTGGTATTCCGCTGGCTATTGAGGCCTTTAAAAAATTGACAGGAAGTGGCCGCCGAAAGGCCGCGGTGCACCAAGAGTAGGAGCACCAAGAGTGGACAGTTCAAAAGGGAAGGGAGCACCAAGATTGGGAATGTACCCGGGGATGTATCAACCACCGCCCCCATTCTTTGGTCAATGGGGAAACAATACTGTTGGAATGGGCCGCGGTAAAAAAAAAATGGGGCGGGACTTCTGTTAGGACCAAACAGCCCATTCAACAGCATTCCACTAATAGGGGCAATATTGTAAGACCTATAAATTTGTAATTAAACCGCTGAGTAATATTGATCTGTTGAACTGGATAAAATATCTTAGAATTCCAAATTTCAAAGGGATATATTCATGGGATGAAGTTATGCCTAGAAAACATAGCCCATGTATTATAAATCTTGATTCGCTTAAAAATGCAGGAACTCATTGGGTTTGTTGCGTTCCATCACGGACCGGCCGGTCGCTTGATAAAAAGTTTATATGGTATTTCGATAGTTTTGGTATGGGTTATCTTGTAGAATTTACAAGTGATGGGAAACAAATACTTTATAACACAACTCAATATCAAAACATAAACAGTGTCCTTTGCGGTTATTATTGTCTTTATTTCCTTCATCAATGAGCAATGAAAAAAGATTATTATATCTTGAAACCCTTCAGTTTAACTGACACAATGTATAATGAAGGATTGATAAAAGAATATTTCAAATAAAAATGGAATCATATTGAGTTACTGGATGCGTTGAACCATCTGGGTATATGACAGCCAAAAATGGGAGAAAGATGTTTTTCTGCCATTGTGCCTCATGCGGAATTAAAAAAACTAGATTCGTTAAAAATAAACAGGGAAACTAAATCTGCCCTCACAAGGTGGGGGCTTTTTCGATATAGCCGGTAGCCATTCACTCGGTGAAATGGCTTTAAAAGGTGCTGTTAAAGGATTATATAATCTTGGCCGCATTGGGTTAAGTAAAGCGGTTAAATCAGATTTTGCCAAACAAAAGATTAAAAGTGCTGTGAGTAAATATCTCGATCAAGGATTGGACGCATTTACAAAAGACATTTCAAAGAAATTAGATCCCTTATCTGGACGTGGGATCGGCGGAGCCGGAGTAGATGCCCATGCTTTAATAGGTAAACTTCCAAGACCTAAAGGTGGGTTTACCTTTCCAGGGCATCATTATACAGGCCCTTATAACCCGCTTGATACACAACTAAGTTATGATCCAAACACTGGGGAGATTTTGAAAATTTATCAGCAGCCGACAGGAAAGACTGATGCAATTGCTATGCAACATGATGTTGATTATTCAGTCTGTGCAAATAAACCAGATCCGCGGAAATGTAAAAACAAAGCAGACAGAAAAATGGTTGCTGCCTTAGATACGGTCCCATGGAAAGATCAACAATGGAGACATGCGCTGGCGAGAAATGTGATAAATACGAAACAGAAACTGGGATTAGGGGTTTCAAAAAACGGAAGCAGGTTTTGAGTAATGGCTGGGCCCAAAATCTGGCTAAAGAATTGCACCGGCCAATCAGACGTAGATTTAAAAAGAGGAGAGTCATTGCATATGGAATAGACAAGATATGGTCGGCGGATTAAGTCGAAGTGGGAAAATTCAGCAAATGGAATAAGGGGATTAAATATCTCTTGATGGTCATTGATGTTTTCTCAAAATATGGCTGGATTCGACCATTAAAAGACAAGAAAGGACAGTCTGTGGCTGATGCTTTTAAAGATATATTTGACACGAAACGACAACCTGAAATGATATGGACTGATAAGGGCAGCGAGTTTTATAATTTTCATTTGGAAAATCTCCTGAATAAACGTGACATTAAATTATATTCTACTGAAAATGAAGAAAAGGGCTGTTATTGAACGCTGGAACAGGACGATGAAGGAGAAACTCTGGAAGATGTTTTCTGCTAATAACAACACTGTTTATTACGACAAACTAGACAGGTTAGTCGATGAATATAATCACACTTATCCTTCTAGCATTATGATGTCCCCCGCAGCGGCCAGTCAAAACAAAAATGAAACAAAGGTTTTCGCTAATCTTTTCAGCGATTTATTATATTCTAAACACATCCCAGCAAAATTTAAAATCGGCGACAAGGTTCGAATATCTAAATACAAGCGAAAAATATTCGATAAAGGTTTCACTCCTAATTGGACTGAAGAAATTTTCATTGTCGATGAGGTTTTGAACACAAATCCTGTAACGTATAAATTAGTTGATCTGTTGGGAGAAAAAATAACTGGATCATTTTACGAAGCTGAATTGCAGTCTACGACACAAAATGTTTTTCGCATTGAAAAGGTTATTCGCCGTGATCACAAAAAGAAAAAAGCATTAGTTAAATGGAAAGGCTATTCTGATAAATTTAATAGTTGGATACCATTGAGTGACGTGGAAAGCTATCTTAACATATAAAATTATTTCTCACGCGTGAGAAACAAAGGCAGTTTTGAATTAGCATTTAAATTAAAAATAATGTGGACATAAGATTCTCACGCGTGAGAAATAGTTTTGAAATTAAAATGATTTCTCACGCGCGAGAAACTGTTTATAAGATAGCATTATCCGCAGATGATGATAAAAGATATATCTGTGAAGATGGTATTAGTACATTAGCTTGGGGGCATAAAGATTACAGACCTGCTTACAGGCCTGATTTAAGGAAAGAATTATTTGGATTAGAATTATTAGAATTATTCCCTATGCGGTATCCCGGTATCCTTTTTGTTTACAATGGGTAAAAAGTGATTTTGAAAATAAAAAAATAATTTTAAAAATTAATTTTGCAAAATAAAAAAATCATTATTTCCCATTGTCAATCAATATATCCCCTAATACTTTAAGGGATATATATTGATTGACATTGGGTAAAAAGTGATTTTGAAAATAAAAAAAATAATTTTCAAAATTAATTTTTTAAAATAAAAAAAATAATTATTTCCCGTTGTCAACCACTACCATATAATTGGGTATAGCTATTACAGCTTTGCTGATTAAAATTAAATTATTTTTCAATTTCAATTAACTCATTCCCTATGCATATCCCTTTTATTGACATTGGGTAAAAAGTAATTTATAAAAATGAAAATAATTTTAAAAATCATTTGCTATTAATAAAAAATAATTATTTCAATTAGTTATTCCCTTATTAATTAAGCTTTAGTAGAGGAAAAAGCCGGATCTTAGCTTGCCCCCTTTCTCAAAGCCCCCACCCGTATGAACTTAGCAAGAAACAACAATGAAAGCCAAACCCACGCGTTAATTTGAAACTTTGTAGAAATTAATTATAATTACAACAAAGCTGATTTATTCATAAAACTAACGCTAATCTTTAGGGGTTAACTATATGGTGAAACTCATGAATAATTAATGAGATAAGTGGTTTTGAGAATTAGCGTTAAAGTGAAGCGTGACAAGTGTGTTGTTTTTTATGAATAATTAATGAGATAGTCGAAAAAGCCAAGGTCAAGACAAGTAACGTTAAAGTTAAGCGTGACAAGTGTGTTATTTTGGGGTTTGACCTTGGTAATTAGAGATGCTTACGCTAATTACTAAGCGTAAGTAACGCTGTAAAAATTAGCGTTAAAATTCGTGATTTTCATTTTTTAGGAGATCTGACGCTAAAAGCTAGCGGTTAACGCCAAAGAGGTAGCGGCTTTTTTGGAAGTTTTTGGGAAGATCATACGGGTGGGGGCTTTGAGAAAGGGGGCAAGCTAAGATCCGGCTTTTTCCTCTACTAACACCAATTCCAATGATATGCTGAAAAATGACTTGAAGCATCCAGTCGTTGCACAGTTCATTCGTTTTGTTCCTGTAGCGTGGAACTCTGACAGACCTTGTATGCGGGTAGAAGTGTCACGGAATTGCGATTGGTGAGAAACTGAATACCTCTCTCCCCTGACTAACTGACTAACTCACTGACTGACTCACTGACTGGCTGACTGACTGACTGACTGACGGACGGACGGACTGACCGACTGATTGACTAACCAACTGACTGGCTGGCTGAGTAGCTAACTGACTGACCGACCATCTGATGGACTTACCGACTGGCTGACTAACTGACTGACTGACTGGCTGACTGACTGGCCGACTGACTGACTGACCGACCGACTGACTAATACCAAGGTACCAAGCACCCTATTAACCGACACGTAGTTTTATTTTATCATTCAACAGGGATCAACCAATCATGAACCAAGCCCTTGGAAAACCAAAGGGAAAACGAAAGTGATAAATTAACAAGGAGCAATATGTGGGTAACAAAATGAAAAAAGAAAGCATAGTTTTCAGTGAAATTGTAAAAACTGTTAAAACAAAACAACTTTACAGTAGTTTAACGCAGTTGTACATTTAATTTATTGAAATTTGTGGTGTTTCTTAGTGTTGCGGAAGCCATTGTTGGTTAGCTTTTGTGCTGTGGTGTGGGTATTGTTCAGTGTCTTTTAAATCTTTTGTTTTATAAAACAAATGACATAATTATGTCATTTGGTGATCACACCATCCGCAACACCAAGAAACTACCAGTTTGTGCAACCCAGCAGGTGTGACCATTGAAACAAAAATCTGTTATGCTGTGATAGCTGTTCTTACACTTCAGTGTTTTTGCTATTCAACTACTCTTCTTGCAGTACTTTTCATTTCTCGGTATTTCACAAAATCAACTTGATTTTGGAAGCGCTTGGAAGTAAACGGCATAATAAAAGGGACAAAAGAATGCTACAACTGTGATTATTACGACAATTTATTTACTCGCTGTAGAGCTTAATGCAAAATAAAAGAATTTTCGGTAACGTACGTAGATTTCGCATTATCGCCGAACTTAACTATGATGACACGACGACATTGCGGTTTGAAATTTGCCAACACTACTCACCTTTTGTAAACGAACCCCGCCTCTCTCGCCTTCCCAACAACCAACATGTTTTATCTCGTTCTAAATTTAAATTTTTTCCACCTTTAGATGGCCATTCGTGTTAAATTACAATTCTAACTTAAATTCATTCGGTAATAATGTTTGATCTTATCTGAAACATAATTTGAGGAGGCTCGACTAATTATTATTTTTTTTTGCCGTGGGGTGTAAAAAAATCTAAACAATCTAAACAGTCTAAACGAGCAAAATGAGTTAGCAAGTTCATGCACCCACAGAAACAGATACCTCCTCAACAACTTTATAATAAAGTACACAATCTTCCAAATTATAAATAGCAATGACATACAGTAGAACCTCCGGTAGGCGACCACCCTCCGTGCAAGAAAAAGTGGTCTTCTACGGGAGGTGGTCTCTCATGGGAGGTACTCCATGGGAAGACCAAATTTAAGTGATGTTTAATCTAACTTTCATGGTTATCGCAATACAATCAATAAAACAACTGATTTCTAAAACTAGTGATAAACAAGTAAATATGTTTGCGGAAATCGACTCACGAAATCTCGTGTACTCTTCTAATAACCATGAAAAATATAAACGACGACTCGTACTTCAGTGTTCAATGCTCAACAGTTGAAGGCTTTAAAAACGATTAATTGTGGACTGTTTCGCTGACTTAAAGAATCTGACCCACCCAGTTTGCATTGCGCGCCTACGTTGGTTCATCCGCCATTTTCAGGGCCTCCGAAAATCCATACTGTATTGTAGATGAGAAATTCACTCGTGCAAGAGGTGATATGCTTGCCCAAATATGGAATAGAGCCGTATCATAACAATAAGAAAAGCGCGCAATGCAAACTGGGTGGGTCAGACTCTTTAAGTTGGGCATCCAACAGTTTCTCCCGTACTCGGAAGACTGCAGACGACAGTCCATCCATTTCATGCCAGTCAGCAAATTGTGACAACTGATTGGCAAGTTGTGCAGCTTCTTGGATACAGTTTAAAATGATTTTTTTGTGAAGACTTAAAGACAAACGATGCGGACCTTCTCAATAAACGTGTTGTATACCGGATATCCTTCACGGGTGGCACATGTAACTGGAATCATGTCACCACCAAAAGCCCTGTTTATCATTAGCGTTCATGTTTATTAGATGGTGAAAATAAACCCTTGTTTACTGTCTTTTGTCCAACATATTGCGTGATCTCAGAGGTGGTCGCTCACGAGAGGTAAAATTACAGAGAAATTCCCAGTTCGTATTCTCAAAAAGTGGTCGCGGTCTCCTACGAGAGGTGGACTCCTACGAGAGGTTACAAATATAGTGATTTGACTGAGAGACAAAATGGTGCTTTGAGAAGCGGTCGCTCATGAAACGTGGTCTCCTACGGGAGGTGGTCTCTCATGGAGGTTCGACTTTAGTTTAAATAACGCTGTTTTTATATCATAGCAACCTTATTTCCGCTTTTATAGCCAGTTATTGTAATTTAACTGTCAATCGTTGATATTACCTGATGAGTGTGGTCATCTTTTGGCCATACGAAACAGAGCTGTAGTAATAAAACGATGAACTACCTCTGAAGTCTTGAACCTGTTTATTATAATTGTCAATGCTCCTCTAAGAGTGGAGCGCTTGTACTATCATCATCGAATGTTTGCAAGACTTTCTACAAATGTATTATTGAAAAAAAAAAGCCTCTACCCCCGTAAAAAGCCAAGGCAAATGGCTTTCTGAAGACGATATAATTGGAAATGTGGAGGTGAATTGGGAAAACACCTATCGTTTGCCCGTTTTATGTACAACAGAAATAAAACTAAGAGTTTTTCAGTTTAAATTTTTACACAGACGGATAGCTACAAATGACTTTCTTCATAAGGTAGGCGTAAAAGAGGTAGACTCTTGTTCTTTTTGTGGAGATGGCACCGAAACTCTTATACATTTGTTTTGGAACTGCACAAAATTGTGCTTTAAAATGAGACGTCTTTCGCGAGAATTGTTTATAAAACGGTAATGAGAAATAAGGAGTCCTGATTGAAGGGTTGTCAACCCCAGCAGTTATGTCTTGTACCTACTAAACTATCACACTATTCAAGCTATCAAAAGACAAGGTAAGGATGCATCAAGAATTTCGTGCTACTGCTCTAAGCGCATGCTCACGTGATGAAAAAGTGAGACCACGGGTTGTAAAACTTGCTATATTGTGATTGTATTTTTCTTATCAAGCACAATTTTCATTAAATATTCAAGGTCACGAACTGCTAAGCAAATTCCAAATTAAATATACCAAAATATAGCATTTTTTATAATACCCGTTCCCACTTTTTTATCACGTGAGCATGCGTAGTTTAGAACTCTTGATGCGTGTAACCGAATTGATAGAGTATCAATTAATTAAAAAAAGCTGACGTTTCGTCAGACGAAGGGCTAGCGCTCGAAACGTCAGCTTTTTAAATCTTTCTACTGTGGCCAATTTACCTTCTGAACTCAGTGTTGATAAAACCAAAGTTTCATGTTTCACTACCCCCCTTTCTCCCGTGAACTGCCCGTAATAGCCACGTGACCGTATGGAGAGGTTACGGCAGCTCGTTAGCTAGTATTACAACTTATTTATTTCTCTCCCAATATAACATCCGTTGTATCCCAAGAAGCATCTGGATTGTACACACTGTAATCCGGTCTTCTTTGTTTTAACGGTGACAGAACGTCATCTCTTTATTAAAGCTATCGTGAGATGCGGAAGTATCCGCACATTGGTTGGTCAGCGGTGTTCAGTCCCCCTCGAGTAAAAAGGTAAGAGGTCGTCATTTTCTTCGTCGTCATCACTGCCTTCCGCTTCCTTCTTCGTCATCGTCATCGGCGGCATCGAGCTGTCAAAACGAGAACCGAGTTTGTTTTTGTTTTGTTTTGTTTGTTAATGTTCGTTTAAATAACCGGCCTTAGCCCTTACCGTTTTACATTTCTAATTCTACGTAAATTCTCTGCGCGCTTTCGTTTTCGTAGTGGGATGAAAGCTTATAGTACCCAATTTCAGGGTCTAATTTTATTGTTCTGCGAGCCAAATCACTTCTGGCGGAAACAAACTACGTCAGATTTCTTTTCTTACTAATGTCTTTATTTCGAAATGATAAAAGAAATTTGTCAGAAAAAAATTTAAGGCCTCTTTTTTGCCGTCCAAAGTAGCACAATTTGCAGAAATCAGTGTTCCGGACACTGGGAACGAGTAGTCCATATCCATGGCGTTGATGACGTAGAAAATACTTGAGATTCGTTCTTTTGTATGCTCACAGTGTGTTTCGTTCCATTTCTTCAAAAGAATGTCGACTGTGATGAAGTTATGTCTTCTACAGCGTCTCTGTCAGACAGACAGAAAGTCGCCAAGGTCGAAGACTTCTCCTTTGCCGCCATGATACTCGTGAGTTGAAGTGTTTTCTACGTCACAGCCTTGTTTGGCCGCGCGCTCGATAGAGACACTTTCTGGCGGAAAATTCAAAACTTTCAAGCCGAATAATTTCACAATGGGAAGGATCTTTTCGATGAAACCCACAAATTTAGATAAAGAAAGTAAAGCACTATCAAACCATGGAAATTCTTTTTTTTACTTCATATGCACTTTAAACAGTTTTTATTCATTTAAGTAGGTTACCTTTTGATATCTGTGCACGGGATATTCGATTTCTCTACGAAGGACATGCCTCTTGAAGTTCCACCGCAAACAGGAAATTATAGAATGTCTAATATAACAAAAAAAGTCAATTAAATCACATGTTTCTTCGCAATTAACTTTACAAAGAAAATCAGAATAATGTTGCGAGATCAATTAGAGGATTTAAGTGAACGAATAAATAGTAGGAACAAGAAAACATGCACGTTGTAGAGAGGTGGCCGTTATGGGGGATTATTAATGAGAGGATAGAGTGAATGAATACGAAGTCGGGACAAGAAAACATGCACGTTGTAGAGAGGTGGCCGTTATGGTGAATTATCAATTAGAGGAGAGAGTGAATGAATACGAAGTCGGGACAAGAAAACATGCACGCTGTAGAGAGGTGGCCGTTATGGGGGATTATCAATTAGAGGAGAGAGTGAATGAATACGAAGTCGGGACAAGAAAACATGCACGTTGTAGAGAGGTGGCCGTTATGGGGGATTATCAATTAGAGGAGAGAGTGAATGAATACGAAGTCGGGACAAGAAAACATGCACGTTGTAGAGAGGTGGCCGTTATGGGGGATTATCAATTAGAGGAGAGAGTGAATGAATACGAAGTCGGGACAAGAAAACATGCACGTTGTAGAGAGGTGGCCGTTGTGGGGGATTATCAATTAGAGGAGGGAGTGAATGAATACGAAGTCGGGACAAGAAAACATGCACGTTGTAGAGAGGTGGCCGTTATGGGGGGCTTATCAATGAGAGGATTAAGTGAATGAATACGAAGTCGGGACAAGAAAACATGCACGTTGTAGAGAGGTGGCCGTTATGGGGGGCTTATCAATGAGAGGATTAAGTGAATGAATACGAAGTCGGGACAAGAAAACATGCGCGTTGTAGAGAGGTGGGCGTTATGGGGGGATTATCAATGAAAGGATTAAGTGAATGAATACGAAGTCGGGACAAGAAAACATGCGCGTTGTAGAGAGGTGGGCGTTATGGGGGGATTATCAATTAGAGGATTAAGTGAATGAATACGAAGTCGGGACAAGAAAACATGCACGTTGTAGAGAGGTGGCCGTTATGGGGAGATTATCAATTAGAGGATTAAGTGAATGAATACGAAGTCGGGACAAGAAAACATGCGCGTTGCAGAGAGGTGGGCGTTATGGGGAGCTTATCAATGAGAGGATTAAGTGAATGAATACGAAGTAGGGACAAGAAAACATGCGCGTTGCAGAGAGGTGGGCGTTATGGGGGGCTTATCAATTAGAGGATTAAGTGAATGAATACGAAGTAGGGACAAGAAAACATGCGCGTTGTAGAGAGGTGGGCGTTATGGGGGGATTATCAATTAGAGGATTAAGTGAATGAATACGAAGTCGGGACAAGAAAACATGCACGTTGTAGAGAGGTGGCCGTTATGGGGAGATTATCAATTAGAGGATTAAGTGAATGAATACGAAGTCGGGACAAGAAAACATGCGCGTTGTAGAGAGGTGGCCGTTATGGGGAGATTATCAATTAGAGGATTAAGTGAATGAATACGAAGTCGGGACAAGAAAACATGCACGTTGTAGAGAGGTGGCCGTTATGGGGAGATTATCAATTAGAGGATTAAGTGAATGAATACGAAGTCGGGACAAGAAAACATGCGCGTTGTAGAGAGGTGGGCGTTATGGGGGGATTATCAATTAGAGGATTAAGTGAATGAATACGAAGTAGGGACAAGAAAACATGCACGTTGTAGAGAGGTGGCCGTTATGGGGAGATTATCAATTAGAGGACTGAGTGAATGAATACGAAGTAGGGACAAGAAAACATGCGCGTTGTAGAGAGGTGGGCGTTATGGGGGGATTATCAATTAGAGGATTAAGTGAATGAATACAAAGTAGGGACAAGAAAACATGCACGTTGTAGAGAGGTGGGCGTTATGGGGGGCTTATCAAGTAGAGGATTGAGTGAATGAATACGAAGTCGGGACAAGAAAACATGCACGTTGTAGAGAGGTGGGCGTTATGGGGGGCTTATCAATTAGAGGAGAGAGTGAATGAATACGAAGTAGGGACAAGAAAACATGCGCGTTGTAGAGAGGTGGCCGTTATGGGGGGCTTATCAATTAGAGGATTAAGTGAATGAATACGAAGTCGGGACAAGAAAACATGCACGTTGTAGAGAGGTGGCCATTATGGGGGGCTTATCAATTAGAGGATTAAGTGAATGAATACGAAGTCGGAACAAGAAAACATGCGCGTTGTAGAGAGGTGAACGTTATGGGGGGCTTATCAATTAGAGGATTAAGTGAATGAATACGAAGAAGGGACAAGAAAACATGCACGTTGTGGAGAGGTGAACGTTATGGGGGGCTTATCAATTAGAGGATTAAGTGAATGAATACGAAGTCGGGACAAGAAAACATGCGCGTTGTAGAGAGGTGGCCGTTATGGGGAGATTATCAATTAGAGGACTGAGTGAATGAATACGAAGTAGGGACAAGAAAACATGCACGTTGTAGAGAGGTGGCCGTTATGGGGAGATTATCAATTAGAGGATTAAGTGAATGAATACGAAGTCGGGACAAGAAAACATGCGCGTTGTAGAGAGGTGGCCGTTATGGGGGGCTTATCAATTAGAGGATTAAGTGAATGAATACGAAGTCGGGACAAGAAAACACGCACGTTGTGGAGAGGTGAACGTTATGGGAGCTCATCAATTAGAGGGTTGAGTGAACGAATAAGAAGTCGGGGACAAGAAAACATGCACGTTGCAGAGAGGTGGGCGTTATGGGGAGCTTATCAATTAAAGGATTGATTGAATGAATACGAAGTCGGGACAAGAAAACACGTACGTTGTAGAGAGGCGACCGTTATGGGGAGCTTATCAATTAGAGGATTGAGTGAACGAATAAGAAGTCGGGACAAGAAAACATGCACGTTGCAGAGAGGTGGCTGTTATGGGGAGCTTATCAGTTAGACGATTGAGTGAATGAATATACGAAGTCGGGGCAAGAAAACATGCACGTTGCCGAGAGGTGGCCGTTATGGGGGATTATCAATGAGAGGATTGAGTTGGGCGTTATGGGAGGCTGGCCGTTAGTAGACGTTCTACTCTATTGAAAACGAGTTACCTTCTGGATGGTTTATGAAGAACAACTGCAAACACCACAATCAAAATAACGGCAAATATGACGCCGAATGCGATTCCCACATTCGTCTTTGCAGAAGACTTGTGCGCTTTATGTACAGCAGGGATGTCTGTCACATCTTGACTCCTACAAAGACGTAATCACGAGCAAACAAGCTAGTTAGGGAAACGTAGGCAGAGCTTCTATGGTCTTTATAACGTTTTAAGAAGATTTCCAACAGGTGAAATTTTGTTCATCAGCGTCAAAAAATGTTGGTCACATTAAAGGGAAAGAGCTAAGCAGACACAGTTTTCCAGACGGAAAAATCAAGAAAAGTGGTTATTTTAATTTATTTAATTTCCGCCTTCTGCCTGTTGTTTACATCCCTGTCAGGTGGCTGTTAATCTTTACAATCTTAGACCAAACTCTAGGTCGTGTATTGAATTTCTAACTTTTAAGTGTAGATGAAATTTTAAAGTGTGACTATTCAAATGAAAGCTATTGAGCAGCATTTTCCTGTGGTACTATTTATTATGCTGTACAAGGTGGTTCTAACTTTGAGTCTGTGGATCAAATCCTAAAGAGTGACCATTTATATAAAATCTTTTCAGCGGTTGCGTCCACTGGTACTGTTTGATTTTTGATATTTTTCAAATGAAGATAAAAGCTGTTAACAGTACTTTCCAGTGGTGCTGTTTATTATGCTGTACAAGGTGGTTGTAACTTTTGAGTCTGTTGACACAATCCTGAAGTGTGACCATTTAAATGAAAGCTACTGAGCAGTATTTTCCTGTGGTACTGTTTATTATGCTGCACAAGGTGGTTTTAACTTTTGAGTCTGTGGATGCAATCCTAAAGTGTGACCATTCAAATGAAAGCTAATGAGTAGTACTTTCCTGTGGTGCCGTTTATTATGCTGTACAAGGTGGTTCTAACTTTAATTAAAGTCTGTAGATGAAAACCTAAGGTGTGACCATTTTAAAAATAACAGCTCTTCGGCATACCTTTCTTGTGGTACTGTTTATTTTTAGAGATTTTACAATGTTTTTGAATTTTGCTTTTGGCTTCTCTTGGAATTAAAAGGATTTATAAAGGGGAACTACTTACAAGTCGCCTGAGCACACAATGGATGTTGGCCACGAGAAAACGTGATGGCAGTTAATGGACACATAATCAAACTTTGGACTTCCCTGAGAAAAAAAAGAGAAAAGTGATTTAATCGTATCTTAATTGATTGAGTATTTTAATTAGTTATTTATTTATTTTTAAAGTAAAATCGCCATATAATCCTCGGAATTGCACTGGTCTTTAGAGGCATTTGATTTACAAAATGCGTGGAATACAGCACCATACATGCACCTCTCTTATGTAACTCTTATTACGTTATTTTGTTAAATCATGACAACTTTTCACAGAGTTTTTTGTACCCTAAAAACTATACCCTATTTCAGCGAGGGGGAGGGGTTATCTACAGTTTCTGTAATAGTGACTACTCCCCTCAATGTGGCTCAGAACCATTCCTCGTACATGAAATTGTGTTAGAGCTCCGCGTGCACGTTTCACTGTAAGCGGATCATTATTTAAGCGAGCAATGTCACTCACGGTGCTTAACCAACGGATTTGTTTATGGTACGGGAAAACCCCATAAATGCCGGCCATTTTAGTCACCCGCCACAGTCGGCGCTGGTTCCCGCGCGGCCGCCCGCGTTGCGCACCGCTGACAGCTCAGCATTATTCAGCGCCCCATTTTTGTTTAAAACCACTCTACTAGTGCAGTGAAACCCATAACATAGCGCATTTAATAAATAGCAAAAACGAAAGGACTTCTCACCACTCCTGCGCCCACTGAACACTGGAAGTTAATCACCAAGACAAATGGATCCGTTTTACCGCTTTCACATGTTTTCTTTGTTCTCATCTCAAGCGAAAATATCGAGCCTACAAAAATTAATATCAAAAAAAATAACAAGGTATATCCATCTTGCTTCTCATCATCATTTAAAACTTTTCCACAGTTCATAAGAAAATCTTATTTTGTACCAAGACGTTTTTTTAATAGAGATCGCTATTGCCTTTCCCCAAGTCTTCTGTTAGCATGTTTACCTAGTTTTACTCCGACCGGTGTGCGGAAGGTCATAGATTCGAATCCTGTTGAGGACTCAGATCTTTTTCTTTGTCCCACGCTCGTGGCATGTTGAACATTACATCCGACCGGTGTACGGAATCATCCGACCGGTGTGCGGAATCATCCGACCGGTGTACGGAATCATTCGACCGGTGTACGGAATCATTCGACCGGTGTGCGATATCATCCGACCGGTGTACGGAATCATCCGACCGGTGTGCGGAATCATCCGACCGGTGTACGGAATCATCCGACCGGTGTACGGAATCATCCGACCGGTGTGCGGAATCATCCGACCGGTGTGCGGAAGGTCATAGGTTCGAATCCTGTTGAGGACTCAGATCTTTTTCTTTGTCCCACGCTCGTGACATGTTGAACATTACATCTTTCTCTTTTAAAGCACCAGTTTGATCATTTTTGTGCATTTTTCGGAAGGAAATAAATTATGTATTTGGACACGTTTTTCAATCCGATCAAGGAAGACATTTTTTTCAACCGTACTTTTCGCATTTGCACGGCCGCCATTAAATTTGCAGTTCCAGGCACTTTCGTAGGTAGTTAAAGAGCATTACCAAACCTAGATAAACCTAACAGTACATTCGGTGCACAACAAGGAATAAAAACTCTTTAAAATGTGTTCACCCCGTGTTCACCCTTGTACCTTCATAATAAAAAGTCTTGGTTGCCATATCATAGCATTCGTTATTAAAACAGATCGCATCCCGACCTCCACAGTCTGATGATAAATCTGTACTGAGTTCACCACAAATGTTAATGGAATACGGCACTTGCTTGTTGTTCTCGCTTACGCCATAGATGGTCCAAGTTCTGATGGAAATAAATAAAAAAAACAACAACGCGTTTACCTAAACTCCCCACGGTGCCAACGTATAAATTTTCCAACGTTTCTAAAATCCCATCCAACTCACCAAGAAAACCTGTGAAACAAATAGAGCTACTGAAAAGTACACTCAATAGCTTTTATGTGGTCACACCTCAAGATTTCAAGGAACCACAGTACAGCTTTCATTTGAATGATCACAATTTGGAGTTTTGTCCACAGATTCAAAAGTTAGAACCACCTTGTACAGCATAATAAACATTATTATATCTCTTAGTTAGTACGCGCGCTGTGATTGGTCAATTTAGCGGGCCGTATTTTTCAGTACGGCCCGCTAAAGTTGAGAGTCCCAGCATCGGCCTAGCATACGCTTACAACAGTTGTTTTCTACATTAAAAATTATCCAGAGGAAACGTTTGGAGCTAAATGGGTTAACATGTTAGGTTACAAAAACTCTCCGATGAAATTAAGCTATATTACTTTAGCAAAAAACTGATTAGCCGCGAATCAAAAAGCATTGACAAAAAAAAAAAAAAAAAAAAAAAAAAAAAAAAAAAAAAAAGCATTGACAATTTTCTCGAGTAAGCTTACGTGCTTATTGTTTTGGTATTTAGCTTTTAGGCTGTAAGTTATAAAAACTCGAGTAACTCGGCAAATTCGTTCAACTCTAACAATTTAATTCAGCATTGACAAAAGAGTACCTTTCTACGTAAGAAAACGTCTCTATGAAAAACATAAAGCTGCAAAACAACTTGAAACGGCTTCCATCGGCAAACTGAATCATATAAGTTCTTAAGCTTAAATTAACTTAGTTTGATCAAGTTCTTGTCTGGTTATAAACTTAAGTTCAGAGTTATCGTTTGTGGCAGTGGCTCTAATAAGAACAAACTTGAAACTACAGAATTACGCTAAAAGTGTACCTTGATTCCTCAGCGAAATTTTTGTCCTTGCGGTGGATTCCATGAAAACAATTTTTGCGTATTCGCAAATACGCTTACGCTCTTGCTGCAGCTTACGCTGAAAATTTGTCAGGTGCGATTGAAATTCAAACATCCATGAACAAAGTTCGGCATGAAGCCACTAAAGCACACAAAAAGCCAAAAACAACTTGCAGTGTCTGATGACGAGATATTTTCAGTGTCCTTTTAGAAGTTTGAGAGTTTCTTCGTTCACCGCTGTAGACCGAAGTGCTGCCAAATTCCCGTTTGACAAACACATTTGTTTTGGCAATTTTATCGCGACGTTTTCATTCTTCTTTTCCTCACTTGTCTTCGCCAGTAACTAAGAATCCTTTTCAAAGAAAACTACCTTATGTCAGGTTTCCGTCGTCCTACCGAACACATGGAAGATTAAATTAATTCGTTTATAATAGTTTTCATTCAAGAGCCACGCAAGTTCACGCCGAATCGAGGACCGATCACACTATTTTTGAAAGCCAATTAAATTTGCTCTTTACTTTCTTGTGACGTACGTCAGGGAAATTACCAAAAAAAAAAATTCCTGCAGAAGAAATTTAAGAGAAAAAAAAATCGTGCACAAGAAAGCACGTGAAAAACAATTCAAGCATGTTGGTAAAAAAAAAAATTGCAAATAGCGACGCTGAAAAAATATTCATACTCAGAAAAAATTGTCCACCCCCCCCCCCCCCCCCCCCCCCGCCACCCCTCCCCACAAAAATTAAATGGTCCGTCCCTAAGTTAGGTTCTTCTACTTAACCCATTCACACCTGAGGATTTTTACGTTTTTGAGTGATTTTCTGCATACACACGCCCCATAGGATTTCGTGACTTCATATTTGGAGTTACCATTGAAAGTGCTGCTGTTATAAAACACTGAAGGCTCGAGTTTACTGGAAACGTCATTGCGACGATCTCATTTTGCTTGGTTGATTTGCAATAAAGGGTCCAATATGAATTATCTACGATTTTTGGTAAGTTCACAGCCATTTTTCATCTTTAGTAGCTGCCTGGTGAGCATCATTAAGCTTGGAGGTAGTTCTGAGTCCACTTCTCAATGAAGCGAGTTAGGTGTTTTACTTCGTTTACGAATTTGGCTCGTTGCTCGTTGAACTGGAAAAATGGCCGCCTGGAAACGAAGTGGCTTTGGGACTCGACTCTGGATGAATTTCTCGACCTACCGCGGCATATTTTGGAAGTTGCGACCACAGGAGAATACAACAAGCGCGAAATTTCGGCGGTGGGTCGGAGTGGCTGTGGACTTAGTATAAATATGAAATGTGTGGGGAAAGAATGGAACGCTGTCAAAATTTTTGGCTTTTTCCCAGCATGCAGTGCGGTGGTGATGTTGAAAATCGAGGCAAGGTGAGTATGCACTAGTATAAGAAGCTGTAGCTAGGCCCGAGCAACGAATAAGAGCAAAAAAATTCACTGCTAAGCTAGGACTAGGACTGAATTTTGCTGTAAATGTTGACTTTTGGGTTTGCCACGATGATTTGAATAAAAAAAACTAAAGGCAAAAACGTGATTTTTGTTGTTTTTCTATGACGTTAAAAACGGTAATTTTTGTTATTGTCCAAATTCAAACGCTGATATTCTGCAAAAATCGCTGACTTTTTTGTGTTTATTGGGTATCTCAATTTGAAAGACTTTCTACTCAATGCTCACAACTGCTAGTTAAGGCAATGTTCGCACGATTGAGAAAGTTACAATTTTTTAAAGCAGTGGAGTCTTGTACGGGCGGTTACGGGCGGTTCAGGTGTCAATGGGTTAAATTCATTCCGCGCGCAAATTTATCGAATAAAACTTGACTGAAAAAGCGAAGTTCGACTTGTAGCAAGTCTACTACAAACTGAACAGATAAATAACAGTGTGGCAAACAGCAATAAAAAATTCTCACCTTCCAGTACTGCCAACAAGTTGATTAAAATCGATTTGCGCGCCTGTCACAGGATGTTTGACAACACAGTGGTTTTCGTCAAGTTTCTCCCTGGATTAATTAAGAAAAAAAGAACCACGATTTCGAATAACAGGTTACAGCTTTGCGGCAGGCAATAACTCTCATTTGAATGGGTTACATTTTGGGGTTTCATCCACAAACTCACAACTTAGAACCACCTTGTACAGCATAATAAACAGCACCACAAGAAAGTACTGCTTGGTAGTACTGCATTTGAATGGCCACAATTTAAGACCTCATCCACAAGCTCAAAAGTTACAATCACCTTGCGCCGCACAATAACAACAGTACCACAGAAAGTACTGCTCAATAGCTTTCATTTCAATGGCCATACTTTGGAGTTTTGTCAACAGACTCAAAATTTTAAAACCACCTTACACAGCCTTATAAACAGCACCACAGGAGCCACACTGTAGGATTTCATCCAAACTCAAAAGTTAGAATCACCTTGTACAGCATAAAAGACAGCACCACGGGAAAGTACTACTCAGTAGCTTTCATTTGAATGGTCGCACTTTAGGATTTCATCCACAGACTCAAAAGTTAGAATCACCTTGTACAGCATAAAAGACAGCACCACTGGAAAGTACTACTCAGTAGCTTTCATTTGAATGGTCACACTGTAGGATTTCATCCACAGACTCAAAAGTTAGAATCACTTTGTACAGCCTTATAAACAGCACCACACGAAAGAGCTGCTCAGTAGCTTTCATTTCAAGGTCACATCTTGGGGTTTCATCCACCGACTCAATTGTTAGCACTGACAAGGGGTTTGAGCAAACAGGCAGAAGGCCAGCGGTCGAGAGCGAGGACTGGAGGCTGTTTTGCAGGCTGTTGTTGTGAACGCAGCCTCACCTTGATATTTGGCAAGCCACTGAACTTTTCCAGTTGATAATAAATGAACAAGATGACCACTCTTCCCTGTGAAGAAATACACAAGTTATTACGTGCAGTTCTACCGACAGCAAAAGAAAGGAACTAAATCGTATGAAACGTAATCACGTAGAGACATAAAAATTATTATAACTGTTTCATTGTTTTCCAAAGAATCTTTACAATAAAGCAGTTTGCACTTTAGTTTTGTAAAACTAAAAGCAAAGTAAATGGCCCATTTCCGAGTTGCATTTAGCCTCTTTTTCAAAGCGAGGCTTAGGGCCTGGTCGCACTACAGTCAAAAACAAAAATTAGCCCGTGCAAAAATTTCCATAAATTTGAAATCGCAAACGGGAGTTTAAAAAAATTGAGAACATTTTAGGGTCGCACTGTCCGTCCATGCTGTCGAAAACATACGCGTAATGGCATAAAACAAAAACATTCCACAAAAAGCGTGTCAAAAAGCGGTTTCTTTGTTTTCCTCGATTTTTTCAAAATCAGCCTGCTCCACCCATACACAACGACGTCTTTGAAGTTCAGCCGGAATTTCCAATTTTTTTTTTTTCAAATTTGCGAAACACCGGTCGCAATAGGAAACTTGATGTGATGATAGATTTTTATCCTGAACAAAGACAAATTTGATCAAAATTGCCCTAGTGCGACCAGGCCCTTAGTGCAAAACCATTCTTATGAATATGAGGTTTGTTTCACATGCAAATAAAACTTATATCCATATGAATGGTTTTGCACTTGACCTCGGTTTGAAAAAGAGGCTAAAGGCAACTTGGAAATGGGCAAATGCCTTCGCCAGACCCAGACAATTCAATAAACCAATCAGAACTCAAAACAAATACATGTAAGCGGTACCAAGCGCGGGTAAAACGCTTTCTAGCGAGGTTCTGATTGGTTGAAAAAGTTGCGCGAGATTTGTTTTATCCAATCACAAAACGCAGCACTGCAAAACCAAAGCAATCGCGAATTTACTTTCGACATCGCTCTACCTTCTTGTCCAACATACCTTTGAAACAGTGGTTGTCCAATGTCATTTCCGCACTCAAAATAGAACACTACTTTGGAATTCTTCTCTGGACGGCATCCTACAACTGGGGGTAGGCCAGAATATCTCAGTTGAAGTTTACCATCTGCAAAAGCAGTTGAAATTAGCCTAAATCAGTTATCCCGCACGTTGCCTGACAAGTAACCTCTCACTTAAACCTTCAACTTCCAAGAGTGCCAGAAATCAAAATTCAAGAAAAATCCCAAATTTAATTTTGTAAAAAATCGAAAAACAAATGGTACCATGCAAAAGTACTGTCGAAGAGGTTTGATTTAAATGTTTACACCATAGGATTTTGTTGACAGACTTACAACTACATTACATGCCTCGATGACAGACTCTGGGAAAGGATTAAGTAAATCACATGGGCACCCAATGGTGCATAAAACATTTCATAGCCTGGGCTAAAGTGCAACTACAATCGAATATTCTCTAAACGGCCACCTCTCAACAACGGCCAGGTTTTCTTTGGACCGACTGTACGGTATACAGTAAGCGAGCGTGATAAAGCTTTTTTCATTCTCCTGATCAAAGGAGTCCTGAAACGTTTAGAGAAATTAGATATAAGGGCCTGCCTAAACTAGGAAAAATGTTAGCCACGAAAAACAAACCCATCAGTTTTGAAACCAAATCTTGCTCTTCGGAAACAGGAAAATGTATTGAATTCAGTCAAAAACACTGTTGCTTTACGGACGCAAACGTTGCTTAAAAAACAACTGTTTCCCAGTTTAGCCACATAGCAAAAACAGCGTTCCCGCAACGATGTTTCCTACTTTAGCCAGGCCCTTAGCCCCACCCATATTAATTTCATTCATGATGACAGTTTACGAAAGATTTCTATGGCCTATAAATTTGTAGGTTTCTAGTGTTATACCAGCAAATCCTCTGGTATCACGGTAATGGTCTACATAACCTGCGAGCAAGCTTTCGGGCTCGGAGGCGGGGGTTGGGGGAGGGGGGTTGGGGGAGGGGGGGGGGGGGGTTGGGCAGGGGAGGGCGGATTCCCCCCTCCCCCCTCCTTCCCCCCTCCCCTGAGCCCGATAGCTTGCTCGCAGGCTATGGTCTACGAAGTGTGCTCTTGCTGTCGGTTTGTTTGTATCTAATTTCTTAGCAATACATGCAGGCTTGGTTTTCCACTTAGTGATTTTGCGTGTCCGCATCCGGCCTTATTAAACGAGTGGAAATCGAGCTCGCTTTTAGAATTGCATACAAATACCAAACTCACCGTTTACACTCATTCGCTGAGTAGACGTGACGCCAACTACGTTCACTTTGTCACTCCCTTTCCTGATCATACACACTGAAGCTGTTGATGGACAACCTGAAAAAACAAGTCAACAGTGTTCAAGGGCCGTCTCAAATAGAAATCTAAAAATACATAAAATATGTTTAACCCTTTCACTCCCAGAGTCAATTATGGAGACATGTAGTGTAGTTCTAACTTTTGAGTCTGTGGACGAAATCCTATGGTGTCACCATTCAAATGAAACCTCTTCAGCAGTACTTTTGCATGGTACCATTTGTTTTTCAATATTTTACAAAATGAATTTTGGGATTTTTCTTGAATTTTGATGTTTGGCACTCTTGGGAGTGAAAGGGTTAAAGGGGCTGTATCACAAATGTTTAGTTATCACTTTGTTGTCTAAAAGACAACTCTGTATCAAAGGAGCCTAAAAATAATGGCTCAGTTCCGTGAACAATAGCCCTTATCGTAGATGAGTACGCCACGCCAACATATCAGCGGTTTCTCGCTTTCTTGACCCTATAGTCTCGTTTTGATGTTTACGAGAACCTCTGACGACGATGAGCGTAAACATCAAAACGAGACTATAGGGTCAAGAAAGCGAGAAACCGCTGAAATGTTGGCGTGGCGTACTCATCTACGATAAGGGCTATTAAGGCCCGGACAAGATTTATTGGGGGTGTCACACGATCCAATTTGTTGCGCACAACGTCGCAAAAGTAGAACTCGATTCTACTTCTGCAACTGTTGCGCGCAGCGTTACAAGACAAGTTGCCCTGTGTGTCCAGGCCTTTACTATATTAGTGCACTGTAACAAAAACCAAGTGTCTTTGACTGCGAATGGCCAACATGGAAAAAAGACTGTGACTGTGGCTAAATTGTTCAAGTTCTTTCTCCGTGTCTTTGAAAAAATGACAAAATGTGGCTGTAATTTGTTTAAGAATTCACTCTATACCTTCCTTTCGATGTTACCCCTTTCTCTCCCAGAGTCAATTATGGGGGTAATCGCGTTCGAAGAACGCAATCCTAATTTCGTGTTGGCTGCCCTGTGCCTTGCATGCAGAAAAATTTGAGATTTTTTGGTGTCCGGACTGCCGTTCGGCCGCCCCTATTGGTTTTTTCAGGGGCTCATTTCCGCCGGAAATTCCTTTGAACGCGTCTCCACAATCTCTGATTACTGTCAGTTTATGTAGTGTTGTTCTAACTTTTGAGTCTGTTGACAAAATTCTGTGGTGTGACCATTCAAATGAAACCTCTTTGGCAGTACTTTGCGTGGTACCATTCGTTTTTCAACATTTCAGTTACAAAATGAATCTTGGGATTTTTCTTGAATTTTGATTTGTGGCACTTTCAGTTATGTCCAGGATTGCAGATAATTAGATGCATGACAAATTTAATAAGCGTCACAAAGTGTCCTCTTGCTCTTCTACTCAACTTCAACATCACTTGTTTTCAAAAATTCAGACAATAAACGTCACGAAGTGTCCCCTAAATTCTGCTCTTTAAGTAAAGATAAACAGGTGCGTTTACCCTAACCTAAAAACAACACTAACACTAATGCTTACCTTACATTTCAAAAAAAGATAGTTAACACTTAGACTTAATGGGACACTTCGTGTTGGATATCAAAATTTGCCATGCATCTAATTATCTACAATCCTGGACATAAGTGGGCACTTTTGGGAGTTTTAAAGGGTTAAAGAGAATTTTGTGCATGAAAAGAGGCACTTGTTCGCACAGTTTGACCCGCAAAATAACATCCAAATCCCCAAAACATAGCCCATTTAATCGTATTTTGTTTACATGTCTATTACATTGTTATACAAAGAAGTGACAGTGTAACTTTTTCTACCACAGTTTCGCAATTTGTCTCAGAACACATTAAAAAAAAATGCACTGTGATACAAAACTGTCACGTGACAATTTGCTGAAATTGTCAAGATCTCTCTGCGAGACAAGTTGCATGACTTTTCCACCGGAAACAGCAGTTGCATAGTGAGAAGCCAAGCTGGGATCGAACCCGGGTGACATTGGCGAAAGCAGGCAGCGTGGTCGAGTGGTTAGAACGCCGGACTTAAAATTCGCAGGTTCCGGGTTCAAGTCCCGCCATGACTGCTATACATGGAATTGTTTCACGGTAGACCCGAGTTCAACTCCTCGACCACGCTTGGGATTTTTAACCTGAGTTCTGAAAGTAGCACCCACCCCCGAAAAAAACGGCTACCCGAAAGTAACGTTAATTTTCGGACCTTTCTAGTAATTCCCGAAAGTAACGGCCCTCCCGAAAGTAACGGTTTCCCGAAAGTAATGGTCCAATCCATACGTCTCCTGCAGTGGAATAGCTTAGTGTTTTACTGTACAATAATGCCGAGGGATGCCAATAATCATTGAGAAAGAGAAAGTAACGGCTACCCGAAAGTAACGTTAATTTTCGGACCTTCCTAGTAATTGCCGACAGTAACGGCCCACCCGAAAGTAACGGGCTACCCGAAAGTAACGGGCTACCCGAAAGTAACGGCCCACCCGAAAGTAACGGGCTACCCGACAGTAACGGCCCAATCCATACGTCTCCTGCAGATGGAATAGCTTAGTGTTTTACTGTACAATAATGCCGAGGGATGCCGAATGATCAATGAGAAAGAGAGAATTAAAATAACATTATGCCAATTACGTGGTTGTGTTTATCATCGTTCTTTTTTTCAATTACTCACATATTTTATGTGCCCGAACGTAACGGCTACCCGAAAGTTCCGGCCCCTTAGGCCTGCTAATTCCAAAAGTAGCGGCTACACGAAAGTTCCGGCCCCTTAGGCCTGCTAATTCCAAAAGTAACGGCTACCCGAAAGTTCCGGCCCCTTAGGCCTGCTAATTCCAAAAGTAGCGGCTACACGAAAGTTCCGGCCCCTTAGGCCTGCTAATTCGGAACGTAATGGGGCCCCCTACTTTCGGAACTCTACGTTAGCTAGAATAGCTAAGTGCTCGTCCACTAGAAACAACATTTACAACATGTTTACAACATTGGCCGAAAGGTAACGTGTATCCGACTGCATTATACTTTTCCCGTTAGTTACAACTTCACAGCGTCCGTAAGAGTACGCAAGACAGTTAGATGTGTCGAAAAACCAACAATAGTAAATGAAACCTACCTTTTGGTCCATCACGTATGCCTCTGCATATGTTTATCCAGAATCTAAAAAGTAAGACATAAGACAAAATACCATATAAACATTCGTCACAGTATTGAAGCCGCTCAATATTCATGACAAAAAATTGGATGACATTTTCGACTAATTTTTTAACTCGTACCCAGACCCTCAATTTGACCCTCAAAATCACAGCGAAAACGCCATTTTTTGAAGGGAAAATAAAAATTTCGCCCATTTATGAATTACTTTTCGGAAATCCACACTCGGATTCCAGTAACTTGGTTATTATTCTATCTGGAAACGTTAAAATATCTTAATAACTTAAAAAAAAAGTCCCGTCATTTTGACCTTGAAGTAACCAATGTCACGTAAAGGCTTGTATGGAGTTCAACCGCGCGGTCATCGCTTTTAGCGGTATAACTCATTTTAATAGGCGTAATGTCAACATCCACACTCGGTTTTGAAGAGACTGGGATCTAGTGAACATTTTGGTGGAAAATATGATTTGGTTGGAGCGAAAAAAAACCCCGTCATTTTGCCATTTTTTCAGTGCAATATGCTTCGACTGAGCCCATTTTGGCTTCGATTGGTGACTTGCGCGGACTAGCGCCCAGGCCGTTTGAGCTCAATCGCGCATGGGCAATAGTTCATTTTAGTAACGCGCACGACCGGAGCAAACGCCTCCTTTCAGGGGGCAATTTTTTGGTATGATGACCCCACAAGCATTATGCTTTAAAGTTTATTAAGCCCTATCGTGTATAAATTCAAAGTTGTTATATTGCATTGCAATACATTGCTTTCATTCCGTCGCTTTGAGTAGCAGAGTTTTGGGGGTGGTACGCAGTTCTCACATGGTCTTTTCGGATTGGCTGAGAAAGCAATAGAACAAAGAACACAACAATGGACCCTAGCCCTGAAAACAATAGAGCTGCGTGAAACCCTGGTCGAATGAAATTAGAGGTTCTAAAGAGCTGCGTGGCTTCTGGAGTTAAGACCAAAAATCAGCCAATTGTTCATGACATGGTCCCTTTAAATCTCTCAAGGTACCTGTCTTTGTTATGTTCATAATACCAGCTTCGCGTTCGACTTGTTAAAAGTCGTAAATCGTAACTCTTGTCACCAGCACTGTAGCTGCATTCTTCTTCCGCCGGAGGACAAACCAGATGTGTTCTCCAGGTAAAATCTGCACCATAATTCTGTGCAAAATAAAAATACGGACTCTGATAAGCTTAAGGCGTGATTCTACTAACAGCGCGAAGCACACAGACTTGCCAACCTCAAGGAAAATCCCAAATTTCATTTTGTAAAATATTGAGAAACAAATCGTACCATGCAAAAGTACTACTGAAGAGGTTTCATTTGAGTGATCACACCATTACCCTGCGAGCAGTGGATTCTCCTACGCCGAGCTACGCCGAACGAGAGAGAAACCACTGCGAGCATCCGTTTGCTTTTCCATCGAACATGCGCAGCCACGTGACGCCCCACGTGATGCATTTGACGTTGTTTCGCGGGAAAATTATCTCTATGTATTTATTTATTTAGCTGTTTTCTTAGCGAATCACAGACATCGTTTGGACAAGTGCTGGACTACCCAATTTACAAAAAAAAGACATCGTGACAAATGAGAATTGACTTCAAATGTTGAAAGAGCTTGTTAAACTTAATAATCTTTGCAGTTTTAAGCTCTTTTCATGTCATGTTTAAGGAAATATCAGCTCTCAAAAACTGCAAAATTGCTGGGTGGGAAAAACGCTAATGAACCGTACATTCTTTATAAAATTTTGAGTTTTTGAAACCGCATGCATGGCACGATGAAGAGTATCTGGTATATCGGGCTTAAATTTCCAGAGAGAGCTAACAGCTGTGCTATGCCCTTTCAATATTCGGATTTGATTACTTTGTAGCTTGATTAGAGAATGAGGCGGATATGCTAACGCGGAAATTATTGTAAACAAACATTCGCCTGTAGAAGCCTTTAAGCAACATACCCCAATAGTGTCTAGTTCTGGTTTTCCAACAGAGGATTGGCTCTTGTCGCACACAAATATTATTCTTGATATAATAAGATCGGATTCTGAAATGATAAAGATAAAAGTTAATGTTCTTCTATGACTACAAGGAATTTCAATACAACGTTTAAGCGAACAGTATGGTTGAATTGTTATGAGTTTAAACAATAATAAATAATAAAATCAATTTATATTGCGCGTGTTACATTTGAATATGTTCACACGCGCATTACATTATTTTGTTTAACTAACTAAAAAATCTATATTGACAAGACAAAAATTTACAAGATAAAAGTAACAAGATAAAAATTAACAAATTAAAAATTTTAAAATTTTAAAACCATCAACAAATAACTACCGAATAAACGAATTGGCGCGGACGACTCAAATGCTCTATCACCAAGCGTAGGATAGGATTTGCAACTAGATGGCAAGAGTGTTGGAATATTACGTGATCTCAAACTGTATCTCGTGTGATTCTTAACTATTATAAGATTCATAAGATATTCTGGAGCTAAACCATTGCCGGAGACACGGCATTTAAAATTTAATAATGAAATTGTAAAATAAATACGATACTTCATCGGGAAAAGAGGCCCACAAGATGGAGCAACTTACATTTATAGTCTTGAATATATTAACTGGTGTGAGTCCCATACTTTCTGTCACATTCCAGCGCTTAATCCGCTTCCGTGGAATATATTGGCCAGTTTGAATAGTTCTACTTACGACCGCCTTCGCAAAATCCCGTTTGAATTCCCATACAAACTCTGTGTTGACACATTCCCATAAGCGGACATTTCCGTAAGCGGCCGCGGACACTTTCAGGGGTTACGATTTAGACGTCGATAGACGTTTCCTTTATTTTAAGCTCCCGTAAGCGGACACCCGAAAGAAAATCCCATTAGCCTATGAATCTTATTTTAATTAATCAACTTCACATCGCTGTTCGTCGCAATGATTTTACCCCGGGGGGGGGGGGGGGACTCCCATATAAAAATGACGGGGGTGCTCGTCGTACTTTTTAAGGAGGCTGGTTTTCACTAGCGCATAAGCATAAGCACAAGCCAACATACGCAGACTCAGTAACGTGTTGATCATCAGTGCCTATTGTTCTGTTTTGTTCAAACAATTGGAACTAATGATCAACATGTTACTGAGTCTGCGTATGTTGGCTTGTGCTTATGCTGATGCGCTAGTGAAAACCAGCCTTTAGGGGTCAAAATTTGAAGATTGGTACCGCTTAGGGTGCTAAAATCTAAAATGACCACCATTAGAATTATCGCGGTACCTTTTAGGGTATGAGCCGAAAAAATATGACAGAATTGGTACCTCTTAGGGGAAAAAATTATTTTGAGCCACGCCCATCAAACGAGATTCTGGTACCTTTTAGGGTGTTTTTCGACGAGCACCCCCATCATTTTTATATGGGAGTCCCCCACCCCCCCCGGGGATTTTACAGTGCATTGATTACAGCGGTGCCATATTTCAGTGTTTGTTTTGTCCTCATACACATCCAGTTACATTTCGAAACACCATTTGTATGATTTGTATGCTTGTGACTGGAATTACAACGTCGTCAACACAACAGTGTAGCCAAGGAACTCAAGTTTCGATTTCCGCCATGGAAGACACTTTAGTGACCCCATAAAAAATGTACCGGCAAGGAATTTCTAAGCCGTATCCGGCTCTTCTGTTTCCCAGTCTGCAATCTTTGACAAATAGTGAATAAAAAGCGCGAAATATATATAATACGGTAAAAAGTGTGAAGTAAAAAAATACAATAAAAACAATAAAAATACTTTTGAAGGAATAAAATAATAATACGAAGTTCATAAAAGAATTGAATATTGCCTAGGTAATTGTTTAGAGTTATTGGCTGCGGCTGCACTAGAGTAGTGTAGAGGCCGGCAAATGATCCCCAAATTGGCTGGCAAATGATCCCCGGACCGGAAATGATCCCCACAAATGATACCGAGTAAAATAAGGAATGGCGTGGAGTTCAATCACTGGAAAGTTTTATTGTTGTTGTTTTTGTTCGAGGCTTTTGTCAAATTCGGACAAAAAACCTAAACAGCTCCTTTATGCACTCCCGAAACGAAATTCGGGGTCACTTTGCAACAATCCCATCAATGGTCTTCAGCTAATGTTTGAGCGATTATATTACAGTGAAACCTGCATTAAGCGGACCCCATATAAGCGGACGTCCTCTATTAAGCGGACACCAGCTTGGGTCCCGAAATTGTCTTCCCATATTTACTGTAAATCGAACCTGTATTCAGCGGACCCCTCTATTAAGCGGACGCGGACAGCAACATTAGGCCATTTTGTCAGTTACACGAAACCTGTATTTAGCGGACATTTCAAGTGTTTTTAGATTGCATTTTCATTACATTTTGGGATTATATCGTGGCCACCCTAGCCTCGCATAGGCAGCTCGATTGCCTCCAACTGTTACTGTTACTGTTGGGCTGAACTGTGGACTTCTTCTTCAACAGTTGTACAATTTTTGTCTTTATATAACAATTTAAAATCAGAGAATTTTGCTTACATTTGAAAAAAGACTGCTATTAAAGTATTAATGAGAATTGTTTTTAATCCATTATCCAAAGTGTAGATTCCACGCCATTCCTATTTTTTGGCCAGGGGATCATTTCCGGTCCGGGGATCATTTGCCGGCCAATTTGGGGATCATTTGCAGGCCGGGATCATTTTCCGGCCTGTACAGAAGTTAACCCGGTTATTTGCAATTAATTGATTAAAATTAAATGGTTTACAAAATTCCTGATGCGGCCGCGTATTTTTGGCGTTCACCGAATTTTACCCGTGTTAGCGGTTCCCATGGAAATTGATTAAAGAACAATAGATTTTTAGCTGGGTAGTTTAGTGCAGGTTAACTTTCCTGATCTGTCAATCATCTTCGCTTACGTGGTAATTTTTGGCTTCATGTTGAATTCGTAGACCTTCGTAGAGACGACTTTCAATTTCAAATAGAGAAAGGGAAACCGTCGTGTGTTTATGTTCTTCAGAAAACCTATAATTTGATCATCTGACGATGTTGTTCTGCAGGGAATAACAATATGTAAAATGCACGTGCAGAGGCATTGTTTTCGCTCATTAATCGTACTGTTTTGTGCAGCTCTCGCTAGCAGATGATAACATGATCTCTCACGTTCAAAGTTAAACCTTCTGAAGTGCGGCCGCTCAGAAAAATAAACTCTGTTATTTCATTACAAACACCTTTTCACCGAGTTAGGCTAAACTGCAGAATACCCTTAACTTATTTGCATCATATTGAATAACAATAGTACCTATTGTTTCATGCCTCGTTCTTCAAAGTGTTCCGACACATACAGCTATTTCAATTTAGGTTGTCGGATGAGAGCTTCAAGCGTACGCAACGAGACCGCAAGTAACTATGGGTAGTTGTAAATTGGTCTTAGCTTAGTTCGCGGTTTTTGCGTTTGTTAGTGCGATGAGTGAGGTAGATGTTAGCACCATAAATGTTTGCCTTCGCTGTATGGACGAGGTATTTTAAATTGCTTTGGTCAATTTATCGTATACACCTAATTGCAGTAACGCTGTGATAGAAAAATGAAAAATGAAAAAAGCCAAATAGGAATTAATTAGCTTAATCATCATTTACAGCGACACGCGGCACGATTAAGCGTGCAGCGGCTATTGTTAATTAAAATTAAGCGTGCAGCGGCTATTGTTATTTGTATGTATAATTCCTATTGCCTTTTTTTCATTTTTCGTTTTTACATTTTTCATTTCTCTATGACAACGTTATTGCAATTAGGTGTACATAAAAATCCCAAAGTACCTTGCGGTCTCGTTGCGTGTGCTTGAAGCTCTCATCCGACAACCTAAATTGAAATAGCTGTATCCATAACATGAATCTAATTTGCGGGGTATTCTGCAATTGCTCCCCGAGTTATTTTCACCGGGTTACTAAATCAAAGGGCTCTTCAAGCCATCTCGTTAATGCGTTAGAAGGTGAAGTTAATAAAAAAATAGGCAGTCTATGACTGCATGTAGCTTACTGCGCCTGTTATTACTTAGATTATCGTAGGTTTCCCCCCCCCCCCTTGCCCCCTGGATTTACAAGCCGAGAGACCCCCCTCTCCTGCCCGAATTTGCAATAAAGTTTTGGAAGCCCTAAATTTACAGGTAATGAGAAAAAATATATATGTAATCGCATTCAGAAGATTTTGTTTTTATAATTTTCAAAACCGTGGTGACGAGTGCTATAAATTGGTGAAACATTTTAAAAATAAATATTGCGTGACGCATCATGACCCCCCCCCCCCCCCCCCCCCCCCCGTGATTTCAAGACTAAATCGAAGTGAAATTTTTCTAGTTCCTAATAACTGCTTTGATTTTGCCATGTATTAGTTTTTCCTGGCTTCATAGTTTATTCAAAGTGTTGTCGCAAATACACAATATTTCCTTGAATGAAAATGTCTTTCCCTTGAATAAAAGAGTTAAACGCTTATCAGAATTCAGTGATTTTCTGCTTCCGGAAGGCTTAGCGATTTGTTTATCCTAATTGCAGCGCTAGCGTCTGCGAATTATATTATAAACATCACAAAATAATATTTAAATTCAGCAACCTACTTTATTATATCTAGTGTTTTCTAAAATTTCCGACTTTTCATGTGTATATAGAATGCAATTCTTATCCAATTTAGTTTAGTCTCAAGAGGAAAACGCGTCAAATTATCGCATCAAGGAAACTGTCGGCCACGCAAATTTGTTCAGCATCTGGCGAATTTCTCGCTCGACCGATTGTGGTCAAGTTTTCTAAATATTTGTCAAAAGCTACTAATAAGACAAAGAAACAGTCTATGAAATGTTTCTTACAAAGTAAATGGACATTAAAAAATGTGACTTTCTTTACCGTAGTTTTCCAGGAATGCTTGAAAATTCTTAGTAAAGTCTGCCGCTTCGAGTATAAATTCTGAAAGAAGACATGTCCTCACTTGTGACAAATTTCATCGCTTTCAGCTCTCAAACCACCAGTACAAAGGCAAAAAATCTTCTAAAGGACTTTTTCTTTCCATTTCGAAGTCTTAAATGGCGTGCTTTCATTCCGGTTATGCAAAATGAACGTCTACAAAATGAAAGCGTGGAGTTCACGGCCGGCCATATTTGTTAGAAATCTGATAGTCTTCTGAGGGAACATTCGATTCGGGCCATTCGAAGCTATCCTCGACATCCTCGACAAACGTTGAACAACCGACGAGGTTCCAAAACAAAAATGGAGTTAAGATCGGGGAATATCGGGTCAAAATCGGCAGAGTTCGTTGTGGGCTCGGATTCTATTGTTACACTTCGCAGTACACTTGTGGCAAGTCTAAAATTTAGGAAGGCAGTGAATATGCAATAACCTAAGGTAATATAGAATTGGAAAAAGCGTGTTTTTTGGAAGTGAATTGTTGATACATATTCTGGGGGGGGGGGGGGGGGGGGGGGGGGGGGGAGGGGGGGGTGGGGGAGTACTCCCGACAATTAAGGGTAGGTGTGTGCCGCCTGAAGCATCAAAAGCAACCATTATAAACAATTGATAATTTTGTTTTACGAAATAATAGATTTCAATATATATTTTCTTACTTTAAGTCTGCTATATTCTTTGCTAATTGAGCTACGTTGAGTACTCTAAGGCAACTCTCTTGCGTCAGGATTTCAATGCGATAAAGCTACGTTGAGCACTCTAAGGTATCTGTCTTGTCCGCTTCACGATTTGAATGTGATGGGAATAACACACCGACTGATTGATATTCCTCTTCTTTTTATAAGCGGAGAACGTTTTCTCTGTCTTGCTTGCCACTAAAATAATACATTGTCTTTTTGTTTGTTTTGTCAATTAGCTCCCATATAGTGCCAATATTTTTCCTTTAAAAAAAATCAACACGCTGAAATCGCTTATAATGCTTGCTTGATAAACTTTTGTTAACTAAATCAGCAAAATTATTACGTCTTTTGCATACTATTGCATAATCAAACCGTAATGGCAATGATTCAGTGTTCCAAAATAGAACAAAAGCCAAATCCATACTCTTGCACAATCAAACGGGAACATTTTTAGTTAGCTGAATACGCAAAATCTCACTTCTCTTGCATACTATTGCATAATCATGACACCTCAACATTTAATAACCATTCAAAATTGAAATTTCTCTTTAATAATCAAACCGTAATAGGAATGATTCAGTATTCCAATGACTACTGAAAAGGGACATTAACGTTAATTTTGCAGAAAAGCAAATCCATTGTATAATACAATCAAATTAGGCCCCTTCACGAGTAGTCTCCTACGCAGCCGTTATTAGGGCTCGTCACGCAACGCTCCTCCCCCACTATCTGAACCACATTCCTTTGCACGGTTTAGCCAATCACAGCTTCGCTCCTATAACCAGGAGCCAATCGCGCCAAAACCACTTGTCCAATCACAGCTCGTGTTTTATCATTGACTACTTTTGTGCCAGCAGTGCAAACAAGATAGCGTCGCTCGACGAAGCTTTCCATTTAACAGCTTCAAAGTTCAAAATTCCTGACTTAAATGAATATCAAAAGCTAGCAATTCAAAAAATCGTTTTGCATAAGGGTGATATTTTTGCAAACTTGCCTACGGGATTTGATTTATCAAGCTCTTTCGACAGTCTTCGATCATGTCAGCAATCTTCCAGGGCATATCGTTGATGCATGATGTTGTTTCTCCACTGGTTAGTCTAATGGAGGATCAGGTCCATTACTTGACAAGTATTGGCGTGAGCGCAGTTAATATCAGCAGCCAGGCTGAGATTGACCGGTCAAGTTGAGAATGGAGAATTTTCTATCGTTTTCGGCTCGCCAGAAGGGCCAGAAGCATGGCTAATGAATGGCCATTGTATAAAAATAGACATGCTAAACACAACTCCCACTCGTCGCAAAAAAAGTATTTTAAAAGCCTAAAGAATAAAGCTTTCCCAGTAAGACTTCAGAGAGAATTGCGCCTTTAGATCACAGTTATGAATTTGTTCTCTTCGATGATATTGACCTTTTGATCTCGGCGGATTATCTCTCAAATTGATAGGAGGATTCATGCTGTCAGAGCCGTTGGCGGAATTATTTTATTTCTTTATACCGTTGCTCGGTGCTAGCTCTATTGACATACATTGTGGTTCGTTCTTTGGCTCACTTTTGTTGTGAGATAAATACCTATCGGCTAAAGTTTGTTATCGCTTTGAAATGACAGGATCGTTAAAATTTCTCAGGCCGTGATTTAATGTCTAAAGTCTGCGGTGTGCAAGACTTGTGAGAAAGTGTTTCCGGCATCACGGATATAGGCGTCTTAGATCCGAGTCTCAAAAAGCCGTAGTCTTCAATTCCACTGTTTTGAAATCATGAATTCTTGCATTAATTTTTAGCTCCTTAGTTAGTTCTGTAGTTGAGTAGTGTGTCTCAGTGTAGCTAAGATAAACCTCCGTTGTTTTCTAATAGCGTTTGATTTGGTGCAACAGATATTAATCTGCAGCATGGTTGCTGTTTTGTAAATCTCACGGATGCTAGTAAATTCTTACGTTCCTTCCTTAAGTAAGGAATGAACACAATTTAATGTCTTAAAGCAATTTCGAAGCTTTTTTTTGAGTAGGTGTCATTACACTGTTCTCATCTGCGTTATTCTCCTCGTCCACTTCCGATCGCTGTAGTCGCTTGGCTCTTTGTATTTCCCCGGCATTAAATATCACTTCTATTTCCAGCTTCATTTCTTTCAGTTTATCTGATATCCGCTGGAATTTTAACAAACGTTTGTCAGTAGCATTTATCCCTACATACGAACAGTTTGCTAGTCAAGATCGAATGATTTCAGCAACATCGAACGAACTTTTCCCGAAAATATAAATCTTGTCTTTCTTTATGGAAACCGACAAACAAATGAAAAACTTAGAACTACATTCTGTCAATTTCTTCGGAGTTACATCCATAGGAAATCACTGAGATGTCTGGCGCTTCTCGGGAAATCGACTGAAAAGCCCGATTAATTTACGCGGGAAACTTATCAGATACTGATACGCGATTGGTTTTATTGAAAACAAAGGTCAATCGCTGATTAGCGCAATCACTAATTATCACGTGCAAACGCCACGCGCTCAAAACAAAAGGAAAGGAATGTGGTTCAGATTGAAGCAGCCGTTAGTGGGGGAGGAGCGTTGCGTGACGAGCCCTAATAACGGCTGCGTAGGAGACTACTTCACGAGCGACGCATGAAAATAGAACGCGTGTTTTATTTCCGATTTGACAGC
Source organism: Dendrophyllia cribrosa (assembly GCA_024195265.1). Taxonomy (NCBI): domain Eukaryota; kingdom Metazoa; phylum Cnidaria; class Anthozoa; order Scleractinia; family Dendrophylliidae; genus Dendrophyllia; species Dendrophyllia cribrosa. The sequence goes on along the minus strand of JAJLRJ010000004.1, from coordinate 33,795,260 downwards.
CTTGTCAGATAAATGACCACAAGTTGCTTCTTATTGTCTAAAATTAATTGCCGACTCGCTTAAGCTACCTGCTTTGGTGGCTTAAATTTAACTAGAGTTTAACTCAATTAAGCTGACTCGCTTAACTTTAAGCAAATTGGAAAACCAACTCTTTTGCTCTTCATGGTTAGTCATCAACGTATCGCAGAACATTCCTCACAATTTTTCTTTTCACGAACATTTCCGGTTGTCACTCGCTAAGCGACTTGAAAAATCGCTCTTCAGGGTTAGTCATCCCGGGTACACAACATATCGCAGAACATTCCTGACAATTTTTCTTTTCACGACATTTCCACTTGTCACTCGCTAAGCGACTTGAAAAATCGCTCCTCGCGGTTAATCTTCCCGAGTAGACAAGGTATCGCAGAACATTCCTGCCAATTTCTAGAATTTTCTATCAATTTTCTATTTAAGTGCTTAAAACCACAAAAACAATAAATCCAAGATAAGAAACAATCTGTCAGGCGATGAGGTCATAGCTTTAAAACATTTGTAAAACAACTCTGCTATAAACCCGCGTATAAACCTCAGAAAGCGGACAAACATACAAGGTGAAATTTCTTAGCTTCGTCGAGCGCGGAAAATGTCAGCTATAAACCTCAAAATGCAAACAAAGATACAGGGTGAAATTTCTTAGCTTCGTCGAGCGCGGAAAATGTCAAAGCGCAACTCACCCAAATCACTGTAAATAAGAACTGTACGCGAAAAATGTCAAAGCGCAACTCACGCAAATCACTGTAAATAAGAACTGTAATACCCTTGTGGTGAGGTCATAGCTCTAAGAACTGTAATACCTTTGTGGTAACGTAACGTAAGACATAACAAGTTCATGACAATTCAATACCCTAGGGAAATTAACAATAGGTCCGGGGGTTCCCCTCAAAAATTTTAGTGGCGGTATGTGACGCACTTCTTGAAATCCTAACCTGTTTAACCCACCGTATCCTCGGTGCCCTAATATAGCTTCTATAAAAAAGAAATAAGTAACCCCCCCGGACAAATGTTAACAAAACTAAACAAAGAACCTTTGTTAACAACTTTTGCCCCTTTTTTTCGTTGTGAATCGTACATCTCGTTTCTGCGCAAGCGCATTAACGAGATAAAAAATAACCCAGTTAACACACCAAGTGCGGCCGCAGCAGGAATTTTGTTAAACCAGTTAATTTTAATTACTTAGCAAATAACCGGGTTAACTACTCTAGTGCGGCCGCAACCAATGTCTGCTTCGCTTGTAATTGCGATATGCCAAGATTCCAATGTTTTCCCACGAAAATTTCCCATGTGGATTACATGTGCGTTGTTAAAATCGATAGAATGGCCGTTCAGTCATGTATGAGTGGCAATGCTTGAACCTTTTTTATCGGTTTTTGTGTTTCTAATATGTTCTTTCTTCCTGGTTTGTAAACACCTTCCAGTTTCTCCTATACAAGAAGCTACCCGTAGCCTATACTCGTACCGGTAATGTACGTTACTCGCGGGGAACACTTACGTAACACAACAACAGGCAAATAAAACCAAAATTAGTTTCGCTTCCGCTTGCATGCGTGCGTATTCTCGTACCCAGAACTACATGTAATGTGATGCACAAATGAGACGAAAACAAAAACAATAAAAAGAAAAACGGAAGGCAAATTTTACTTTGTTACCGTATCCGTCACGAGTAAACAGCAACAAACAATAAAACCCAAATTTGTTTCGCTTTTGCTTGCAAAACGACGCCGATTACACCGAATCCCAAGTACCGTGGGCTCAAAATTTCTCGCAGTGCATGCGTGCGTATTCTCGTACCCAGATCTAACGCAATGCACAAAAGTAGATACGAAAACACGGAGAAAAACAAGGAGAAAAACGGAGGCCAATCCGTAACTCGTTGCCGTACCGGCACGAGTAATAAGTGTGTTATCGTTTGTAAGGAAAAATACAGTAAATTACCGTATCTAACCCAACTAAGACAATAACAAATAACGATTAGACAAATTTTTGCAATTTTTTTAACTGACTTGGCGTCTTTGAAAAAACTTTTATCTCTTAGAATAAGACAAACTGACCGTTTTAAGTAGTAGATAAAATATGAGCGGGAGATCTGTATGGGCGTTTACAATGAAATGAAACAATGAGTAGAGATCTGTATGAAAAGTTAATGAATACTAATTAGCTGAGCAGATGTCTGTCTCAAAAGTTAATCAGTCTACTGTTTAATAATTCATCAACTCAGTTGATTTGTATTGGGGTTTACAGAGGTGTACATGTCACTCAAATACCACCTATTGATTTGTCATAACTGTTATGAATTATTAATGAATTTTATAAGGAGGTTTAAGTAATGGTCCCAGAAAGAACTTAGGCAACCTAACGGCAAGGAATGCAAAAAAGGTGTTAATTGTGATATTGTTGAAACCGTCCACCCCATTGGCTAAAACGTGAAAATCTATCATAACTTAACCAGGTAGTGCATTTATTTCTCTCTAGTTTACTAATTGATTCCCTTTTAGCGAAAACTATTCTGAGTTTTAGTGCAACCAAAATTCTATGGGGAACATGTAAAATTAGAAGCCTTTCTTGGCCATTGTTTTCGAGTTTCACGATTGGATGAAATCTTGTAGCACAAAAGAAACATCACTTTAAAATAAAGTTCCAGTACATTTTATTTAAAAAACATGTTGTCCATAGGTTGATGTATTCTCAGTATGAAACACCTAAACAATCTTATGTGGGGAAAGCGAAATGCCGCGGGACAATAGAGCATTGCCTAGTTCTTACACGCATTATTACTTAATTTGTCTGAGATTGCTTTAATCGGGACGGGAAAAACTGTCCGTTGCCCGTTTTAACGAGTGTCCGTATAAAGCGGGTTAATTTTAGAGAAAATGTGTTGGCGTTCGGTTGGGACCAAGACTGTAAGAAATGGGTTTCTGTATTAAGCGGGTGTCCATAAAATTGCACATGTAATGCGCATGTGATCATTTTATGGAATGTGCGCCATAGAAATTAATAAATTATATTATAGCGGGGTTCATATTTATTGATCTTATGGCTAAATGTACCTTTACTGTTACATTCACGGCTACAGTATTTCAGGATCAGCATTCCTTCATCTTTGTAGTAAGTCATGTCTCTAAACTTGAAAAGACCCAAGGCCTTGTACAACGTATTATCTCCTTTTTTTGTCATTAAGCACACACCAGCTCCACCTTCTTTAGTGCAGTTGTCAGCTTTGTTCAACTTCAAACCGTGACACACAGAAACAAAGAAAACGCGAGATTCATTCTGGCTCTAAAACAACAATTACATCACGTTAATTCAATTGGGAGTCACTGAAACAGTGGGATTTAGACATGTATGCTCGAAAGAGTTATACACTGAAGTTTTCTCTGAAATACCATTGTCAAGAATAGAGCTATTAGAGATTTTTGATCTGAAATTGGGTATATCTTTTAAGGGAACCGCGAAAGCGTATAAACGTATTCTATTCGGCCGAACGTAGTGAAAGAGAATAGAACAACGAACTTACCACTTTGAAATAACTATGATCCTGATCGGGCCTTGACAAAGGTTTCAGGTCATAGTATTCTCCAGTGCTATCGTCATAAACTCTGCATTTGTCAAGCTCTGCTTTCTGCTTATCTCCGCATGCAGCTGAAGTTAACCATCGAATACGGACGATGCAGTTCTCGTTTGTCTCCAAAACAGGATGGCCCTGAAAGTACAACAAAGTGAATTAAAGGCTCCTATAAGAGGGTCTCAATGGGGTGATGGCTTTTACGGTTAAAATTTTGGCTTTTTTACGGCTAACGGTTAATTTCTTCCCGTTACGTTTAACATAAATCTTAAAAGGTAATATCCATTGTTTTAAAAAGTTAAAAATTAATTCCTATTATTGTAAAACACATTTAAGGTCTTAGGACCATTTTGGGACAAGACACAAACTCACATATCAACATAACAATCTTAACAAGAGATGGCAAATGACAAATCGTGGCTAAATTTCTTTTACGGTTAACATTTTTTACGCCTAACGACTAAACGGTTAACCCCATTGAGACCCTCCTATGAGCCAACTCTAACGCTCTAATTATAAGATTCTTCACTTAAAAATTCATAATATATTGAGGTATGCAATTTTGTCATTAAAATGACAAAACTCACCACATATTTTCAAAGCCGAATGTTTTGGGTCGCAATGTTGGAAATAAAGAACTTAAATTAATTAAGACTTTCGATAAAGGTTGCCAACTTCATCAAATTTCCGTTTAAAAAAAAGAAAGGAAAAAAAAATTATTCGATGCCGGCATTTACCAGGATTCAAACGCGGGCCAGCGATTCCCGGTAGCCCTACACCACTCGACCACCAAAGCACAAGTAATTAGTATGGCCCCCTCCCTTATTTTGCAAAGAAATAAAAGACTTATTAGTCCGAAAAACTTTCTTCACCAACCCCCCTCCCCCCCTCCCATGCGTTCTCATGCCTGCCACAAGGTGAATCACGTGTGCTTGCGGCGCATGTGATGTTCCCGCGCCTTGGTGTGGTTCGCTCTCTCGACTACTCCCGAGAGAAAACAGAGAATACTCGTTTTCGTAGTCCACCGAACCAAGACTACAGCCCCATTTACACGACATTCATTTTGGGTCCGGCACTCCTAAATTTTGGCACGCGGGCCGATAATTTTGGGTACGGCCCGCTTCATTTACACGTCAAAATATGTTCGATTTTTTTCAATGTTCATTTCTGAACGGCACCCCGAAAATGAGAACGGCACTCTTAAATTTGCGAGCCTGACCGGTCTCATTAACAGCGGCTCATATAGTTCTTCGCTTGTCCCCGGGGCCATTTGGGTTGAAACTTATATTAAAACGACCACAAACCAAATCTTGCTGTTTTTTAGTACTTAGAATAAAAACTATAAGGAGGAAAAACAGCGAAGAAAAAATATACAACTAGAGAATGAGGTTTCTCGATATTTCGGACAGTCAAGCTGTCCTTCTTATATCCCCTGAAGAAGGACAGCTTGGCTGTCCGAAATATCGGGAAACCCGGTTCAAGTTCTCTAGTTGTATATTTTTTCTTCGCTGTTTTTCCTCATTATTTTCCTCATCATTGTTCAAAATCATTGTTCAAAATGGCGGATACTCGAGTGCGAAAAGTACCATATTCCGTTTGAATCCTTTGTTATTAATAAGGGATGGGCACATCACTCCGGTCGAAGTGAGAGACGACGCGGAGCGACGAAGGATTCAGTATTTATTTGGCGCAGCGCTACCCGAAGATGCGGGGAGGGCTGGGTGGGTCGCAAATTCTGTCCCTCCTGCGGTAACTTGCAAAAGACGCTTTCTTGATCCCGAATTAACCTTTAAACCTTCACCGGCCAATAGAAAGGTGGGAGAAACCCCGAATAACTGATAGGCGGCATTCGAAGTGCAATTATTGCATAATCATCGGATTCCAACAGAATATGAATATTCAAATAACTTTGAATAGCAATTTTATCGCTTTATGCCTTTAAAAAGCGAAAACGACCAACAGAACTGAGAAACGAAGCAAGGTCATCGCTTGTACCACTCTTCAATAAGGCATTGAAGCGGCGACAGTACGGCCTGATGCAAGCTATTTTGAGCTGTTTAAACTCTCCGCGGTTGAGAGATGTGTGAATGCACCCGCATTCTTTTGCCTGGTTCGACATGGTCGAATCACGTTTTCCGGATGAACTGTGGTACTCAAACTTCAGAGTAACCCGTGGGACATTTGAATATATTCTCCATGAGATTTGTGATGACATATCTCGTCAGGACACACCAATGCGAAACGCTGTTACTCCAAATCGTCCATTGGCAATAGCCTTGTATTACCTAGCCTCGACAGCAGAATATAGAACCATTGCTAACTTATTTGGAGTATCAGTTACCTTTGTGTGTACTTTTCCCTCTCGAGGCCATCTTTCTTTCCGCGAACAACAAACGTTTGCGCCTGTGTTATTGAAATTTTGGCGCCAAAAGTTATTTTCGCCGGGAACGAGAATGCATTCGTTTTGGCACGCGGGCCTCTTTTTAGGCGGGCCGAGACTACCTCCTGAGGTGGTCTCGGCCCGCTTAAATTTTTGGGTACGCGTGCCAAACATTTTGCATTTACACAGCAAAAATCAAGCGGGCTGTGCCCTAAATTATCGGTCCGCGGGCCAAAATTTAGGAGTGCCAGACCCAAAATGAATGTCGTGTAAATGGAGCTTACAATTGAGTACTTTTGAATTCTTGGAGAATTCTTGGGGGGGGGGGGGGGGGGGGGGGGGGGGGGGGGTTGGGGTTGGGGTTGGGGTTGGGGTTGGGGTTGGGGTTGGGGGGATGGAGGGATATCCCGCGATAGATTAGCATCCTTCTCAGGGGTTAGTACTACTCACAGCTCACAGTTACTTAGTCACTGAAACAATTGAAAGCAGACATATCCCTTAGTGTCTGCAAATGTGTTAGAATGAAAATAAACGTAACTTATCGAACTCACCAAAGTGCCATAAGTACAAATAAACGTGAAATGGACCGTCCAGACTTTCGAAGGATCGTTCACGTCACATTTAGTCCTGCCGGTGTACACAAGCTGCACCTCTCCTTCGCTAGCTGTAGGAGGCTTAGTTGCATAGCCCAAGTCCTTAATAACAAATACAAAATAATTATATGAAATTTATAATGTTGTGATAAGTATGTAGAGTTAAAAGAATCTTTGTACATTGTATCTACTGTTTTTACACCAGAGACGCATTATTCTTCTTGGACGACCTTGGACAAACAAAGTTATTAGTTTGCTTATACGTCTCGTAGTTTGTCTACTGTAACGACGGGCGCATGGCGGATTAAGCGCTCATCAGCTGAAAGTCGATAGCTCATCTGGACGCATACATGTGTTTAAAGAGCGGTTTTCAATTGAGTGAAGTAAGACCAAAACCAAAGTAACTACTTCGGCCAATCAAAACAGACGCAGACAATACAATGAACCAATCAGAACTCGAAACAAATACATGCAGCGAGCGCCAAGCGCGGGAAAACGCGTGCAGACAAGTGAAGATTGGTTTTGGTTTTACCTGTGGTTGGCTAGAAAAACAGCGCGAGATTGTTTAGCCAATCACAAAGCGTAGCAATGTAAAACCAAAGCAATCGCGAAACTGCTTTCGAGACTCAATTGAAAACCGCTCTAATAGCCCAACTAAGAGCCGTATTGCCGGACTAAACTAAAGATATTCGTTCATATACAATACCAGTTGCGTGCATAATGACAATGACGACATAATATACATGTAATCATAACGTTTATTCATGAAACCAGCAGCTTACTTAGCAGATTAAAGAGCTGATTAACGCTAACAATGTTTATTTGAAAATAACAAAAAATATGAGGATCTGTGAGGATCTACACTCACTTCTGCTGTTTGTCACTCACCAGAGGATTACCGTCTCCAATACCACAAGCCCATGCTCCCGCCGGACAGTTCTTGCCTGGCATAGGCACCAGAGGACGACACAAATTCACGTAATAGCTGTGAGAGTCCTTAACGCCTCCCTCGTTGGTGACCTGTGCAAAGTTAGTGTACGTGTGATGCAATGTAACGAAGACTAACTGATGCTGTGTTCACACTAGGGCGAAACATGTTCACCCTGATATTGAATGAAACATGTCTCACTATGAACAGTGTTCACATCAGACGGCGCATTGCACGAATCATGATAGAAACAGGTTTATTCTGAGCATGAGAAAAAAAAAAAAACTCACGAGGTATTTCCGATCTAAGCCAGACGAAATACGTTAGCGCAAATATCGTCTCCTTGTTCAGGGCAAAAAAACTTTTTTTTCTTTCCACTTGTCAAGTGCCACTCAAATTTTGGTTGTCCGAAAGTGAAATTCACTCGTCCAAAAAAGGAATAAATTAAAAAAATGTAGCGGTAAAACAAATTTACAATGTACCGTAAAAACTGGCGTATAAGCCACATTTGCCCAAAATGTTTGCACAAAATTGGGGGTGCGGCTTATCTGCGGGAACATCTGCAATAGATTATACTTTCCGTTGATATAAGTTGACCAGACTTTTTGAGCCTTGAAATTGAACATTCTATTTATTTGAGGTGCACAATGTGGAGCAAACATTCTTTAACTTTAGATGGTGTAGAAAAGTGAGTCTTGTTTCTCTAACAGGGCTGCCAGAGTGCCTCCGAGACCAAAAATCAAATTGAAGAATAAGGATCCGCATGAAACACGTATTCTCGTAACGCACAAACGTGAACGTTGTGTTTATAAATTGTAAAATTTAGCTTCAAATTGTCAAAATACCTGTGTTGAAACAGTGCTCCCTATCTTTGTCGGACATTTTGAAGCTTTTAGCAATGAAGGAACACCGAAGACGAACGAATTCGAAGCCAAAGAAAAGAGTCTGTAAACAAGCGGCCATGTGCTCAAGAAATTTGCACGGTCGGAAAACGGGTAAGGTTATGAGTAAAAAGAAACAGAAATTCGCGGAAACCAGGTTAGTTTACGAAGTCCAGAGATGCTTGGGAAACTTAGAACTCAGTGAAAAACGAGACAAATTTCTCCTGGTAAATTGAACTCGTCCCGTCGGACAAGTGCTTTTGGAAATCCACTTGTCCGAGATCAAGAAGTACTCGTCTCAGACGAGTGGAAGTTTTTTGCCCTGATTGTTAGTCACGGCATTGCCCTTCGTTCCCGAAGTGCTGGGCAAGTGAAATAAACCCACAAGATAACTTATGCAACAGAAAGTTCGAGCAGGTTTTCGGTTCATGTGAAATTAGAACGATCCTTTGTTTCGTAAAACAGCATAAATTATAGAAAGAGGCGTTAAACGTGTTTAGAAATTAACAGAAATGCGAGCAATGATAACGCGGACATGTTTACGGGAAACGTGTTTCGTTGAAACATGTTTACTCTGAACATGTTTCGGCGCTGATGTGGACACAGCACGAGTGGTGTGTTTTTACCTAACCACATTTCTACCAATAATGTAGCCCTTTCGTCCAACATAAATATAAACCACACACGATCCTTGATTCGCTGTACTGACAGCTTTTGAATCTCTTTACGGCGGCCAATTTAGTTAATCAACTCAGTTGATGCCAAATTTTAGTGATTCACTTCCCATCGACCCAGTTCCAAAGTTTCCTGTGGTCAAAGTGTCAGCAAACTTACCAGCCAGTTAGCGTCCGATCTCATGAGTCTTCCAAGACTGTACGTGACTGTACTATCACCGATTTTCGTAAAAGCTGCACATTCATACTGCAAGAGTGTTAAAAACAGTGTTAAACCAACTGTACGTGGACAGGACCAGAGGACCACAGAAAAGTGCCGGCTTAGGAAAGGTGTCGGCTTATAGAGGGTGTCTCTTAAAGGCGGCTAAGGAAAGGTGTGGGAAATGCGTATATTCTAAGAGATATCTTTTGAATTCTCCCAACCTGGAAACTCACCTGCCTTTCGCAAACCAGTGAAGTGTGCCACATTATATAATATGTACAATCATTCTCAGAAATAAACACAGGCTTTCCATAATCCACTTTGCCGTAATCTGAATGGCACACAAAGGAAATGATGGTTTCCCGCTTCTTCTTCACGTGATGGCACTGGTCCCCGCCGCTCAAATTTAAATACAAAACACCATCGTCAAAATGAAGGCGACTGTTGGCCATACCAGCATTGAAGACTGTGTTTTGCCCCACTTGGCAAACACCAGACTTTGAATCACATGCTGAAATAGAAGACAATCAACATTATCATAAAGACGTGGGGAATTGACGAAAAAAAAAAGACATTTTGACAGCCTGTTATCCCTTTCACTCACAGAGTCAATAATGGAGACATGTAGTGTAGTTCTAACTTTTGAGTCTGTCAACGAAATCCCGTGGTGTGACCATTCAAATGAAACCTCTTCAGCAGTACTTTTGTATGGTACCATTTGTTTTTCAGTATTTTACGAAACGAAATTTGGGATTTTTCTTGGATTTTGACCTTTGGCACTCTTGGGAGTTAAAGGGTTATTATGGACAATTGAGTTGGTTGTAGCAGAAAGCCTACACAAGGATCACTTTTGCCCATCCTGATTGAGACAAGCTAGCTGGCCAGGCCGGTCAATTCGTAAATAGTACGCCATCATTTTTTCGAACTATATAGCATGCATCATTTTGATAGACTTGTAGGGAGAGGTTTTTAAATGGGTGCATCCTGTTCACGAATTAATCGGTCTGGCTGGCCAGCTGGGACAAATGTTAAGCGACCAATGGTGAACTTTAGCTTTCACTACGAGTACGACTTTCAAAACTAGTATGGTACGACAGGCAGGTATGACGGGCTTCAGACAACCTTGTCACGCCACACACTTGTCACTACGAAAAGACGCAGCGCAGAGGGCAGGGGTTTTATTAGAAGCCGGGACCCGGGTACCGGCACCCGTGTACTCTGAGCACGGTACCCGCCTTCGAGCGAAATACAAAGACGAGATTTTTAAACCAAAACAACTTTCCATCACTCTCTTTCACAAAAATTGAACAAACCTTTCCCGCTTTCCTAACCACGAATCATCTCTTGGAATTATAGGGTTTTTTTTTCCCAAGAAAAGTATTGATTTTATCTTCTTATCGGTTACCACTCTGTCGACACTCTGCAACGTTTCGAAACTACAGTCAACTCTCCGCTAACGGACACTCTCGTAAGCGGACAGCTCTACTTACGGACGCGTTTTCAAATCCCCGTTTTACCTCTCAGTCAAACTCTGTATTTACACATTCCCGTAAGCGGACAATCTCTCGTAAGCGGATTCGGACACTTTTGAATGAAAATTTGATTTTTCTTTTGTTTGAGCTCTTTCGTAAGCGGACACCCCATCTATAATAATTGACTCTTGGCAATGAAATTTGTCTTTAATTTGCAATAAATAAACAAAAATGTGACCTTTGACAGAGAAACATAACAGTGGGGATCGCTTTTGTCAAATCTCCATTTGTCGGCGGGAAAGCAATCTGTCCGTTCGTTTGACATTAACAAGAGTCTGACGTAACATTTGTAGTGTCACGTTGTGGCCACGTTCGTCATGGTCTACTTTCCTTCTTGTTTCTGTTTTCAATCACTGACTATACCGAACACATCAACATCAACATTAAAAAAAAGTATTTATAAGGAATTTCCAGGTCGTACCAGCTCCTCTGTTGACACCTTTACCCATTATGATGGCTTTCCTTTTGTTTGTTCCGCGCTTTAAAAACGTGGTGACAAATACAGCCATCCTCAAAGGAATGTGACCAAGTATCTCATCTAATCCAGTAACTGTGTTAGCATTTTCCTTGGCTGTGGTTTCAAGACGGCAATCTTCTAACTTAGGCCTTACTACAGCAACCGCATAACCCCGCATAAATCTTCCATAAGCGGACATCCACCCTATTTTTCTTTGTTGTCCGCTTATGGGAATAAATCTCGTAAGCGGACAGCTCTACTAACGGACACTTTTTTCAATTCCCGAGGGTGTCCGCTTACGAGAGAGTTGACTGTAGTTACCACTACTTCTTCTTCAGCTGTTACATAACAGATACGCGTGACATTTCACGTGACTGAAAAGCACATGCTTTGAGATGGCAGCGAAGAGACCTCGCGCTCAAGGCGTCATTGATAATTTTTTCGCCGTCGTTGCAAAGAAATCGAAAGGTGAGTTTTTTAACATTCTACCGTTCAACTTTTTAAAACATAATATACACTGAACGAAGTCAAGTGAACGTGATTTGCATTTTAAATATTAAGTCATTGAACCGCAACGACCCAGCTGACTTTTTCCCGCTTCTTGCAGTAAAATTTCACGTGTCCTGAATTGTTTGGTTATGGAATTAACAGGTTCATAATTATTTATTGTCAACTAACAATACTGTGAATAAATATACCCAGTTTAGCTTATGTGATATTTATATGCGTGCAGCGAGTCGAGATTTTTCGCGAATTTGGTGTCTTCACCGGAAGTTTCTTTTCCTGATAAAATAAGCGGCATTCGGTCACGTAACGTTAGCGCAAAAGAAAACCCTAATTAATCAAAAGGCTCTTAAAGCCATCTCGTTAATGCGTGAGAAAGTAAGGTTAATAAAAAACAACAACAAGAAGAATTGGAAAAGTTGGGTGCCCTTGATAGGTAAATATAGTAAAGACGTGATAGGTAATAGCGGAGCACTCGCCGGGCCGAAGGCCCGGCTGCGCAGCCCCATACTCATAGAACCTAGCCCGTCATTTTTCATGGTCATGGCTAGCGGAATGTTTCGTGGGCGCGCGTGTGCCCGCCGCCCTCCGCCCTCCGCCCTCCGCCCTCGCGCAGGTAGCTCCGTCGCGCAGGACTAGCTCGCGGGCGCGTATGACGTCGCAAAACATGCGCGTACGACGTCATGTTGAAACCAAAGCGAGGCTTTTTTTTCGCGCGGTTACACGGCCGAATGTCACGTCAGCTGGGAAAACACTTTGATGTTTTGCTGTGTTTACTGAGCGGAGAAAACGGTTTAAATTAAAGTCGTTATTTTCCTGCATTTTTTCGTGGTTTGCTACTCAAGACAGGAATACTAATTAAGGGATACTCAGAAGCCGCTTTAGTGGAAAAAGAAGAGCTTTCAGGGATAAAATCTTGCTTCGAAGAACTATATACGTTTTTAGCAATGCGAGAGATGGGTTCGTTTTACGGATTTCAGCACCAAAGCGGAGATTTAAAGAATTTCCAAGCACAGTAGTCGCCGGAGGGACTTAAAGGTAAAACAAATTACATTTTTCGATGGGAATTTATCTTGATATCAATCTGTGATTGACTTTTTGTTTGTGATCTCGTTAGTTTTGGAGAATTGTTTTTAAACGTGTAGCGTAAATTCAGTTGTATTAATTTCTTGAATTTCATCGAAGACACGGCTCGGCCTCGATGCGCGTTTTGCGTTTTGCTTTTAAACATAAACTAATGGAGATTTGAATAACATTTTTCGAAAGAAGATTGTGTTGTCCATTTTTATGTGTTTGTTCATTCATTACATAGATTGAAAAGCGATTTTATGTAAACAAAACAAGACTTAGATTTTATACTCGCGTCGCCTTATGCAAATATGTTTGTGTATTTTTGCAATTTTGGTTTCCAAGTCAGTTTCTCGGGCATTTTGTGACAAGCAACAAGTGTATTTTATTCGGAAAATAGTCGTAATAGTTATTCTAGACGGAGAAAAAGTTGTTTTTGTGAACTTTTGTACGGTCTAAATGCACTGTGCAGACGGTCGGGTAACAAGCTTAAGCTTACTGTTTTTGAGAATTGCTAAAATTGAAAAATAGCCCGGTCGTCAATCTTAATTCCGACCTTTCACCTAAGTTGTTCAGAGGGTCTTCAGAGGGCAACGCTGTTAGGCCAAGCCTAACTATATATATTATGTGTAAAGCTGCTAAATGGTCTATTGAAGTTGATGTTTTTTGGTGGGAAAAGTAGCATCACTTCAGAAAGGGTGTGACCTGTATGTCAATCGAAATTTGGGAAAGATGTACGGAGGTTAAAAATATTTACTATCTTTATTTATTGATATTTAAACAGAACTAAAATATATTGCAACGATTTTCATTTGGAATTAAAATTGATTTACTGCCAATGTTTTTAAACAGCCAATTTATATGTGCAGTGTATATGTGGATGGATGAGACAAAACAAGAACTTTGTGCATGTGATGATAAGTTCAGTAAAAAGAGGGTGGCAAAGGGTTTATGCGTGACGCGTGATCAGGGAAAAAATCAGTGCGTGGAACGTGAAAGTTAGTAAAATGGAAACGTGATTCGTAAATTTAGGAACTAATATCGTAGTAAGGAACCAGACTAAGGAATTTAACGAATATGTGACGCGTGAATTACGTAAAAAAAGGTGCGTGAAACGGGATCGTGGCCCGTGCAGAGTGAGCCCGACTCCAGAAAAAGCCTGGATGCTAAGTAAGAAGGCCTGGTTACACGTGTGCTTTCCAATGTTTTCCAAATCCAAATTTACTTCCCATCCACAATGGAGGGCTAATAAATTAAATACTAGGAGTAATCGGAGATTAGGGTAGTGAGTTCGGCAGTTGAAAGGGGGATTTTAATTTTTGGTTATTGGGATAGATGAATATGTCAATGGCATATTGTCAAATTAAGGGTTATTGTGTACAGTGAAACCTGTATTTACTCTGTGTATGAAGACGGTAGGGAAAGTTTGGTAGCAGAAAAAAAATTAAATCCTTTGAAGTTTGTTGTAGTTGTCGGTAAATAAAAGTGCTTGGCGGTCCCTTGGGAAAAGTGGGAAAAGTGCACCGAATTTGCATATGTCAAAACGGTAATTTGAAACCTGAAAACAAGCTGGCAAAAGCGAAAGTCGCAAGTATTCATATAAACAGACTATGCGCTTCTACAAATTCTCTGTTTTCTTTGTAGTTTCGCTCGCCAAATTAAGATTAAGCTTTTCCAAACTCTCAGCCTTCATTTCCAAGTTTTCCACCGCGCTAAAACATCACAGAAAGTTTGAAGTGTCTTCGGGAATAAACATAAGCCGCGTTTGGTTTCGCGAGCGTTCCATCGATCCATCCGCATAATCTCCATCAAAGTGAGAAAAACATTCGTCGCTTGATTTTTGCTCGTTTTCTGGGTTTACCTCGGTGTAAGAACCTGTGACTTTTTCCTTTGTTTCTTACCTTTGTAGTATTGCATTCCCAGTTGACTCTATTGTTTTATGCCTTTTGTTTTCTTTGTTTACGTCACTCATGAGTTTCACAGGTTCTTACACCGAGGATGAGCCCGTTTTCTGGCTTGAATCTCGCTGGTGTCTGGCTTGAATATGGTCCGATTCTAGCTCAGTCAAGCCATCCGAATGTCACGGCGGTACATATGTCTCGCTCTATTCTTGCTCAATTCTCGTTTGTTTGTCTCGTTCGTGTCAGCCGAATCATCGCCATGATTTGATTCTCGCCGATTGGCATATTTTCTATGGCCTGAGCATCTTGTTACGTGTAAATACCAGTTCCCGGCGGCCGAGAAAAGTATCACATGGAATCGAGGCTACGTGTGGTAGTCCAAAATGGCGTCCAAACCCTGAAATCGCATAGCATTCAGCCCAATTCCTCCCACAATCCCCTGCGCCCAGACCGATACCCAACGAAATTAGAAAGCGTTCTCCTATCGTCGAATGCAATAAAAGATTTCTATTCAAAATAAAGTCTTGATCACATGTTTAAAAAGTAAAATTTTGCTTGTCAGACAGTGTATCTGAATTTTTTTTTTACTTTTCCAAAAAAATGGGTCGGTCGGGCGATGGGAAACGAAACATTTTATGGGGATGGCCTTAGACTCATATAGTAAAAGACTGAAAAAGCAAATCGAAGGTCACCGAAGGGAAATGGATTTGAGTTCGAGATTACGGGGAGTTCGAGAGGTTCAATTATTCTCAACTGTGAAACTGTAGGTGCAAATTGCGGATCATCGCGATACAGAATTAATTCTGACCAGAACTGTCAAAACTGTCAAGCAGAACCGGTTCAAAAACAAGCTAGGATCATAGGATCATCCAATTTTCATCTTTGATGTGTGCCACAACGCATCGGAAAACTGTTTACGTTTATCCGCGTTTGTAGATCTTTATATATAAGACATGTAAACATCTTAGAAACGGGCCATAGTGGCCCGGTTCAAACGTCGAACTTCACATGTGCCGAATCTAATGCAAATGAACAAAATCTATGGATGGTTTTCACTCACGTGACCTTCATTCCTGTGGGACTCAAATAACAAAGGTTGGTGCACATAACAAAAGAAGTTCATTAAAATTCGTTACATGGCCGCCGTGACGTAACGTGAAAACCACCTATTGTTCTTGCTCATTTGCATTAGATTCGGCACATGTGAAGTTCGACGTTTGAACCGGGCCTTTTAGAATTTTGCGGAGATTTTGAAGAAGAAAAGAACTGATTACTGACCATGACTTATGACAACTATGGTGATTCTAAACGCACATGTTGCTTCTCATCGTCGCTACAATGTCTGTCATTGATCGGTCAGAGTCCGTTCACGCCATAATCGTTTATTCATTGTTGTTCATTGCTGACTCTTTTCCGTGGGTGGCCACAATGTGATATTTTTCGCGTTTATATTTTTGCTCTAACAAGGATGTCTTTAAGTGACTTTCCTCTCTTGTACGAGATTATAGGAGGGTCTTTGCAGATGTCTTTTTATAGCAGAGGCTGATTTTGTATTAAAAACCGGTCTCTCATTAACATGTGTTTGAGTTGAGGCACTGCTGGTGTGTATTGTGTGACGGAAGGCAGGATGTTTTTTTGACGCTGTGGCTAAATGCCCGGCCCGGCAGTCAGAAATTTTCACAAAATTTTCACTGAAAGGTTCTTTCAAACCTTTTGAGAGTATTCGATGTTCGTTTAGAAATGTCAAGCGCTTCCAAAAATTATTTTGCTTTTCCAGTTGACGAAATATCCAAGCTTGGGCATACCATAAGATCGCTATGTTCGCGTAATTCTCGACACTTTGAAAATTTCTGCTGAGACTCGCAGTCAGAACTTTGCACAGAATTTCGACTGAACGTCTCACTCAAACCACTCAAGAGTATTCAAAGTTCGTTTAGAAATGTCAAGCGATTCCCAAAATTATTTTGATTTTCCAGTTGTCGAAATATCCAAGCTTGGGCATACTATAAGATCGCTGTGTTCTTGACACTTAGAAAATTTCTGCACAGACGCACGGTCTCAAATAGACTAAATGTCCGGCAGTGAGAAATTTTCATAACATTTTCACTGAAAGGCTCTTTCAAACCTTTTGAGAGTATTCGATGTTCGTTTAGAAATGTCAAGCGATTCCCAAAATTATTTGATTTTCCAGTTGACGAAATATCCAAGCTTGGCATACTGTCGGAGACTTCACTTTGAATGCGTGACAAATGGATGATTAGTGATAATAGGTGGTTTGCAATCAATCTCTAGAGACATAGATAACAATAGTGAAACGAACAAATGCTGGTGGACGAACAAAAGGAGCTAATGAGAGAACTATCGTTTATGTCCACCAGCATGGCGGCGATGACGTAACATGAAAACCACCTATTGGTTCACTTTGGGACTTCCGGCTCAAAATATTTAATTCCCCGGCAAGGCGAGAGGGCGTAGATGATGGGTAGTATAATTATATGACTGGTTTTCTGATAAGGTGCATTCTTGTTATAACTCGCGTGGTTTATAACTCAGGTAATTCTAGGTCTTAGGTTAATTTGTATTTAGTCGACGTCCCTAGTTACAGTTGTAGTTTATCTAGTTTTTCTTTTCCTACCCACCCTCCCGTGGGTCAGAGAGGTTTATGTGTTAGATTTTATTGTACTTGTTGGTTTTTAATAAACTTCTCTCTTGTGCCAAAAACGAACCCGTGTGTTGCGTTACTCGATCGCGTGGAACGTGGGGGAATTAGTGATAAATAAGTGTGAAAGATATGTGTCAAGTACCAGATGTTTGGATTTAGCCGTTTGCATGCAATCCTTTAAGTGAGAACCACAAGGGAGCCCATACAATCTGTTTGTGTAACATAATGACCGTTTGTAATTTTATAGGAAATGTATGGGATTTAACTAAATTTCATATTATGGCGACGTATCGCCAAATGTATGTACTGATCAACGCTAAATAAACGTTAAATTACCTTATTTGTTGTGTGTTGTCGTCCTTTTGCCGTAAAAGTGATATTTTGAGCGATTTTGAAGGTTTCTGAGTTCGCCGTTGACTGTACGTCTAAGAGAAAGACCGTCTGCAAGTAATCTTTGGTAAAAAATGAAAACGGCCAGTGATTATTTTGAGTCGATACGTTGTTGAGCCATTGTAAAAGTGAGTTGATAGTGAGTTGAAATCTGTGATTAACGCCTCGAGATTGTACCGAGAAGCCTGTAAACGCCAATAAACCAAGAGGACCTGTGAGTATCTTATCTGTTTTGATTTCATTCGTTTTTGCCGATTGCGTGGGAATAACCGCTTTGGAGGCAAAAATTTTCCCACAATACTATCAGATCGCTATGTTCACGACGCTTAAACATTTCTGCACAGACTGCCGGGCACGGTCTCAAATAGACTAAATGCCCGGCAGTGAGAAATTTTCATAGTATTTCACTGAAAGGCTCTTTCAAACCTTTTGAGAGTATTCGATGTTCGTTTAGAAATGTCAAGCTATTAGACTTGATTTTATCGTAAACCGGCCTTAAAACTTCTCTGAAATCAGCAATTTCAACTGCCGGGCATTTAGTCTATTTGAGGCCGTGCCCGGCAGTCTGAACAGAAATTTTCTAAGTGTCGTGAACATGACGATTTTTATGGTATACCCAAGTTTGGATATTTCGACAACTGGAAAATCAAAATAATTTTGGGAAACGCTTATCGAGAAAAAAAAATATCGAGAATTTCCGGAAAGATATTTAGGCGATTTTACGTGATATTTGTAGCTAGGGCTATGTTTTCGCGTTATCAGTTACATTGTAATTGATCTCTGTAACATATGTTTCTGCACTCAACGAAATTGTGGAAAGCTTTCTGCTTTTTAATACATGGAGAACTTGAAAGTACTCCCTCATTTTTGTTGGATCATTTGTGAAAAATAAACGGCTAAACTTCAGAATACCCGGCCACTCAAATATTCCTAATCACGTCCGCAGTCACAAACATTAAATTGCTACCGCCACGGTCCGCAGTCACAAGCACATTTTGTAATTATGCAAATTGCTGTAAAAACAACTCCGCTCGTATGTCACGCCATTCTCGGATCGATCGCGACTGATTGAAAGAAAATAAGAGAAACGATACGTATACATGTACATACAAAACATAAATATCGCCAAATGTAGCGCAATATTAAACTTGATCACCTAACTTGTAAACAAACCCTGGCGGGGCGGAGCGAGCTCTGCCGGGCTGCGCAATATGTACATATACATTCCTAGTTTGTCAGTCTTGCTAGCTTGTGAGTCTTTCTTCGAAACTCAGTAACGATCATAAACTTCACTTGAGCGAATGTTTTTCATTAACAAAACCGTCTTCACTTTTAATTAAACTTAGTGTTCACATGACCTCTCATTATTTTCTATAAACAATACTGAACGAAAACACGAAACGCGAATGATTCTCATGTATTGTGACCATCTTTGTTGACAAATTCTTTAGAGTGATTAATAACTGGTCTGTGAACATAACCATGTTTCTCCAGATTACAATAAGCTTTCCAACAGTCAAATACGATGACAGTTCCTGGCTCGATTCATTTCTGAATAATAGGCAGCAGTGTTGCTTCGTCTCTTAACTCAACCGCCGCCAGAAAAGATTTCCTACTCTCTTCCTCTATTCCGCCGAATTCCCATTGTCCTACATGATGTCCACGACGATATCTTCTCTTACCAAACTTGCTTTCATCGATTTGCACAATCTTCCCCTCTCCTCTAAGTCTCTCACTTCTTAAAATGCTTGCTTTGTCATTCAATTCACAGCACCAACTTGTACATTTGCACAAAATGATAAACTTTAGTTTAGTTCAGCAAAATTATGACGATCGACTCTTGCATACTATTGCATAATCAAACCGCAATAGCAATGATTCAGTATTCCAAAATAGAACAAAACCCAAAATTCATGCTATCTGATCTTGCTAATGGAAACGCTAACGGCTTTTCGACAAATGACTGACAAGAAAGACACACTGAATTTCTTGATCAATTAACCCGTCTCGAACAAAATTTGAACCAACCACATATGTGTAAAGCGTTGATGATTTAACAGAAAATTTGTCTCAATAAAAAGCCGTCTCGAACAAAATTTGTAGAGTTACGACAAACCAACCGCATGTGTAAAGCGTTGATGATGATAGAAAATTTGTCGAGCGCGGAAAATGTCAAAGCGCAACTCGCGCAGATCACTGTAAATAACCACGCAGATCACTGTAAATAAGAACAGTAATACCTTTGTGGTGACGTAGCGTAAGACATAACAAGTTCATGACATTTTAATACCCTAGGGAAATTAACAATAGGTCCGGGGGTGCTCCTCAAAAATTTTAGTGGCGGTATGTGACGCACTTCTTGAAATCCTAACCTGTTTAACTAACCATATCCTCGATGCCCTAATATAGCTTCTATAAAAAAGAAAGAAGTAACCCCCCGGAAAAAAGTTAACAAAATTTAACAAAGAACCTTTGTTAACAACTTTTGCCCCTTTTTTATTCTCGTTTGCGCGCATGCGCATTAACGAGATAAAAAGCATGTAAGTTGCATTGCAAGGCAAATGGGAAGGCAAATTTTCATGTGTGTAATTTTTGTTGTCTGCAATGTAAACTTAACTAAATTCAACTCGGCTAAATTCAACTAAATTCAACTGTGTAATTTTTGTTGTCTGCATATGTAATCCCGTGGGATTTTTATGGTGAAAGCAAACCACCTACATAGATGTGTTAAGGGGACCCTAAGGAACACAAACAATGTTGTCGGCAATTTTGTAATCTGCACCGGCGGCCGCTATGGGGGGTCTAAAAATTAGACCAAAAATAACCAAAATTAGTTCAATTCACGTGAACAAAATAGATTATCATGTAGTTCACTTGTTGTAGTCATTTTTCTGAACAACTCCATAAAAAGAAAAAGAAATATGCCTTTGATGCTTATTTGAAGACAACAAACGACCAGCCTCGCTTTCGTGCAGTGTTGATCACGTGATCAGTATTTAGTACTTAAGTCTATGGATATGTATTAGATAGACTAGATTAAAGATTTCTGGTATTTTTGTGGAGATTTATTGTAGTTAATTGTATTTATACTCCATTTTATATTCGAGCCTCGATTCCATGTTGAGCCATATAGGTCTAAAAACAGACCCCCATAGCGGCCGCCGGTGCAGGTTACAAAAAAGTTTTTCTCATTGCTCAATCTGTTTCGTGCTGTTGGATTAGACAAAATGCAGTATTTTACCCACAAATCTCCCGCTGCAGTGAGAGAAATGTTCTTGACAACTGGGAATGTGGTTAAGAAATTGATCATTAAAGAAATACAGAAAGCAGGGTCTTATGGTCTTCTAATTGATGAGGTGACAGACATTGCTGTTACTGAGCAATTAATAACATTCGTGCAGTTTTGTAACAGCACTTCTGGACGCACAGAGATTAAGTTTCTAAGTGCTAATGATCTCCTTGCTGAATCAGATTCTGCAAATGCAGAAACCATAACGACTACGCTTGTGGCAGAGTTAAACCAATGTGTCTTGCCAGTTGGGAAGCTCAACGGCCTTTGCACTGATGGAGCATCAGTGATGACTGGCAAAAACAGTGGAGTGGCCACAAGACTCAAAGAATTGAACAAACACCTTGTCAGTGTTCACTGCATCTGCCATAAACTGTCACTTGCTTGCTGTGACAGAAACGAGGGCATTGCATATGTGCAGGAAGTTGAGAGATGGCTTTTTCAGGTCTGGAAATTTTTTGAAAATTCTCCCAAACGCCTTGCAGCATATCTTAAGACCCAGCTGTCTTTTAAAAAGCTGCAAGAGCCTTCTAAAGCAGCTAAGGATAGGTGCCTGCGTAGACTTGCTAAAGCCACTCGCACAAGATGGCTGTCTCTTGGCAAGGCAGTAGAGGGTGTACATAAATATTACATACCCCTCATGCTTACACTTAGGCAACTTGACCAGAAAGATGCTCAGGCTTCAGGCCTCCTTGGAAAGATGCACAACATTAAATTCATTGGGGTGGTGACAATCATGCACCACATACTTCCCGTTCTCAACAGGCTCAGCTGTGCGTTCCAGCAAGGAAAGGTTTCGTTCTCACACATTACGCCAGCAATCCAGAAGTGCACTGATGACCTTGACAAGATTGCCCAGACGGGAGTACCAGTCGCAGAATTCCTAAGAGATCTATCACCTGAAGGCAGACTGGAACAAGCTGATCTTACTGCTTCTGATCGAGACAAGCTGTATCTCAACAATTTCCTGACGAAATATGTCAATTCATTGAAAGATACAATACAGAACAGATTTCCTGGCCTTCCACTTCTGTCTGCTTTTAGCATTTTCGATCCATCCCAAGTTCCAGAAAGGGGCCAATCAGGATTTAGTGAGTATGGCAATGCAGCAGTGACACTTCTAGCAGACCAGAACTTTGCTGACCAAAGTGACAAGAAGCAGCCGATGGATGATTGCAGGTATTCAAGTACGACTTGTTGAAATGGAAGGAAGACCTACCTGAGGAAGTTAAAAAGCCCTCTGGAAGCACTGGAAGCAACCCTACAATCACTCCAACTGACTGGTGCCTCCAGAAGCTACTTTTCATGAAAGATCTCGTTCCCTTCAACCTCCCCCTGATTGCAAAGGTGGCAGAGGCAGTAATTTCTCTTCCAGTCTCAAATGCTTGGCCAGAAAGGGGTGCCAGTTCTTTGAAACTGATGAAGACAAGACTTCGAAGTAGAATGAAGAACGACATGCTGAACTCTCTCCTTCAAATTCTGATCAATGGACCTGAAGTGGGAAGCAAGGGATTTGAAGCGGTCATTGATTCTTCTGTTGCCGCTTGGTTAGCTGCCAAACAACGGAGAAAGTGCCCTCCAAAGTTTGCCAGCACATCAGCCGTGGCCAGTTCAGCAATGCCAATGAATGAGAATGTTGCAACAGTAACTTTGCAGGATGCTGGTGTGCAGACTAGTGATGGCAATACCACTCAGTCAAGTCAGCCCACAATTTCAGAAGAAGTTGATGAAACTTCAAAGGCATTAGAGCTGCCAGATTCAGATGATGATTCTGATTATGGTTCGGACTTTGAGTAGGACCAAAGTTTCTAACTTGTGTATGTGCTAAGGATTTCAGTGAGAAACTGTGCAAGCAATATTGTATGTTTTGTCATTAAAGATGAATAGTAAAGCAGAAAACAGGATAGTATTAACAAAAGCAGAACGACAGTGTGTAAATAAGTGTGATCAGTGATGCTGTTAGAGTTAACAGAATTGCAGAAACTGTTACATTTGGCCCAGAAAGTAGTGCCTTATTTAATAGAGTTTTTGCCAGAAACTCTATTAAATAAGGCACTAGTTTTGTGCCGTATGATTGTTAATCTTATTTCAGTGATTCCACTTGCCAATTTAAATAGGGAACTCTCAGAGCAATTACACTATTATTTTTCATGAAGTTGTTTTGTGCTAGTGGTCTTACATGTGGGTTCAGTTGAAGTATCGAAGGAAATAAAATTGTAAAGGCATAGAAATTTATAATTTCCTTCTCAGAATGCTGGAAAATGCATTTCCGAGAATCTCATTTTCAAAATTTTCCGGGGGGGAGCATGCCCCCGGACCCCCCTAGAACCTCGGCCCTCCGGGCCTTGCGTGCCAAGCATCCCCGCCTACTTAAACGCGAGGACCCTCTTACTTAAAAAATTAGTAAAACCCCTGAAAGGGTCGACTGATTTTCAAATGCCAAACTCTTCAACCACGCGGCATGAACATTGACTTTGGTTTTGGTTGGACTTTTTCAGAACGCGCGCTGTAATGTCGCGACATGGCGACATTTGGAACTATTTAAATAGCTAATGCCCGTTTTCAGTTAACGGCTATTCACTGATGAAGGGAATATAGTCCCGAAGCGTTTGAATTTTCAGTTTCAAAAGCGCCTAAATAACAGTTTTAATTGACCACATTCATTTTTTGATTGGCGCTACACAGTTTATCTCTACTATGATTGTGTTACCAACTTGTCACGCCAACCTTGTTCCAAAGTCTTTCTTATCTACTGACAAGCGATATCAAGGAGCGAGAGACATGGGGATGGTTTGAAATTAGAAAGCCGTACTTGTACTCAAATCTAAAGGAACCTCAACCCTTTCACTCAATTATGGAGACATGTAGTGCAGATCTAACTTTTGAGTCTGTGGACAAAATCCAAACGTGTGACAATTCAAATGAAACCTCTTTGGCAGTACTATTGTTTGGTACCATCTGTTTTTCAGAAGTTTATATTTAGTTAAATGTCAATTTAACAAAGTTAACCACCACGAGCTTAGCAGACGCTTCCGGTCAGCGGTCAAACTTTCTAGTGCAGGCTCACGTGGAACGTTGCAGCTTCGTCTCAGCTAGGATCTGCAAGTTTTTTCGAGCGGTTTTGTAGCGGTTGTCTTTAGCGTTCCCCCAACCCACCCCACCTTCTATTTTTTCCTTCCACTGATTCAATCAGTGTGACGGGTGCCTGGAATGGGGGCTCATGGCTGGGTTGCAGGGATTTGCCAGCCATGGGGGCAGTATTTTATCTAGGGGCTGGCTGGCCACAGTGGAAGCCCCTGGATACCCCAGGCACCCACCTTCCATTTAAGCGAGGCAGTCGGTTAAACACAATGAAACTTGGGATTTTTCTTGAAGTTTTATGTTTGGCACTCTTAGAAGTTAACCCTTTAACTCCCAATAGTGCCAAACATCAAAATTCAAGAAACATCCTAAATATCATTTTGTAGAAAATTAAAAAACAAATGAAGGGCTCATAGTCTTTGCCCGCCTTGCTGAATTTCACCCGGCCGCAAGAACTCACTTTGAGCTGCCGAACGCTGTATTTCAATCTCCCGCGCGACCACGCAAAGCCGACCTATCTGCCACTGTCGCAAAGCATGTCGGGATATCAATGGCGAAAACGAAAACAGAATGTCCGCCAAACGAAATACGGAAAATATTATAAGTCTCGAAGCACTTCGGATATCGGGCATTTCGACTACGGCACGTGATGGGAAATGGCCTACAACTCACAACGCTGCCCCTTTTCTGATCCGAAGTGATTCCTGACTTTCCCGCCGGGTCGCCTCGTCCACCAACGTCTATTTTCACCTCGAGCGTGAAATAGAGATTTACGGGCAAGAAACACGACTCGTTTCTTTGAGAGGTGCTAGAGACTTACGGATTTCCGGACTTAATGATGTCCTTCGATCACCGGGACATATTGGCTCATACGCACGCTACGGACGATGTGTTCGCCGTAGCGAGCTCGCGATCGATAACGAACCAGGCGCGCGTAAATAACGGTATTTTCGTTCATGTCGTTGGCGCGGGTCAGGAGTATTGCGGTCGCATATTCTCACGGCCAATCTGCTGTAATGGCGTCGAAATTACGCTCTGAATGTAAACAACCACTAGAAGACCAGAACTCTGCTTTTTTTCAGGTGAAATTAGTCCAGTTTCTTAGGATTAGTGCAAATTCGACAAGGGTTTGTGATATTATTCGTTGTACGATAAAATTAGGCAAATCTGAGCGAGAAAGAAAGGAAAAACGCTCAAAAAGCAACATAGGCTGGTTATGCCCCGACCCCTTCAAATGGTACCATGCAAAGTACTGCCAAAGAGGTTTCATTTGAATGGTCACACCATAGGATTTCATCAACAGACTCAAAAGTTAGAACAAATGGTACCATGCAAAAGTACTGCCAAAGAGGTTTCATTTGAATGGTCACACCATAGGATTTCATCAACAGACTCAAAAGTTAGAACAAATGGTACCACGCAAAAGTACTGCTGAAGAGGTTTCATTTGAATGGTCACACCATAGGATTTCATCAACAGACTCAAAACTTAGAACAAATGGTACCATGCAAAAGTACTGCTGAAGAGGTTTCATTTGAATGGTCACACCATAGAATTTAATCAACAGACTCAAAAGTAAGAACAAATGGTACCATGCAAAAGTACTGCCAAAGAGGTTTCATTTGAATGGTCACACCATAGGATTTCGTCCACAGAATCAAAAGTTAGAACAAATGGTACCATGCAAAAGTACTGCTGAAGAGGTTTCATTTGAATGGTCGCACCATAGGATTTTGTCAACAGACTCAAAAGTTAGAACAAATGGTACCATGCAAAAGTACTGCCAAAGAGGTTTCATTTGAATGGTCACACCATAGGATTTCATCAATAGACTCAAAAGTTAGAACAAATGGTACCATGCAAAAGTACTGCTGAAGAGGTTTCATTTGAATGGTCGCACCATAGGATTTTGTCAACAGACTCAAAAGTTAGAACAAATGGTACCATGCAAAAGTACTGCTGAAGAGGTTTCATTTGAATGGTCGCACCATAGGATTTTGTCAACAGACTCAAAAGTTAGAACAAATGGTACCATGCAAAAGTGCTGCAGAAGAGGTTTCATTTGAATGGTCACACCATAGAATTTCGTCCACAGAATCAAAAGCTAGAACTACACTACATGTCTCCATTGTTGACTCTGAGAGTGAAAGGGTTAAAGGGTTAAACAACGAGAGCGTTTACGTTCTGGACATCACGTCTTCTGTCCTCGCCGTGTCATGCCACAGACGTTAAAAGAAGAGCTTTTCTATTTACCGTGAGAAGCAGAACTTCCAACTTCCATTCTCTGTTCGTTACGTCAGATACTACATACATGTATGTCAATGCAAGTTTGGATAAAAAAACCAAGGAAACAAACATTTGCGGTAACGTGTTTCGTCTGACTTAGATCGAAACTACCTCGTGAAGTAGTTTCAAGTGAAGTAGTTTAGCTAAACATGTTTCGCCCTTGTTTGAACACAGCATAAGATTGGTTAAAAGCGGATCGCAAAAAAGGAGAAGGGGAGAAGGGAAGGAACGCCTGCTATAAGAACCGGGCTATTCCCATTCCGCCCACCGATTTCCTTGTAATCGAATTACGTCAACTGTCAATATGTTCACCAATCAGAAACTGGCACGCGCTTTTACGCATGGCTGACTTTACGTGCGAATTTACTATGTTTACCGCCCAGCGCGAATTAGCCAATCAGAATTTTGCGTCCGACAACGTCCGCAGCAGATACCTGCACCTCTTCAGAACCTCTAATTTCATTGGACCTGGTTATCACGCACATGTATTGTTTTCAGGGCCATTGTTCTGTTGTTTGTTCTACTGTTTTCTCAGCTAATCCTGTGAGGCGTTCTGAGACGTACATGCGCCTCGTCCGCAGAAATGAACAAATGCGGGGGGGGGGGGGGTCTTTATTGCAGGAGCCCTTTCTTCCCTCCCTAGTTCCCTTATCCCTAGTGAACACTTTGAACGGCTGGACGCGATGAAAAGGAGTTGTACTCGCGGGTCACTGCCACGCAGGCTATGTTTTTACTCACATTTCGAGTTAACCAGCGGTCCACAAACATTCAGACGATAACTGCGGTTCTTCTTCCATATACAACATAGTCATCCTTAGTCTTCTTCCTCAGTGCGTTCAGATCAAACAACACTTTTGTTTGAGGGTTAATGGCGGTGCAGTTGTCGAAAACAACCTCCTTGTTAGTATTGACTGGGCATGCTGTACTTGTGATCCACATGAATTCGTATTGACAAGTCTGCTGGGACTTTCTCACAAACACTGGCAAACCCTGCAAAATGAGAAATGCAATGCTCAGTTGAATATACACCGTTTTTGTATTTCACGACATATTTATTACGACAAATAGAACCAGATTAAAGTACTACTCAGTAGCTTTCCTTGGTAAAAAGGTAAAATCGAAC
Organism: Dendrophyllia cribrosa; assembly: GCA_024195265.1. Classification (NCBI taxonomy): domain Eukaryota; kingdom Metazoa; phylum Cnidaria; class Anthozoa; order Scleractinia; family Dendrophylliidae; genus Dendrophyllia; species Dendrophyllia cribrosa. The sequence goes on along the minus strand of JAJLRJ010000004.1, from coordinate 33,767,711 downwards.
ACGAGCCACAGGCAGCCCACACAGCAGTAGCTCAACCGGTTTCTGTAGCACAAAGCATAGTTAAAGGCCCACCTTCACCCAAAAGACGTTGCGGTCGTTTGTTTTTGTTTTGAAATGCGCCATTGTTCATATGCATGATCTGATTGGTTGCACGTATTCAAGCGTGAATTTCGTGTTACACGAAATTCAGCACAGAAAGTGATCACGGCGCACACAGCATTTTGGGTGAAGGTGGGCCTTTAATAGAACAAACTGGTTATGAAACTCAGTCAGTCCTTTGTTCCTCGCGAAGCGAGGTTAATAAATTTGGCGGCCGAAAGCCGCTCGGGTGCTCGGGTCTCGGGAGCTGAGCCGCGCCAATTCGAGCGAAATATATATATATATATATATATATATATACTGAAGATGTCGTGCAGTTGCCTGGCAACAGCGCAACAAGGCTTGAATGGCGTCAGACAAAGGGAAGGTTGCTAGGCAGCAATTACGTTGCGTCAGACGCAATCTTGTGGTTGCCATGCAACAGAACCGGTTTCAACCGGTCAAAAGCGGTCAGGACTGGCAACAATAAAAGAAAACCGGTACCTCACAATGGCGCACTCTCATGTTTATTCATTGAGGGCCACACGTTTATTAATCGAGCGGTGAAAAATGTTTACTGTTGGTGAATTACAACCAAATTGTGATTCAAATGAGACACAGGAGGAAGCTTAAGGGACAAGACAGATTCGCCGAGGGAGATTTAACAACGAAACTCCTCAACAACGTGAACGGCGACTTCAAATTCAGCGGGAGCAGCGAAGAAGAATGAGAGATCAGGAGACCACAGAGCAAAGGCGACATCGCTTAGCTCAGCAAAGACAGCGCCGTCAACAGGAAACAGAGGACCAGAGGAACCGCAGATTGGAATATCACAGGCAATACAACCAAGGTAGGCGTGAATTAGAAACTTTAGAAGATAGGGAAATTAGGTTAAATTTAGAAAGAGCTCGATTGCATAACAACAACAACAACAACGAAACACCTGAGCAACGTGAGCTTCGATTACATCGACTTCGAACAAACCAGGCACAACGATTGATTAATGAGACTGAACCGGAACGAAATTTGAGATACAAACGCTTCGAGAAAATCAGTACATTAGAATACAAGATGAAACTGAACAACAAAGTCATTACAGGTTACAAACGCTTCGAGAAAGTCAATCCATTAGAATACAATCAGAAACTGAACAACAACGACATAACAGATTACAAATTCCTCGTGACAACACTGCTCGTAGAATAGAAGTAGAAACGAACGAAGAACGACAACACACTCCAATTGCTTCGACAAAATGCTGCTGTTTACAGAGAGAATGAGAGACCAGAACATCTACAATTAGATCAAAATAATCGCGAACATTATCTTTCCAACGGGTGGAGAAATGCAGAACAGCCTTTACATGAACAACAGTGGGTTCAAGCTGAGATGGCAAATTTTCAACGAACAATGAACAATTTAGAACACCGACAATGTGTCACCTGTAAGGAAACTTGGCCAACAAAAAATGGTTTAACACTTCAGATTTTTGAATGCATAAGATGTAAGCGAGATGAGCGAAATCCTAAATTGTACTCCCAAGAAAATGATATGAATCCGGGTGCTTTACCAGAAGAACTTCAAGGCTTGACTGATATTGAGGAAATGCTAATTGCTAGATCTTGCCCAATTATGTGCGACAGGCAACAGGAAAACTTCATGAACCCCTTGGGGGAATTTCAGTTATAATTCTTGGAGATTCTGCACAACTGCCACCTGTTGGAGATAAGCCAATTTATGCTACCCCATCCAGTTCATTACTATCACAGCATGGTCATTCAATTTATACACTTTTTCAAACCGTTGTTATGCTGACAGAAAATATTCGACAGGCTGGAAACAATCCTCAGGCAGAAGAATTTCGAGCAATTCTGCTTCGCTTGCGAGATGGTCAGACAACTCAAGATGACTGCATTAAACTCTGTGAGAGAACACCACAACAAGTCAACATGAGTGAATTCACAGAAGCACCTCGATTATATTTTGACAAGCAAAGTGTCGCAAAGTACAACTTTGACAAACTCACCAAACCTGCAACACCGATCGCTCACATATCAGCTGTTCATTCAGGGAGAAATGCAAAGTCAGCCACATCAGATGACGCTGGTGGCCTTGATGCTATAATGTTCCTTGCACAGGGTGCTTCGGTAATGCTAACGTGCAATCTTTGGCAGGAAGTTGGTCTGTGCAATGGTGCCACCGGTGTTGTTCAAGATCTAATCTTCCAACCTGATCACCCTCCCCCTTGCTTACCCATTGCAGCACTTGTACAGTTCCCACACTACACAGGCCCAGTTTTTCTGCAAACAAACTCTCAGACTGTCCCCATACCACCGCACTTATTTGAATGGGAAAGTGATGGACAGCGATTCTCTAGACAGCAGCTGCCACTTCGGTTGCGATATGCAATAACAATACATAAATCACAAGGTCAAACATTGCCTCAAGTAGTGGTTGACTTAGGAAAGACAGAAAGAGCTTCAGGATGTAGTTTTGTTGCTCTTTCTAGAGTGCGCTCTTTACAGAACCTAGTGATCCAGCCAATGGCCTTTCAAAGACAACATACGACAGCGAAAAGCAAACAATTACAAGAAAGGCTCAGAGAAGAACAACGATTAAGAAATCTGGCTCAAATCACCGCACTTGTCTAGTTATAAAAACTATGAATTCGGAACGTTTTGTGCTTACCTGCATCTCGAAAAACTAAGAACAAACCATCGCTAAAGACATGTCAGCTGTGAACACTGGTAGCTAACTTTCGTAAGTCTTTCCTATGCTGCTTCTTTCTACCTATGATTTTTCTTGCATGCAAAGTAACATTTAAGTGTGTTTTATATAAGATACATATTGAATAAAATTGGCGACTAAAATTTACGGTCTGGCGACCAAAATGTTCCCATTAGTCGCCAGTTGGCTCCTGAACGAAAAAGTTAATTTCGAGCCCTGAGCTTTCATTTGAATGGTCACACTTTCGGATTTGATCCAGACTCAAAAGTTAGAACCACCTTGTACAGCATAATAAACAGCACCACAGAAAAGTACTGTTCAGTAGCTTTCATTTGAATGGTCACACTTTAGGATTTGATCCAGACTCAAAAGTTAGAACCACCTTGTACAGCATAATAAACAGTACCACAGGAAAGTACTGCTCAGTAGCGTTCATTTGAATGGTTACACTTTAGGATTTGATCCAGACTCAAAAGTTAGAACCACTTTGTACGGCATCATAAACAGTACCACAGGAAAGTACTGCTCAGTAGCTTTCATTTGAATGGTTACACTTTAGGATTTGATCCACAGGCTCAAAAGTTAGAACCACCTTGTACAGCACAATAAACAGTACCTCTGGAAAGTACTGCCCAAGAGCTTTCATTTGAATGGTCACGCTTTACATGTAGTTTAGGATTTCATCATTCATGTACAGCATAATAAACAGTACGAATAAGCCTGAAATTTAATATTTCTGCGTACGAAAGCAACAGGGCCTGGGTCCTGTTAGATGATGGTCCATCATGGGTAGTACTGTGGGGTCTATAAGTTTTGTATAGCACGTGGTGGATCATGCAGGCCAACACCGCTTCTCACTCACTTTATCGGTTATTTTTTTTTTAAATGAAAGAAAGAATAGGATATGCTACTTATAGCTTTAATTTAAACCTCGTAGGGTTGGCTGTTTTGGCGCTTGGGCCTTTGGTTCCTACTTAGATTTCCTGTCATTTTTTTTTCCCTAAAGGGTTTTTAGCCCATACCTGAGTACTTCCACATTCCATATGTATGCGAGAAGAGTATTTCTTTCCACCATTGCCACAGTCATCACCATCATCATACATCAAGTAAATATTGCTACCTTCTTTGTGAGGTCCTCGTTTTATGCTTCCAAGATTATAAGCCTTCCCCCTAAAGAGAAAAAGAAAAAAACATACATCAGTTGATATTAATGTTTTGAATAGAAATTATACAAATTTTCCAGACTCATTTCTACTACCCTGGTTTATTTCACACCACAACACAAAAGCTAACCAACAATGGCTTCCGCAACACCAAGAAACATCCATAAAAGGCCAAAAGAGGCTATCTGTATGTCACTATTTTTGGTGTAACTTTGAAAAGCAAAAACTGCGACATGATATTTATAACAGTGGAAACCCAAAAATAATGGTCTAGTTTTGTTTATTCTACTAGTGCTCTAACGGTAAAAATATGACGGTGTGTTGGGCAGCAGATGACTAAGATGGAAATGGATTGCAACTTGAAAAAATTGGCCTTGTAATAATAATAATAATAATAATAATAATAACTTTATTCAAGTGTCAATAAAAAATACTAGCAGTGAAAACCACTAATTGGGGACACTATCTAAAATTCTAAAATATCAATTACAATATACTTAAAATATTCTACACAATAACATACAATTAAGGTGATTCCTCAGAAATAAAAGTTGTCGAACGATTTTTTTAAAATTTTCCCTAACAGCTCCCTACCATAAGTTGTTTCGAAAAATTCAATAAGAAAGATAGGTCACCATGCTCGGTAAAGAGATATGATGGACCAATGTTGCCCCATTTATGCCTATAGCAATACCGATCACGCACGTCATTATTTGATCGGTTCATGTTTCTTTTCCCGATAACCCGTGAAACCAAAGTTTACAATTCTTCAAAAAAACTTGATAGGTTAAAGTCTCCACCATATGGGAACACTTTGAAATAAAAGTTATAAAAAAGTCACACATCTTCAAATGACATGGACTCAAAACATTCCTCGCGTCCATGTTTTCAAGGTCATCAATTTGCTCCCACAAGTAAGTGATTTGAGAACGTTTTTAGCGATATCTTTTTTTCCTGTCGAGGAATTTTTTTTTTACTTTTTTAACTTAAAAAGCATTAATTTAACATCAAAATGATGCAATAAAAAATATAGGTCACCATGCTCGTTAGAGAGAAAAAGACAGTGGTATTTTCTAACGAGCTTGCAGGCCTTGCAGGCGCTTACACTGTCGTTTGATTTTCTTTTTCTCTCTAGATCTTGAAACAAAATTTTAGTTCTTTTTTTTACTGATGATTTTATGAAGCGCCCATTTTTATGCCTGGTGAGGTTTCCGGCCCAAAAAGCAGCCATGTTTTAATGCTGCCGATGTTGAGAATTACGTGTGTTATGCGCAGTACAGGATGCGCAGTGCAATACTGAGGAATCACCTTAAGTTCAAGATAAAATTCTAAAATATTTAAAATATCAAATACAATTTACTTCAATTATTCTACACAACAACATACAATTAAGTTCAAGAACTACATAGCGTGCAGTTTTTGCATGCATTGTTTAAAAATTCATGTAAATCCACTTTCCTGATGGCTTCCTTGAACACATCCAACGATGGTAATTTCCTTATTTCTGGTGAAATTTTGCCCCAAAAAGCTCGCTAAAACTAGAATTACAGTTTATTCTCCCTTTGAAAGTTAACTTGATATTTTCCTCGTAGTGTTCTATAAGTATTTCGTGTCTGACAAAGGTACTTAGTTTTGTTGGAACAGTTTTGACCCCAAAATAACAAAATACCCATGACATACTGTACTGTAGCTCCTTTAAAGGGATACTGTCCCGGCTAAAATATCGTGTTTTCGTGATTATGGCCAGGAGCTTGACTTAAGCTTACTTTATTATCTTGAAATTGGAAGAAAACATCGCCATAAATGACAGAAGCAAAGAAATATATTAAGCAGACAAATAACGGCTAGAAAAGTCAAACTTTCACAAGCATGGAAATTTCTTGACCGCCTCTCAATAAATCAAATTTCATGAACAGTAATCCACAATCCTGCACTGTAATCCACTGTAATCCACTGCAATCCTGCACTTGACCTCCAAACTACTGCTTTTGTTTTGCTCTATAGACTGAATCTCTTTTTCCAACTATGTTGTGTATTTGGTGGCATTTGACGATATAACGTGGAAATAAGATAAGCGAAATTTTGCTATTTCGTAGGGACAGTGTCCCTTTAAGTTAGTCATTAGATAGATAGATAACCCCTTACTCGGGCATTTTACAACTGGTCTGGCATAAGTGGGACGTACGGGTATACGTATAAGCCTTGCACAACTAGTCCTAATTTCACTAACTTTGAAGAACATATTAAGTCGCATAAACGCATGTTAGAAAGAAAGACAAATTTTCAGACAATAAAACTGCAGTGTGATTTATTTCAACAAGCAAAACAGAACTGTTCTGCAAACATAAAAATTGGTTCCCTTTGGCGAGCATGTGTCAACTGTATGCTGCTACATTTGGATGTACAGTGTACAATTAATTCAACCTTTCTTCTTTTGAAATTTTGGGGTCTACCAGGGTCAACTCCTTTTCGCGTTCGAAGAACGCAATTCTAATTTCGTGGTGGTTGCCCTGTGCCTTACATGCAGTAAAATTTGAAATTTTTTTTAGGTGTCCGGTCTTCCAAATGGCCGCCCCTATTGCTTTTTTCAGGGGCTCATTTCCGCCGGAAATTCCTTCGAACGCGTCTCCATAATCTCCGATTACTGCTAGTAGTTATCTAAATTGAAGCCATTCAAGAATGAAAGAATCGCTAACTCGCTAACATCTTGTCTGATCTTCTTCGGCTAATGAATTTTTTCATCAATTTCACGTCCTAAAAGAACAACATATTTAAAGGTTCAGAGGTTTAAACGTTCAAAGTGTCGGCTATTGCAGAATTCAGTCTGTAGAAAGTGTGGAAAGGTCTCATGCCACTGACCTTTAACGAATTGGATCTCTTCCCGGTTGCCTGGTTATAAACGGATTGCATCTTAAACTTTTAACTTGTTGAAATGTTGTGATGTCAGCTTTCATTGTTACAGCTTACGGTTTTAGCAGTGTCTACGCCCATACGCAGTAGAGAAAAACAAGATTTGGAGCGACAAAACAGGGCCAATTGGGCCACTATAGCTAAAGTAAGGAGATCATGTATACATACCCTTTAACAACCATACAAACACCCGTTGTTGGGGGGCAATGGTGAGCATCTCCTTTCAATAGCACTGTTCGACACACATTAATAAAGTATGACACACCATCCAAATTTTGGCCTGTGATTTGTGCTTGCCAGTTTCTTGTACTCTCGGACAATGGAGAATAGTCATACTGATCATCAACGCTGCCGTCCTCATTGCGAATACTACACTGCACATTAATCATAGGTCTGCAAGCAAATGCAGTTGGCCAGTGACACTCGTAGAATTTTTCACTCTTCTTCTCGCACATTGGGCCAGTTTGTAGCCCTGGAGTATCCTGGTCGCATTTAAAGATGAAGTTAACAGAATGACTGGGAGATTTCCCATAAGTCATGTTAATCTGACCATTGAAGTATGTGAGGGTGTTGCTTGGATCAATAGATGTGCCACTACTTTTTCCACCTGTTGAAAAGTTGGTTGACACCATATTGTAAGAAATAAGTAAGAAACGAGAATGGAGGGAAAATATAGCAAGAGAAAGGGGGGGGGGGGGGGGGGGGGGGGGGGGGGGGGGGGGGGGGGGGGAAGGAGACAAGAATGGAAGGGTGGGAGGTAGGTAGGTAGTATATAGGTAAGTAAGGAAGGAGGAAGGAAGGGAAGGAAGAGAATGAGGGAAAGAAGAAAAGAAGGAAGACAGGCAGGCAGGCAAGCACACAGGAAAGAAGGAAGGAAGGAAGGAAGGAAGGAAGGAAGGAAGGAAGGAAGGAAGGAAGGAAGGAAGGAAGGAAGGAAGGAATGGGAAGGAAGGAATGGGAAGGAAGGAAGGAAGGAAGGAAGGAAGGAAGGAAGGAAGGAAGGAAGGAAGGAAGGAAGGAAGGAAGGAAGGAAGGAAGGAAGGAAGGAAGGAAGGAAGGAATGGGAAGGAAGGAAGGAAGGAAGGAAGGAAGGAAGGAAGGAAGGAAGGAAGGAAGGAAGGAAGGAAGGAAGGAAGGAAGGAAGGAAGGAAGGAAGGAAGGAAGGAAGGAAGGAAGGAAGGAAGGAGGGAAGGAAGGAAGGAAGGAATCAGGGTAAAGAGTGATGAAATGAAGGAAGGAACGAGAGAGGTTGGGTAGGGAGCGAAGGGAGGAAGGGGGATGACACTCTACATGTATGGTCAATTTGTCTGTACCAGTATGCATGCATGCAAAGACATCTACAACATATGACTCACCTTCAATAATGCATGCACCTGCGTTTTTAGTGCACTCCTTTGGAGTGCTAACCAACTTGTTGCAGACATTAAGAATGATCCTGACTCCTGGGGCACCACTAACACTAACATTATAATCGTTCGCTTTATTGTACAGCGTGGACAAGTTAAACATGTAACCATATTGCTTGTCTTCCACCATGCAGTTACCCCCCTGCTCTCTTGTCAGCGCACAAGCACTGGGTGTTTGCCATGTAAATAGGTATTCACACTCCGGAGATTCAGCCAAGAAGATAGGAGAGCCCTGCAGAGGTCAGTTTAATAAATATAAAGGGGTTAGTTCCTAAAGAAACCGTGGTGTTCACTCGGTGGGCTCTAAACGAAAATAAATGAGTTTTTTCCCACGGACATGTAATACATGATACTGGTATGAGTTTCATATCGATATGATTTAAGTACTGGTATGAAGTCATACTGCGTTTACATGAAGGGCGTATAACAGTATTGACAAAACAACAAATATTACACATGCATGTGCTACACGTTCGAAACCGAAACAAGTGGTCGTACCGCATTGCCATGGTGGTGGTATACGTTTTCGTACCGGTACGAGAATCTCGATCCGGTACAGCTACCAGGATGAACTCGTACCGTAAAGATATTTTGTGCTGGTATCAGGTAAACGAATACAGAGCCACAAGAGGGAACTACCGGTATGCAAGTCATACCAGTATCATGTAAACAGCCTCTAAATCTTACCATTTGTTTTGAGCAGGAGAAAACAATTCTAATGCTCCTGTTAAACTGATGATGGCACTCACTCCCTCCAGAATACTGTAATGTCAAGTCTCCATTGCCCGCTACCTGGGGATTACTTTGAACATGGCCGAGGTCGAAGCCTTTATCAGCATTGTGGTCTATCTGACAAGCGCCAATAGCGCCTCCAGGACATTTGTTTAGTTCTTGGGGATAATTCAAATTCAGAGACCGGCAAACGTTGATGTAATAATGAAGGTGTTTGTCTTGAGGTCTGGTATCAACTGCTTCCCAGTTACCTTGGAAGAGAAGTGATTATAACTGATGGAGTTTATTTATTGATAATTTCACTTCCAGAGTAAAATATCAAGACATGTAGTGTATTTTTGAGTCTGTAGAGTCAATACAGGAATGCTAGTTTTGCGTTTTCTTGGTTCCTCCATTTTTTTGGTGTGCATTGCTACAACCATTAAGAGAACACACCTTAATGGAATCATGTTTCTTCCTCAAGGCACACCGAAAAAAAATATACCGAAGAACCGAGAAACTGTGAAACTGGCATTCTTGTATTGACATCACAGCCGACTCTTCCCAGTCTTTCTTCTTGCGCAGTTTTGTACCTCACCGGAAGTGAAATTTCATGTTTTTTGACGGCTAAAACACAAAGAAGAAAAATCGATATAAAAAAAAGAAAATGAAGGAAAATCTGTCATAATTCGGACCATTAAGATCGAGGTTTTTCGGCATTTCCCGCGAACCGCGAACGTCAAGAAGTCGCGTGACCAGTGCCTTGCCGTCAGGTTTGCGGTTTGAGGTTGACGTTTGTACGGCTAGACCACGCTCTAGAGGTAAGTGATTTACCGCAAGGTTTTTTGCGCCCTAAAACATCACAATCCCACGTTTAAGAGGGAATACTACTTTTTAGAACTCTTTCGCTTATTAATTATCGAATTCTTTTTTATAGAAACGTAATTTTGAAGACGATTTTTCAGCTAAAATAGAAGTGAACGAATGAATGAAAACAAACATGGCAGCCGGCTATTTGTTGTTGGCACTGTTTTGCCAGTCGGATTACTTTGTGGTTAAACTACGATAAATAAAGTAAAACAAAAGCCAGTTTCTGATGATATGTGAATTTATGAATGTATATGCATGAATGTATACTTTGTTTCCTAGATGGCTCCGGTAATAGGCATAGGTAAAAAGTAACCCTCGATCTTAAACCCGGATTATGTTCATACGGCGAAATCCAAACTGTAAACTGCTGGCCGACGTTTGTGGTTTGCGGTTAAAGGGGAAACCCTCAATCTTAAGGTCTCTATTATGGAGATTTCGACGTTTTTGGGTCAGACCGCCCCAAATTAGGTACCTTTATCCCACATGAAATGCTTATAGAACACTAAGAGGAAGATATTAAGTGAATTTTCAAAGAAAGAATAAACCATAATCTGAGTTTCAGCGAGTTTTCCGGCCAAAAAACCGTCAAAACTCCAGCAGAATAGCAATTTTGATTTCTTGACCACCTGTCACTAAATCAAATTTGATGATCTTTTTGTCCAATTTAGTTGTAAATCTGGTGGCATTTAGCGATATAACTTGGAAATTAAGTAAGCCAAAATGTTTTTATTACGTCGGGATACTGTTCATTTGACAAAACTGGTCCAGTATTTTCAGGTTTCCTGTAAAAGAAATATGTCTTTTGGCTTTTAAAATTGATAATAAAAATCGGTGACATACCCCTTGAATAACTTCATCAACTTCACTATTTTCTCTTACCACTGATAAGTCCCAAGGGTGTCAAGTCATAGATTTTATTGTCCTTTCCTGTCACCAAACACTGGACAGCAGATGCGGGGCACACTAATGAGGTTTGGAAGTCAAAGAAGTACTTGTTTCCTAGCAGACTAGCGAAGGCTGGCTTTCCAAATGGCACTTTTGGATTGCAGTAGAACTTGATGTGAACCTCTCTTTGCTGCCCAGTAGCTGTGAAATTGTCCCCTTCCCTGAAAGGTAGTAAAAAGAGGATGCACTCTCATGATTATGCATCCGGCAATTACAGCAGTGACCATATCCCCCTCCATGTCTACTACATGCAAAATTGTCCCCTTCCCTGAAAGGTAGTAATAAGAGGATATACTCTCATGATTTTGCATCAGTCAACTGAAGCAGTGCTCATGTCACCCCACCCCACCCCCTGTTGTCCAGTACATGCAAAATTGTCCCCTTCACTGAAAGGTAGTAAAAAGAGAATGCACTCTCATGATTATGCATCAGTCAAATACAGCAGTGACCATGCCCTCCCCCCCACCACCCTACCCCCCGCTGTCCAGTACATGCAAAATTGTCCCCTTCCCTGAAAGGTAGTAATAAGAGGATATACTCTCGTAATTATGCATTGGTTAATTACAGCAGTGACCATGTCCCTCCCACCTCATACCCCACAGTCCAGTAGATAGATACATGTACATAGATAGATAACCTTTGTTTTGACACGATAAAAATTTAAGCTACAGAGCTTGTCGGGTCGTGCGTAAAATATGCAAAATTGTCCCTTCCCTGAAAGGTAGTAAAAATAGGATGCGCTTTCAAGATTATGCATCGGTCAATTCCAGAAGTGACCTCGGTTGAGCATAGTCCTTTACCTTTTAAAGTGTAACTAACCCCAATTTTTTTCTTTCGCTAAATAAAATCTCCTGTTTGTCCTGATTATTTGTGTGAAAAACTATCGTAATTGATAAAATCCCCGCGTTTCTGCAGCTGTTTGAAGTTAGGTGCTTCTGCCCCATTACCGAGCATTTGTGAGAGCTGGGTACGAACTTTGCTGTGACATCATCGAAGGAGACCATTTGCCGCGTTCTCATAAGCATATCACCGCAAAGCGACAAAGGAGAAGGCTTTTAAATGCGAATGGTACCCAAAATCCAAAGAAGGGATTTTGTGCACTCCAATGTCTTTTTTGTGTTTGCCCACAGTTCCTTTGCTCATCGCATAAAATCAATCTCCTTCGATGACGTCACCAGACGTCAAAGCAAAACTCGGACTCATTCTTCACATTGCACGGTACTGGCCGAAAGAACCGCCAAAATTTGAAACTTTAAAAAACTATAAAAAATCAAGGAAAAATGCTACGGTAAAATGTTTTTCGCACAGGTAATCAGGACAATTAGGAGATTTTGTTTGGTGAAAAACATTATTGGGGGTTAGTTGCACTTTAACCCCAGTATAGCAAATATCAAATTTCGCACTGGAACATTTGATAAACTTACCTATAAACAAGAGTGAGTATTTCACCCATGTATTCCAGTTTCTTGTTGGACTTTCCAAGTACAATCACGGTGCCATCACTCTTTTTCAGACACGCACCGACTTTGTCCTCTCCTTTACGGCACTCAGGCACGTCACCGCAGATATTAAGCTCAAACTTTCCTTGTTCCTCATCGTTGGTTAAATTGCCATTGTATACGCCTTTGTTTTGTCTCTTCATCAGAGGTAGCAGATTAAAGGTGGTGTCAGATTTGGGATCCTTCACAGCACAGTTATCACCCACAACATTTACAATCTTACAAGCAGCTGCTGTCTCCCATCGAAACTTGTATGTGCAGCCACTGTCTTGAGTTTCAACAAATATAGGAGACGAGCTCTGAAGAGAGAACATCACACGTTTGTAGCCAAAATGATTCCAAAAAGGGATTGGCAAAACTTTCTATATCAGCAAACAGAGGCCAGTCAAAGTGATACTCTTCGCCAAAACCCGAACAGTGTTGGTCCAAAAATATCCCTTAATTCGACCCCTCGCCCTGTTCCCACAAAACGTTTTTGGTTTGATACCCCCTCCCCCCTTCTCTCACCTGTCTAGCAATTCCAGTCACACTTTATACTTTTCTTTAAACTCCCCCCCCCCCCCCCCCCCCCCCCCCCTCAGAATTTCCAACGATCTTCTGCCGTTGGGGCAGAACCGGGGGGTACTCCCATATAAAAATGAAGGGGGTGCTCGTCGGAAATGTTCGAAAAACACCCTAAAAGGTACCAGAATCTCGTTTGATGGGTATGGCTCAAAAGAAGTTTTACCCCTAAGAGGTACCAATTCAAAACAACACATGTCATAACTCTGTCATATTTTTTTGGCTCGATACCCTAAAAGGTACCGCGATAATTCTAACGGTGGTCATTTTAGATTTCCGTACCCTACGCGGTACCAAACGCGGTACCAAATTGCGCAGTAATCGAACATAAGCAGTTCCAGGCGTTTATTAGAGAGGGGACATTTATTTGCAATGGGTCAATCTAGTTTGATGAACAATGGGGTACAACTGAAGTAGATTTTCAAATCTGTTTCTGTTTTCATAAACAGAATATTAATAGCCACTTCCAAAACACTCAGAAATTAAAATTACTGTACTGTACATAAAATTACTGAAATAGCAAGACCGACTCACCATTGATCCTGTTTTGCAGATGAAAGTGATTTTTGACTGGTATACATGTAGCTTTCCTGCAGGCTGTTTACATTTGCCACCATTGGTGTAAGTTATGGTGATGTCCTTACCATCTACACGTGGTGCATCCGCTACTGATCCTACAGTGCGTGGAAATTTCATAATAGTTAGTTGTTGCCATAAATGCTCTGTATAGAGCCCACCCTACAATTCAGATGGATTTTTTTATTGTTTTAGTAGAAAAAATTAACCCTTGGTTAACCAAAACATAAAAAAATAAAGAAGTTTCTCTGAGAGGAGTACCGGTACTCAACAAAGTTTAATACAGGGAGGCTCTCCCCGTTTTATCTACCATTTTTGACAGAAAAAGTAACCCTTCATATACCTTCCTTCCTTTTCAAATCTTGAACTCATGAAATCCCTGCCCTTTCATATACATGTAACTCCTCCTCCAACCTTTTATCTACAATTTTACTAATACATCTGAGTACCCCATGGGACCACTGGCCCAATTCACCTTGGCTCCATCAAGGACCATCATCTTTACTTGGGAGATAGTCATCTTTACTCGCCGGGAAGTGCAAAGGCTTTTTTTGGGTTTGAAATTTGCAATCTCAGGACTTTTTTTGGGGTCTGTGTCACCCTTTTATGCACAAACAAAAGCGAATTTTTGGGGAGTTACATTCTGGACTGTTTGAGGTCTTTGGGGCCTGGTTTTAGCCTAATAGGACTGTTTTGGGGGTCAAACAATTTGGCCTCATTTGCACCTCCCCATGTAGGTCTATACACACTATCACTAACCTAGATTAAGAAAGGTACCATCATCTTTCTTCAAGCAAACTGAAGCAGTTCCACTGCAGCCAGATATGTCATCATCACCATAGATATTCAGCATGCGACAAACATTGATGTAGAACGTTCCACCAGCTCTCTTATCATAAACTTGCCAATTATCTTTTGTTTTTACCAAACTTGTCAAGTCATACTGATCTGAATCAGATCTGGCAATGCATTCAGTTATCTGTAAATTGAGGAAATTAAATCTTTGTTTATCAAAAGAAACTTTTTTTACCACAGAGCATTTGAACACTCTGTGTCTCCTCTGTGTCCCTCTGTGTCCAACTCCCCACCCTGTGTGTCCAATGCCCCACCCTGTGTGTCCAACTCCCCACCCTGTGTGTCCAACTCCCCACCCTCTGTGTCCAACGCCCCATCCTGTATGTCCAACGCTCCACCCTGTGTGTCCAACGCCCCATCCTGTGTGTCCAACGCCCCACCCTGTGTCCAACTCCCCATCCTGTGTGTCCAACTCCCCATCCTGTGTGTCCAACTCCCCACCCTGTGTGTCCAATGCCCCACCCTGTGTGTCCAACACCCCACCCTGTGTGTTCAACTCCCCACCCTCTGTGTCCAACGCCCCATCCTGTGTGTCCAACGCCCCACCCTGTGTGTCCAACGCCCCATCCTGTGTGTCCAACGCCCCACCCTGTGTCCAACTCCCCATCCTGTGTGTCCAACTCCCCATCTTGTGTGTCCAACTCCCCACCCTGTGTGTCCAACTCCCCACCCTGTGTGTCCAACTCCCCACCCTCTGTGTGCAACTCCCCACCCTCTGTGTCCAACTCCCCACCCTGTGTGTCCAACGCCCCACCCTGTGTGTCCAACTCCCCACCCTGTGTGTCCAACTCCCCACCCTGTGTGTCCAACGCCCCACCCTCTGTGTCCAATGCCCCATCCTGTGTGTCCAACGCCCCAACCTCTGTGTCCAACTCCCCACCCTCTGTGTCCAACGCCCCACCCTCTGTGTCCAACGCCCCACCCTGTGTCCAACTCCCCACCCTCTGTGTCCAACGCCCCATCCTGTGTGTCCAACGCCCCACCCTCTGTGTCCAACGCCCCACCCTCTGTGTCCAACTCCCCACCCTCTGTCCAACTCCCCACCCTCTGTGTCCAACTCCCCACCCTGTGTGTCCAATGCCCCACCCTCTGTGTCCAACTCCCCACCCTCTGTGTCCAACTCCCCACCCTGTGTGTCCAACTCCCCACCCTGTGTCCAACTCCCCACCCTGTGTGTCCAACTCCCCACCCTGTGTCCAACTCCCCACCCTGTGTCCAACTCCCCACCCTCTGTGTCCAACTCCCCACCCTCCCCCCCTCCAATGTCATCCCCATGGGTAAGGCAGGTGACCACTACATATCACAGGATCAATGTCCACCAACCCTCTCCTCTCCTAGGCGTTTTGCTCAACCGGTCTCCCATCCCTTGCATCTATCCCCATGAGTAAGGTATGTAACCACTAAATATTGCAGACTCAATGTTAACAGCCAATCAACTGATCAACTGGTCAAGTTAAATTTTGTCCCCATGTTATACTTCGTTCAATGCATATTCACTAAAAAAAATCAAGACTAAAATGAAATAGAAGTAAAATCTGCAAAGGATCGCAAACAATAATGCTGTAAACCGGATACGTAGGATCTACGAAAGATCTAATCAGCCAAAAAATTGAACAAACATAACAATAAACTGCAAGGCTGATCTGACTATGTAAAAAACACCGCTACACCGCGCTGATGAGCTCCAATAAGAGCGAAACGGCTGTCCGCGGTTGCTACCCTGCTTTATCAGTTTCTGTCGTATTGGTGTCTCACAAAGTTAATTTTTTTTTTACATTGTCAGATCAGCCTTGCAGTTTATTGTTATGTTTTTACTAAAATGAAATAGATTTGACTAAAATACTAACCTTTGTGAGGCAAGCATATTTTGTGAACCACCTGAAGTTGTAAACACAGTGGTCTTCCTTCTCGTATTCCGGCTTTCCAATTCCATTATCAACTGCCTTAGCATTGCAGAGGAATGTTATATGAGTGGTGCGGTTAACACCATTATGGCACTGCTCTCCATTTACGTAAGTGAGATTCAGCATTCCATCATAGTAGTACAGCATGGTATTGGGTTGGCCCAATTTCTTGTGAAATGTGGCATCTCTGTTTTTTATCTGGCAAGCTCCAATGTTGAAACCAGGGCATTTGGTCTGGTTGCTTCCACCACAAACCTGGATTTAATATTGCAACAAGATAGATGAAGCCTGTTCCAGGCATTCAGATTGTGTGGAGAGGACAAATGAGCAGTGTGAAGGAAAATTGTGCAGAAATAAAAGGAGAGGAAATTTTACTTCTTTGTTTTCTCTGTATTTAATGATCAGTTTGAGAAGCTATATCAAACACTCAAAAGAGTGTTTCATCAGGTATACAAACACCTCAAAGTTGCTGTGCCTTGTTTTTCAAACCACTTCTTGTTGTTTAGAAATCTTGATGAAACACCCTTCCTCGTGTTATCTCTGAATTGTAATTGTAATTTTTAGATTTTTACTGTAAGTTGCAAAGTTCTTCATCTAATTCAGCATAATAGGCTGCAACTTTGAAATTACACGGACACTGTCCCACAGAAATAGCAAAATTTTGCTTACAGTGTAGCTTATTTCCAGTTATATAAATTACCAAATGTCACCAAATATACAACTTAGTTGGATAAAAAAATTCTATATACAGCAAAGCAGTAGTTTGGAGATAAAGTGCAGGATTACAGTTCATGGAATTTTGTAGGGGGCCATTATTCTGTCTGCTTAGTTCATATTTCTTTGCTTCTATCTCTTTTGGTGGTGGTTTCTTCCAATTTCAAGATAATTAAGTGAGCTTAAAGCAAGCTCCTGGCCATAATCATGAAAAACACGATGTTTCAGCCGGGACAGCATCCCTTAAATAACCCATCTATGTATGTTTGATATAATTATTACATCAGTCTACTTTTTAACCAAAGCCTTACCTTCAGCTGATAACTGTACTGTGAAAGATTTACAGTAACAGAGTAAAAATCTAATTTGTTCCAAGTATGTGTAGCCAAAGGATTTAGGTCAAACACATAGCCGGCATTTGTATCTTCTACCTTGCAGTCCTGTCCACGATTTAAACCCAGAGAACAGGCTGCAGCTAAGTAATTTAAAGCAAACATCAATTAATAAAGCCTGAGTGATGTATCATTTTAATAGTATACAGTGTATATGCTGTTTTTGAGAAACTCTTACAAGGAGGTATTACAAAAACTGTGAGTTCACAGTTCACAGCTTACTGCAATATTGCGTTACACGTTAGGATTTCTTATTCTTGGGTTGGCTCACAGGAGCTTTTGATTAAATGGGTGCCCCCCTTCAGTATGTACATGTATACCTGATTCCCACATGAATTGATAATGACAGCTGTCCTGAGTATGAGTGACAAGAACAGGAGGACTTTCCAAATCTCCAGGTCGACAAACAAACGTAATTGTTGAATTTATCTTAATGCTCTTTCCTGTGTTGTCTTTCTTGCATTCACTGCCTTCCGTATACACCAGTTTGATGGAGTTGTCCTGATTTAAAGTTGGCGGATCTGTGTATCTCCCTAGACTAACCACTTTCCCCGTGCTTTTTTCAAACATGCAAATGGAAGTGGCTCTGTCGCATTGCCGTGTTTCGTTATTAAATGTTAGCTGACCGCAGACATTGATGAATATCTTCTTATCCAAGCTACTTGTTTCTCCATCCAGGGCAATCCAGTTGGAGTTATCCTCCATGCGTACAAGCTCGGAGAGATCATAGCGCAAACCAGAAGGGCTCTCCACTCGACAGCGTGTACCAGTGCGACGACTGGGTGGACAAGCATACTTTGTTTTCCAATTAAAATAGTAAAAACAGTAGTTCTCACTATTAAAAACAGGCTGTCCTTTATCAACATGATAGTCACATATAAACATGATGATGGTGGTTCTGTTTAGTCCAGAGCTACATGGTTCTCCATGCTCGTAGGTCAGTGTTAATTGCCTGTCCGCATACCGCAGCATTTGTTTTGATATATCTCCCAGCGACTTTCTTATTGCTCCATCTTGCTTTTCCTGGCAGACTGTAGAGTTGGTACCTGTTAAATCAAACAAAAATATCACAGACTATTAATCCCTTAAATGTCAAACTTTAAAATTTTAAGGCAGTTAAATAAACTGCATTTCTCCCACACCACTGGTAGCCACACCAAGCCGACCACCATAAAATACTGTACCTAAATTTGACCTAAATTCTTTTAATTAATATTTCATTTTTTTTAAATGTGGCTAATATTATTAGGCAAAGTTAACCTCGAGCAAATGCAGTCAGCGGTTTACCCCATTTGGAGTACGTGACCTCAGGGGCGGCCCTTGGGGCAATTGCAGGGTTTTATTGCTCTTTGCTTTCCTTGTGCTTTGCATGTTGCTGATCGTAGCGGATCAATACTTTGCTGATCGTAGCGGATCTATATTTGCGAATCGTAGCGGATTCTTGCATTTCTTTCACGTTGCAAGTTTGTATAGTTAAGATGTCGACTCGCACAACACGTAACAGCCAGGAGGCGGGTTATTCAGCGGATGCTTCGTCGGCCGATTCGGCGATTCCGCCTGCGCCAAATTCATCCAGTGGTGCTTCACCTGGAGCTTCGGGAGCCGGTTCTTCGCTTCCTCCTGGCAATGTCGTCCCGCGTGATCACAGTGAGCCATCTCCAGCCTTCCTAGCATCGGTGGTCCAAGCCGTAAAAGCAGCGTTGGCCGCTGAACGCTCCTCAACAGCTGCAAATCCAGCGACAGAGATCGCCAATCCGGCCTCACAATTATCTCCTCCGGGGTTACCGTGTGGAGGAGACCTCAACACACAAGAGTCGGCCTTGTTTGCTGCAGGAACCGGGTTCACGCCAGCGGTAAATGCCACTTCTCAAGGTAGGCCTGCTTGTGTTGTTCCATCCTTTGTGTCGACTTTTGCGTCGCCGCCCCCCTCGCTCGTTTTCTCCCACGCGCCCTCTGCTGCTGGGATTTTGCCACATGGCCCTGCCAGCGTTTCCTCAGTGTCGTCGGCGGTCCCTGTGCTTCAACAGCCGTTCGTGGTCGGCCCTGGCTTTTCCCCGGTACCGGTGAAATTGGTGAGCCAGATCGGGGCGGGCAAATTCGTAGATTTAAGCGAACTGCTTTCTTCGAACATTGTGCTAAGCGAGCCCGAGCCACAACTCCTGTTTGACGGGCGGCTGGTGTTGACATCCACGCCCAAGACCCTGAAGCGGCGCATTGAGGACATCACAAGCTGGATGGAAGCCTTTTCTGTTTACAGTTTGATCCTAACGTCACATTTCCCGCGCCGCTGGAGGGATCTGCTGCAGTATCAACTGGCGATCCTGCGCACCCATCGCCAGTTTCGTGGTAAGGTTTGGCTGGCTTACGATCGGGCATTCCGTGAGCATGCTGCAGCGACGAATCTTACGGAGTGGTCCACAATGAACATCCAGTTGTTTCATTTTTATGCAGCCGGAGCAGCCGTACGTTCCCCCAGTGAATCGACGGATGATGCTCAGGAACCATTGGGCTCTAGTTCCTCCCACATTATCTGCACTTCATGGAATAGGGGCCGCTGTGTTGCCCCTTCTGCCTCGTGTCGCTTTGCACACAAGTGTTCCAGTTGTTCAGGTCCGCATCGAGTAAAAGCCTGCCCTGGTCGGTCAGCGCCTCAGAACAAGGAGCGGTCCAAGCGTCGATCTCAGTCTCCGCCAGCTCCACGATCCAGCAGCAAACCCAGGCGTGTTTAGCAGCACGTTGCAGTAAATTCGGGCGCGTTCCCAGTCGTTAGTATAGTTGTTTGTCGAACTCGACGCTTGTTTCCCATGTTTGTATTTTTCCTGGAGGTAATTTTAAGCCGTTTGTCGAGCTTGACGCTTGTTTCCCATGTTTGTAATTTCCCTTGAGGTGAATTAAAGCTTGTCGTTGAAACACTGTGTTTGTCGTTCGCGGGAGGGGTAGACTCCTTTGGGGGGGGGGGGGGGGGGGGAGGATACTGGCTTCCAATTCACCGGGGTGGTTAGCTTAAATTACGCTTACCTTCTTGTCTGTTCCTAGTGCCACTCCCCTCCAATTACACATACCTTTTTGTCTGTTCCTAGTGCCACTCCCATCCGTATCGGCAGTCACCCCGTTGCAAGTGGACCAGTTTGCGTGGGAGTTACGGCACCACCCCAATCGCCTTCAAGTTGACTTTGTACTAGAGGGGCTCCGGCAAGGGTTCAGACTGGGTTTCAGTCCTTCCCACAAGCTGAAATCTGCCATGACCAACAAGCCTTCTGTGTACCAGCATGCCGCTGTTATTGACGAGTATTTGGCGAACGAGGTGGCACTAGGCCGGGTGGCGGGCCCCTTCAGTTCCCCCCCATTTGCGAATCTTCATGTTAGCAGCTTTGGGGTTATCCCAAAAAAGGGTCAGCCCAGGAAATGGCGCTTGACTGGGACCTCTCCTCCCCGGGGGGTGCAAGTGTCAATGATGGGATCAATCCTGACGAGTTCACTTTGCATTATATTACAGTTGATCAAGTGATTCGCTTAGTTTCTCGATTTGGGAAAGGGGCACTCATGGCAAAATTTGATGTTGAGTCAGCGTATCGAAATGTTCCGGTACACCCATCCGATCGTTATCTCTTGGGAATGAAGTGGCGCGACCAATATTACGTTGACTTGGCTCTCCCTTTTGGCCTGCGTTCAGCGCCTTTTATTTTTAATTCAGTTGCTGAGTTGGTAGAGTGGATCCTTGTGAATTCCCACCAAATCCCTGACTTGCTCCATTATTTAGATGACTTCATCACAGCAGGCCCTCCCGACTCACCTCAATGTGCGCAAAACCTTAGCACTGCACTTGCAGTGTGCAATCAGTTGGGCTTACCTCTCCACCCTGGCAAATGTGTGGGCCCTGCATCAGTGCTAGTAGTACTAGGAATTGAGCTTGACTCAGTCAACCAAATTGCCCGACTCCCAGCAGAGAAATTACGTGCCCTGCAGGAACTAATTAGCTCTTGGCTTCAACGGAAGTGGTGCAACAGACAGGAACTTGAGTCCCTTATTGGGCATCTACATCATGCGGCAAAAGTGGTTTGGCCTGGCCGGACATTTGTACGGCGCATGATTGACCTGTTGCGCTGTTTCCGACGGAAGGATCACCCTATTCGCCTGAACAAGGAATTTCACCTGGACCTTCAGTGGTGGCATCAGTTCGTGGCCTCGTGGCATGGTGTTAACTTCTGGCTCTTTCCTGGGTTATCTCCGGAGCATGATGTGGAAGTTTCTTCGGATGCAGCGGGATCAGTTGGTTTTGGGGCATTCTTTAAGGGCTACTGGTTTGCTGGCTCATGGTTCTTTTTACAGCAACAGCAGTCCATTGCATACAAGGAGCTCTTTCCAGTGGTCGTGGCCGCTCACGTCTGGGGGCACCAGTGGTGCAAGAGGCATGTTCTGTTTCGATCTGACAACGATGCCGTAGTGCACATACTGAATACTCGGACCTCGAAAGTGCCATGCCTCATGCGTTTGTTGCGAAGCCTTTTGCTGTCAGCAGCGCGTCATAGTTTCTCATTTGCGGCTCAACATGTGCCAGGTGTCTATAATCAATTAGCTGATGCGTTGTCTCGTTTCCGTTGGCAGGAATTCAGGCGACTTGCTCCGGAGGCGCAGCCCGTCCCAACCCCGATCCCTCCGCAGCTTCTTGCAGACTTGACGTCTCCTCCTTAGAATTGCAGTGCTATTCCTTTCTGATAGAGGGTCTTGCTCCGTCCACTCGCCGAACATATGCGTCAGCCCAGTCTAAGTTCGTCACCTTTTGCCGCCAACTGGGCAAGCTGCATGTGTCTGGTTCTCCCTGTCCTGCAGAGGAATGGACACTGTGTTTATTTGCCACCTTTCTGGCTAGGACCATAACGCACTCTTCCATCAAGGTTTATCTTTCAGGTGTTAGAGCTCTCCATATCGAACAAGGGTTTCCTGATCCATTAGCCAATTGTCCTCGTCTACAACGGGTGGTTCGGGGTATTAAGCGCTGCCAGGGTTCACCGGTGTCCACCCGTCTACCTATCACCGATGACCTTATGGTCGTTATCTGGAAGTCCTTGGATCTCCATTCTCCCGACCACTGCATGTTCTGGGCCGCCTGCACACTGGGATACTTTGGTTTCTTGCGTGCCTCGGAGTT
The DNA here is from genome assembly GCA_024195265.1 of Dendrophyllia cribrosa. Taxonomy (NCBI): domain Eukaryota; kingdom Metazoa; phylum Cnidaria; class Anthozoa; order Scleractinia; family Dendrophylliidae; genus Dendrophyllia; species Dendrophyllia cribrosa. The sequence continues at coordinate 33,745,251 of JAJLRJ010000004.1, read as the reverse complement.
TACTGTGCCCAAGTTGGCAAGTTTTTCAGCAGCAATTCACCTGGGCGTTCAGGATATTTCCGTGGACTCAATGTTATCCCCATCTAGCATGCGCGTCAAGATAAAGGGCTCAAAAACCGACCCTTTCCGGAAGGGTTGTTTCATATACATTGGCTTGGGTACTCCACCGCTATGTGCTGTGCAGGCCATGATGAGCTATCTAGCAATCAGGGGAGATGCGCCTGGCCCCCTGTTTATGCGTCAAAACGGACAGCCCCTTACACGTCCTATCCTCACTGACTGGCTGCGGCAGATTATGGCCGCATCTAATGTACAAGGGAACTTTTCTAGCCACAGCTTCCGCATTGGGGCCGCCACGGTTGCAGCGCGTAATGGCGTGCCAGATCATTTAATCCAAGCTTTAGGTCGCTGGTCTAGCAACGCCTATCAGCTTTACATTAGGACGTCTCCAGAGTCGTTAACAGCCCTCTCCAAAAAATTGGCCTGACGGCCGTGAAGTTGCCAGCCGAAGCGCACCGTAGGGACTTATTTCAAGTCTCTGGAGCAGGCGACTTTAGCTTATTGGTTCGGGGATTGGCACCTACAGCTGGCGTTGGCATAAGGTATGTATTTATTAAGGGGGTTGGGGCCTTACTTCGATTGTGGTGCTTGGGGTTAGTTTGGAAGCTCGGAGGTACCAGGTCAACCTGTTTTCGGGTCCCTCCGTTCTCCAAGCACGTTGGAGAAGGGTTTCTATGGGTGGTTCCCGCTTCCAGGGTTGCCATGGAAACCTCCTTTGCTGGGTCTGTTCTGCATCAGACACCCCACTAACCTGTAAGGCACCAGTTCCCAAGCTCATCTATTTGCGATGAGTTTAAATGTGGCTAATATTATTAGGCAAAGTTAACCTCGAGCAAATGCAGTCAGCGGTTTACCCCATTTGGAGTACGTGACCTCAGGGGCGGCCCTTGGGGCAATTGCAGGGTTTTATTGCTCTTTGCTTTCCTTGTGCTTTGCATGTTGCTGATCGTAGCGGATTAATACTTTGCTGATCGTAGCGGATCTATATTTGCGAATCGTAGCGGATTCTTGCACCCTCTCCACCCACCCTTCTTGGTTTGACTGGTTCTAGGTAAGTATCTTCGTCAGGTAAGTTTCCACTGAATGTCGTTCAGTGTGACGGTGCTTGTTAGTGGCTGCAGGCAAGGGTGGTTCCCGCTTCCAGGGTTGCCATGGAAACCTCCTTTGCTGGGTCTGTTCTGCATCAGACACCCCACTAACCTGTAAGGCACCAGTTCCCAAGCTCATCTATTTGCGATGAGTTTAATTAAGAAACCCAGGGGCTCATTCATATGGTTTTCCCAACATCACAAAATTTAGTACATATTTAAATATTTTACAATTTATAATAAAAATTAGGGAAAAGAAATGAAGTTCCAAAGTCATCCTGAGTTAATTTATACTACTGTAGCATCAAAACTTGTTATGGAATTCATAATTTGGTCAAAGGTGACAATGATTGAACGTACAGGTGCTGAAGAATGTTAAATAAATACTTTAATAGCACAAATTTAGTCTGACTGCGTATTCAGCGTGGGTTTTCTTTTGCGAATAGAATAAGTGAAAGGAAGTGTTAGTGTCTCAAAATTTTAGTTTTAGAAAAATTCACCGAAGGAAATGTTAGAAAATTTGCAGTTAAATATTTGGGGTATGGATATTTTCTGGAACAACACAATTACAAAAGCTTGTGTCATCAGACATGCGTGCGTGGCTCTGTAAAACTATAAGGAGCCACCATAAGTAAGGTTATTATGTCATGTAGACTACACTACATGTACATACCTCTAGATCCACAAGCAAAACCAAGAGATTTACAAACATTCATATAAATAATATAATGTGTCTTTTTTCCTTGCTCCATAACATCATAACCAATCTTGTAGTTATCAAGTTTGGCAGCTGTGAGTTTAGTCAAGTCAAATCTGACAAAATGATTGTCCAACACACAACTAGTGCTATTTGTAGACATGATGTTGGTGTCAGGGCAGGCAAAGTCTGTTTCCCAGAGAACTTCAAACCTGCAGCCACCTGCCGCAGTTAAAACTGGGCCTTTATCAGTCTGAAAACAAATTCAATCTGTTAGTGCAGAGTGACATAACAAAGACCAAAACAAGTGTCAAGAACAGGGGAGGAGCTGATGGTTCATTTTTCATATTTCATGGTTCATATTTCAGTATAAAAAATAAAGAAAATCCATTTGCCTCAAATACATTTTAGGAAATGTTCTTGCTTAATCAATCAGAATAGCAGAAGACGATGGCTAATAATTTTGCTTCTTTGATGAAGTTCCCCAAATATAATTTATTTTAAAAATTGTATGTTGTGCGATTGGCTCTCAAATCAGACAAAATGCACCTTGAACCTTAACTTTTCAGTGCGGTCTTTGAGTCTTGGCCAATGAGATCACTAGTTGTACATGTACATGTAACAATAAAAAAGTTGATATTCCATCTTGTATTTTCATTAGCACTTTCATGACTTAATATGCGGATCATTACATGTACTTAAAATAATTAAATTCCTATGGCATTTATTTAAAGTACTGGTACTGTATTTGAAGTCTGGCATTTCCTACATGCATGTAATTGTAGAGTCAATTATGGAGACATGTAATGTAGTTCTAACTTTTGAGTCTGTCCACGAGTTCCCATGGTGTGACCATTCAAATGAAACCTTTCCAGCAGTACTGTACTTTTGAATGGTACTATCACTTTGTTTTTATAAAATGAAATTTGAGATTTCCATTGATTTTTTTTGGCACACTTAGGAGGGTAAATTCTATAGCCCTTATTCATAAATGAAGACCAATTTACTATTCTTTCATTTTTATGTTAATGGCCTCATCAGCACATCCGAAGTTCAAAATAAGTTTTACTCTTAAATGAGGCTGGGGGGGGGGGGGGGGTCCTGTATTTCTTTTATTAGGCTTATTAAATTCATTAATTATTCATAAGAAAAATGCAGAAGAAATAAAATTTCAATGAAGGTTTGTAAATCCTAACACGGTACAGCTACATGTATACAGCATCATTAATACAAAATACTAATAGGAATGCTAATACCGGTAAGCTTCATCGCTATTGTTCTTTTATAAGTAAGATAAAATCTTCGCAGCATAGCTGTGTGAATTAATATTTACAATGGCTCACTGCTGCCACTCATAACTGTAATAACATGGGATGCCTGTGGCACACCGCATTGAAGTTTCAGTTGATTATTCTTCCTTGTCGTCCCAAATCGCCACGTTTTTTTAAAGTTAATCCCGTAACCCGCGGGACGTCTCTAGAGAATTCCTGTGTCACATCACAATTCACTTCTGCTCATGTATTTAAATGGCAGAAGTCTACAGTTTCCACCCATGTGGGAGGCTACATGTAGACAGGTTAAGCGTGATTGCGCATGTGCATTCTTGGTCCTGCTTGTCTCAATTTGTGATCAAGCTGTGTACAGCTTCTTGCCTTGTAAGTATAAACAGATTGTGACTGTGGGTAGCCATTCAAAGTAAATGCTTACATCGACCAAGTGAATGCTTCTAGACGTCTTGTTTAATAAAAAAATTATTTGTTACTTAAAGTAATGGGATGCTTAATTAAAAGAATTATCCTCAGGATTAATAATTACATTATATACAAGCAAAATTAATATTACAAAAGAGGAGCTGATGTTTGATTGATTTCTTTTGTTTCAGTTCAAAAAGAGAAGAAAGAAAATCAGTTTTGCTTTGCTTGATCATGAGGTGGTTCAGTTGTTGGAAAAAACAAACAAAATAATGTATTAACATTTAACTTTTTTGCTTAAAAAATAAGTACAGAAATATGTTTTTTCTGTTTGCCCAAAAATATGATTTAATTTACATGCACTGTACAACAGTTTTATTTACAAAGTAAGCCCTACAGTCAATTAATTACCTTTTAGTTTTATCAAAGGCGTAAGATCCCTCCGTGCATGGTCATGATCATTATATAATGAACAAGGTATTTCAGGCACTGTAGGGGGTCTCTTGCAGGCTTCATTTGTGACAAACTCAAATACTGCCACACACACTTCAACACTCACTGACACACTCACCAATTGAGGTGATCCCTAGACAAAAAAAATTCATGTGTTAACAAGAATAATCAAAATATGCTCTAGTGAGCCAACTTGTGAATAATAATTTATGAAATGTTTGGACACTGTACCTTCTGCTCCCCACCTCCTGCATCTAATCATAGGCATGCAATCTCAAGCAAAAGCTTAATATTTAAAAACTCTCTTAAACGCAGAACTTCATAAGAATAGCTTAATTTATAGATTAATTTTTCTATAGGTTAGTTTTTAAAGCTTTTTATTCACTTGTAAACGGTTTAACTTTTTAATACACGACCACATCAGCTCCTATCGTGTTTAAATAAATGTTGTTGTTGTTGTTAACTTCCAACCCACCCTTCTCTTTAATGCCATCCCCTGTGATGGCGCGGCGGTGTAGTAAGGTGTGTGGTTCAAGGCCTGGTCTCGGCTATCGTGTTCTTTTCTTAAACAAGAAACTTTACTCCATATTGTTTTTCTTCACCCTGGTGTGTACATATGTTGTGGTTCAAATTTTTCTTTGGTTTAAAAATATTGAAGCCAGTTTGATTTTTGATTTGAACCACAACATAGCCATAATTACAACTGATTTCACTACAATTGCAGAGCTGGGTTTTTCAAACATAATTCACTGGCTATCATTTTCCCATTATAATTCTTCCAATATAAGACAATGGTAAAGTAATTCGCCCATAAAATGAGCTCAAAACATCCACAAAGAATAAGATCTGTGAATTTCCTAGTTTACCATTAATTTTATGACAATGGGTAAATCATGATGGGAAAAACATGGTGGGGAGGGGCGGGGGGGGAGGAATTGTTACTGGCAAATTGTGTTTGAAAAAAAAAACCAGTTCTGCACAGTCGTCAGTGCTGAAATCTTTATGGATTATTTTTATATTTCTGGAAGTCAGTATTTACTCTGCAAACTCAGTTTATGTGTGAATTTCCTGGGTAGGGACAAAACATGGACCCCTGTTCCATGGACCCCCCCCTTTTTCAGCTGGGTCCATGGATCACCATTTTGGAACGGGTCCATGTACCCTCTATTTTTCTTACCTCAAAAAATTGAAAAAAAAAAGAAAGAATGAACTACCTCTGTTGTGTCAGCTTGTGAGAAGTATGAGAAGATAGAGAAGATAGAGAATTTGATCCTCCCTAAATGCCCAAAAGTGGCTAACAATCAACAACGGAAAGATTTTGAATCATTCTACGAGAGCTTTGTACATGGGGAGCAACTGATGAGACTCACCATTGAACGGAAACTCGAGTTTTGCTTAGAGAATATACAAAAGTAACCACTTGCATCTGTAAGAAATACAAAACAGCTAACATGCTGGAGATTTAAATATTTTATGCTGGATGCAATGATGCCACACGTCTAACAGTGGAGGTACTGCCTAGTTCTGAGACACATTCCAAAAAGGCTTGGATCTTAGACCCTTTTAGCCCTGATGAAGAAACAGTATCTCACAAGGAATGTTAACCCTAGACTTGTGCTCACATTAAATAATGGACTGAGAAATTAACTGATCGTAATATTCAAGCAGGGACTACATGTAATTCACACTTAAGCGGCTATTACTGATCTGATCTTGCAACACTTTTATGCCTGGAGCTAGCAAACAAACGATGGCCGGCATACATAACTAAATATTCTAAATGGCTCTGGAAAGTGTAAAATTCCTCCTGTCAGTATCACAGCTAGAGACTTTTTCCTATGATCAAAAAGAATCAACAACATTGAGAACAACAGGCCTGTTATATCTTAATTTTGATCTAAAGGAAAAATCTCTCAGGCATGTACACTGTACTTGGAGTAACCCTATTCTAAAGCTGAGATAAAATACTTTTGGTGAAGAGCAGGATTTGTGTTAGGCCTGTCACCTCTTTTAACAATTTCTTCTAAAACATCACAAATTTTGATAAATAATTACCGGTATGTTGAATTATATTTCTAACTTGAATTTTATTTTTATTACTTTCTTAATTTTTTGGGGTAAGAAAAATAGGGGGTCCATGGACCCTGTCCAAAAGGGGGGTCCATAGCACGTTTCGCAGATACGGCAGCCATATTGATTTTGCCCCCAGGGCATCCCATAATGACCATTTAAATTAATATATTCCTTTGTTTTCAATGTTCATTATGGGATGCCCTGGGGGCAAAATCAATATGGCTGCCGTATCTGCGAAACGGGCTATGGAACAGGGGTCCATGTTTTGTCCTTACATGTACCCAAATTTCCTTTACAATTTCTGATCATGGGCCGACCATGATGGGTGAATCGTGTTTGAAAAACGCAAGACTGCACACTGTAGCGAAAGCGGCTGTAAGTAATATGCAACAAGCTTACCAAAAATTTTCCACATCTTAAGAAGATGGTAGAATACCAAGTTTTTGGTGCACTGCTGTGACCTGTACATTGACCGCCTGTGTACTCTATACTGAAGCCTGCCGCTCCAGTGGTGCTGTTAAAAACTTTCTTGCTTAAAGACCCAAGATTCTCCGATTTAGAATCTGCGGCAGACCAGGAGCAGACGGACGAGTCTTTACTGCAGCTCTTATTGTCAACATTGCCGCATACATTGATGTAATATATCTTGCTTTTGTCTCCGACAACCGTCCACGTCCTATAAAATAAATGCAAACCGGATTTCAGTTAAAACCAGATCACGACCAACTCCAAAGCTTTAGCAAAAAGTAAGCTTAAGTTAATGCTCACTGAATAAAGTGAAACTACAGTACAATGAGGAAGTTAAAGTTTAGAACCAGCTCTTTCATTCGAAATCAAATAATTGGTCAAATTTTCTTACCAATCTGTGATCAAGTATTTATCATTTCCTACGGTAATTGCGCATTTCGTTGGGAGGTTTGCGTAAGTAGGCAGACCAAACAAAAACAGCAACCAAAGTAGAACTTGAAAGTTTGTTAGTTTGTCCGCCATTTTGGATTTTGGACATGCGCAAAGGAGATAAGTATACGGTTTTGAAGTCACGCACGTTTTTTCATGTGATCACAAGACAGTGACAGTCAACCAAGCATTGCATTGCATGACGATCTACTGACACTGACAATCTTACACTTCCCAATGAAAATTAAAACTGCTTACGAAAATGAAAACGATCTATATGAATAACAAAGTTGCAGTTTATGATAAGTTATTTCTCGGCTAGTTGTCGAGTCGACTAAATTCGAGGCTATTCGCTAGACCATACTAGCCACAATGAAAAATACCTCTGGAATTCGGCTTTGTTTATCGACTTAAAATATACTTAAATCCCACACCGCAATTAAAAACTAATTTATCAAACCGCGTCTTTCAATGACTAGTCATTGAAAGACGCGGTTTGGAACAGGGGTAGGGACAAAACGTGGGGTACCCCATGGCCTAGGCCATGGGGTAGGCCATGGGGTAGGCCATGGCCTACCGGTGGTTAATTTCTTAAAAAAAAATCCTAAAAAATAAATAATTCCTCTTGAATACCCTAAAATCTCTGTGTTCAAGAGTTCCAGCCTTGTACCACTTCATACAGCTAAAAGACAGAGTTTGCAGGGTTCGAGACTAACTTTTTAGCTTATGAGCCTAGTGGCTAGTGACAGGTTTGATTTAACTAGCCAAAATAAATTTTCACTGTCCAGACTTCTACGGGGGTAGGTAGTTACAGCGACAGTTAAAGGTGGGGGGGAAATCTCCGAGACATTTAGTACTGCTATTGGTTTTCTTTTTTCAACCGAATTGAACATATTTTACTCCGTTTTAACTTATTTTGAATTTGTAAATATAAAAACCAAATTAATTTCAAAATCATTCAAACTTTCGAACAGATTTCATGCATGATAAATCAACAGCGCAAAGCAGTTTGATTCTTTCCTTTGTTGCTTTCGAAACAGAAAAGAAAAATCGTTCTTAATATGATGCCGTTTACATTCTATGTGATAGTTTCTGTTCTCCCAATTTACTTAAATTGTGATTGATATGAAATAATTTTCAGTTTCATTTCCGTCCGGTGCAGTACCATTTTCAGTAAACCAGAATGGCTATAAGTGAAAGCCAAAATCCGCTAAGTCTCGAGCCCTGGTTGCAGGGGTTGACTATTTTAAAAAGGTGCGTAAATTGAAACCCGAGATTCTCCCCAAGGATAGTTAATATAGTTATGGTATAAATGGAAACTTGAGTTGATAATAATGCATGGAAACTTGAGACGTAATAGGCGCGTCGTATTTACGAAGCGGCAGATTTGAAACGTGCAAGGTCGACCATCTTCGCTCTGATTCAAATCGCTTCCAAAACGACTCAATAAGACACGGGAAAATAACACTATTATCAAAGATTATGTTACAGGTAATACAGCATTTGGGTTCCCTGTGGTAGTACTTTTCTTCTTCTCCGGCATGAATCATCAGGATTAAGATCTTATCTGAAGTAGCCGTTGCGTTCGGATTTGGATTTTCTGGATGCATTATCACTTAGGATTTTAGTGAAAAATCCGTTTTTACTTTCAAGAATCACGATTTGGATCCCCCACCCTCTCCCCCCCAAAAAACCTGCACCTTTTAATTATTAGTCTACCCCTCCATTTAATACAAACTCCCTGTCTTTAAGTTGTATGAAGTGGTACAAGGCTGGAACAGACAACACAGAGATTTTACAGTATTCAAGAGGAATTATTTATTTATTTTTCAGGAATTTTTTTTAAAGAAATTAACCACCGGTAGGCCATGGCCTACCCCATGGCCTACCCCATGGCCTAGGCCATGGGGTACCCCACGTTTTGTCCCTACCCGTCGTAATGCCACCTGATGACGTGAGTTAAATTAAATTACTATTTGTGTATCTCGTCGAGTGAACGTCTATTAACTAACTAAGGTGAATTTTATCGACATATTACCTAGTAGACAAAAAGCGACAGAATGATCCTACTCTGTCCATTTGAATGTATGTTTCGCTAACACTGAGTAATTATAGAGAAAATTTCGCTGTATTTCAAGAATTTCTTAATTTCTTTTATATGGCATTCCCTGCAACATCCTTCTCTGGGGTTGTTCTCATAGCCAGAAAACAAACTGCTTACGAAAATGAAAACGATGTATAAATAACAAAGTTGCAGTTGATGATAAGTTATTTCTCGGCTAGTTGTGATTGAACGTGATCCGGATCCGGACGACTAAATTCGAGGGCTATTCGCTAGACCGTAGACACAATGAAAAAATTCCTTCTAGAATTCGGCTTAAGGAGGCTCGAAAGGGTTTCTTACAGCTTATGTACATGTCAGAACAATTATACATTAAAATTTTACGGGTTTAGTCTCTGAAACAAATTGTAGATAAGCTTATGACATGGTTGTTAAAGTTTCCTTCAAGACCATTTATGACGTCATATCTGTTGTCATGGTAACTATAACCCTCCAAAGAGATACCCCTCAAAAGTCAGTTTTTTAAATCTATCTTTAAAACTAACTCGGTGACCTATGTTTTTTATAAGCGTTTTTAAAAGTTTGCAATATTCCTCACCTCCTGTGTAAATTTGAAAAAAATCTGTATTGTGGAAATCGAGATAAATCGAAAAAGGCCTTTTAAAGATCTAAAAAAATTTCACTGTACAGTTTTTTTCCAAAATGTCTCAAATGTTAGATAAAGTTGAATGCTACTTGCATGAAAAATTTCAACATAGGTCACCGAGCAAAGTTTTGAGATAAAGAGGAATATTTTATGCACGATTTATTTCCGGTTCGCGCGATTTTACGCAGTATTTTTATTTCCGGTGAGCTGCGCGCGCTACTTTTTGATAGGAAAATCAGCTGACGTATGCGTCAAAGCATGACGAGTGCACGTCGCGCGCGCACGCAGCTGAAAATCCTTTCGAGCCTCCTTAATCTATCGACTAAAAATAATACTGAGCTTTTGCTGAGGATGAATGATGACTGAATTATTTTAATTGGATACTCTCGTCGACTAGAACCTGACTATAAATATAAACTTAAGTGGCTGATAAGTGCGGGCTACTTTGTTATTTATAGTAAGATCATAACGGACCATTGTATTGTATTGTACTACTCTGTGCCAGTCTGGCCATATAAACTAATTTCGATTTTGAGACGGCAATACTGCATTATATTGACGACTAGTTGGGAGAAAATATATTCCGTATTGGGCGGAGTCGCAAAGCGACGGAGCCCAATACGGAGAATATATTCTCTTCCAACGCCGTCAATATAATGCAGTATTGCCGTCTCAAAATCGAAATTAGTTTTGTATCACGATTCAACTGTTTTTCTGGCAAAAAGAAAGCAAAACTGAAGATAACTTGTGCTGCTCAAAACTGAAATTCTTACTAGTCACGAGCTGACGTACACGACGTTTTGTATGCGTTACAATATTTTTGTTTAGCAAAAAAGTTTCAAACACACGGACTTTTCACGCTATAAATTGCTCATTGAAATACAACAAATTTGTTAGAACATCTTTTCGAAGTTTTTCAAAGTTACAAACGTCGAAAAAATGAGTAAATAACGCAAATTTGCCGAGGTTTTAGCCCAAAACTTTTTTCAAATTATGATGGCGTGATAGCGCGCGCACAGCATAGCTCAATGTAAACAAATCGTTCAAACAAACAAAAGCAGCCTTTAAACTCATCTTATCGTTAACTTTCGATAGAAAGGGTCGTTGCATTGAATACAGCGTTGTTTATCTGCCAAACTTGACAAAGTAATCAACATTTTTGCCCCTCCTTTGAAGATAATTTTAAATGTTGGTTTTCTACGCAAAGAACCCATTAAATTGCCGCGGGAAATTTTCAACCTATCACAGGCTGGTTTTTGAGACGACAATACGACTTTATATTGACGTCTCAAACGCAGACAAAAATATCTGAGAATCGTGATACTGCTATATATCGTTGGATTCCGTTAAACGCATAGTAAAGTAAGTAAAGTCGCGCACACGAGCCAGAAGGCTCACAACGGCCGGAGCTTAAACCCGGTTTCTGTAGCATGAAGCGACTAGGAATATTGCTACTCCCCCCTGGATGGGATGCTAGTCCATCGCAGGGTTACCCCCAGCATTTTTTTGTCGCCGGTACCCATTTATACACCTGGGTGGAGAGAGACAGTGTGGAGTAAAGTTTCTTGTCTAAGGAAACAACACGACGGCAGAGACCAGGCTTCGAACCATCGACCTTCAGGTTGAAAGCCCGACGCACTAACCACTAGACCACCGTGGCTCCGCATAGCGAGCCTATTAATATTTTCAAGGCTATTTTTGCCCACAGGAAACAATAACTTTAGACAGATAGGGATATCTGGGTGCGAACAGGAATGTGTGAAAACTAATAGACCAATTCCGATATATTAAAATTCATACTTGGCTCCGAGGCTTAGGGGAATAAAACAAAAGAAATCACATCGAGGTTCAGGTATGAATAATTTATTTCTTTTGTTTTATTCCCCTAAGCCTCGGAGCCAAGTATGAAGTTTAATATATCGGAATTGGTCTATTAAGATTTATTTAAACGTGTGAATTTCCAAGGCGAATGTGGACCCCTAATGCGTTCAATAAAATCGACCCTCTGGCTTGTGATGTTGGTTTGGGCAATATTTCTAAGCATGAATTTCTTTTTTGTCTTGAGGCATGAGGATGTGCAAGAATTTGTTTTCGAGATTGTTTCATATTTTTCTTTTTTTTGGCTCGCTGTGCACGAATTTTTTTTCTCTACTTTTGCTGTGCAGGAATTTTTTTTGGTATCAGTTTATTAAGGAGGCTCGTACCCATTTCTCATGTCCACATCCTTTCAATTTTAATGGACCATATCTTTTTTTGTAGTGAAACAAATGAAACGGCAAACTGATCCTTACAGCAGAAAACAATCATGTAATCATTTATAGTGCTAGCCCCTGAAGAAGCTTTGTTTTGCAAAGCGAAATATTGAGCACTATTATATTTCACTTTTATTTTATTTTATTTGCTTCTGCTTCTGCTTCTGTTTTTCTGCCGTAAGGATCAGTTTGCCGTTTCTTTTGTTTCACTTCAAGTATTAATACTGATCTAGGTCTGGAAACCCAGATCCGGCCATTCTCAACAGTTTGTTGCAGTGATCGTGCATTCTATGTTTCTTTTTATGTAGCGCATTAAAAGACAAGCCACTTTACATGCAAACACACAATACATTGAACTTTATGGGAGTAATGATTTGTTTACATTGGTGCTTCCATGGCAACGGAATGGTGACCCTCCGAAATTCACAAGTCGCTGAGTTTCTCTAGACCAAGAGATTTTTTTGTAAAACCCGTTGGTGGACTAATTGATTAGACCATGGGCTTCAACTGGACAAAGTTTAAAAGAAATGTATGAAAGCATATTTTTGAAATTTTTGGGGATGAAGTTTTGGGAATTATAAATACAGTGAAAAACATACTATCGACATAATTGGCTAATATCTAAAGAAAACGATACGCTTTGGGAATGCAGTTTCATCTCATAGTAGTGTGATTCCATTTGAAATCGTGTGTGAAAAAGTGAGGGGGGTTGCTTTGGCCGATTGCGAGAAAGAAGGATTTGATTAGCGTGCGTTCAGCTGCTCTTGTTGCCATTTTTGTATGTAATTTGGTCTACGCCTACAAATGTTATGATAATTTGGTAACCGCTAGATATTTTTTTCTAAAATTTGATAATCTCGAGATTAATCATCAATTTATAACGGAGCCCGCGGGCCGAAGGCCCGGCGGAGCACCATACTCATAGAACCTATGCCGTCATTTTTCATGGTCATGGCTAGCGGAATGTTTCGCGGGCGCGTTGTGCGCCCGACGAACGCCCGCCGTACGCGTTGGGCTAGCTCGCTGGCGCGTATGACGTCGCAAAACATGCGCGTGTGACGCCACAAAACATCCGGGATCTTTGAGGCTTTGTTTTTCGCGCGGCTACACAGTGATACATTCACGTACTAACAATACCCGCGAGTATCCATATTAAGATATGGGATGCGCGAAAATGGGGGCTGTCCACAGTGGTGGACAGCGGAATATTCGCGAGTGGGAAAGGTGTCTCGCAACGCGTCATGGACCGGGGCGGGGGGGGGGGGGGGGGGGGGGGGGGGGAGTCGCAACTCTCTAGACGGCGTCGTAGATGAGACTGGCACAAAAGCATGTGTGCGAGCTAATTTATACATTGCAGTGCATGACGGGATATCTATCGTCATATAAATACTCGCAATTATTCTTAGTACTTAGAATAGTGATACATTCACGTACTAACAATACCCGCGAGTATCCATATTAAGATATGGGATGCGCGAAAATGGGTTCACATCCCGGCGGGGAGTGGCTAAATCATCTTTAGACCCGTATATCCTTACCCTTATATACGAAAACTGTATCTATTCCTCCCAATCTACAAAGCTCAACAGTCCATACACAAGCATTTATTTATTTTGGTACTCATTTGGTATTCAACATCCGAGGCAACGTTGTGATGTCGGGTGAGTGAGACTCACGGTCGATTTTGTTGATAAAGTCAAAATCACAAGGCGGGGCTGACATACCCTCTAAGGACTCCAGGGGGTTCAGGTCCGCAGTGACCCACCTAGTCTTGTTTCTGTTAGGGTTGTGTCTCTCATACGGGTCGAACACGTAGCGAGTGGCATGTCCGGGCTTCTAAAGAAAAAGCAGCGAATTAATTCCAACCGCTCGCAAAACCCCAGCAGAAAAAATCAGAATAAGCTCTAAAGTGACAAGTAATAAAATTGACCACGTCAAGAAATTTTAAAGTCTTAATATGGCATGTAAAATGTCACCCGAAAGGACCCGAACCTCCTGGAGGAGGGTATGGCAGCCTGACCCAGCAAAACCGGGGGGAGAGATTTTCCTCCTTTTTCAGACTGACACCCATCCTACCAGTAGGAGAATAGAAAAGAAAATAGAACAAATCACAGGTAATTCTGGAAGAGTGAATCAATGCTTTATTAAATAATAACGATTTTGAATGGATGCCAGTACATGGCGACAACTACAAATGAAGGTAACGCTTTCTATCACAGGACGAAATAATGAATTTACTAATCTTTAAGAGAAAATTAAATTTTACTTAAAGGTATCGAAAATCTTTAAGTTGAGACGTAAATACTCTTAAATGTATTAAAGTAAGTAAGTATCTTTAATGTGTTTAAGAACCTTTACGTTATCTTTAATTCAACTTTTCAACAACTTAAAGACCCTTAAAGGCAACTTAAATTGTTCATTACTAGCTTTAAGTGTTGTCAAGTAAAGGCTTATTTAAGTAATTTACGGTGCACTTAAAGATAGTCGAAATTGTTCTTTAAGTCTTCTTTAATGAACCTTTACTTGCACTTAAAGTCGTTATTTCGTCCTGTGTATGTGGGCATTGTCTATAAAAGTGCTGTGTTGACTCACAAATAAAGCATGTCAAACGGTTGTAATTAGGACGCCGCCCATAGGGGCGACTTTGGCCAAAACGCTGGTTACAGCCGCAGGTACTTGCTGGCCTGGGATTCCATGCAGCCTGATTATAGGTAGGGAAGTCCATTATGTTCTTCAAGACTTTGCTGGCCTTCTCCAACACCTTGCCCTTCACTGGGTCACCAACCAAGGCGACGAAGAGATCTTTAAGGGCGCTCTTATTGAGGAGCTTGGCGTGTTTCTGAACTTCGTCAAGGATACACTCATATTCACGCGCTTTGTTGTCGTTGTTTACTTTAGCAACACGGACCAGGGTTTCCAGGTCGGCTATAGCATCATCGGGGTCAAACCTTGCTTTGTCAAGGGTTCTATGAAGGGTCTGGAGGGCAACAGCGACGGAGTTGCTCTTTCCCTGTTCCTCCAGTATTTTAATCCTCTCCTCTAACGTGTGTACACGCTGAAAAAACGCGGGTAGGCTGTGCAAGGGCGACATGTATAGACTATGTAGGAATAAGGGGCAAGCGGGAAGTAGGATGTCGCATTTTATTTTATTTTATTTATTTGATATATTTGCTGATTTTGCTTTTTTTAAAATTTCTAGCCTGGCTCAAAAATTTTATATCACAAAAACAATCACTATAACATACGAGCGGTAGACTCCAACCTGCATGGCTCAACAACTTAAGTTTACTAGACAATCTCTTAACATGAGCGGTAGACTCCAACCTGGCTCAATAACCCGTTTTATTTCACAATAGACTGACAATCACTATAACATGAGCGGTAGACTTCGACCTGCATGGCTCAATAACTTTAGTTTACAAGGCAATCCCTATAACCCGAGCGGTAACTCCAACCTGGCTCAATTACTTTAATTCTTCGAAACAATCACTATAACATGAGCGGTAGACTCCAACCTGGCTCAATTACTTTTATTCTTCGAAGCAATCACTAAAACGCGAGCGGTAGACTCCAACCTGGCTCAATTACTTTAATTCTTCGAAGCAATCACTATAACACGAGCGGTAGCCTCCAACCTGGCTCAATTACTTTAATTCTTCGAAGCAATCACCATAACACGAGCGGTAGCCTCCAACCTGGCTCAATTACTTCTATTCTTCGAAGCAATCACTAAAACTTGAGCGGTAGACTCCAACCTGGCTCGATGACTTTTATTCTTCGAGCAATTACAACAAAAGAAAACAAATGCCTAATAATAACTAGGGGCCACCAGGGAAAACAAACTCGAAGATTTTACCAAAATTTGCATACTACGAACTGGAGACAATGGAATCTACTAACGAATACTAGTGAATGGAAGTTCTGTTAAAAGTGTGGCGAAGGGAAAGCAACTCTATAAAGTAAAGGACATTAAAACGCTCTAAAGAAGTTGCAAAAACCTGCGTGTACAAGGGGCGTACAAAAATACAACGGGGAAGAAGAACTTCTAAGTTTTAAAGCCAGAACTTTAATTGCCTGCATATACACGAACTTGAATGGGAAAGCAAAACGCTAAACGCTGAATTCTATGAAGATACCAATATGAAGACTATAGGCATGGAATGGGGGTAAATGTCAAACTAGTTGATATCTATCGAAATATACCTCTAAAGGTTGTGGAGCGTTATCCGGTGGTTGAGCTGGTTCGCCTTGGGCAGCTTGTGGTAGTTGGGCAGGTTCGCCTTGGGCAGGTTCGCCTTGGGCAGCTTGCGGAGCAGGAACATGTACAGGGCCCGCATCTAACGGGCGTTGAATCTGATTTTCCTCGGCCATGACGCGTTGCGAAACAATTAAAATTCAGGAGCTAACTCTCTAGACGGCGTCGTAGATGAGACTGGCACAAAAGCATGTGTGCGAGCTAATTTATACATTGCAGTGCATGACGGGATATCTACTGTCATGTAAAATACTCGCAATTATTCTTAGTACTTAGAATAGGCACTTTTTTTAGCATATTTGCATGATAATACCTGATAATACCACTCATGAGCTGAACACGGAACCTAGTAACGCCCGGTCTGTTCATGTGACATGTATCGTATACTTCGTTATTGTCAGCTTCCTGTCAGACGGGGCATTTCTAGGGCAATTACAGCAGTCTTGGCTTAATCTTTTAAAATTTTGCACTTTTTTGTTCCAGATCAATCTGTCTGCCATTATATAATTTATCAATGTTAGTGGGGAACGAGTGCGTGGTGCAGCGAGCGCGAGCACGAAGCTTCGCTTCGGAGAATTTTGGAAACTGTTCGGAAATCTTCGGAAAATCTTCGGAAAACTGCTTGAACTATGTAATGGGAGTCGTCTACATAAAAAATGCTCATATCTCCGCGCACCCACGTATTATCTTCTATTGTTGTTATAGTCATATGATAGTAGTTCGCATATCGCGAAATTCCCAATATAGGGGTGTGCTTATGTGCGAAATATGTGCGTAATTTTGCATCTTATAAACACAATTCCTCAATGTAAAACAGTAAAACGCTTAAGTGGAGTCATTAAACTTGTCATTTTACAGGCCTCTTGTAGCCCGAAGTTGCCTGTATTGTGAGCGAAAAAAGAGTTCTTTCGAACTGAGAAATATTCACGAAGACAATTTGTAAATCCGATAAGCCCAAAGCTCGTCCTTTATGTGCGTAACCGAGGAAGAGATTCCTAGCTGCGCAGACAAAATAATCCGACCGAAGACTCTGGGGTCGTTTCCAAGCCTTTATGCTTCCCCCTACTTAGAATGAAAATATTTTAGGAAATTTCATTTTTTTATTTGTGTCAAATGTGTGCATAAAACGGCGACAACAGCAAACAATTTTGAATTTCCCAGTTTCATTCGCCATTATATTTATCGACTTTCTATTTCTTTTCGTCGTAACGTCCAGATGGCACAAAACAGCAAAACTCCACTGCGATCATGGCAAGGAAAAAAATCAGCGGCTGGCTTTTTCGCCTACTTGCGTGTTTCACTTTTTCGTGGTGAAAATCTATACCCAATTGCAGACCAAAACGACTCAAAAAGGCATGCCCGCTTTGGGGCGCACATAACCATATAGGTTAAAATCAATGTATTAGAAAGTATGTCTCAGTAGAAACACACAGCAAGGAAATATTGCAACAGAGCCGAAAGCGTTTATTATTCAGTATACATGTTTACAACAACGAAATACCGAAGCGCGCGGTAAATCGCGCACGCTATAAAGGCATATACCTCCCCATTTGGAGTATATATTTTTAGCCCTTTTGTTCTTTGGCTACTGTGTCTTTTGTAACGAATAATCATCGGCTTAATCACTTGTTTTCCTCTTATTGCAAGTTTATTGGCGAGGTCCACCACGAGACCAACTGAATATTTACTCAATACGGACCGAGCAATCTAGTTTAATAAATATATTTTTATTATATATGGCTCTTTCACACATTTTCCAACAGCAAAGGATTAAGTATATCTATGTTAGCTATTGCGCCCGCTTCAGAGGCTCAAGTTAAGCACAAAAATTTCCGGAAACGTTTTGGGAAGACACACACCCTTCATACAGAAAACTGTTTCCTTTTGAACATATTTTCAAAAACACAATCTAGTAATAAGATCATTTGTGAGAGGTCCATCTTAGCGGTCCCAAAATAACACAAATCGAATCCCTCAGGAATCCAATTAGCTCCTTATGCGACTCCTTTTTCATCGTGGACCAATTCAGTTACCTAATAAATCTTAATTTAACTCGAACTCGAACTCGAACTCGAGATCATGGATTGCTCGATGCCAGTATCTACCCTTTAAATTTGTAAAGAAGTTGAGTGCATTCTTCTTGTCCAAAACAACCTTCTTGTGTAGATTCCAAAGCAATTCACCTAAAAATAAAGAAGTCATTCACCAGGAACTGTTTACCTAACTCGCATGAGCGAAAATAGGATTGGGTACTTCTTTGGCAGAAAATGCTTTGTTTTAAAGGGGCTATGTCACCATTTTCAGTATTATTTTAAAAAGCCAAAATACATCTATATATCAGTGAAAACCCAAAAATAAGGGTCCAGTTTTGTTTAAAGTTATTCTACTGGTGCTCTAAGAGTAAAACTAAGTGTCTTGGGCTGCAGATTGTCAGGATGGAAATGGATTGCATCTTGAATGAATTGGGCTAATTTTTTTCAAGTTTATCGCTTCTCTCTTAGAAAACTCGCTAAAACTCTGATAATGATTTATTTTCTCTTCGAGAATTCACTTGATATCTTCCTCTTAGTGTTCTATAAGCATTTCGTGTACGACAAAGGTACTTAGTTTTAATTTGGGGCAGTTTTGAACCAAAAACCTCATGACATAGCTCCTTTGATCAGTAATGATATGTTTGGATCGTGCAGCAGTGCTATGATTGTATAAAGTCCTGGCCAAACGGAAACGCAAGTTATCGCAAGTTGTAACTCGCGATAGTCGCGACTCTATTTGGTCAGGACTTGCGTGTAGTTGAGATGGCTTGCGCTGCCTTGATCCAGCTCAAATTTGCCTGCAAGTAGGCGCAAGCTTTTGACCGTCTGGCCACCAAGTGCAAGTAGTCACAACTGTCAAGTCAAGTCAGTCACGCAATTACAAGCATGACCGCGCGGGACTTGGCTGACCAAACTTGCGCGTACGTCCGAGTCACCTTGCGACTCTGTTTGGCCACCCAGCGCAAGTCAACACAAGCTGCCATTTTCCTTGTTAATGTCTGCAAGATGGTGAGGGTAAATGGGAATATTTAACTGTAGTGTCGTATTGGACAGAAGTGTTACTTCGTCTGATGTTTGCCAGCCCTCCACCGCAGGCCTTATCTCGGCAATGTTCTATCGCCACATGCACCTGCAATCGCCCATATAATACATTAAGGCGAGGGAGGTGGGGTAGGGTTAAGGAGAATGTTTCTGGGAAGAATCGTGGGGGGGGGGGGGGGGTGTGTAGGAGTGGGTGAGAGGTGCTGATTGAAGAAACAACGGTCTCGTGACTTCAAATAGAAAAGCGATGTATCTTTTATCTCTCGATTAAGTATGGATTGCTTCCTTTCTTTATTTTAACTTATAATGCTCCTGAGAGTCTTTGTTACGCAACAGGCACCTTTTTTACGTCTTACTGGCACATAACAAAATGACCCAACTTACCTTGACTTGAATATAATGCGGTCAGAAAGATCGCAAACAACAATAACCTCATCATTCTAATGTAAGCCTAAAAAGAAATGATAAACAGTGGAAAATTATCATTTCAGGCGTAAAGCCCGAGGAGAGGACTCTGGAAACGAATTTGTGAGTCTCTGACGTCACTTTCGCTGGCTATCTTTTAGAACTTCCGGAATATGCAAATTTCATGGCGGCCGTGCAAATGCGAAAAGTATAGCCGGAAAAAAAAATCATTTCCGATGATCAGATTGAAAAACGGTTCAGACAGGTTATTAAATACATTATTTCCTTTCGAAAAATTCATGAAACCGAACTTTTAAAATATAATCGAACTGGCACTTTAAAAATTAAAATCACTTTATCTGAAATGGGAAAAACCGCGACGATAAAGTTGAAAAGGTTATTACTGGAAATAAAAGAACTAAATGATATCCTATTGTCTTCTACAACGTTCTTCAGTATGTAAAAAGAAAAACAATACAAAACAGACACGATATAACATAGTTAGTCTAATATCCGATAGCATCTTGTGGTATAACACGTATCATGAAAAATATCTCATACCTGACGGAATTACTTGCTAGTTCCACCACGGCATCCTAATAGATAATACTAGAAAGACGTTTTCTTAAGTTTTAGCAAACTAGAAACCAAAACGAGTGAAAACATTTAGAGCGCCTCGTCAAATTTATAAACCGCACAGAACAATGGTAATCCGCTTGCTACCAGTCTAAATTTGGCGTTCCGTTTTAAAGATAGGATAATAAAACTACAAGCTTGATCTGTAACTCGAGATTTATTCAAACAAAAGATGACCTGCTAACCTCAGACAAGGTGTCTTTCAATAAAAAAGGGGAATTTTCTTGTTGCGGAATTTGCGTTCATCGGCAAATGACGCAAAACAAGAGATTAAAAAGACAGTAAACAATATCCAGACCACAACACAATAGCCAACCAAAAATAGTTTTCGCAACACCAAGAAACGCCCCTATTCTCTGACAAGAAAATATTTTTCTCTACCTAACAGTAGAACCCCGTCATACGACCATCTCTTTAAGGCGAGCACCTTGTTATTGAGGCTACTCGTTTTGGCGGGAAAAATCGAACAGCGAGAATAATTATCAGCGAGAGACCTGTGTGGTCGTCATTCAGCTAAATTGCTTGACTTTAGACAAAAGGTGTACCTGGAACAAGGTCAACCTTGTCATGAAATGCACGCAACTTTTAACATCGACGTACTTTTTTTAACATCAACGTCTTTTTATGAGAAAAAAAGTAGCCATCATTCCTTGGCTAAAAACAATTATTTTTTATAACTTTACCAAAAGTAAGAACAAATTATGGGAAAATAATATTGAATTCAGCTTTTTTGAGAAGAAATATGAGCGACACGTAGTTGCTCCGGTGAACTAGTCGGTCTATGATTGCATTTATAAACGCGCATTTAAAAATCTTAGCCTTAAAGCATAATCCTCAATAATTTAAACTGGAAGTATGCAAAGCCGTGGCATTTACTTTATACAGCTTATAAAAGTGATATATAAAATTCTTCAAAACAACATTAACGGGCGAGCGAGCGGATGTCAAATCTAGAAACGCCAACAAAGACTTTAAGCAGCATAAAAGAGGTATTTATAAAACAGCATTGCTCGTCGTTATCTTCGGCTTCTAATTTACAGAGCGTGTTGATCGAGACGTTAAAGTAACGTTCCACATAAGAACTACAGTAAACTTCATTGTTCTGCGGCATTGGCTCTTTCTCACATAGAATGTCTTTGATTTCAAGAATAGGGGAGGAGCTAACGGTTTATAATTATATTTCAGTATAAAAATGAAGAATATCCATTTGCGTCAGATAAATTTTAGGAAATGTTCATGCTTAACCAATCAAAATAGCAGAAGACAATAGCTAATAATTTTGCTTCTTTGATGAAGTTCCTCAAATACAATTTCTTTAAAAATTTGTATGTTTTGCGATTGGGTTGTAAATTACATGAAACCTTTAAAAAATCAAACAAAATGCACCTTGAAGCCTAAATTTTTAGCGGTCTTTGAATCTAGGCCAATGAGATCACTTGTTGTAACAATGAAAATAAGTTGACATTCCATCGTGCATTGCCGTTAGCACTTTCCTTCTTATACGGATCATTACTTAAACTGCTATTACTGCTAGTCTTCATCGGGAAATGAGGTGGATTGTTCATGTGTCTCTATGTAGCACGTTGGTTCGCTGTTATTGGTGCAATTTCGATCCTCATTATTATTCCGGCTATATGTTAAGTTGTTCCCTCACAGGTCCGAGTGGTTATCGATTGGATGTTGTGCTTCTTGATTGTAGGCATCCATGTTTCGGAAATTTCGATTCCACTATATTCTACTGATGTTATTAGGATGAAGTCTTGAAGTCTTATGTGGATGGCCTCTTCAAACACTACTGTAGGTCACGGTCAATCCCGGGAGGGGGGGGGGGGGGGGTACTCCCTATAATGGGCTATACGGGGATGCTCCGCCCGAAAGGGGTACCTTTTTGAGGCTGGAGGTATATGAAAGGGTAGGGATTTCACGAGTTGAAGTATATGAAAGGGTAGGGATTTCACGAAGAATAGGAAAAGGCAGCGAAAACACGAATTGAAGTATAAAAAAGGTAGGAAAAACCGCCATCTAAGCTTTATAAAAAGCGCCTTTCAAAATATATCAAACAGACGCGCGTAAAGGCTATATGAAAGGGGTACCATTTTCAATGAAAGGTATATGAAAGGGGTACCATTTTAAATGAAAGGTATATGAAAGGGGTACCTTTTCTGTCAAAAACGGTCTACGAAAGGGTAAAGGTTTGGACCTCGGGGCGGAGCATCCCCGTACAAAAATTTGTTGAGTACCCCCCTCCCCCCGGCGGTCAATAAACTTAACCTCGTTTCAAATAGAAAGGTGCCCGGTCTCGTTTACGTGTTTAAAAACGGAAAAAACTGTATTTCAGTGCAACGGACCACCGTAACGAAACAGAAGCACCGGATCCTGTGGTAAAGGATATAATCAGCTATTAAATAATGAAACGATTTGATAAAAAAAGCAAGGCTGATAAACGGCACGGACAGTCGTTTCCATACCGTTTATCAGTCTAGTTTTTTTATCAAATCGTTTAAAAAACGGAAGCCGTATGTCTCTGTTGTGTTCTTGGGATGTTGTTTGGAATGAGTCAAGAATAGACAAGCTATAATATGATTGTGCATATGCAGATTTTGTAATTGTAAATACATCAAATGACTGATTATGCATTGCTATTATTACCCCCGCATTAGACGTACTGGTACAATTAAATGACTGGCTATACATTGGTGAATCAGCATTATCAGTGGCGGATCCAGACTATGTCGTAAAGGGGGGGGGGGGGGGGGGGAGGGGGGGGAATAGGTGGAAAGGAAATAGGGGGGAGGGGTGGTGATTAAGGTGGGCGTAGTTAAAATGTTAGAGATAGAGACCGAACAAATTTCGGGTCTTATTTATTTGGCGAGATAAGGGGAGGAGGGTCCTCCGCACCTCTGCACCTCCGCCCTTCCGCCCCTCCCCGGGCCCTCCCCTGGATCCGTCACTGACTATTGTTACAATGCTTGATAATTGATACTTGTAATGTTACAGTAATGAGTATTCCCCTCAGTTTCATGAGCACTGTTATTAAGGGGTCCTCGGAGAAATTGCTGACATTGAAATTCCAAAAGTAAACTAACTAGCCGGTGTTGAAACATTGAAATCACGTTCCTTACGTGAACAAAACATATACATTTAAACTAAAGTGGGACTCTAGCGCAGCTATGTCACGAGTATTTGGCTGTTCTTTGGTCAGAACTGTGCAATTTGTTGTTAAATACCTTCACTCAAGCAGAAAATTATATTTGATCATCATCACAGACGCGATGGAAGAACTTGAAAACTGAATTAAGCTTCAATTTATCAAATTGCAATCATTTTCTGTTCGGGCGATCCGCAACCAAAACCACCTATATTAATATAGTACTTGTTAACAAAACTAGACCATTATTCACATCATTTTAGGTTTTCTTTGCTACAAACATGCGTTTTGGCCTTTCAAAGTACTAAAAAATGGCCTCGTAACCTTTTGACATTTCGGTGAGTTTATTTTGGCGTCGTGGCCATGATGTCCAAAATCGATGTGAACGTTCCCGTTGTTCAAAGTCTTTGAAGACATATCTCACATTTTGTCGCCGATTCAGTTAATCGATCTGAAATCTCGCTATAGTTAAGATATCGATGAAATAATTACTCTCACAAGTCTACACAACATTCAACACACTACAGTTCGTTCCAATTTCGTTGAGTATTCCAAGTATTCTAATAATACCAATTTGGTCCATTGTTTTTTCGGAAAAGACCAAAAGCCCCCCTTCGTGTTTCCGTCTACATTAAATCATTTAAACGAAATCTCCTATTACGCCAGACATTACGAAAATTGACTCTTCTTGGACTGTCTGCCTCTTGTTCCGCTAGACCTGTGGTTTAACAAAGACACATTCCCTTGTTATTGCAAAAACAACAATAACAACAACAACAACAACAGTGACAAGAGCAACATTAACATTAAGAGCCAAACAACACGTTCTTCATGAGAAATCGCCTGTTCTAGGCATTCCATTAACCCTTTAACCTTCAATATCAAAATGCCAATTTTCCTTTTTCTTTCCCCATTTGTTTCTTATAGAAGCAGTGGGGACCACAAGTCGGCGTCCGTAATAGGGTAATGTCCAGGATTGCACACGGTGGGGGGGGGGGGGGGGGGGGGGGGTGGAGGGGGGCACGCTACTCCATGATAGACATGACAAAATGCCCTTGTCTATGAAAGTAAAGTTCACTATCACTCACATAATTCTGTCACATATGAAGTAATGTAAAAATGACAAATACCTCTGTCAAGTAAAAAGTATTTGTCAAACAATCACTTGCGTACAATCCTAGACCGGGGGGGGGGGGGGGGGGTACTCTCTATAATGGGCTATACGGGGATGCTCCGCCCGAAAGGGGTACCTTTTTGAGGCTGGAGGTATATGAAAGGGTCGGGATTTCACGAGTTGAAGTATATGAAAGGGTAGGGATTTCACGAAGAATAGGAAAGGGAAGCGAAAACACGAGTTGAAGTATAAAAAACGTAGGGAAAACTGTGATTTAAGTATTATAAAAAAAGGTCTTTCAAAATATATCGCACAGACGCACGTAAAGGCTATATGAAAGGGGTACCATTTTCAACGAAAGGTATATGAAAGAGGTACCATTTTCAATGAAAGGTATATGAAAGGGGTACCTTTTCTGTCAAAAACGGTATATGAAAGGGTAAGGGTTTGGACCTCGGGGCGGAGCATCCCCGTACAAAATTTTGTTGAGTACCCCCCCCCCCCCCCCCCGCCGGGATCCTAGAGAATGTCCGTAATAGTGGGAGGTATTTCCAGTGAAACGTTTTGGCGAACGCGTAAACCAATGCCACAGGCAAAAATTACGCGGACGTCGATGGTATACTGCATAAATAGTATGAATGAGAACATTCTCCCGACTAACAATTCGTACCTGATGCATTGGGTTCAGCTTGACCTTGTGAAATCATCTCCTCGATCTTATCAACAACACTTGAATCAAGGTCGTTCGGGGACGGCACCTTAATGACGTGTTCGGATGATCCCAGAGCAATTTTGGTCAGCTCTGATTGACCGACGTTCGGTTTTATTCCAACAGCAATTATATTCAAAGAGACATCCTGAAACAAATTGATTAAGATTAAAACGAAGTCCCTAAGACCCAATGTTACCGGCCTGCTACTTCTATATGGCTACTGTTATCACGATAAAGGAATAACTATACAATCGAGATATCTGTTAAAACTACTGGATTTGTGTTTCCCTTTCCTCAATAGAAATGTGGATACCTATTATAGGAAGTAAAAGGCAAAACGGCATTATCAAGTCGTCAACGGCTATCCCTTAAACCGATGTCACACCTGCATTTTATGAATTTGTTCCGTCGTTAAATTCCTCATACAATCAAAATGAAAATTAATTGCAAGATACTGAAATAAGACTACAGAAAATAGTACACCACCTATAAAACTTAAATATGACGGTCAGTTGACTGTCAAATACCCTCTTATTACTGTGTTTCTTTCACTGTTTCCAACAACCGTTTCGTCGTTTTTTATTTTGGAGTCTCGCTCCCCATTCTACGGACCTGCTTGCTGCTTACCTTCATTTTGGGCGATATAAAGCTGTAGGGAAAAGATCCAGCATCGTTGTTCTCGGATGTGAAAACGATCAATACGTTTTCTCCCTCTGATCGGAGCCCGCATCCCTCGCTGCAGAACAGCTCTCGAGTGGCTTTCAGCATGGCAAGGTCGGTGCGATGTCCATCCCCAGGGATATATTTGATTCCCCTGATAATTCCCGACACGTCGACATCAGAAAACATCTTCAGAGTCATGACAAGGTCGGGTTCATCGCTGTACACGATGAATCCAAATTGAACGCTCGACCCATAATAATCGGTGATGGAGTCGACCAACTGTGATATAAATAACTTCAGCTTCTCGAATTCGTCGGAAGTTACACCAAATGAACTGTCCACTAGGATTCCTATGTCGATCCCTTTGCTGGGTGTTGTTGGTACAGGCGATGTCGCACCTGTATATAATAAGGTAGAATAATAATAATAATAATAATAATAATTAATTTTTCCAATTTTTGTCATAAAGGGAATTAGAATAAAACGAATTATTTCTTGGTCTCGTGAAGACTATTTTTAAGTTAAGTGTTAAGTGTCTTTAAATCTTTTACATTTCACCATTTCCATCGCCGTGGAAGCTAAAGTGACTGACACCCCTGGGAAGTTCATGTATCCTGAGAGCATTTCATCTGTTAAGGTGGATATCCACTTTCGCGTAAATTTTTACGTGCGTAAATAAAACGCACGTAAACAATTTCCACTGTCGCGTAATTTTTACGTGCGTTTTACGTGCGTGAATAAAATAAGAGACGATGTATGAACGGCTTGCATAAACGTAAAACACTTTTTCAATTGGCCCCGTCACAGGGGCGTGTCTCGGACGGAAAACTGGTACCTACTCCTAGTAGGGGCATTTTCGAAGTATAAACAATCGGCTCGAGCTTTAATCTACTGGGCTTCCTTCCGTGCTCTCAAATGGCCGTGGTCTTCTGTAACAGTATATATTTTGTTGTTTATGGCTTCTTTGTTGTTGAGGCTGATTTAGACGACACAACGTTTGCCTAAAACTATCGCATGCAACCTGCTCACGCCATACATACAACACGAATCGCATCGTTTAAATGAGCCTACAACTCGCTCACAACTGTTGCGTGCAACACAAAAACAAGTTGTAGGATTTTGAAACATGTTTTAAAACCCTACGACAATCGTAGCCACATACAATGTCACATGATGCGAGTCGGTATACAATTTTCGCCTGACGCAAGTAGCACGCGCTACGAAAAAATCGCATGCGACAAAGTTGTGCCGTGTAAATCAGCCTTAAAGTAAATGCATAAAAGTGGAGTAAAATAACTGTTTTACCTGTTGCAGTGGGTTCTGCAGTGGTTGGTCCGGACGTTATTGTTTGTTCTGTTAACAAAAGAAAACGAAGGAAAGGGTTATTAAAACACTAATTCGTGGTATTTCAGTAGACAATAGAGACCTTAAGATCGAGGTTTTTCGGCATTTCCCGCGAACCGCGAACGTCAAGAAGTCACGTGACCAGTGCCTTGCCGTCAGGTTTGCGGTTTGAGGTTCACGTTTGTACGGCTAGACCACACTCTAGAGGTAAGTGGTTTACCGCAAGGTTTTTTGCACCCTAAAACATCACAATCCCACGTTTGAGAGGAAATACTACTTTTTAGAACTCTTTCGCTTATTAATTATCGAATTGTTTTTCATAGAAACGTAATTTTGAAGACGATTTCTCAGCTTAAAGAGAAGTGAACGAACGAATGTAAACAAACATGGCAGCCGGCTGTTTCTTTTGGAACTGATTTGCCAGTCGGATTACTTTGTGGTTAAACTACGATAAATAAAGTAAAAAAAGCCAGTTTCTTATGATATGTGAATGCATGAATGTATATGCATGAATGTATACTTTGTTTCCTAGATGGCTCCGGTAATAGGCATAGGTAAAAAGAAACCCTCAATCTTAAGCCCAGATTTTGTTCATACGGCGAACTCCGAACTGTAAACTGCTGGCCGACGTTTGTGGTTTGCGGTTTAAGAGGAAAACCTCAATCTTAAGGTCTCTAATAGAGACATTTAACTGCAGGTTTCAGCTTGCAAACGTCAAACTGCAAACGTCTAGGAGTCACGTGACCAGGCGCTGACTTGACGTTTGAGGTTTTCAATGCACGTTTTCGACGACAGGAGGTAGGTTTTAAGGTTTGTGATTTTCCTCAAGGTTTCTTTCTTTCTTTTCAGTTATCTCACGTATTGACGGTACATATATGTAACGTAATTATCTGTCTAGATATAGAGAAGAAAGTTAAGTCGAAAGAGTGCATGTTGAGCATTTTGTCTTCTCTAAAAAAACAAGCATTTGCACAGGGAGCAAATCCAGTATGGCGGCAATCAACACCAAGCGAGTGAAAACCTCTAGCTAAATCGGTAAAAGTCATGATACCTCGAACGCCAAGTGCCTAACCTGAAACTGCCGTTTGCGGTTTGCCGTTCACGTGAAAAACCTGTAGCTAAATGTCTCTAATATGGAAGAAGGGCTTACGCCACTGTCTAAATCGAACATGATAGACAAATATGAGACCCTGCCTGGCTATGCCATGCTGTTGAGTCTAAACCAGGACGAAACAGCTCTCCATGGCTGCCACTACCAGGGTAATATGGTTGTGCGCATGCGTAAGGTACTGGCCATACCGAGGGGTGGTGTAGTGTGCTTTCTTGCAGTTATGGTTTGTTTAAACATTTGACTTCCTTCCGTGTTCTCAAATCGCCGTGTTGTTTTGTAACAGTATATATTTTATTGTTTATGGCTTGTTTGTTGTTAATTATATGTATAAAAGTGAAGTAAAATAGCTATTTCACCTGCGGATATTGGTTCTGCATAGGTGGGTTCTTGTTCTGACGTGTTCTTTTGTTCTGTTAACAAAAGAAATGAAAGAAAACGTTAGCAAAATGTGTTGTTGTGTGTAGACCAATTGATGTGTGTTCCAGCAGACAATAATGGCTTACACTGCCGTCCAAATCGAATATGATAGACAAACATTTGATCAATGATGATCCTTATGTTCCTGAGGTGGGTTACTGTGAAGGGATTATCACCCTAACATGGTCTGTGCAGCAAGGACAGTAGTAATATAGGGTGTGAGCAAGCGCGCATGCTGGGGCATGACCAAAAGGAGGAGGCAGCTCCATTTTCCTTCTTCCAGTGCCACTCACGGCGTTTTCGAAATCACGCCTTATATTATACTTTCGCCTCCTACGCTTGCTAAAGCCCGAGACAAACGGCAACGATAGTTGACGAGAGTTTTAACTATCTGAGAGCGTATAAGAGGCAGTGAGAGTGCTTGAGAGTTCAAGCCAAACACGAGCGAGAGTTCATAATTCTCATAGCCTCCAAAGAAAATTTGAGCGGATTCAAACTCTTCGAGAGCGGTAGAGAGTCGCCGAGAGCACACGAAAGTTTGAGGCCAAACGAGAGCGAGTGTTCAGAATTGCTGTGGATTCAAACTCTTTGAGAATGCCAAGAATCGCCGAGAGCGCACGAGATTTTGAGGCCGAAAGAGAACGACAGAGTTTGAACTCAGGACACCTCTTGTTCTCGTTTGGTTCGAACTAAACACAAAAATGATCTTAAATAGTTTGTGATACCTGTTGGACGAGGAGCTGTAGTTGTTGTCGCTGCAAAAGTAAATTAAGAGATTAATAATTTCGGTAAAAAAGCAGAAAGGATATCATTAGTATTTTCTAAGCAAGAAGCGTGTTCGTGAGCATGCGTATGAATTATCTGTGAGTGAGTATGTTATCGGTTAAGTCAACTATATAAAAGCGAACATGAAATTGTTATCATTATTATTATCGTTATTCTTAATTTTAGCACTTGAAATTGTCACTTAAATGGATTTAAAGGAGCTATGTCGCTTATATTTTGTATCGTTTAGGCAACAAGCAGCGGCAACAGACAGCTAAATCAACTTTGAAACCATCCTAGTTTGCGGACCTCTCAAAGTTTCAGTAAGGGGTAAGCGCATAAGCGTTTTTGCCACTAAAGCTCACAAGTCACGCGAGCAAATTTGTCTGGGAGCGATTCGGAAAGAATTGAATCAAGCACTTGTCTACATATATCCTTATATTTTACCTGAAATAATCAGGAAAGGATGAATTGAGTTCTAAAGAACTTGGTATATACAACATATTTCAACTGCTGTCAGGAGCTTGCTTTATGCTTATTTTACTACTAAATAGGAAGAAAAAATGACCAAAAGTGATAAAAACATAGAAATATGAGCTAAACTGACAAAATAACGGCTAAAGACGTCAAAGTTCCAATCGAATGGTAAATTTGATTTCTTGACCACCTGTCACGAAATCAACTTTTATAAACTGTCAGATCCACTTCCATCCTTGCAATCCTGCACATAATCTGCAAGCCACTGCTTTTGTTTTGTCCTGTAGAATCCCCTTATCCAATAGCCCTTTTCGCGGTTAACCTTTCTCATTTGCATTACAATTCAACATGATTGCGAGGCAATTTCGGGCAGAAATTACAAAATTGCTCAATATTGTCTCGCAACCACGTTGATTTTTATTGTAATACAAATGAGAAAGGTTAACCGCGAAAAGGGCTATTTTATTTGTATATTTGGTTGTATTTGGCAATATAACGTGGAAATAAGTGTCGCTTTAACGCTGTACCGAAATGATTAGTTAAGTAAGAACCTCAGTATTCAGTTGCTAGTAAGAGACTAGATATTCTTTGGATGGATACCTATATGCTCATACCTTTTGCATATATCTCAACCCTCATACATGGAGACACTTCACCCTTCAATGGATAAATACGAATATACTGTCCAGTCATTGGGTCCGGTAAAGACTGGAATGAAGGCTCGTCTGCATTAGTGTTGCCGTCAAATATCTGCAAATGATCAGTTTAATTAGGTTTAAAATAAAACAAAAAATAGGTTCTTAAATCCTAAGGGCAGAGAAAAAAACCTAAGGCTAAAAAAAACCTAAGGGTAAAAAACCTAAGGGTAGAAAATCGAAAATTGCTGAATACGAACAACTAAACGAGTCCACGTTTCTTATGTTATTTTTGTTCCAGTTTGATGGTTTTGCTTAAGTAAACGACTTTAAACAGACTTAAAACAGACGTGTATTCATTGTGCATAGGTTCAGATTTATTGTCTCAGAATTACTGGTGTCGCGTTACCTCGACCCTCTATAAGCCGGACACCTCTCTAAGACGGACAGTTGGGGCCGATCCCAACGATGTCCGTTTAGAGAGAGTTGACTGTATAATATATGTTAACCACTTGGAGACTTTTCATTTGTCCCCTTGACGATCTATCAAAGGGAGGGTTTCACGGTTCGGCGCATGTGCAAGCTATGATGTAACCCATTTAATTTCACTGTTTAGACCAATCGGAAGCGAGTAGATAACTCTGGCGGTAAATTTGCCCGTGAAAATGTCGCAGTCAGTCAGCTGATTGAATGGATGATTACATATACCCGTGTGCACCATGAAAACCACCAGAGCGTAGAATAAATCCTTCAGGTCAAGGGTTTAAGGGCCTGGTCGCACTACAGTCAAAAACAAAAATTAGCCCGTGCAAAATGACATAAAAACAAAAACATTCTACAAAAAGCGTGTCCCACCGGAGCGGTTTCTTTTGTTTTCCTCAATTTTTGCACGGGCGGATTTTATTTTTTGACTGTAGTGCGACCAGGCTCTTATTCAGTGTTGACTTTATCGGTGTAATCCGTTGAAATTTTCTGTGAATTTTGGTCATCCTTACAGTATGTGATTATTGAAATAAATGTGAGTGTTTTTTTAACCGATAAAATTGGTAAGAAAGCGAATAAAGCATTTTAATCTGTGCACATGCGCCGAACCGTGAATCCATCCCTTTAACACGAAAGTAGACAATTATTCAAACGAAACCATCATGGAGAATTTGACTCACTTTGATTATCTCATAGTAGGGCAAGGTTTCATTAAATAATCTATCTGAAGGAGTATAAAATCTACTCGCCTTCTGCACAAATTTCCATTCCGCACCGTCACCAATTGTAACTTCATACTTAGTAACCCAGGCACCAAACGAACTAATTCCTTGCGTTTCAACACCGCAAATCTCCATTTCAGAAGGCAGCTTGATTTGTAAGTATGCACCGTCTGGATTATCTGGGCACCATGCCGACGGGCCGTTTAATCGACCTTCGTAAGCAGCGTAATCTTGCCCAGCTTCAGTTGACGCTGTAAAACTCGAGTCAGGCAAAGATCCTCCGTAGGCAGCACCAACAGGTTCACACTGCGCAACTATATAGAAAAGATAATCAGAGAGGAAGGGTAAAAAATACAAGTTTGAACTGGTATGATCTCTTTCAGATCACAGTGGAACCTCCATTCAGGAGACCAGGACCATTATAGAGGTGTCCCTTTAATAGCGGTGATAATTGTAAAGATTGTATGCACGTTCTGCCGGCGGGGACCAGAATATGAGTGTCCCCTTACTAGAGGCGATAATTACAATGACTGTATGTGCGTTTTGCCGGCCAGGACCAGGAGAAGTGTCCCTTTAATAGAAGTAATAATTACAAAGATTGTATGTGCGTTTTGCCGTCGGGGAACCAGGAGAAGTTTCCCATTAATGGAGGTGTCCCAAAGTAGAGGTTCCGCTGTCGGAAAAAAGCGAAAAAGTGCACGCGACAATCTCGAAAGATATTGTGGGTAGTCATCAACGCTTTATCCTAAAAACTCCTTTATCCATATGGCCAACCACCTAAGATCGTCGCTGTACGGACGAGGCATCGCGGATTTGATGTATTAATTTGACTTATTAACATTCAGTGATCATATCCCAAATTAATTTTCGGGATTATCGCGTGCACGTTTGCATTTTTTCCGACAACCTTTCTCGAAACAGCTGTAAACAATTTGACGACGCTCCGTCCTTATGGCATTTTCCCTTTCCGTGCATACATAAACGAGAAAATATATAGTCATATCCATTTATTTTATCGCAGGACCATGTGCAACTAAAGAAGAAGACGACAGCCGCGGCCATAGTCATAAATCTAATTTTATCCTGATGCTCTTAGAAAAGTGAACACAGTTAACAATGGTTTTACGGAAATTGTTCTCTATGTAATTAACTCATTTCAGCCGAGAATAATTTTGAAAGTAAGAAGTAAATGACAAAAAACGAAGAGGTAAATAATTCCGGGAAAAACTTGACCAAGATACCGTAAAATGCCAGTTAAAAGCCCTGGGCTTTTTTCAACTTCGCAAGGGGTTTTCGGTGGGCTTATTAGCCGGGGAGAGGCTTATATCCGGGGACGGCTTATAAGAGACATAAAAACATACAGCATCTTCGAAATACGTTTTCCATTTACTGGTCTTAATTAAGCTTAAACATCCCAATAGTTCGATTCAATTCATCTGTATATTGTTCTGCGTTCTATAAGATTCATACTTTCCCAGTTTTCTGATTGAAGTTGTAAAGTGTTCTCTGGAAGTGTCTTTCATATTAAGGAAACAGGGAAAAGTAGAGGGGCGCTTATATTCGGGGCATTTTACGGTAGCAGAAAGCTATATAAATTTCTAACTTGAGGTCGTTGGGGTTATCAATACTTCTTCTGTTATACATAAATTTCAATACGTTTCCACAAGTGAATAAAATGGATAGACGTCCACATGCCATATTTTGATTGATCAATGGAGTGCTATACGTTCACGATTACCGTAGTTACGAATTTTTTACTACGCACAAGTAGCGGTAATATTCCCCTTAAAGCTCGCGAGTTCTGTATGTGAACTCGTGCCTAGATTGGTACGGTAAATATACCGGAAATACAGTCTGTTGTTCATTGTTTTGGTTGTGAAGGAAACAGGGGGAAGAGGCCGGGGCTTAAAAGAGGGGAGGGGCTTAATACATTTCTTCCTCCAAAAAGGGGTAAGGGACTTATTAGGGAAGGGGTGCCTAATAGAGGATTCACGGTACATTAAGAAAGGATATGCATGGTAAAGACGTGTTAAGACCATTGCGTGCGTTACTACATGCTTACAGCATACAACAACGTACATATTTGCCGTTATCTGTCACGTTAATTCGCCATGGGTCAACTTAACAACGAGAGAACTTTCTGTAGCATGACAACTAGCAGTGTTACTAATCCCAACGGATGAGAAACTATAGTCGAACGTAAAACCTCTCCCTTGTTAAGTTAGCTGGTATACACTGTAGTCGTGAAGCGAATTTGTTCGGCTAGAAAACATGTTAATGGTAACCGCTGTAAATAGATTACGTTAGCACCGCCACATTCGGCTGTTATCTATTTATAGCCAAAATCCCGACTTATTAAACGAACTTCCTTGTCAAATCAATTAACTCAAACTCTGTCAGAGTTAGAACCACCGCTAATCGTTATGTTGACTTGTAGCATACCTGATGTGGTTGGAGCAGTCGTTTCTCCCTCTGATGTGATCGGACCAGTAGTTTCCTCCTCCGATGTGCTTGGACTAGTCGTTTTCTCCTCTGATGTGGTTGGAGCAGTCGTTTCTCCCTCTGATGTGATCGGACCAGTAGTTTCCTCCTCCGATGTGCTTGGACCAGTCGTTTTCTCCTCTGATGTGCTTGGTGCAGTCGTTTCCTCCTCTGATGTGAATGGACCAGTCGTTTCCTCCTCTGATGTGGATGGACCAGTCGTTTCCTCCTCTGATGTGAATGGAGCAGTCGTTTCCTCCTCAGGTGTGAATGGACCAGTCGTTTCTTCCTCTGGTGTGCTTGGACCAGTCGTTTCCTTCACTGGTGTGCTTGGACCAGTCGTTTCTTCCTCTGGTGTGCTTGGAGCAGTCGTTTCCTCCTCTGGTGTGTTTGGACCAGTCGTTTCCTCCTCTGGTGTGCTTGGACCACTCGTTTCCTCCTCTGGTGTGAATGGACCAGTCGTTTCCTCTTCTGGTGTGCTTGGACCAGTCGTTTCTTTCTCTGGTGTGCTTGGACCAGTCGTTTCCTCCTCTGTTGAAAAAAAAAGAAGCAGAAGAGATCGATTTCAGGGAAAGAAAGCGTAGTATGGCTCAGCATGGTAATTGTAATGTATGGACTCTAGTTCGAACGAGTAAACAGAATACCGAGAATACCATCCGACAACAAGCCGTTTCCAAGACCCACCATCATTCTACCAGGACAGGGAATTCGTCAATAAAATATACGGAAAGGTGCCAAGGACGGGGTGGCAGATAACTTTCCGAACGAAGTCGACGAAATTAGAAGAAACTTCCGATTAATTCTTAAAAATTTAAAAGCCAGAAGCCAGCAGAAAACAGCTTTCTTCAACGTCGAGAAATTATTATTGATGGCGTCATTTACCGTGGTCCTGAAAACAAACGCTTACCAATTTACGGTACGGTAGCCGTGCCTGTTATTATTTGAATCGCACTTTTAAACATCTGCAAACAACTTTTCCTCACTTTATGTTTGTTCCTGTTAGGACTCTCCAAAATTAGCAGCAATTAATTGTGCTTTGAGCAACCGGTCTCTTATATTAAAAGAGGAATTCATTAATTTTCTAATTTGCAGTTTTGTCCAGTTGTTTATAAAAACTCAAAGGGTTACTTAAGTAAACGAAAACAAAACATACACTGTTATTGTTAACAGCGATTGCTCAATTCAAATAAAATCTTAAGTTACTCACCTGCTTGAATTGGAGGTTTAGGAAGAACTTCTGCGGTAGAGAGAACATAAACAAAGCACATCAGGAAAATGCAAAACAAAGGATGTACAATCTTTCATTAATAGACATTTGGAAAGATTAAGTGGCACTTAACAAACATAACAACATGCAGTTTGATATATTTCGGTACAACAATATTCTATAAGCAATGTCGGAAAAAATTAAAAATGTATATTAGAAATAAAAATCCAAGGGTTTATTATAAAATAAAAAAACTGACCTTTGCCATATACCTCTGCCCTCATACATATCCATCCTTCAAAATCTAATGGGTATATGCGAATGTAAGTGGCTTCTATGGGAACCGGTAGCACTCTTTTCGATACTGATTTGGAATCCTTGTTACCATCGAACACCTATTTCATTAGAAAAATAAACTAAACTACAACACTGAATAACAAGGTTCCATGTTCGTGCTTTATTAACAAAAAATGAATCAATCAATCAATTTAAGAAATGGTAAGCAACCATCGAGTTATGGGTGCAAGCGGGGTGTGCTAAGCACGAAAGAAGCGTAAGAGTTGCTCGAGAGCTAGCTTCTTGAGTGCTTAGCAAACCTCTCAAGTGCATCCATAACTCGATGGTTGCACAGCTACTGCGTTTGCCATTTCTTTTATAACATAATCAAAAGAGAAAACCAAGTAAATCTATATCTGTTTACAGGTAGTAGGGGAGTGACGAGTGTCTTATCTTCTTGCTGATTAAGTAGTTTTTCGCCTCAATAAGGATTGTCAGACCTTTTTGTTAGCCCGAACGACTTTCGTACACTCCCTCGCAATATTAAGATAAAAATCTTTACAAACTCTGCCATAAAAACAGATTATAGTCGCGTAAAAGTTGACGCGTACTGCTTTGAGTGCGCGCTAGCTTTCGTCAGCGTTCATCCATGGGCAAATAGTAAATAAGATATTGACCAATCAGAGCGTGCGCTATACTTTTGTTATGTTATAAAAAGCATTTGTAGGCCATCATAAATGTTCATTGATGTGTGGCGCGCAATGATTGGTTACATTGAGTTCATTATATATACCGCCACAATGCACTCGCTCTACATTACGCGCGTGCTTATCAAGTTATAAAGCACATGCACAGCTTGCAATACTATAACCTAATTTATATTTTGAAATGGCAATACTGCATTATATTGACGGCTAGTTGGAAGAAAATTTATTCTGAACTGGGTAGAGTCGCGAAACGACGGAACCGAATACGGAGAATATATTCGAAATCGAAATTAGTTTTGTGTCTCGATTCAACAGTTGTTCAGGCAAAAAGAAAGCAAAGCTGAAACTGTATTGTACTGGTCAAAACTGAGCCGTTTTCAATAGTGTAACGAACGCCATCAATTGCTCATTGAAACAAAACAAGCTTATTATTTAGCAATTACATTTTCTTTTTATATCTGTTTCTAATATTAGTAGGGAACGTTGTTTTGAAATATTCGTGCTATTCATCGTCTTCATCATCATCATCATCATCATCGTCACGGTTGTCGTTATTGTCATCACTATCATCAACATTCTCACCATCATCATCATATTAATAAAAGCAACAACAACAACAACAGTGACAAGATAAGCTATTTTGAAAAAGAGAGATACCTTCACATTTCCATCTTCATCCAGAGTTTGCCATCCTATTCCATCATCATCATTAACAACAACAACAACAACAAGAAAAACAACAACAACAACAGTGACAAGATAAACTATTTTGTAAAAGAGAGATACCTTCACATTTCCATCTTCCTCCAGAGTTTGCCATCCTATTCCATCATCAGAGAACTTCAACATGTAAGCTGTAACATATTCTGTCCCCAGACTAAATCCACTCCCTTGGGTGGCAATTGCACAGATGGTTTTGGCTTCTGGTATGTGGATTTGTAGGAACTCATCCCCTGCTGCATTATCGGCGGCGCACCAAGCCATCGTTCCATGCAAACGACCACTGGATGGGGGGAACTCAGCAAAACTCGTGGAGGATTTGAAGCTTGAACTTGATAATTTTCCTCCATCTTCAGCTCCCAAAGGATTGTCCTCGCATGCAATTTCTAAACGGCAAAAACTTTATCGTAAAGAAATATTCTTAAGAATAACGGCCTTCAAAACTTTGCAAGGGCTTATTTACAAGTGTGATTGCATATTAACAAGAGATCAGATTGTTGTCAAAACATAAGAGAAATAATAACCGAGCATTGAAAAGACCTATTTCTTTCTTGTAAATGTATAGTGGTAAAACCACCTCCATTACTGAGTATGTACAAGCCGTGTTAAAGAATCTGTTTATTCAGATTAACGCGACAGTTTTTAAGCTACACTTCAACAAGTCAAATATTTTGTCATAAAAACAAAAATCTTTATTTATTATCATGTCATTTGCATCTCACCTGTTGGTGCTGGAGTGGTAGAATGTAATAAAGACCCCATTGCTGTGTGCGAAAAACAAAAGAGAGAAAGACAGGTTGGTTAACATTCAGACAACACACATACACACCCAAAAGAAAGATTCAAGGAACAGACTTAAGAGAAATAACACACTTTTCAATTCGTTTATAGCATCTAACTAAATGTGTGATGCCGGTTGTTCAATTTATTCTCATCATTATTATTCCCACTTTCACCCAATGTTTTAGTGTCATAACTACCTTCTTTTTATTCGAATGCTGTTCTGCGTTATACGAGAAGCTAGCAAATATCCGCTACTGACAGACAAATACCGTATTTTCTCGATTTAACGCCGGGGCCTCGAATAAACGCCGGGTCGACAAGGTCGAGTATTAAATGAACGACCCCTGCGTTTATTCAAGGTTCCGCGTTTATTTGAGGTACGGCATTTATTTGAATTCATTATTATGTAACTTGATTATTGCCATGAAAGAACGTAGTTTTACGTGAAATAAACTGCAGCGGCCATTCCACCTAACGATACGTTCCGTATGCTTTGTCGTAGTGAAAAGTATTAGCCGCTTTCAACTGCTATATCTAAATGCTATACACCTAATTAAAGAACCGTTGACCCGTGAAAGGCATAAACCATGAACGATGAGACCGAATGGGATTATGGGTAGGCAGCATTGGCAAGCTTAGTAATATTCCATTTCTTGATAATCAAGATGTTTTCTTTGTTTGAGACATTTTAGAGCATGATTTATGCATCGTGTGTTAATATAATGTGTATTCTGTCACAGACACGAAGATTAATTTATCCAACTTCCCAGAAAACCTTTGGGTCGCATCGCTCATGGTTTATGCTTCTCACCCGACAACGTTTCTTCAATTTGGTGTAGATATAAAAATGAAATAAACGAGACGTTAACAAATAACCACAACAATAGTCACTGTGTAGTCTCTATTTTGCTAGATTTTTTGTCAAGGGGACTTTCTTTATCGATATCCATTCATTTATTACTCGTGGCGGAGCACACGAGTTGTAAATCCGGCTCTGACTTTTCTTCTTTTTTTTTCGTGTCACATTAGCGCATGCAAATTTATGCACGCATATTTAAGTTTATATCGACGACTATATGGCTGTCAGCCATGAAATACATATCGCAAAATCTCTCCGTGTGTTGACTTGAGAAACAAAATAATCGAAAATAAAGAACTACAGCGTACAATTACACGTTTTAAAGACAATGCAAGGCGTTAATGGATGGATAGGACCGTTAGATATTGTGTTCACCGCTTATTCCTGTGGGATTTTTGCTCCGGCAAGTTTTGTGTTTTATATAACTTGCTATTTGCTTAGCGATCGTGCTTAAGTGTCGGCTACTGGCTGGATGTAGTGAATGTAGTGCAGTCTTACTTTTATACCCGTGTATACGTGAAAGCGTAATGAACGGGTTATCGGTAACGGTGGCTAAATAAAATTCACTCACTCACTCGCTCGCTCCTTCCATCAGCTGTAACTTAGTGAGCAAATGCTTTGTTACGAATACGTTTCGTAACAACAACAACATGAATCCAGCGATAACAATAATTAATTGATGTAAACGAATATAGACAACAATAAGCTTACATATGTTTCGCATTTGGAGTTTTTAGTGCAACATTAAAATCGATCTAAAAGGATTTTGCCACCAAAAGTATTATTTCTGACGAATGAGCTTGCGAAGAAGGCTGAAATAAGTATTTTGTCGGCACGAGATACAACAGGGCCTGGGTCCAGGCCAGTGCATTATGGGTAGTAATACAGGGGTATATAAGGTAGAGTATAGCGCGTGGTGGCCATCTAGGCCTTCATAACCAACCTTCGTTAGTCTCGCTTAAGGTAGCAGATCTGCTATAAACATGTCTTTTTGAAAGAATTATTTCTTAAATGTTAAAGAACATTCCGAAATAAAAATTACATACGCTTATTAAGCGAGAACTAAACTTTCAGAAAAGTGAAATCCGAGGTGTCAATTTTCACACCTAAGGTGTGAATTCCAATTTACATCGCAGGCTCAGAAAAACAAGGATTGCAGATTTCTAGCTTTTCTTTGATAGTTACGAATAAAAAATTGATTGGAACCGTTTTATACTTAGAATGTTTAGTTACCTTTTTTTTCCCCGGGATTTGACGTCAATTTATTCTTAAGATATGGCGGTCGAAATTTTTTGTAATGTCCCCTAACTTTAAGCGACCGCCAGAAATTCCAAAATGTTCCCTAAGTCCCGGGTATTGAAGTCGTATTTCCTCAACATTATACGAATAAACCTGGCAAGTTTCAATGAGATATTATAAGTCTTCATCGTTCCACATCAATTTGTTTTCAGTGCGATCTATCATGGCTACAAAATCGGCCATAATATTCGTCGCGATACGTTCTTTCTTCGTCGCCATATTGAATTCTTACGAGTAAATCGCTGTTCGTATTGTCTGTTGCGACTTATCGTCGCCTTTCGTGTTGTAATCGGGTCTTCGCGTCGGATTTCCAATATGGCGGCGTAAACAATGACGTAGTTCATAGCAACCAAAAGAAATGCGAGACTTCGATGGATGAGCACAGCGGATGTTATGCGTAGTACGCTACTACGCACGAATGTTCGAGATACCACGCGATCGTGTGTTTGTCGAGCATTCTCGGTTTCGAGAAAAAAAATATGGCGGAAGATGCGGGAGAAACAACGGCAAGACAGGAGAACGAACGCACGTTGCTATCTCCAACGAAGAATTAATTGCCCTCAGGATGGGAGATTACAAAACTTAGTAAAGGGTTTTGCTTCGTCTGGTCGTCCGAAGAAGTGGCCAAATTCCTCGCAACGAAAAAAACCTCTGCAGAAATGCTTAAGGCGCCTTGCTCCGATAAAACTACAAATCGGTTGCCCTTGCCCACTACTTATCCGAATTGAAGTGGGAGCAACAAGCGATGATGCCTTTAGCTCACCAGAAAAGCGGGTAGCTATTCCGTACAACATGCAGAAAAAGTAAGAAATCTCTTGGAAATCGTCAATATTTCTCATCGCATAAGTTAGGCTTAAGCTTAATTGTGTTACTGCTAATTGTGCTTCCTCGATTAATTTGTAAAGATAGCTTTTAAGCCCTTCACGTCGATTTCAATTCATATAATTGCATTGAGAATTTCATAGAGTGGTTAGAATATGAAAATTGCACTGCGAGTTCTCGCGTGAAATATACAACTCTTATAAGTGGCTGCCGCGCTTGTTGTTCTAAACACGCATGCGTCAACTCGAAGAATCCAATATGGCGTCCCAAAATGGCGGCCTTCACAACGGAATTTCGGCCGTAGATATCTCTGCTTGTAGTTGAAAATAAGCCGTAATATTTTGGATTTGTGTACTACTTAACATAAACTTTTAATTTTTTAAACTTTTGGATATGGTTTATTTTTGACCTTATAGCAGTTCCACTACCTTAATTTTTTATTTTCTTTAGTTTTCAGATTCTATTCATTCGTAGGTTCGGCCGTTTCTCTCTCTGTAAAGTCTCGTAGGATGGGCTTCTAACGCCTGGAGCTTGAGCCTTGGTTCCTACCCGGATTTCCTGAAGGTTTTCCCCACAGGGTTTTTTCTGGCCTCCGTCTAACCGCATTTGTTTTATTAGCGGTTGCTCAGCTCCAATAGTTTGGCGTTCTAATAGATTTGTTTTCTACTGATATTTACTAATAAGGTTTTTGTATACTTGTCATACAAGTAGGATCTTAGTAGCCTCTATTCGGGCTATATTACTTAGTTTGCGGGTACCAGTTCGGCTATTAATGATGGCTTTGTATGTTTCCCGAAGTCCATTGTGCTTAGCATGGATGGGTTTAGAGTCACCAGGAATGTTGGAGTCACAACATTTGCAGCCTAAGTTGGGTCTAGAGTAACCCGGGGTTTCAGACTCGTTAGTTTCCCAGCCTAATTAGGATAATTTTCATAGTTCACTTGGGGGATGTAAGTCAAAAATGATCTGTAACATCAGAGTTGCAAGTTCCCCAGTAATGTAGTTCAGGACTGACCTGTTATACCATGTTCTAAGTTCCCCAGCCTAACTAGAAGTCTAACTGGCAGCCTAACTGGCACTAAGTATGCTTGCTTACTCGGGGAGGTAGCCAAGACTGGCTAATCGGCACTAGGCCTGTGTGCCTACTTGCAGATGACGCAGGACAAGAATGGCTTGCGATAGTAGAGTTTCTAGTTTCCCTGTGGGGTTTTTCATTTTGTCGCGTAGCTTAGTGCGCATGTAAATCTGAAAATAGTTTATGACGGTTTATCTAAACCCTAGTCTACGTAAATTGTACTTATTCTGTATGAGAATATTTGTATTTAGTAGGATAATGGTTCGGGTTGGTTACGCCAGGCCCTCCTAAAATA
This sequence comes from Dendrophyllia cribrosa, assembly GCA_024195265.1. NCBI lineage: Eukaryota > Metazoa > Cnidaria > Anthozoa > Scleractinia > Dendrophylliidae > Dendrophyllia > Dendrophyllia cribrosa. The sequence continues at coordinate 33,702,847 of JAJLRJ010000004.1, read as the reverse complement.
GATCCGTCATTAGAGTGATACCTTACCAGGTTCAGTCGGTTCTGTTACCGCAACCAAAGTACCTGAAAAAAATACCGAAATAATAATAATAATAATAACTTTAATATTTAAAAAGCGCAAAATACATGTGTATATGATCTAATGCGCTATACATTAAAACTAAGCAATTAAATAAAATTATTAAATAGATTACGTTAGCCCCACCACATTCGGCCGTTATCTATTTATAGCCAAAATTCCCACTTATTAAACGAACTTCCTTGTAAAATCAATTAACTCAAACTCTGACAGAGTTAGAACCACCGCTAATCGTTATGTTAACTTGTAGCATACCTGATGTGGTTGGAGCAGTCGTTTCTCCCTCTGATGTGATCGGACCAGTAGTTTCCTCTTCTGATGTGCTTGGTGCAGTCGCTTCCTCCTCTGATGTGAATGGACCAGTCGTTTCCTTCTCTGGTGTGCTTGTTCCAGTCATTTCCTCCTTTGGTGTGCTGGGTGCAGTAGTTTCCTCCTCTGGTGTGTTTGGAGCAGTCGTTTCCTCCTCTATTGTGCTTGGAGCAGTCGTTTCCTCCTCTGGTGTGCTTGGAGCAGTCGTTTCCTCCTCAGGTGTGCTTGGACCAATCGTTTCCCCCTCTGGTGTGCTTGGACCAGTCGTTTCCTCCTCTGGTGTGCTTGGTGCAGTCGTTTCCTCCTCAGGTGTGCTTGGACCAATCGTTTCCCTCTCTGGTGTGATTGGACCAGTCGTTTCCTCCTCTGGTGTGCTTGCTGCAGTCGTTTCCTCCTCAGGTGTGCTTGGACCAGTCTTTTCCTCCTCTGGTGTGCTTGGTGCAGTCGTTTGCTCCTCTGGTGTGCTTGGACCAGTTGTTTCCTCCTCTGGTGTGCTTGGACCAGTCGTTTCCCCCTCTGGTGTGCTTGGACCAGTCGTTTCCTCCTCTGGTGTGCTTGGACCAGTCTTTTCCTCCTCTGGTGTGCTTGGTGCAGTCGTTTCCTCCTCAGGTGTGCTTGGACCAGTCGTTTCCTCCTCTGGTGTGCTTGGACCAGTCGTTTCCTCCTCTGGTGTGCTTGGACCAGTCGTTTCCTCCTCTGGTGTGCTTGGACCAGTCGTTTCCTCCTCTGGTGTGCTTGGACCAGTCGTTTCCTCCTCTGGTGTGCTTGGACCAGTCGTTTCCTCCTCTGGTGTGCTTGGACCAGTCGTTTCCTCCTCTGGTGTGCTTGGACCAGTCGTTTCCTCCTCAGGTGTGCTTAGACCAGTCGTTTCCTCCTCTGGTGTGCTTGGACCAGTCTTTTCCTCCTCTGGTGTGCTTGGACCAGTCGTTTCCTCCTCAGGTGTGCTTGGACCAGTCGTTTCCTCCTCTGGTGTGCTTGGACCAGTCGTTTCCTCCTCTGGTGTGCTTGGTGCAGTCGTTTCCTCCTCTGGTGTGCTTGGACTAATCGTTTCCCCCTCTGGTGTGCTTGGACCAGTCGTTTCCTCCTCTGGTGTGCTTGGACCAGTCGTTTCCTCCTCTGGTGTGCTTGGACCAATCGTTTCCTCCTCTGGTGTGCTTGGACCAATCGTTTCCTCCTCTGGTGTGCTTGGAGCAGTCGTTTCCTCCTCTGGTGTGCTTGGACCAGTCGTTTCCTCCTCAGGTGTGCTTAGACCAATCGTTTCTACTTCTGGTGTGCTTGGTGCAGTCGTTTCCTCCTCTGGTGTGCTTGGACTAATCGTTTCCCCCTCTGGTGTGCTTGGACCAGTCGTTTCCTCCTCTGGTGTGCTTGGACCAGTCGTTTCCCCCTCTGGTGTGCTTGGACCAATCGTTTCCTCCTCTGGTGTGCTTGGACCAATCGTTTCCTCCTCTAGTGTGCTTGGTGCAGTCGTTTCCTCCTCTGGTGTGCTTGGACCAGTCGTTTCCTCCTCTGGTGTGCTTGGACTAGTCGTTTCCTTCTCTGGTGTGTTTTGACCAGTCGTTTCCTCTTCTGGTGTGCTTGGACCAGTCGTTTCCTCCTCTGGTGTGAATGGGCCAGTCGTTTCCTCCTCCGGTGTGCTTGGACCAGTCGTTTCCTCCTCTGGTGTGAATGGACCAGTCGTTTCCTCCTCCGGTGTGCTTGGACCAGTCGTTTCCTCCTCTGGTGTGCTTGGTGTAGTAGTTTCCGCCTGTGGTGTGCTTGGACCAGTCGTTTCCTCCTCTGGTGTGAATGGACTAGTCGTTTCCTCCTCTGAAGTGCTTGGACCAGTCGTTTCCTCCTCTGTTAATAAAAAGAAGAAGAGATCGATTTCAGGGAAGGAATCGGCGTGGTATGGCTCAGCATGGTACTTGTAATGTACGGGCTCTAGTTTGAACGAGTAAACAGAATACAGCGAATATCATCCGACAACAAGCCGTACCCAAGAGCCGCCATCATTCTACCAGGACAGAGAATTCGTTTATAAAATATACGGAAAGGTGCCAAGGACGGGGTGGCAGATGACTTTCCGAACGAAGTCGACGAAATTAGAAGAAACTTCCGATAAATTCTTAGAAACTTAAAAACCAGAAGCCAGCAGAAAACAGCTTTCTTCAACGTCGAGAAATTATTATTGATGGCGTCATTTACCGTGGTTCTGAAAACAAACGCTTACCAATTTACGGTACGGTAGCCGTTCCCGTTATTATTTGAATCGTACTTTTTGACATCTGCAAACACAACTTTTCCTCACTTTGTTTGTTCCTGCCAGGACTCTCCAAAATTAGCAACCGGTCTTGCTTTGAGCAACCGGTCTCTTATATTAAAAGAGGAATTCAGCATTACTGCATTCCTTGTTCATTAATTTTAAAAGATCCCACATTATGCCCCATGCACACTAGCTAGCAAATTTTTCTTGACAATCTTCTTTGAACGATGTTACTGAGAGACTGAAAAAGTTTCGGACTTTCCCTTTGGGGTTGGGGGGGGCCTTAGATCCGTCACTAGAGTGATACCTTACCGGGTTCAGTCGGTTCTGTTACCGCAGCCAAAGTACCTGAAAAAATACCGAAATTAAATAATAATAATAATAATAATAATAATAATAAATATCTTTATTAAAAATAGCAATAATAATAATTAACTATAACTATTAATTGCAAAATACATGTGTATATGATCTAATGCGCTGTACATTAAAACTAAGCAATTAAATAAAATTATTAAATAGATAAAATACATACATACTATCATTATATCGTGATTAAAACTATAGGTTATAAGCTAATTTGAAAGAGTGTGTTTCAAGAGCTGACTTAAAATGATCAAAATTGTCCTCAGCTCTGAGTTGGTTCGGTAAAGAGTTCCACAGAGCTGGCGCGGCCGCGATGAAAGTTCTGTCTCCTGTTGTCTTCCGTGTTCTTATGGCTGGTGGCGCAAGTAGACGTTCATTGAAACTGAGGTAAACTAGGTTAACAATACGTGTGTTTTGTTTGTACGCACCAGTTGTTGTGGTCAAACTAAATTGAAGCATTCTGACAACATTGAATCAAGATTAAGGGCGATTATTTAAAAGAAGTCTAATTTAGACCGCGGTTTAAAACAATTAATGGACCTCTACATCTGTTTACAAGTTGGACATTTTAAGAACATAGCCTGTGTCTATATGCCGTCTGGACATTGTTTACAGTAAACGGCGTTTAAATATTGAGTTGGCTAGATTGAAATTGGTTTAGACCCAAGGGGCCAGATTCACGAAGCCCTCCTAAGTTAAAGTGCACCTAAACCCCAATTTTTTTTCTTTTAATCAACTCAATGTACGTTGAAAAGTCGTGAAATATTTCTTGTAAATTCAAATCTCTATAACTCACTAACGCGACGTTAAAAACAAGAAATATTTCACTATTCTACTTTTCAACGTATATTGAGTTAATTAAAAGAAAAACAAAATTAGGGTTTAGGTGCACTTTAAGACATGTCTTAAGTATTGTTATTCCAACAATAGGCTATTGTTAAGAAACAATACTTAGGATATGTCTTAACTTAGCATATGATGCCCGATTTAAAGTGTAAGCTCCATTGTACATTGTACACCTCCAATGTATTAGGTAAAATTATGTATTCTAATATATTCTATGGTATTGTATTCTATTGAATTGTCGTTCTTTTGTGTTCTAATATTCTATTGTTTTAACAAAAGAATAAGTGTTACCCCTAAATCGCGCATGGTATACAGGTGGTTTGGAATCAATCTCTAGAGACATAGATAACAATAGTGAAACGAACAAATGCTGGTGGACGAACAAAAGAAGCTAATGAGAGAACTATTGTTTATGTCCACCAGCATGGCGGCGATGACGTAACGTGAAAACCACCTATAACTTAGGAGGGCTTCGTGAATCCGGCCCCAGCTTTGTTAAACACCGTCCACACATAGCCGGCCATAAGATTTTATTAGCTCTTAAAAATTTATTAGTATTGCAGTAGTTCTTAGCCGTTTAAATATACTAGGACTTGTGACGCACATTTCTTCACATGTCTTGTTAATTTGCTCGATAGAGGTTATAAATTATAATAAATTATAATAATAAATTATAATAATTAATAATTAAAAAAATCATAAAAAGCGGAGCATAAATAACAAAAAATATCCTGTAGTTGATTTTTCTGATACTAAATAAAAAAAGAATGACTAAATTTTACAAATGGAAAAACTTAAAATGATATAAAACAAAAAGAGAGCGATAACATACAAAGAACTGTTTTAAAACTTACCACCAGTAGATGATTCTTTGGGTCCTAAATAGCAAAGACAACAATTAAAAGAGCACCAAGGTAAATAAGGAATTTATAGTTCTCGATCACAAAGTGGTTTGTTAGGGCCGGGTCGCACTAGAGAGAATTTTAATACCTTCAAAATTTTGGCGATGCAAATTTTGGCGTGGGTCGTTTTAGTAAACGAAATATTCATTTCCAAAACTCCAATAATTGACATAAATGCTTAAATAAACAAAATTGTTTCTTTTGCCACAATTTGGTCGCCTCCGAGGCAGCACTTCGGCTTCTTTGAAGATTAGCGGAATTTTGTAAATCGGCAAAACAATTGGAAAGTTTTTGAAACGAAGAGTCGCACTTATTTTACGTTATATGTTGACAGATTGATCACTTAAATAAACAAAATTCGCTCTAGTGCGGCCCTTGCCTTAGTTTAAACCACATTATAATTAGACTAGTTTACTTATGATACCAGCTTTTTCCTTATCGTCACAAATTAGGGATGTAAGGATGAAAGCACAACTTTCTCTTTTCAAGCTGGATCTCCACGCAAGGAAACGTTTTTAACCGTTTTTAAAAACCGTTTTTAAACCTACCGTTTTTAAAATTCTGGGACAATTTTTTGTCCATCGCTTTCAATCATTTCTAAGCAGGGGAAAGGATCCGTGTTGCGAGAAAGACGTGGGCTTGGGTAGTACATGCTCCCTTGACTTAGAGGGAGAATAGTGGCCAGAACACAGCGCTTTGACTGTACGACCACCAAAGTCTTCAAACCGATGTGATAATATTCGAACGACAGATTAACGTGACAGTTGTTAAGCTACACTTAAACAAGTCAAATATTTTGTCGTAAAACAAAATCTTTCATTTATTATGACGTCATTTGCATCTCATCTGTTGGTGCTGGAGTGGTAGAAGGTAATAAAGATCCCATTACTGTGTGTGAAAAACAAAAGAGATCAATCCTGGTTTGTTAACATTCAGACAACAAGCTGGATCTCCACGCAAGAAAACGCAGGAAGACATGGTTTTTCAATATTTTTAACAGTTTCCATGGCAGTGTTTCCATCAAGCCTACCGTTTTTAAAATTCTGGTTTTTAAAATTCGAACGATAGGCACGAATGACCTGTCTATGTTTGTTCTTCCCATCAAACCGAGCGCAGCCGCTGAAATTCATAATACAGGAATAATAGAATAGTAGAATTAGCATACAGCATAAATGTAGTTATAATAGACCAAAACGAATAAATAAACGGAAAGGAACTTACCAGTTGCAGTAAATTCTTTTGGTGCTAAAAACATAGAGCGAAAAATGTTACAAATGCAAACACAAAATTGACAATTATGATACAAAAGAAAAGTTAATAATAACTTGTATCAATGTGTTGAATTATATTTAATAATATTTACCTCGCTGCTTCGCGGCGAGGTAAATAGGTTTTTTTAGCATATACTAAAACAGTGAGACAATAAAGCACGAGAATGATGACTTTTAACTCATTTATTCCTGTCAACGATTACAATTTTCGCGCGCAAATTGTTTGGAGGCGAATAGCACTTGCTATCCCGAGTTTTAGTAGCCATCAGAGCGCGCCATCAATCCTATCTGCTGTTTTAGTACAGCTATTTCAATTAACGTTGTCGGATGAAAAAGGCGAAAAGCCAAGACCGCAAGGTAGTATTGGATTTTTATTCAATGGCTTTTAACCCTAACCCATACTACCTTGCGGTCTTGGCTTTAAGCTTTCATCCGACAACGTTTATTGAAATAGCTGTATACTAAATGTAATAAAAAAACATATTTACCACTTGTAGTAAATTCTTCTGCTGTAGTAGATTCTTCTGGTCCTTAAAATGAAACAATTTCATGAATATCAAAGAAAATACCGAAAGGAACGAGGGAGAGTTACATATGTATCAGCAATAGTTTATTTTTCTGTTTTTGAACAGAGAATCAAAGGCTCCTATGAGGCTTCAACATTCCTTGTTTAATATGGGATCCTGGCATTTGCCAAATTTTAACGCCCTGAATGCACCAGATTGCATCTCAAAGTACTTAAGATATCAAAACTTTTCAGGTGGGTATACCCTCGGACCTCTCTAGAAAAGCGCACTCAAGTGCACTAAATGGGCGCGAACATAACGCGCCCATTGTCTCTCATACCAATGTTTACGGCCCCCTCTTTCTAAAATTCCTGGATCCACTCCTGTTCTGTGAAATTTGTTGTGACCTTTGATAAACGGCGGCGTTGTCTCACAGAGCAGTCAAAGAATTGATGAGCAAACAAACTTGGAAAGATTACATTCTTCAGTTCTCAATGCTTGATAAAAAAAATTGTGTCACGCTAACACATGTTTTCATTTCGCGTTTTTAAACAAAATTTTATTTATTTTATTTTTTATTTATTTTTATTTTTTTAAAAATTTAATTACAATTAATAATTTTTACAAGCTTTTACATTTACATTGCATAGAAAAAAACAAGTTAAACAGGTAACAGAAAAAAAAACAGGGTCACTATAGATAAAGGCAATAAAGTAAACAAACATAAAGTATAATTAGAAAACAAAAACCGGTAGTAACTGCTTGGATATGTAAAGCTTTAAGGTGAATCAACGAAAAGGGACTGAGAGATATGATTTATGCACCGAACGCGAGAGCTTGCTCCCAGGCTACACATTTAAAATCTAAGAAAAATCCACTTGAAGTCCGCCAGATTGGTTTTAACTTTCCATACTGAATTTGAAGCCACAGAATTGACAAAATAAACAGATGTTTCATCTAGTCATTTCTCTTATTTTCAAACTGCGTATGTTTCACGCTTTGACATGTTTTTAATTCATCGAAACAAAATTTGGTGTTCACAAATGGCAGCGAAACTTTACACATTTAAAAACAATGAAAATTTACCGTGCTGTGGCGTTTTCCTATTAGTCCTAAAACATCTATTTGAAGTCCTCCAGAGCTCGGAGCCTTATGCACTGGTCAATGATCGAGCGATCGAGAGTGACATTTGGTCTAACTGCTATACCTCGTTCATTACGCTTCGCGTATTCACGACTTAAAAAGAGAAACTTTAAAATAAAATAAAAAAAAAGACTATTTACCACTTGTAGTAAATTCTTCTGCTGCAGTTGCTTCTTCTGATCCTTAAAAGAAATAATACCAAAAAATGAAAACTTGTTACTGTATCATGATTAAGTAAGCAGTGAAAAAGAACCAGAGAGACTCACCAGCAGTAGTTGATTCTTTTGTTCCTAAACAGAAAATAAGGAAACCCCAAATTTTATAAAACAAATTGGAAACAAGAGAAAGAAATATGAGAAGGGAACATAAAACTGACAAAGAATACGAAAATATCAATAGATTTCTGTTATGATATTTGTAAAACTGAAACGCATTGCGAAATAAACTATAAAAGGAACATAAATAAATGTGTACTGACAGTAGTTGAGAGAAAAAATAGTATATATAATGTTACAAGAACAACGACAGTCTCTAGATCGGGATGCTTGTCCCACGCTTTAGAAACTCGTAGTTTTACAAAATGTTAAATTTAAATTGTTTGCTCAGATAGAAAAAGACACTAGATTCGCAGTTGTCAATTTGAGTGTTTTATTCTTGTATAGAGGCGAACAAATAGGTCACTAAAATTATATTTCAAATTTGTTTTCAATGTTAAGGCAATACACATGATACCCCATATGTACGAAATCGCTATTTATACGTTATATTATACGTTATATTGTTTGTTCTGGAGTGAAGAAGAGTTTAGGAAATTGAAATTGAAGAATGACTTTTCCTTTACGAGACTTGGTAACTGAATGCATGCATGTATTTTGTTATGCGGGCCAAATATTGCTGCAACAATACAATGGTCAAGTTTTGCTACAAATCATAACCACAGTTGTTAAATGGCAAATTTTGTTTCTTGTTTTTAATTAAAATAAGAACAAAGAAAGGAACACTTTTGTCACGTACCTGGAATTGGAAATTTACAATCGCATGGTTTCACAAAGCAGGCCATCGCATCTACGTATTCTCCTGGCTGTGGGCATTCATCTACTACACATTCACGGCTCCTAGTCATTACTCCCCGTCCTTCATCGACGTTACAATCCGACCAGTCACCCCAAGGACCGTACGTGGATTCACCGTACACCAGTAGATTTCCTTTGTATGAACAGGAGAGAAACAAGTAACGAAGATGCACTCTTACGACGCTGGTTTGGCTAGTTTTTAAGTCACATGCGGCCAGCCAACAGGTAACAGGCGAGAATGAACTGAATCAACATCTTCATAAGACAATCTCATATTCTTTTTCTATTGCAATAACTCTAGAATAAAGTTCAGATTTCTAGGATTCTTACTGATTATTCTGTGAATTACATTCCACAGTCAGGTGTTGCTGAAACCGAATGCTGTTACAATAAAAGTTGTAACGATGATGCGACTGGAAAGAGTCCCCCCCCCCCCGGGTGGGGGGGGGGGGGGGGGGGGGGAAGAGATCGCTTAAGTTTATGCCAGAGACCTGAATCACGCAAAGACCTTTTCACTCTTTCCACGGACTAAATTCAGCAAAAGCCGACACATTTAGAAAACATCTGAACCCTTACATATTTTGTTATTTGAAGACATAAATTTAATAAAAAAATTGGCCGCAGAAATCAGCCAAGACGATAATAAAGGCCGCGCGTGACAGCCGCGTGGGCTAAGAATATCGTTTCTACCCACAAAGTCCGGGGGAGTACTACTCGGAATTCTTGGTGGGGGCGTGCCGCCCGGTTCTCCAAATCCTGACCCAATTTCAGATCAAAACATGCCATTTTCCACACCCGTTTTCAGACCTGGCCTCTAAAATCCATACCCGTTTTCAGACCGCTTACTTTAGAACGCCAACGAAAGATTTGTTACAATTCAGTTCGAATGATATATTTCGGTTATTTCTCTTTATCTCTCATTCATTTGGAATTGAAAAGACAAATACGTTTTATACGCTCTTGTGGTTCCCTTGAAAACCATACCCGATTTCAGACCATAGTGGTCAAAATCTATACCCGTTTTCAGACCAAAACGGCTCAAAAACCATACCCTTTGGGGCGGCACATGCCTATATAGCTTATATAGAGGAGTGGAGTGGGCATGCCCTCCGGACCACAAGGTGACCTAGTAGAGTTTGCCTTCTACGAATTAAGTAGTATGCAGTAGATACATGTTACCTTCCCATACGCATGCCGTAGGAGGACGGCCGTGCTGTCCCCAGCTAACAGCTACCACATGTGTTGTGTGGGGCTGGCGCTTAAACAGATGCTTGCATCCGCCTTGGCAGTAAAGGGGTTCTACAAAACGACTTTCGGGTCGTGTAGGGTCCGACGGTTATGCAATGCTGTTGAGTCCTTAAAAGGACGAAACAGCTGTCTATGGCTGCCACTGCCAGGGTGATATGGCTGTGCGCATGCGTAAGGTACTGGCCCGATCGCGGGGTTGGTGTTTTCCCAAAGGAAGCCTATTGAACTGTTATTTTTGTATTAAGATTTTGTTTTTATGGCGACCAATATTCGTTATTATCGCTAATTCCGCGTCCTTACCTGAAGCACTCAGTAAGAAGATGCAAACCAGCAACATGACTCCAAGAGATTTAATCTGAATAGAACAAACGTAGGATCATTAATATAAAGTGAAGTGGAAAATTTCCTAATTATTACGAATAAAAACTTGAATAATGTTGACAACAGGGGTAAATAACTTTACAGAAAAATATTACGTAGTTTAAAAGGAAGATATGAATCTAATACTAAGATATATGCATTTAATTGCTATAAAAAACGTATCAATGAAAATTAATTAAACTGAACTGTTTCCTTCCTTCTTAAAAAGTTTTTTATTAAACTTTTGTCGAAAAAAATAACGGTACTCCTACGGCAAATATCTGTCTCAATTGCTTTATATATGGCGGAACCCATTTTTGTCAGAAATTGAACTACAGATATAAAGTTAAAATGAAAACGGCGTCTATCCCTAGTGTCAGTTGAAAGTCAAAAGTTAATTAAAATGCTAATACATATTGAATGGGCGCAAAAGTATAAGCGTGAATTAAAATAAATTTTACGAAGCAATGCAGTGCAAAACAATATAACTTGACTGCTATTATAGCAAGCGTTCAATTGTTAGTATCTTTGGGAGATGCAAAGGGCCAAATAATATTGATAATATTTAAGTTTTATTTCAAACAAAATGTCTTGACTATGCGTATCGCTTGTTGCCTGTTTTACCGCGTAAACTGGCTGCATAATTAATTATCTCACGTCACTATTGACGGTATTGTCCCAACAAAACATAAAAATAATGAAATTGAACTATTTGGAAAGTTTCTATTCTATTTTAAATTCAAATTGTCGTTTTCCGTATCGCAAAGGTAAACAAGATGATCACGAGGCCATTCTTAAAAATGTTTAACGTAGGGATTTGTGTTTTTCCAGTCTGCGTCTAACGAACATTTCTCCTTGACTTTAAGATCGGTTGGCAACTGAGAATTTTTAAAGATTGAACTTCCATCTTATTTCGTCAATATTTTTTTGTTTTGTTTTACAGGCTCACTAACTTCGACCATGTTACATTGATCAATGGCGCATAAATATATCTCGGCATTGTTTATTAATTATTTGGCATTAGATAAAGCCAGTTTATAGAAATATGTATAAAAAAATAAGCTGCACATCCACAAAAACCATGTGCTAGGGAGCAAAACAGAATCCTTAAAAGTATATATCTTAAGTATTAGGGATAACTATTTTAGTTATCTATCGAGCCACAGCAGTTTTATTTGTTCGGTTTATATGTCTGATGTACAGAGGCTGCTAAAATTGGCGGGAAACTGAAAAAACGTTTGAAATTACGACACTGATCTGATAGTGGCGACAGTAGAAAGTGAATTAAATATGGAAGAAAAACGGCAGAACAAAATAGAAATCATTTAAAGCTTTTCTTAAATAAGCGCTGTAATCTTATAAAATTACGAATCAAGAATAACTTAGTAGGGGGTTAAAGAAAATCGTTCAGTGGTCAAAATGTTGCGTTGACCAGGAAAAAATATTCGCTGTTATGGAGCTAAATTACATGTAAACTACTTACTCAAATTGTGAGACTTTGCTTGTTACGGTGATAAAAATACTGATAACATTTTAATCATATCAGTATTATATTCTAAACATATCTGTCTTAAAAGACAGAGCTATAGGAGCAATAGTTTTGAGATCAATTATTGAAAATATTGTTTCTCTACTTACCTTTCAATTTCTAAATCTTGTCCTCGCTTCTGAGTGTTTCGACAGTTTAAGAAGTTCTTAAATCTTCAAGGGAAGTTTGAGCAAAACTCTTTCTAGAGCGGGCGGGCGTACTAACTGAATGCAACGAATTATGAGCAGTTCTAACATTGGACACACAAATAAAGTTATTATTATTATTACAAGGAAATTAATTCCGTCCACTGATGTTATTGTTCACTCAGACGATGCAAGGAAACCAGTGAAGCGAAGACCCGGGCAAAATCGGCTCGTTTATATTGTTGATGTTTCTCTTTTTTCCGTAGGGTATTATCGGTTGAATTAAGTTGGGTTGCAAATAATTGCTTAGTTTAAACACTTGGTTGGTAGTGAAAGAGGAGAAGACAAGTATCAGACTGCTCGAACGTACTTTTTTTGGCGGGCTGTGTTAGTGACGGGTCATTGCCTCAAGACAATTATTGATCCAACTTTCATTCGGCTTGTTTGTCTGAATGCTTTATTAATATAAACACGAACAATAAAAAAACAAAAGTTAGCTTTTGTTTATGTTGGAAATAATCTGACCTACATTTTGAATATTCAGTGATTGTAAAGTTGTATTTCATAGAATACAGAAGCCGGGAAAGTTTACACATGTATAAGGAACTTCCTTATCCCCAAATCAAACGAGAACATTTGTAACATAACAAATAATTAAATAGCCTTAAATTTCTTTAGCTGTTAAACAGAGATAAAAATCAATGGCAGAGTCGAAGGACAAGTGAATCTATTTGAATCAGGTCTCCAGTGCATGATTAGCCAAGAGTTTTTTCAACAATAAAATAACAGACGAATGTAATTATAAGGCCCTTGTTGCTAAATGGGTATGCTAATAAACAATATAAAGTAGCTTTATTTTATAACTATAAAAGCAATCATTTAGCATGGTCTGTTACGCATGGATTATCCGACAGTGAGCGCGCGCTAAAAAAATTTAGTATGCAATGATTAGACTGCGAGAACCTTCTTTGTTCCGAATGCATATTCAAATGACTGAAATGACCTTACGGCTTTCCGTAAAAAAAAAATTGCTGATAATACATAGAGATACAAATCAATGGAAGGACAGAGGCGATGGATTAGTAAGTCTATTTCAGATGTCTTCAAGCATGATTAGCCAAGATTTTTTGAACAATAAACGAACAGTCGGATGTAATATACAAGGCTGACAAGGCCTTTGTTGCTAAATGGGTATCCAAAAATACAATATTAAGTAACTTTATTTTATTATGACTACAAAATATATCATTTAGTATTATTTGTTACGCATGGAATAGCCGATTGTGAACGCGCGCTGACGAAATCTAGTATGCAATGATTTGACTGCGAGAACCTTCTTTGTTCCTTTGAGCAAGGAACAATAAAAAATGTAAGTGCTGATAATGAATTATACAAGTGACACAGGCATGATTTGCAAACAAAAGCGCAACTACAAGAGAAATCTTACAAACTCTTTGTAGCGCAAGTTACGAAAGTCGAGGATAACAGCATTTTGACCATTTTTATTGTGCTTACGTTTCTAAGTGTTTTTTTTAGTGCTGTTCGAAAGCCGCCCAAAACAACAAATCCCTGTCAATGAGAAATAAAGGAAAGAGTATTAGCCCGCTAGTTGACGAGATGAAAAAAAAACAGGAAGGTTTTTGTTGAGGTCTGACTTGATTTAATGGTAACTCTGGAAAAAAGGAAGACCAGCTTGGGAAAACATGTCTTTGACCAAGCAAAGCCGTGCTCTAGCCTTATCGGCTAGCTTTATAATACGCGCCGTATCTGATTCAACACATTCCCAAAGGATTATCGCATGAGCACCATTCCGCCAAAATGTCTGCTCATTCAAGATACCAGAGCACGGAACTATGGGAGAGGGGGATCGTGATCCCGTTTCACGCACCTTTTCTCGCACAATTCATGCCGTCACAAAAGCTTTTAATAAATTTTCACTAATCACGAATTTGAACAGTAGGTGTTGTTAGCCACCTAAAGACAGACATCAATTATTGGCTGGTTTTGGTCCAGTTTCACTTGTTCGTCTGTGACTAAACTCCCCATGAGGCGGACGGCTAAAGCTGGGGTCAATTCAATAAAACTTTTACAAGTGTAATTTACAAGTGTAGCTATTGTTTTTAACCTCCTAAACAATTGCTAGACTTGTACATTACACTTGTAAAAGTTTTATTAAATTGATCTCTGGATGGAGTTCACTGTATTCCTGTCTTTCATTTAGGAATAACTAATATAATAATAATAAATAATAATAAAGGATTTCTATAATAACAATAATTATTTAATAATAATAAATATCTTTATTAAAAATAGCAATAATAATAATTTACAATAACAATAAATTGATACTTAAAAATAAATGAAAGTTAAAAAGAATTACATTTTTTCGATAAAAAATTATTTAAAGAATAGCTGAAAATTTTGAAGTTATATTATAAATAATAATAATATTAATAATGTTTTCAAAAAATAAAATTCTGCACTTGCAAGTCCATAACGAGAGATAAAAATAAAGGGAAAAAATTAAATCTAGCTAATTTCTGCACGTGCACTCTCAACTTGTAAGTCCGTGTTTTGTAAGTCCATGGCGACTCTCCTCTTTGAACGCGAACCTCTGAGGCATAGTAGGGCTGATCTCAAGATTGCGAAGGAGACTTTCGTTCTGATCCAGGAAATAGTGGTAGCATAATCTTCGCCTTTCTTGATTGCAAGAAGCTCTGCGAGTCGAGTGTGGTATCGTCTACATTTTGTGCCATGCCTCCTGTTGTAGTGAATACTAGCGGGGTAAACGTGGCCTGCTCCACCTCCATTACTCTGCTGGCATTCATGCGTTTTTTCTCGTTTTCGTGCTGGCGATATATCTGCTGGGGGTTAAGGTCTTTATAAGATTCTGCATTGGGGTGACACACCCGAACATCAAAGAATGCAGAACTTTGCCTTGACCAGAAGCCACGTGCATGAATATCCAGACGAGCGTCAGGGGCTTTGTTAGCCCCTCTGGCTAATATTTCGCTAGTGATCTCTTGCAAGACGGGTTCTACTTCGACGTCGTGGCAGACCATTTCCAACATGTTTGCTTCAAGATCACGGAGCTCGTTATGTCGTTGGATAATAAAACCACCTCGTCTGCATATCATGGCATGGTCGACATCGAAGGAATCCCTGCAGACACACACCGATGGAGTGTCATTGATTTGCCAATCACACCTCAAATAAATGGCATCTCTAAATTCCCTCTTATTAAGATCGAAGTCTAAGTCTTTAACTGGGATGGCCGTTAGCCAGCTAGACGCCCCTTTCTCAGTAGCAAGGTCAATTGCTCTCCTGGTCTTAATGGGTAGGGAACTCCTCACATCTTCTAGCTTCCCGCGTAGACTTTCGTCCTTCTCTTTACGGGCATTCTGCTGCAGTGTTCTTATTGCATAATCATCTGGGGGTTCATGCGTCTGTGACACTATTTGCTCAACAAGTGGGGCTGTTATCTTGACTGACGCCACATACTCCGACTCTGCAAGCTGGCCAGGGTTTATAAAACCGAGTCCCCCCATCCGAACGGGTAGTGCTAAGAGATCTCGTTCACTCTGTGTGCAGTTATGCCCTGTGATTGATGGTATTAATACACCCTCAATTGCGCGCGCTAATGGTTCCAGCAGATCTTCAATGTCTGGAAGAGTTCTGAGGAAGTATGTCCATCGATGTTTTAGCACAAAAGTGGAAGCAGCATAACTGACCTGAGGCTGTGATGTTGCAAATTCCGCTAGCCTTATTACTATAATAATAAAGGATTTCTAATAATAATAACAATAAAGGATTTCTGTAATAATAATAATAATAATAATAATAATAATAATAATAAAGGATTTCTATAATAATAATAATAATAATAATAACAATAAAGGATTTCTGTAATAATAATAATAATAATAATAATAAAGGATTTCTGTAATAATAATAATAATAACAATAAAGAATTTCTGTAATAATAATAATAATAATAATAATAAAGGATTTCTATAATAATAATAATAATAATAACAATAAAGGATTTCTGTAATAATAATAATAATAATAATAATAAAGGATTTCTATAATAATAATAATAATAATAATAATAATAATAACAATAAAGGATTTCTGTAATAATAATAATAATAACAATAAAGGATTTCTGTAATAATAATAATAATAATAATAATAAAGGATTTCTATAATAATAATAATAATAAAATAAATAGTGGTGGCATAATCTTCACCTTTCTTGATTGCAAGAAGCTATGCGAGTCGACTGTGGTATCGTCTACATTTTTATTATATATATAATAATAATAATGATAATAATAATAATATACACAACCACTTTATTATCATTTAACAATTAAAATAACTATTTTAATAATAATTTAATTTAATTTTAATTTAATAATTTTAATAATAATAATAATAATAAAGGATTTCTAATAATAATAACAATAAATGATTTTTTTTTAATTTTTATAACAATAACGGAATCTTTTATTAATAACCAAGCTAACTAAAAAAATCTTATTTTACAATTAATTTCACTTAAAAAACTATTCAGTCAAAACACTATTTACATTATTCCTTTCAATTAATAATTCTCAAACAATCTTACGTTTACAATTATTGATCTACTAGAATGCTAAAAATATTCATAATTACAATCCATATAAATATTGTGAAAGTATTGCTAAAAAAAATAATAATAATAATAAAAATTTTATGTAAGACGTTTGTATTTACAAGGTGACGGCAAAAAAGTATTCTTAACATTACATTATGGCTCCTTCTTGGATTTCAATGTCAATATCTATGTTCTTAAAACCACAAAAGGCTCTTCTTCTAACTCTCGATCCTCTAAGGCAGATTAGTGCGGATCTTAACAGAGCAAAGGACGTCCTTGCTCTTATCCAAGAGATTATTATAATAATAATAATAATAATAATAATAATAATTAGATTTAATGATAATAAATCCTTTATTTCTCCTTAATTAAATCATCAACCATTAATAATAATAATAATAATAATAATAATAAAGGATTTCTTTAGCGCCATATCCATGAGCTCATGGCGCTTTACAGCACAATAGTTCAAACAAAAATTAAATTCAAAAATTTACATCAGTGATAATACACAAAATATATAAAAATATTAACTGAAATTCATATCTTAATATTTACATTATTCTAGGGACAGTACTTCATTTAAAATATTCGCGAAATAAGTAAGTCTTTATAGCAGTCTTAAAGTTTGCAAGATCATCATGATGGCGGACAGATTCTGGTAATGAGTTCCATAGTGTAGGTGCGGCAAATGAAAACGATCTACAGCCATAACCCTTCAACTTGGCTAGTGGTACTGTCAGGAGCCTCTTAGATGCAAATCTTAAGCTTCTTGATGGTCCTCCTTATGTCAAGTTGTAAGCAAATATTTGTTAATCAATTCAAGAGGAATGTTTTCTGATAAATCGCTTTTAAAAGTTCCCTTATTGAGTATCGTGTATGACATAAGAAATGTATTTATGGACTCAAGACCCCAGCTAGCTAGTCATTTCCTCCGTACACGTCTATTTTGTAACCAAGACACATAGCAAACAATGCATCATTTATATCCTTTTATTTAACCAACTTATTAAAACTGATACAGTATTGCAAGAGCAAATAAGACAAAACATCCCACCCATCCTTTTGGCCATACAAGGCGTTACCGACTTGAAAACACTGAACAGCAAAACCACGACACCATGACTACAAACCAGAGAGGGTTGCCGGATCTGTGACAAAGACCTGGATCAGCAGACAATCAATTGTAAAACAACACGGCAAATCGATCTTAACGGCCAAAAAAAAAATAAAACATTATATTTTTGTGCCTGATTTTTTGGTTTGAAACACAATCATTCGACGGGCACTTAAACAGACAAGACTTGCAGTTTCATAGCACTTTTCATAGCACTTTTCATAATGTTATCCCTTGATATTTTTTCTTATATGGGACTATATAGGATGTCCATCACCATGTAGAATCTCCCTTTTTAACCTGGAACCCCTGCAAACAAATTATTGCTACTGAGTAAACCGATTTATAACTTTTCGAATGTAATGTAATGTAATGTAATGTAATGTAATGTAATGTAATGTAATGTAATGTAATGTAATGTAATGTAATGTAATGTAAACCTTTATTTAAACACGATAGTCAAGATGGAAGTAAACCTTGTCTTTCAGGGAAAACCTTGGTAGTGAAATGTATAGGATAAGCTATACCGGACGCTGCAGGAAGAGATAACCTTGCCAATTAACTATAGAGTTAAGCATAAGCATAAGCACAAGCGGAAGCATAACAATTTGCATCAAGTGAAAACGAACATTGACTTAGGCATAAGATTGGTGATGGTGCTGGTGCTGGTGCTGGTGCTGGTGCTGGTGCTGGTGCTGGTGCTGGTGCTGGTACTGGTGCTGGTGCTGGTGCTGGTGCTGGTGCTGGTGCTTGTGCTTGTGCTTGTGCTTGTGCTTGTGCTTGTGCTTGTGCTTGTGCTTGTGCTTGTGCTTGTGCTTGTGCTTGTGCTTGTGCTTATTCTTATGCTTGTGCTTATGTTTGTGCTTTTGCTTTTGCTTGTGCTTGTGCTTTTGCTTGCGCTTGTACTTGTACTTGTGCTTGTGCTTGTGCTTGTGCTTGTGCTTGTGCTTGTACTTGTACTTGTGCTTGTGCTTGTGCTTGTGCTTGTGCTTATTCTTATGCTTGTGCTTATGTTTGTGCTTTTGCTTTTGCTTGTGCTTGTGCTTGTGCTTTTGCTTGCGCTTGTGCTTGTGCTTTTGCTTATTCTTATTCTTATGCTTATGCTTATGCTTGTGCTTGTGCTTGTGCTTATTCTTATGCTTATGCTTATGCTTCTGCTTCTGCTTATGCTTATACTTATGCTTGCGCTCATGCTTATGCTGATCTCGGGCCCGCCTTCACTGGACAAAAGCGCTGTTATGCTTCCACTTATGCTTATGCTTATGCACATGTCGCTAGTGAAAACCAGGCTTAACTGTTTACCACACAAGTTTCCGACAGAATACGGATTTGTATTTATACTGAAAACTAGTTCAAATCCGTCTTTCGTTATAAAACCGCACGAACAGCACCCGATAAGAAACAATATTCTTTTATATAGCTTCGGTTTGAATGATCACACCTAGCTTAGCATTTTATTTACAGACTCAAAACGTGAAATACATGTAACAATGCACGAATCAATGTTTGATTTTTGTAGTAAAAGGGTAAATACCCCCGCTTGTTAGGGGATCAATGTTGTGCCGCCAAAAACAGCGTTTGTACAAGAATTCATGCTAAATAATTTTGGTAAAATTTAGACTTTCAAATATTTTGTGAATTGAAACTTTACGATACTTGGAAGAAGATTTTACTCATCAAATTGGAGAGATGTAGCTGCGTTTGAAAGCGTACGGGATACGAGTGCAATTAATGTTTTTTTCCTATGCATGGGTTTTATCGACAAATGTATGGAAAATGTAAAACCGTGATTACACGCTTTCTAACACTGCTACATCCCTTAGATTTGATGAGTAAAATCTTCTTCTTAGTATTGTAAGTTTATAATTCATAAATATTGGAGACTTCAAATTTTACCGAAAATATATATTTGACACTGGATTCCCATACAAACACTGTATTTGGCGCCCGGGGGGGGGGGGGGGGGGGGGGGGGGGAGGGGGGATACTCAACAAAGTTTTGTACGGGGATGCTCCGCCCCGAGGTCCAAACCATTACCCTTTCATATACCGTTTTTGACAGAAAAGGTACCCCTTTCATATACCTTTCATTGAAAATGGTACCCCTTTCATATACCTTTCGTTGAAAATGGTACCCCTTTCAAATAGCCTTTGCGTGCGTCTGTTTGATATATTTTGAAAGGCCCTTTTTATAATACTTAAATTGCAGTTTTCCCTACCTTTTTATGCTTCAACTCGTGTTTTCGCTACCATTTCCTATTCTTCGTGAAATCCCTACCGTTTCACATACTTCAACTCGTGAAATCCCGACCCTTTCATATACCTCCAGCCTAAAAAAGGTACCCCTTTCGGGCGGAGCATCCCCGTAAAGCCCATTATAGGGAGTACTCCCCCCCCCCCCCCCCCCCCCCCCCCCCCCCCCCCCGCGGGACCCTGATTACCCATGATCCCCATTAAACGCAAAGTCCTCCATTGTAATATGCACCGATAACGCTTGGTACTTTTATTACAACACAATCAAAGTTAAGGAAACAGCAGAACTAGCCAACATTTACAATTGATAGCGTAATTCTCTACCAAACTGAGTGTTGCTTCTGGTGAACATTGTGTGCGAGCTGCGTAGCACCCGTATGAAAGGAGATGAAACATGGAATGTAATTTTTTATAAGTTCTAAGAAGGGAGAAGGAGCAACCCTTAGAAATCCTTCCTGATTGCAACTACTAGAAAGGATGTGGGGATAACGGGATTCACAGAAAAAAATATTTGAACCCTGGATCTCCCTTCTCGACACTCTCTTTAATTTTAAATTTCATCCGAGTATTGCTTCTGATTGGCTCCAATCCACCGTAGGAAAAAAGATGGCGGCTGTTCATTTTACCACAATACCTTGCGGACCTAACACAGCACATAAGGCACAAAGAAAGCCAAATTTTTACAATATTTGTTCCAGTACTAAGGGCAATGTGTAGACTAGGTTTGAAGATTTTATAACTTTTCTTTACATTTTTATGAACGTTGTTAAGGTTTCTGTGCGCTAAGAGTTATGGGTAAATGTACCAGTCGCCATCTTTTTTCCTACCGAGGATTGTTTCACGTTCGTTTGACAGCGATTTTGTCACCATCTGATCATCATGTTGATCTCAGGGAACATTCCTACTTTCTGAATGCACATGATTGTGAGTAGCAAATTTATGGTTAAAACGCTGGGGAATGGGAGGGAAGAATATAGGGGGTTTGTTCTAAACCTAATGCTTTTTACTAAACCGAGGGAAAATGTTGTCCACATTCGCCAGACTGTTTTGAGTTATTAAAATGTAAATGGAACTGCTTCGGAATTCAACAGGGATAATGTTAAGTAAAAGCTACTCGCTCACCTTTTTTTTTTTCGTAAATGAGAATTTTCATTCTTCTATATCACAAACTATGGAAGCCACATTCTCGACTTTCGCCACCATCGCCGGAAAGCTACTGCTTATACACATCTTTGACCCTGCAATTTCGTACAACACTTCCTCTCTTATTTCAGTTCCGAAACTCACAGTAGCCATGCTAACATTCTTGTCCTGCAAAGTAAAGGGTTAGAAAGGTCAGAAGAGTGAAGTAGTGGTGGTTGTGTGTGTTGTGGAGGGGAGTGTTGGAATCGATGGTCGTTACTTTCAGTAGGTTTTCAAGCTAAAATTGTTGCTTCTGGGATTGCTTTAGCGGGTCTTAACCTCTTCCTCCCTACCGTTTCACGTTACAAAATGGAAGATTGAAATCCAATGCGAAGTGAGGCCCTTTAAGGGGTTTTAGGAATAAAAGATAACTGGCAAAGTAATTTTATAGATAGGGGATAGCTATAGGGATCAGGAGTAAGGTATGATCCAGGGGTAATTACAGACTTGGCGATTTTAACTATTTCATCCGGGATGAAAGTTCACTGTCCTAAAAACGGGATAGGGATATGGGAACACCCAATCCCCTAACGGGTCCTTATTAATATCTAACTGTGTATGTGACGTGTACAGTATGTTAGATAACAGCTGCTGTTTATATTCGATCAAACATTAACGCTAAGTGGACAGGCCAAATCGGTGCCAAACGATCAACTTCTTAACATTGTCAATATAAACTCTATAAAATACAGAAGATACTGTCAATCGCTTGTGCTTCCACACAACTGTTTGTGTGGCAATGGCCCTGCATATGTCAAATACTTTTTAAAACTTTAGATACACTATATACGATTTAAGAGGAAATGGAACTTTTGGCTCCAACAGCCCCAATTTAATTTTAAAGTCTGTAAACTATGGAACAGTCTACCGCAGGACCTGCGACAAATGCAGAATATTATCGAATTTAAAAACGCGGCTCTAATCACCCGTAATTTACAAGAAAGAGATTAGACGTCAGGGCTCGATTGTTCAAAAGGTGGACAGCGCTATCCTACCGGATAAATCACTATCCAGCGGATAACACAATGGATGTTGTTAATACTTATCCACTACATATTGATTTACCGGTTGATAGCGCTATCCACCTTTTGAATAACCGGGGCCAGGCTTATATTATTGTCTCTTGCTAGTGATTATTTACACATTATCCCGTTCCCTTTTCTCTTACCCCAGTGATTACCTAAAGAGAACTAAACAGTCTTACCCGCAGGGAGGCAACAATATCAGATATATCATTTCCGCTGACAATTCGTCCGTCAGTTAAGAACATGGCGACGTCCTTGACGTCTGGTCTGTCCCCTCTTTCAGTGCTGAACACAGACTCGTTGACGTATTTTAGTGCTTCGTCTAGGCGTTTACCGCTTTGGAGAACGGGCGGCAGGTATTGTAACACACGGTTCATCGAATCTCTGTTCTGATAGTAGGCTTGATCAAAGGAAATAACGCTATGTGCCATTTTGTTGAAGAGTACTAGGCTGACGTGAGTTCCAGTGGGCTATATATCGTACAACTGCAATAACTTGTTAATGAAATCTTTTGCAGAGAGGAAATGCTGCAATCCAAGCTCGTTTGAGGCTTCAAGGACAATGGCCAGATCAAGTGTCAATTTCTTGCAATTTGGTGGAACTACGTTAAAAATGATGAATAAAAAGGACAATAAATTTATTATTGCAATCTGTTATAATTTTATCTTTCACTTTCACACTCAAACCATAAGTAGAAAAAATTTTTTTAGAAAAATCCAAATCCGGATTCTTGAATCCAAAAAAATGATTTTGCGTTTTTTTTTTTACTAAAACCCAAAAAGGGTCAAGAATTTGTTGAATCCATATTCCGGTGAGATTCATCACATAAAATCTAAATTCGATTTTTAAAAAAGATGAATAGGCTTAATTTTAAGCTACATGATTATTCAGCATTTTTGCGAGACCACATCTAAATACAAATCGAACCAAAGTTAACAATGCTTCTAGCGATAAATTCCAGTATTAGTCGTCTTATAAGTGGCTGTCTCCCTAAGATCCTCGTAATCAAAATTAGTCATGAAACAGATTTTCCTCCAATCTTGCATTTTAAATTACACTTTGTCCAGTTACTTTAAAAACACATTTCGTTTGGTCTCAAAATGTTTTCTTCAGCAATTTACAGGGGGGTCTCCTGTGGACCAAATTTGATATTTTTTAGTATGAAAAATGCAAAATTTCCCTAAGTTTGGCAGCTTCTCGCAATACTTAAAATTTGACGCAGAGCTAAATTCAACTGTTGTTTGACAGGTACAAGTCCAGTTATTATTACATCGTTATAAATTGTATATATATGACCCGAACAATGTTGTTTCCCATCAGAGAAACACAAAAATAGTTTCAAACTACAGTAGAATACAAAATTATACTAGTATACATCAGTATACAGCTGTATTGAAATTGTTGATAGCCTTCAAATTGTCCATTAACTGTCCTCGATGCACACAAAATCCTGCAAAATACTGCTTCGTTCAATAGGGCGAAACATGTTTAGTCTGTTCACGAAAGAACTTTTTCACAATAAAAAGTATTCACATCAGGCGGAACATTGCGGGAATCATGTTTGAAACATTTTTGTTTTGGCTACGATTGAAACTACCTCACAAGGTAGTTTCGAACTAAGTTAGACGAAACACGTTAGCGGAAATCTCGTCTCTAGCTAAACATTGCATTCGCCTTTGTCACCGAAGGTCTTGGCAATAGCCCATTTCCGATTTGTTCTGAGCCTCCTTTTCAAACCGAGGCCAAAAGCAAAACCATTCATATGAAAATGAGTTTTCTTTCACATGCAAATAAAACTTATATCCATATGGATGGTTTTGCACTTGGCCTCGGTTTGAAATGGAAGCTAAGAGCAACTCGGAAATGGGCTATTGAGTTTTAACCACACGATCACTCATTCAAAAGAACTTCGAGCTCTATTTTGTTTGGTTTGGTTGATTTTGTTTTGTTTGATTTTATGCGAGTTTATGCCTATTCCATAAAACAGTATAAATTACAAACCAGGCATGAAACGTGTTTTGAAATTAACAACTAATGACAACATCATTGCAAACATGTTTATGGGAAAAGTGTTCGTCTTGATCCCTTGAAACATGTTAACTCTAAACACGTTTCGGGGGCGGATCCAGGAAGGGGGGGGGGGGGGGGGGGGGGGGGGTGCACCCCCTGCATCCCTTCCCTAGATCCGCCCCTGTGTTTCGGTGCTGATGTGAACACGCACATGATAGCTTGCATCTAGTTGGCTTTCATCAGGTTCAAAGCTTTTAGTCCGAGCAGGGTGGTTGAGTCTTTCGATGAAATTCTTAAAGAAGCTGTATATGATATGTCATAGGGATTCTTAAGTTTAATTTTGTGGTCAAAGCTGTACTAAAATAAAAACCTGTATTTACTGTAAAGGAAATTCTCCTTGAACACCAAGCGAGTTCTCACAGTTAAATAAAACATATTTTTTGAACGACTTTTCTCCGAGTATAAGAAAGAAAGGGGGGCTGGTTCAGGCTATCAGTAGTTTCAGCGCATTAGTAGAACAAACAGCAAGTCGTTTGTGGTGTCTATTGGTGCATAAACGTCTTTTGGCTTTTTAACAATTATACTACATGTACATCATGACATGAAAGATAAATGAAAGATACTGAGCATTATTTTTCTTAGAACTGTTTTATTTTCAACTTGTAACGTCGAATATTAAATTACTTACTACCAATTAAGAAATGGTAAACGCTCAGCGTGCAACCATTGTTGCACGCGGGAGGTTTGCTAAAGCAACTCTAGCTTTACAACCTACCAATCTAACTTTACAATCTGTGGATGCTGTTGTTGTCGAAAACTATACACTCACTCACCTTGGGGACAGTACACCTCGCCGCAAGCTCGAACTTCAACAAGATCACCTTTGCAATCTTCTCCGCCCTTTCTCTTCGGGGGAGCTGTGCAGCTTCTACTGCGTGTTTGTGTTCCAGCACCACAAGAAGCACTACACAGGCTCCAAAAGGACCACTGTGTGTAACCACCGTCTATAGCTATACATGAAAGATAAACATGATGTATGGTGATTATGCTAGTCAGAGACGATGGTGATGATAATGATGACCATGACGTCATACAAGTGATAATGATGGTATCAGATAAGGATCAGGATGAGGGTGATGATGATGATGATGATGATGATGATGATAATGATGAGATTGTGGTGATAAGGATGATGGTGAAGATAATAAAGATCAGATGATGACAATGATGATGACGATAATGATCATGAATAGGAGGAGGAGGATGAGATAGGTGATGATGATGATGATGATGAGTTACGTGATGGTAATACTAAGTACACTGAATGTACAACATACAAACAGAGCCACGCCCCAATTTGATCACATTACATTTAATGTGTGGAATAATAGCTGTTATCAAACACGTCTTCAGTTTAAAGGCGCGATCTCAAGGGGATATTGCTCTTTTTTGACAAAACTGTATTATTAGCCAGTCTTATACAAAGTGCTCTCAGAAAGCCGACAAAAAATAATCAACTGATTCCTGAAAGAGAGAACAAACTATAATCAGATTAAACCGATTATGCCAAGACTCGAGGAAAGATGGTTTTGTCTAGTTGCAATCGATTTCCATCCCTTCCATCCGCAACCAAAGACAACTATTTAGTTGCAATGATATCATGGTAATTGGTTAAAAAATTGAAGTATTATTTAAATAATTGTGTCTATAGTACTAACAAAATTCTCGATTGTGATTAGTCATCCGCGCGCCTATTTCTTACGTAATTGGCGCGCGGTCATGTGGGTGTCCAATTACAGCTTTCCAATCACAACTTTTTGTAACTTAATGACAGCTGTAATTGGACACCTACGTTGCACGCGCGTCAAACAGGTGCACTTAAATGGTTTCTTTTTTACTGTTTTCCTTCTGCTTTTAAACTGATAGAAAATATACGTTTTGAGTACAAAAAAGTCCACATAGACTCTTTAACCACGAATTTTTTTATTGTTGCGATTTATTAGTAATTGAATTTCGTGTCGTTGAATCCAGGAGTAATCGGCGTGCTTGCTCGTAATTTCAAATCGCCCTCACGCTACGCGCTTAGCCGATTTTAAATTATTCGCCCGATTCTGACACCATAATTGGTCCAATTACTATTACTAATTATTGATACTATGGTAGCAGACGTACGCTGTCGCCATTGTTTTGGATGGCATTTAATTTTATTATCTGGCTGAACTATTCCATGAGGGATCAGAGCGTTCTAATCGGTCTCCCGTATGGACAAATTTTGTTACAGTCCACCACCCATGTAATTTTTGTGCCAAAAGATGTTCAAAATATGTTCAAAAGGAAACTATTTTCATGAGTATCGGATCTTCTATTTTGGAAATCGTATACAAAAATGATTGAGTTAGCTTATTTGGTTTGTTTTGAAAAATAAAATGTTTTATTTTTTCTCAGAGCGCGAGAGAGCGGAATTCTGCGAATCCTGCAATATGATTGGTTCCGGGCGCGGGCGGAAATTAACGATCTTGCCCGCTCACTCTAAGATTCCACCCGGATGTCGTAGCATGATAATCACGATTGTGACGTTGTTGTTTTTTAAAACATAAGCTTAAAAGCACAGACTAGTAAAGAGCTCTAGACTAGAGCCTATAAGCTTAAAAGCTTATGGGCTCTGAATTTTCTTGTTAATTATGGACCCAGATTGAAGATACCAAAGGGAAAGTGAATTTTATTGGCCAGATAAAATATTTAACGACACAAATGAAGAAAACAATGAAAAACCAGCAGGGCCGGTTATTTAAATGAAGTCTAACTTAGACATGCGGTTTAAGAAAATTGGCGGACTTCCATATCCGTTTATAAGTTGGTCATTTTATTAGATAAATGTTTTACCAGTCTGTGCTACATGCCAGCTTCTTGATACTGTTTACAGTAAACAGCGTTTAGATATTAAAGGGATGGTTTCACGGTTCGGCGCATGTGCACAGATTAAATTGCTTTATTCGCTTGCTTACCATCGGTTTAAAAACCACTCACATTTACTTCAATAATCACATACTGTAATTAGTCCAAACAAAGCGAAGGATGACCAAAATTCACAGAAAATTTCAACGGATTACACCGACAAAGTCAACACTGAATAAAACCTTTGACCCGAAGGATTTATTCTACGCTCTGGTGGCGTTTATGGCGCATAATCATCCATTCAATCAGCGAAATTTTCACGGGCAAATTTCCCGCCAGAGTTATCTACTCGCTTCCGATTGGTCTAAACAATGAAATTAAATTGGTTACGTCATAGCTTGCACATGCGCCGAACCGTGAAACCCTCCCTTTAAGGTTTGGCAGATTGAAATTGATTTAGACCGCAGTTTGGTAGACACTGTCTAAACCTCGTTTAAATAACCGGCCCGCAAAGTTTCACCTTGGCTGAGTCGAGATACAAAGATCCGAAAACAAGCTAAAGATCTCAATGCTGGGACGAGGTATCTAAAAAGAATCAACGAAGAAAGAGAGCTCATGCTAGGTGGAAGGAGAAATCAGTGTTAAGTGTTCTTATTTTGCTGTTTTTATTCTTCTTATCGAGACTCAGTCTGTGAATTTTCAGTACAAAGTCTTTTTTAAATTTGTCATTCTTCTGGTTTAGTCGTTTTTTGTCAGTTTGCACGCCATTTCGCGATCGAGTATTTACGAGCTAATTCACATTTTCGCTCGGTTTGCATGCTTTTATGTTTCACTTTTCACCTACGTTTTTCTTAATTCTGTTACTTTTCATTCAAGAAAATATGATTTTTAAATTAGAATAGCTCAGTTTAAGCTTTCATGCTGCTGTGAGTGAATTAAATACGCTCGACTTTGTATTATAAAAGTTTGAAACGTTTTTAATGATCTGTTCCACCGTTTCGCTATAAGCAAGAACATTTCTCTTCTCGACGTAAGCAAACACAAAAGCCCTTTATTCTGTCGAGAGACACAAATTAAATAGAAACAAGTTCACTTTGCAAAGTAAGATATCTTGTTTATGAATGGAAAAGTTGTGAAGATTCCCGAGTTTATTTTGGCTTTGAGCGCGTTGTGTCAGCCGGTTTTAGCGGCGCATCACTTCTTGGAAAGTTGTGACGTAAATTTGCCAAGGAAAATCGCAGAATTAGAGTAGAAAAAATAAATAAGTTTTTTACCGGCCTAGGTCGGTCCGTATAGGAAAAAACAGTGCCCTCGGTCTTGAGTACGGCCGTCGGCCGCGCTCGGGCACAATGTTTTCCTATACGGAACCCCCGGCCCGGCCAGTAAATAACACATATTTATAATATATATTATTTTCAACAGCACATCACAATTTGTCCATAAGATACATCTACGTACATATGTTCTAAAATGTATATAATTGTCTTAAACTTGGCTACAAATAACTATAAAAACGCCTTCTTAAACAAAGATGTCTTAAGGGATTTCTTAAAACTACCAACAGACTTAATATTTCTTTTAAAAATAGGAAGGTTATTCCATAACTTACCGCAGACCATGTCCTTTATTTGGCTGGCATAACTTGCGTATCCAGAATCGCGGTTGGAATGCATGATCAATACATTGTCTCCTCCAATTTCCTCGAGCACCGTTCTATTTATTTCATTTATAGGTCCGTAACCTACAGCAACCATATGGACTTTTTTCTCTTCCTGCGATATATATGACATGGAAAAAAATTCAAAATTGAAAATCAAACAAGGTTAATCATTTACGGCCGTTTATTAAAACGAAGTTTAGACGGTCAAAACCGCGGTCTAACTCAATTTAATGTATAGTAAACAATGTTAAGTAGGCATATAGCACAGACTAAAAAAAAAACATTAATCTCCTTAAAATAACCAACTTATTAACAGATATGGAGGTCCATTAATTTTCTTAAACCGCCGGCTCTGCGCCGGTTCTTAGAATCTACACCTTGTGAACTTAAAGGTTTTTTTTTTCAGTTATTTCTCGGGCCATGATGGCGCTTAAAATAATGGGTAAAAAAATCCTCATTAAAAGAAAAAGAACTATCGAAAAAGTAGCAACATATACAAAGAAGTACCACTTATTAGCTTTTAAAACAGTTAAATGGTCAAACCTTACAATTTTGTCCATAGACTCAAAATTGAAGAAGTTAATTAATTAGTGTCATCAGGCAAAACTTCCTTGACAGGGAATTCACATCTTACCCTTAAAGGAGGAATGGTTTCGCTAAAAGGAAGAACTTCGTCTGAGGGAAATGGCTTCCCATCCGTAAACACAAGTAGCACATTTTGCTTATTTTTTCTATCCCCTCCTCGTGCGGTAAACAATTCGTATCTGGCAGAGAGGAGCGCTCTATCGATTCTTGTCTGGTAGATTGTGACTGGGTCGATGTTAGTAATCTGTTTTTTCAGCTTCTCAGGTGAATAAAATCTGTAATCGCCAAAGTTGAAGTCGATGTGGCTGAATCTATGAAATCTAATCAAACCAACACGGGTTTTGGATTTTGATATACGAAACTTCGTAATGTATGGCGAGAAAAACGTTTTCAACAAGCTCTCTAGATTCCTTTGACGGACACTCAAAGACTGGTCGATGACGATTCCAAGATCAAGCCCCTGTTCACAAGGTTTTATGTTAGCTGAAAAAAAAGAAGAGAATTCGGATGGTTGAGCAAATTAAATACAAACAATGGCTACCATATTTGACAAGCATGTTTATCCAAATTTTGAATGGAAAATTTGTAACTTTATTTCAATAATATGTTTTGCAATTCATGATCATTCATTTTAAAACAATATTGGCGCTGTTCTAACATGATGGAAATCCATGATGGAGGATCCCAGATGGTGGCCATTTAGAATGATGACGCAATTCCCGCATTATATGACGTCGTAACGTCACATGACCTACTTAACTTAGACAGTGTTTGACGTGATATAAACCCTTTAAGTTTAATAGCCATAGCTTTTAAATATTATTTTAGAAGTTACCTGTCTGGATAGGGTTAAAGGGGCAATGTCGGCCATACAAAAAGTTGTCTTTAAACATCTTGTACTTACCACCTTTGCATTTTTTCTTTTTGCATTTCTTGGTCTGTATGGAGGGTCCCAAAACATTGCAGAACTTCCCATTATCTTGTTGAGGTGGGTTGACACAGAGCCTGTGACGCTCCTTTCTCCCTCCCCCACAGGTGTGGCTGCAGCTTGACCACGCGGTCCACTGGCTGTATCCACCGTCAGTATCTGAAATGGCGGTTTTGTAAAATTTCAAATATATGCACCTCTTCCCTTCAGACAAGAAACCTTCCGTAAATAGTCTCTATCGAATATAAGCCTAGGGGCTCATACTGAGGACACGTCTAAAATAAAGTTTTATTACCACCGACTACTTTATATGCAAGTGGTGTATATGTTGTAGTTAATTTTTTATTTCAGGTAATTTTTGTTTTTCCTTTGTTTCAAATTCATTAGCATATTTTACCATACCCAAAAACAATAAAAAAATAAAGATTACCTGAGATAAAAAATTAACTACAACATATATATTATTTAAAAGGTGTCTGGTCAGAAGATTGTAGAACTTGTTTATAACTATAACTAGTAGAAATCACAGATTAAAATAGTACGTTCGATGCCGAGGGTATTCACCTTATTCCAAAATGGCGGGCAATTTATTAATTATTCTTTTGTATGCATGTCACAGAGTAGCCCTCTTTGCCTCATTTTCGCAGGGAAATTCTGTTGTATTTTGCACCTGACATGCTGACGAGGCAACAAGGGCTAGTTAACATACATATTAAAGAATAATAAATTGCCTGCCATTTTGGAATAAGGTGTCTGAGCACGAGAACGAAATCGAGGACTGGAGTGGGTACCAGTTTCCAGCCAAGAGGTGCCCCTGAAAAATGTGCGGGACGGCTTATTTGGCGTTGACCAAAAAATCTCAAAAAAGCCTGCGTTTACGAGATTTGGAAGCGTTCTCCTTGCGTCAAATGAAAAGTGCACTTCGTGCGTGTCGTTAATACATTTTTTAAAGAACTTGTGTCGTATTTTTTTCAATTCAAATTGTTTATTTAACAACTTGTTCTGTTGCAAAATAACCCAAGCCATTTCGAAATGCAGCATCCAACCAATAGATTATAACATGCTTCCCAAAGATAGGCCCTGAATGAAACGTCCATAAAACAAATAAAAGTCCAAGCTTACTTTCGTATCGTTAGGTCACATAATATCATAACACATTGCAACACAAACAATTAAAATGCAGTGTAAACTGCTTTCAAACGCTTTGGTCAAACGCTTTGATGAGAAAAGAACATGTCTTATTTTCCCAAAATGAAACTAAGATTTTTGAAAACATTGATTTCCTTTTCGTAAATGGTCGATGCTATTTTTAACGGTCGATGCCATCATTTACATTCAGTAGTAACCAATTCAAGCCTTTTGTAATGGTCGATGCCATTTCTTTATAGTTTATAGTGTAGGTAAAGCGATTATTAGGCTTAAAGTGCTACTGCGATCAAATTTTTAATTTTCATTTTTTTACATCTTCGTGTACAATTACACTTTCTTACTCATCTTGCCAAATTTAAATCCATTACGAACATCAGAAGTCGTTTTATTTTAACACTTATGTCCGAGAATTTACGGCCGCCATTAATCAACCTTGTTCCAAGGCTTGGTTGCGAATAGGATAAAGTGACGTCAAAGGCTTAAACATACCTCACGGGTTGAAATTATAATAACAATAAGCGTAGAGAATTGCACGAAGAACAAGTCCAAAGTTTTTGTTGCTTTTCGCGTGATTTTCAATACTTATTGTTATTATAATTTCAACCCGTGAGGTATGTTTGGGCCTTTGACGTCACTTTATCCCATTCGCAACCAAGCCTTGGAACAAGGTTGATTAATGGCGGCCGTAAATTCTCGGACATAAATGTTAAAATAAAATGACTTCTGATGTTCGTAATGGATTGAAATTTGGCAAGATGAGTAAGAAAGTCTAATTGTACACGAAGATGTAAAAAAAGGAAATCAAAAATTTGATCGCAGTAGCACTTTAAGCTAGATTCGCGATTAGGTTAGATTTAGGGATAGGGTCACCCGTTATAGATGCATCATTAAGGTTACAGTGTACCTTCGGGGGTGTCTCCAGTGTAACAGCTCTAGCGTCTTAAGATTGCACTTAATATACCTAAACCCAAATATCAAATTAAAGCTTATAAAGCTGGCTATCTAAATATGGAAATCATTTGGTAAGAAAATAAATTGTCGAATTTTTTACGACGTCTAAATTCGAACGTCCGAATCAGCTTTAAAACGCTATAACTCAAAGCGATTATTGTATTTTGCTAATTTGATTTGTTCTCGGGTTTCCGGACACGAAGCGCTAAAAAAACGTGTCGGCGATTTCCCATATTCAATTGCAATGAAAAGTTACAGAATATTTTCGAAAAAGGGAGAAAAAAAGTTGGAGTGATCGCACGGAAATGGCTCTTGACGAAAAAGTTTTCGGAAATAAGAAATTCGCCGACATGTTTTTGTTGATTATATGTTAGCCAAGCTTCTGTCCAAATTTGAGGAAAATCGAACAAATTCCCTTTGAGTTGTAGCTCTTTAAAGTGTCCCCTGCAAGCGAAAAATTAACTTTGAGAAAACAGCGCTTAGAAAAACATATCGCTTCATAAACAAACTCCGCCCACAAAAGTTATACCGTCATTTCTCCGTCAATTTTCACTATTTTTCGATAATTTTTTTTGGATGAAAGTTCATTCTGTAAGCTTTATTTTGACGCCAAAAAAAATTTTTCAATAAATTTTCGATCTGAAGGTACACTGTAACCTTAAGAAAAGCATACTTTGTAATTATAATTTTCTTGCGTTTGCCGGATCAGTGTTCTAGTGGCGAAGGAGGGATGTTAGCATGTAAGAGGTTCCGGGTTCGATTCTAGGTTATTAATATAATATTTTTATCTTTTACCATCGACAATCTTAATTGGGTATATATTCCCCAGATCTGAATTTGTTAATTCATGATATTTGTAACTTTTGATATGTCTTTTTTATCGAATGAATAAAGATTATAATTATAATTATTATTATTATCATTATTATTATTATTACTAATTGCGTTTTACTTTTTCTGTGTCGCTTAAATGGCACCGACCGTATACGAAAAGGAAACTTTCTTCGCCAAGACATCAGCAGTCAGGAGTACAACTTGCCAAGGATTTGTTTCGATTGTGCGTTTCTGTTTTTAAGAACCACTTTTACCATTCTACCGTGAATAAGCATCGAGGGATCGTAATGTGATGCATTTTAATCCTTAGAAAGCAATAAAAATAAGCCTAGGGTATTCAGGGATCACCTTAAATGCTATACCTAGGAAAATTCAGGTTTCTTTAATAAGTCATATGCTCTTCAAGGGAGAAGGTGGCGTAAATTACCTCCACATGGTTGGTTATTGCACGGACGTGTAGCAGCGGATGGTCCCAAATCGTCACAATTTTTGCCGTTTTCGGACGGCACTGGATTTGAGCAAGTCCTGTGGCGAGTTTGACTTCCTCCTCCACAAGTCTTGCTGCACACACCCCATTCATTCCATTCTGCGTAACCTCCATGGATGACTGAAAGTTCAGATACAATGGAACGCCATTAATTAACGACCATATCATGGTAACCAGAAGTGTTTCTCTCAGCACGCTTTCGTGGAGCAGTTTACTGCGCTTTTCAATAACACACGACCTCTGAAGTCCCAGCTGTTGTCTACATTTTAGACTGCCGCCAACCATAATTATCGCGATAAACATCGGACCCCTCAAACTGAACAGAAACTGACAAAAAGGATCGAATCCACCAATCACAACTCACAATTAACATGACGTTTTGACCATTTTGAGCTAAGCATCCTTGTCTTCTGAGACTGTTGTTTTAAACTTCAGAGTTTGCGTGCCATTGAAAAGTACAGTAAGAGGGATACCGTTTGGCATCAAATTTTCGCTGGAGTTTAACTTCGCGGATTGCCGATATTTTGCGTTTCGCGGGAACAAGTTTTCGCGAGTTAGGATTTCAAACTTTACCGCTGGGAAAAAAAATTCGCGGATCTCCGTTCTTCACGTACGGTACTTCTATAACAACAAGGAAATATAATGTTACCTTGTTTATTTTACGTTAACTTTTCTATACTTTTACCACTATATAAACAGCAACCCTTTCATCGGTTGTCTTTAATGGATGGCGTAAATGTGACATCACAGATGCCCTTGAGAATGGTGTCCCTTCGAACGACACATTTTTATAAACATGTACCTTCTTGTCTAACGTTTTTATCAAATTTCGGCCCAGAGACCACAGAGACTCTTCGTTGTGTTGCAGTTGTGGAAAAGAAGGTAGTAACATTGTTTGTGGTCAATTGAATTGAAATTCATCGATCTAAATAAATGGACTATCGTTGGAAAATCCGCGAAATTCGCGAAAATTTCATGGCACACTGTACGAGACAAGTAATATAACTCAACAAGATAATAACGCAAGACATTATAGCCTCTGTGATCCATGATAATACGACTGCAGACGGGTCATAAAAGGTTGTCGAATTATATCATTTTTTGCCGCAAAGCTCTTTGTAAATTGAACTATATATCACAGAGAAAGATGCTAACCTCTTGACAACTGATTCTCAATTATGAAATTTGCAATCAGAGCGTTTCTTTTTCAGTTAGTGCTAAAAGAGAAAGACGAAGGACTAACTGACCTCGAACACTTACTATGTGTATGTAGTTTCTAATACCTCTTTTAGGGTGAATTTTTTTAGAAGTTTTTCATCATGTTCGTATGAGTTCATTTTGAAAACGAATTCGCCCCTCAAGAATTTTTGGGGAGACTGAGGACTAGCTTTCGGCACTTTGATTTCTTGGATTTCTTGGATCGTTTGGGTAACCAATATGACTGACTGCGCACCAGTTTTCGGCACCAGTGTTAGTTAGGTTGGTTGTTTTCAAAGGCAACCATTAACCATTATAGCTCATATTGGTTACCAAAAAGATCCCAGAAATTTCAGTGCCAAAATCTGGTGCTGAGGCCCCCCGATTTTTCTGGAGAGGCGAATGGTGAACAGTTTATCTTTTTCTTGATTTTCCTCAGGAGCCTTTTTCAAATTTTTAGTTTTTGACAGAACTTCTTAATAAACACATATAGATCCTCTAAGTACTGGGAACATCACTCTTCAGCGACTAAAAATGGATACTAACGGCAAGTGTATTTAACAATTTCCTGTAGCTTGGAGAGAGCATCCGAAATGTCTTTAACAAAAACGGCATGGCCACGTCTTCCAACAATATTGAACGCCTCGTTCTCGTCCCTGGAAACAGCCACCATGTTAACTCCTTTGTCCTAAAAACAGACAATTGTTATAACTTAAGAAAAATGTTATGTTCATTATGTCACGAGCGTGGAGCAAAGAAAAATATCTGAGTTCCTGACAGCAATCGAACCTAATATTTTAACATTTTAACATTTTCCATCTTTCTTGATTAATCACCTTATAGAATGTTTTCACTGACGTCATATCAAAATTCAGAAGCAGTTTTCGATTCTAAAATGTTTATGGAATAGGCCATTTCCGAGTTGTCTTTAGCCTCTCTATCAAAGCGAGGCTAGGTGCGAAACCTTTCATATGAAAATGAGTTTTTATTCACATGCAAATGAGTTTTATTTGCATGTGAATCAAAACTCATTTTCATATGAAAGGTTTCGCACCTAGCCTCGCTTTCATAGAGAGGCTAAAGGCAACTCGGAAATGCCTATTGTAGAGAGTTTAAAACTACACATCTGGGCCAAATTTTGAGGCGCAAGAGCATTTCATTCAAGAGTTATAGGCGAATGAGTATAAACATGTTTAGTAAGAAATGTATGGAGCGGCCATCTTGGAGTCCCACTTAGGACACCAACATGGCGGCCAAAAATTTAAAGACTTTAAAGTCTTAATAACACCAACAATCTCATCACAAAATATTGTATTCACTATAAGAGGCATGAAATCGGCTTATAAGCATCTACAATTCATTAATAACTTTCAACTAGTTCAGTTTTGTTTATTTTCACGGCTTATCTAAAATAGCGTGACGAATTGCGTGACACATTTACAACCTTTATAAATCGAAAACGAAACATCGTTAAAACCTGAAACTTTTTGTGAAAGATTATAACACTGGTATTCACATACCATGTTAGAAACAGCTTTGTAGGATGTATACTTTAGATTTTTTATTTTTATGACGTCATGTGAAAACACTCTATAAAAACTTGTAGATCTTTTGATTTCATTTTAGATAGATAGATAGATAGAAACTTTATTTAAGTGTCAAAAGACCTTATAGCCTGGGTAAACCCATACTAATTTGGGGACACATAAAAAAGTATAAAATATCTAATATTTAAAATATAAAATATCTAAAATATCTATATAAATATATAAAATATCTAATATTTAATATTTACAGACTAAGGGCATTCACTCTTTTTTTCTCAGGGATAGCTGAGCAAGCGAAGCATGTGTCGGCCGGCATCGATCGATCGCCAACAAAATTTCCACTCTTATGTCGCGCCTCCTCGCGGCAGGTCACTTTCGCAAACGTTTTCGTGTTTTGCCAGTTCAACTATCAGAACTAACCACCAGAAAAAGGATGAATTACTTATAATCTATAATTATCCAAACCGCCTTTTTGGTTTAGTGGGAAGCATATTTCTAGAGGATTACCGATAAATTGGGGTTTTCTTTCACGATCTTTTTACGAGTCAGTTTTAACATGAAAACTGACGAGTAAAAATGTAACTTTTCGATGAATAAATAACTTTTTCGATGAATAAATTGTTTATTATAGTCTGACGACACTTAATTTCTCATAAATTTAAGTTTTTTAAATTGCTTTTCCTAGCGTGCGGTCAGAAGAGTGTAATAACGTGTCATATTTGCACTCGTTTTGATGCGTATTTACACTCTAGAATCGCGGCTATGTCGAATAATAAATTTCATTCTTCTTACCTCTACGCTTCGGGCGATGTCTACATACAAGTGTGTATTAGGTGACTTTGACTTTCCTCCACTGAACACAAACAACACTCGCTGCTTATTATTTCTGGGTGGTAACTCAAACAAAACATCGTGGGCTTTAAGCAACGCTCTCTCGATAAGCGGTTTGCCTCTAGGTTTTTTTCTTTTTAAAGCTTTAAAAATGGCGATCTTTGCAGCTTTAAAGCTTTGGTATTCTTTGTCATGAAGGTTGAACAAAAGTTTTGGTTGTTTAGCATATGTAATGACACCTAAACTGGTTTTGTTGGCATCGATATGGTAGTAATCCAGGAAACCTTTCCAAAACTGCTTAACTTTCAACCACTCTACTCCCTTGCGATAACTTGAAGATACGTCAATAAGTAGACCCAGCTCTATTTTGTCATGGCAATCATCTAAAAAGGAAAAAATAAAATATGCACTTATTGACTGAGTGGGAGGGCCGGACCGGAAAATATTTGGCTCGAGGTCATGGCGTATCCGTGCGCCATGACCGAGAGCCAAATATTTTCCCGTCCGGCCCAACCTAACTCAGTCAATAAGTATTTTATAATATGACTAGAAAGTACAAGAACAGTCGTGCAGTGCGAGGTCGCTTGAACTTGAGCGGGGCGGACGGCTTTCTCCGGACCGGCTCACGTCAACCCGTCCGGCCCCGCTCACGCCACCTTGCGATTCTATTTTCTGTAGGATTGCGTCAGCGGGGCCGTACGGGGGGGTTGCTGTGTTCCCTCTTGGGTTTTTGCTCTGTAAGAATGTTTGAACCTCGTCAGTGGTTAAATGACGCCATCTATCTTGGACCAGCAAATTTTTATTTATTTTTTTATTTTCAGCAACCTCGTCCGCAGGGCGTTCTCCGCTTTCAAATGACAGAGCAGACGTAGAAACACCTACACAAAGCTGCCAAAATACTCCAAGAATCGATAAAATGCCGTCTTCGGAGTTTTTTCCAGTGATTCGCAGACAAATTTGTTTTAATGCAATCTGGAACCTTGTTTCTAGCGGAACGAAGCCGTTTCATCATGTTTCACGCAATAAAATATTCCACCATCCTTGGAGTATTTTGGCAGCCTTGCCCACGGTCAAGCCCAAATCATACCGTCCAGAAGGACGTCGGACACCTTATTGAGACTTATATAACGGAATAACTGGTTAGCTTTCAGTTGAGGTTAGGGGAAGCAGTTTATATAGTTCAATTTAGGACTAAGCACCCCGAAAAGCTAGATGGTACCCTGGTACGGTAGGCTATGTAAGCCTAAGCCTACAGCTGTAGCTGAGGTCACAGGTTCAATCCTGAGTGGAAATTTTAGATATTCTTTTTCACACTTAAAAATTTATTGAAAATAAAATTGAAAGTGTCGACATTACGTTATATAATTCTCATTAAGTGTCTGAGGTGGTTTAGGTGGATGGGATCTAATGCTGACCGTGTTACAAACGTAAAGACAGCAAAGTAAACTTGTAAAACAAAGAAATTGATCAGAATAAAAATTAACATTTCGGTCGACACGCCGAACAAAATGTTGTTGCCACGAAAACATGACATGTCATACGATAAAGTTCATATTAAAATGCTACTAAAAGCCTTGGCCTCCCGAAATGGAAATCGTCACGTCCGATCTCTTTGCTCTAGCACTAGTCTCCACTGGACGAGCTTGGCGAATATATGATTATATCAGTTTACCTCTTCAGTCTAAAAAGCAGGGTAGACATATCGCACGATCAACCTACTATTCCACATACCTTCAACATGAGATCCTAAAACAAATGCAAAAAAAAAAGTTAAATCATTTTGCGAGGTTGTTTACATGTTTCCGGAATGACTTTCATACCAGTACGAGTTCATCCCGGTTCTCTCTTGTGGCTCTGTATTCGTTTACATGATACCAGCACAAAACATTATTCGGGTACGATTCATGCCGGTATGAGTTATTCCCGGTGGCTGTACCGGATCGAGATTCTCATACCGGTACGAAAACTTATACCGGTACCATGTAAATGCGGTACGACAACTTCGTTTCAGTATGAAATCACTCTCTTGGAAGACTGGAATGGGTAACGCATGCGCCATATTTGTCGTTTTTGTCAATACGGTATTTTCTTGTGAGCACGGAATCACTTCATAGCGTATACCCCAAAGTTTGTAAATTCGAGTTTACTTTGAATCACAATTATTTTTTTTTCTTTTCGGCTGCTTTCAAAAATCCATTTCTTTTTTCACTTTCTATTATAACCTATTAACCCATACTTCAATTTTTTGAAACAAAATACAAGCAAATTGATACAAAAACAACATGAGACAGAGATTGTGGAATAATTAGACTTGCTGTAAGGTGTACTTTAGTTTTATCGACAATCGAAACTTACCATTGGCAGAGAGAAAACAAACTAATGCAATGAGCAAATAAGTCCGAAGCATCGCCCAGTCTTCCTGCAAAATATCAATTATAATTAAGCGAATAAAATCAGCTGTAAGTGAAAACGCTCTTGTTCTTTGGTGGATTTTTTTTTCAATGGCGTTTCGTTCTGAACTGAGTTCAAGACAGGAGGTTCAAGTCTTGACTAACTGAGTTCTTCACGGTAGCAGTCGATCGCTCCTAATTTTTAAAATACGAATTGTTTAAGCTAACCAGTTGCACTGCCAAAATTTTGACATTTCATGTCTTCAAATATTTGGCCCTGAAAATGTAATTTGTGATAATCTTGCTGGCATAAATTAATATTTTGCCTGCACGGTACAGAGAACCGGGTACTAGTGTAGTGCGCAGGGTCTCACGGTTCGTGAGTTTTAAAAGTGTCCGTTGATAGATTTGTGTCATTCTACGGTCAGCCTCGCCGCCTCTTGTACTGTTCAAACAAGTTAACTTTTGTCTTAGTTGTTTATTGTAATACCATCGGCAGTTTTAGCCGCATATTTTAGTCGTTTATTTCTTAGTTAAAAACACCTTAAAACCCTAAAGGTAGCACCACTGCATAGGTCGGGGGTAAGTAAAGTAAAGTCGCGCACACGAGCCAGAAGGCTCACAACGGCCGGAGCTTAAACCCGGTTTCTGTAGCATGAAGCGACTAGGAATATTGCTACTCCCCCCTGGATGGGATGCTAGTCCATCGCAGGGTTACCCCCAGCATTTTTTTGTCGCCGGTACCCATTTATACACCTGGGTGGAGAGAGACATGGTGGAGTAAAGTTTCTTGTCTAAGGAAACAACACGACGGCAGAGACCAGGCTTCGAACCATCGACCTTCAGATTGAAAGTCCGACGCACTAACCACTAGACCACCGTGGCTCCACCATGGCATAGGTCGGGGGTACACGGTCCCTATTTTTTCCGACAGTTGGTTTTTTGGGGTTTACGTGTCCGGCTCTGGTGCGCTTAGAGTTATTGTTATATTATAGTCCTTTGTCAATAATAAAATGTATCGTGGGCCTGGCTGACCAACTTAGAGTTATTGTAATATTATAGTATAGTATATTATAGTAATATTGTAATATTATAGTCCTTTGTCAATAGTAAAATGTACCGTGGGCCTGGCTGACCAACGCCCCACGCCTATTACCCTTGTGTGTTTGTTCGGGTGTCTAGTGGAGGCAAAATTTGTTATATGCCTCATGCTTCCTTGAAAATGTTTTAAACCATTATTTGAAGCGGACTGGAAACGAAAGATGTTACCATTACGACTGGAGGAGCTAAAATGGGCAAGTTTTATCGAGCTCAGTGGAGAAATACTTTATGAACTGGAACAGTGCATCTCTGTGCAGCAAAAAATCTGTTTTTAGTTGAGGAGAGGACAGCTTATGCTATATGATGGATTGAAATGCACGGCGTAATGGTGCAGGTTCTTTAGCGGAAGGCCAGAATGCCAAGAACAACAACAACTCGCTGATCTGCCGATTCAATGTGAAGGTTATCTTTGTAAGCCTCACTGCAGTAGATGAATGTAGGATCATCCAAAAAACAGTAGGGCGGAATACAACTATAATAGACGAATATCTGCTGCCGTCACGGTTTACATTTGGCTCATTGGCATACGAATTTATACGTAGAGAAGACATCATGCTAAATACGAATTGACTTCAAAAGTTCAAAGAGCTTGTTAAACTTAGTAATTTTCTTGATTTTAAGCTCTTTGCGTGTAGTCTTTAAGGTGTTTCGATACAGTTTTCTGGAGACCATACCTACATTTTTCAATCCGCTTTCAAGCGGTCTTTTCCAAGTCAGATCAACGTAAAACTTTCACTATTAACTGGTTTTGAAATGAAGTTTAGCTAAATGTATTTTCTGGTAAAATTGATATTACCAGGACAACAGTAAACAAGAAACTTTGAAATAAGTTAAACTGAAATGTTGCGCGTTTAAGATTTCGCATTGAAAATCCCACATAGACATCTTAAAATATGGTATATGGCATATATATTTTTCAAGAATAAAAAAATTCTGTATGTTTGATTTCAAATAAATCGCAATAACATTTCAGACCTTACTATTTGTATACTGGTACTAAATTCATCGAGAGATAAACACTGCTTTTGTGAAATTACTTCAAGATAGTGTCAATAAGTAGCTTGATGTTATGTTTGCACATCATGTAATTTTTATTTACTTTCTCTTTTGCGATCTTGAGATTTACCTTTTTTCC
Organism: Dendrophyllia cribrosa; assembly: GCA_024195265.1. Taxonomy (NCBI): domain Eukaryota; kingdom Metazoa; phylum Cnidaria; class Anthozoa; order Scleractinia; family Dendrophylliidae; genus Dendrophyllia; species Dendrophyllia cribrosa. The sequence continues at coordinate 33,660,911 of JAJLRJ010000004.1, read as the reverse complement.
TAACATCGCTCCATGTGCAATTTTGGGGGAATTTTCGATTTTAATCGCTTTTGCAAAAATCTGAGGAACGGCTCGATGGATTTTTTTAAAACGTTCACCACGCATGCTTACCGATGTGAATAATATTATCTGAAAGTTTTATTGACACTGATTCACTGGAACGCCTTTAAAATTGAAGATGAAGACGACGTACGAACCGACCGAAAAGTTTGCGTTACAAATTCACTTTTTAAAGTTATGCTCAGTAATGATTTCAAATCAATGCGCACTACATTCCTTCGTGATTGAAGCATTTCAATGTATGCTCGTCGATGCAATTTTTTAATTTTTTTTTCTTTCTTTTTCTTTTGCGTTCAAAATGCCTGCTGTAAAAACGTTTTTAAAACGCAAAAAGCATTTCTTGCTCAAAATAATCCTAAAAAGAGATAAGGGAATCTGGAAAGTAGTAATGAGAGTAATAAGGTAAAGGTACAATCATGCTTGAATACAGATAATAATGAATGCACAGCACATCACAACGAAATTTATAAATCACGACGGAATGTAGTGCGCATTGATTTGAAATCATCATTAAGAATAACTTAAAAAGTGAATTTGTAACGCAAACTTTTCGGCCGGTTGGTACGTCGTCTTCATCTTTGAATTTAAAGGCGTTCCAGTGAATCAATGTCAATAAAACTTTCAAATAATATTTTGCACATCGGTAAGCATGCGTGATCAACGTTTTAAAAAAATCCATCGAGCCGTTTCTCAGATGTTTGCAAAAGCGATTAAAATCGAAAATTACCCAAAAATTGCAAATGGGGCGATGTTAGGAAAAAAGGTAGTTCTCAAGATCGCGGCAAAAGAGAAAGTAAACAAAACTTTGAAGGTGTACAAACATAACATCAAGCTACTTTTTGACACTATCTTGAAGTAATTTCACAAAAGCAGTGTTTATCTCTCGACCAATTTAATACCAGTATACAAATAGTACTGAAGGTTTGAAATGTTAAAAAAAATTGTAATTTGTTTGAAATCAAACATACAGAATTTTTTTATTCTTGCAGAATATATATGCCATATACCATATTTTAAGATGTCTATGTGGGATTTTAATGCGAAATCGTAAACGTGCAAAATTTTACTTCAACTGATTTCGAAATTTTCTTGTTTATCGTCGTCATGGTAATATCGATTTTACCAGAATATATATTAAGCCAAACTTCAATTCAAAACCAGTTAGTAGTGATAATTTCACGTTGATCTGACTTGGGAAAGACCGCTTAAAAGTCGATTGAAAAATGTAGGTATGGTCTCCAGAAAACTGTATCGAAACACCGTAAGGTGGCTCCATGTAGTTTTTTTGGCGCGCGAGGCATGGGCACGAAAATGGTGCAAGCGCGTGTTTGTGCGTTACAAAAATAGGGAGGTTTTTACGGTAGCTAAAACGTTAATAGACCATTTTCGATATATTAAAATTCATACTTGGCTCCGAGGCTTGGGGGAATAAAACAAAAGAAATCACATTGAGGCTCAGCGTTGAATTATTCATTTCTTTTGTTTTATTCCCCCAAGCCTCGGAGCCAAGTATGAAGTTTTAATATATCGAAAATGGTCTATTGCGCGCGTTCCATACGGTAAATTTTTAAAAAAATTCGCAAATTGGTAGGATTTTCTTGGTTCGTGATCACAAAGAAAAGACAACAATTTTTGTACATACACAAACCCAATAAACACAAAAATCGAAAAGGAGTAAATTGCCGAAAATTACGTACCGATTGTTTTATGGCTTTGTCATATGAGACTTACTGAATGTTTATATTGTTTCGCCAAAAATCGTGAATATATACCGTGTAAAAACCTAGAAAAGCCGTCGAGAGGTTTGCTAACCATGAACAACAAGCCCAACAACTCAATCAGTGGTTGCCATAGTAACGAGGCAAGACTGCCAAATTAAACTTATCCGTAAAGGTGAAAGCCTAAGCTACGTGTATGTGTATATTATGCCTAGTATCGCGAAACAAAACTCTCGAAAGACAGCAATAAGATGATGTATATTTTATTTGGAAGACTGGCCAAAAACTATATGGAGCAACCTTAAGAAAATATCAGCTATCCAAAACTGCGAAGAAGTGCTAATAAGCCATATTAAACATTCGTTGTAAAATGTGGAGTTTTGAAAACAGCGTTACACAAAGAACGTCTACGTATATTGGGCTCAAACTTCCAGAGAATTAAAGCTAATTGTGCTTTTCCCTTTCAGTATTCAGAGTTGATTTTTTTGTAGCTTGATTAGAAAATAAGGCGCATATGCTAATGAGGCAAAAATTGTAGGCAAATATTCGCCTGTAAGACACAATACAACTACTACGACAACTCTGCTGTATTAGAAAAATCGCAGACAACTGGAATCAATGGATATCAAATAAATCATCTCTTAGACTACGTTTACACCAGAGGAGACAACTCCAAGTACTCTTCCGAACCGAAAATAATAGATTTCGCTGTACAGTACAATGGCTCCAAACGTCCATTCTTTAAATATCAAGAGTGAAATAAACCGTGTAAACGACAGGTAGTTCTATTTTTTCCTTTAAACATATAGAAGAACACCACCTCACTCGTTACTACTGCCTTTTCTCGGCCCGAACAAATGCTCAGGCGATTTCACCCCGTTAATGTGACCAACAACTACCGACCTTTCAGAGTCCCAACCCTTACTTTCTTTAAAACTTACCCCGTTAATGTGACAACTCGATATGTATAATCAGATTCATAACTGCCACAGTTGAAAATTGAAATATAGGAGTGGAATATTTCGATTGTAAACTCCGTAATTCATACACTTATCACATGATTAAAGTATCTAGTCGCAGTAAATGTTGTTTCTTTACTGACAAATTCTGTGTTGCGTAAAGACGTGTAAACTTGAACAACGCATAAATGTTGCGTTGTGTAAAGTACATTAAAGGAGCGTAAAAAAGGAAATGGATAAAATGGATAAAATTTACTTGTTACCATATACAGAAGAACCGAATGAAGTGATATATTTATATCTCATTGCTAAATAAAAACATTTCCCGTCTTAGTTCGTTCGACGTCGTTGTGAAGCTTTACGCCTTTAAACTTTTTTTGCGTATCTTAGCGCGTCTCAACAGTCAGAGGCTTTTCACGGCGAGGCCAATCGCCCCTCAAAAGGATCATTTAGGCTAATTTTGCTTCCTTTGCACATTTTCTCACCAAACTTTGCACATTCACTTGGGTTGTTGTCCAAATCGTTTTAATGGCGCATGACCGCTGTTCACTCGCAGAGTTGTTTGGGAACAAGATACTCAATATATTTAAAGTTATGCTAAAATGACCAAATTTTGCCACACCTAAATGATCCCCGCCGTGAATTTCGTTTGTCGAGGCTAATACTTCCCATCGACAAACCACGATTCTCAAAACTGCTTCGTGAATAAGTTGTAAGAATAAAAATGGCAATGAGTCGAGAGATAGAAAGTTCCTGTTTATGAATAATTCCGTATCAACTTTCTAAGGCCGCCAGTAAGGAATAGTCTAATTTCCAATGGGGAATATATTCCTCACAGATTAGTTCACAAACGTTTGTTGCTATTCAGCATAGCTCTAGACTTGGGGTTTGACTTAGATGAGTTTAAACATTGTGTTAAAAAAATGGCTTTTTTTAAACAGAGAAATTACCTTTGATTCTGTTTCAATTCCGTTCGAAAATACGTATACACTGCAGATCTCTGGTATCCTTTTACATCTGTACTGTGGATATTGCTACGTGATGCAGTTATTATGTAAATGAGTGTGTTGGAGTACGTACCTTCACTATCAAGCTACAGTGTTGGTTGCTCGTGTAACAAAATTGTCAATATTACTGAAGTAGAGTTGTTGTGAATTCTGTGATGTTTCTTAGAGAGCAGAGCTGCCTTGTAAGAATGTGCGATTGTATTAAGAATATTGAGCGCTTTTTGCGGACCGTGACTCCATCAACTCCCGCTTGCTGTGGAACCGAAAGAAATGATTTTTGCTGTACAGTACACTGGCTCCAAACGTCCATTCTTTAAATATCAAGAGTGAAATAAACCGTGTAAACTACTGGTAGTTCTATTTTTTCCTTCAAACAGGCAATCCATTTCCTGATCCTTGTGGCTGATACAGACGTGGAGGTGGTATTAACGTTCCAGTGCAATTGACCGTGAAGTTAACAAGACGTGAGGCGATTAAGTTAAAAGCCTGTCTATATCCAAACTGAATGTACACTCTTTTATTATGGATGAGTGACGAATGAGAGAACAATAAAAACCAGTTGACTGTCATATTTTTTTCGGCTCAATACCCTAAAAGGTACGGCGATAATTCCAACGGTGGTCATTTTAGATTTTACACCTTAAGCGGTACCAATCGTTATTACGGCGTTTTTTCGGCCCGAACAAATGCTCAGGCGATATGACCCCGTTAATGTGACCAACAACCACATTTTAGAGTCCCCAACCCTTCTTTTCTTTAAAACTTACCCCGTTAATGTGACAACTCGATATATATAATGAGATTCAATTTGACTTGATTTGATTTGACTTAGATGAGTTTAAACATTATGTAAAATAAATGGCTTTTTAAAACAGAGAAATTACCTTTGATTCTGTTTCGATTCCTTTCGAAAATACACTGCAGATCTCTGGTATCCTTTTACACCTGTACTGTGGACATTGCTACGTGATGCAGTCATTATGTATATGGGTGTGTTGTAGTACACGTACGTACCTAACAATATACAGGAAAAAGTTACTCAATTGTTATTGGCTAAGAGCAGTGCAGTTCAAGTGTAACAGCAGTGCAAAAAGTGTAACACCGGTGCAAATTACAAATAAATAAATAAATTGATGTAAAAATGTTTTGCAAAAAAAAATGATGCAAATTTTTTCATGTATAATTATTTTAAAATAAGTAAACATACGGTTTTCTCGTTCAATTTGGGGTTAATGAGCTTTTTGAAAAACTCATTCGCGCAAATTATTCCCAAATTGAACTCGAAACCGTATGATTACCTATACAAATTGACAGACGAATGTGTTGGTTTACGATGAAAAGTATCTTAAACCGGCAATAAATTCACATCTGTTCAAAAGGCACTCTATGCCATATAGTCATAGTCTAGTCATAGAAATTGTGGAGATACCCGACGTCGCTTAAAGAGAGGAGAGTGGGGAAAAACCAACCCCAATGCTCAAATGATCCAGCGTCGAAATAAAAGAGAACGGAATCACTGGACACGGCCGCTGAAAAAGAATGGCAAAACTCTGTAGAGATTCAATGATAGGGCGTACGGCACGTACAATAAGTTGTAGCAGTGAGATGGAACAAACCGAGACATTTTTGTGCTTTTTAAATAAATGCAAATAATGCCAAGAAAAATCGACATTTATGAAAATGAATTTCAGTCAGCCGGGCACGGTTTTACCCAGGCTAAATGCCCGGCAGTCTAAAAATTTTATAGAATTTCTACGAAATGCCCTGTCCCAACCTCCTGAAAGTATTCTATCTTCGTTTAGAATTGCCAAGCGATTAGGAAAACGAAAGTGGCTTCGCTGCTGACTAGTTCTGCTTGCTCGGGCAAAGAGTGAAATCGCCGTGAGTTTGACACTTAGAAAAATTTGGTGTGGAGCCTGTGTGACTTACGGGCACGGTTTTACCCAGGCTAAATGCCCGGCAGTCTGAAAATTTTATAGAATTTCTACGAAATGCCTTGTCCCAACCTCGCAAACCGCGGAATGGGACACTTGGTAAATCGGTTTGAAGCGTATGTTTTATGGCTTTGTCATATGAGACTTACTGAATGTTTATATTGTTTCGCCAAAAATCGTGAATATATACCGTGTAAAAACCTAGAAAAGCCGTCGAGAGGTTTGCTAACCATGAACAACAAGCCCAACAACTCAATCAGTGGTTGCCATAGTAACGAGGCAAGACTGCCAAATTAAACTTATCCGTAAAGGAGAAAGCCTAAGCTACGTGTATGTGTATATTATGCCTAGTATCGCGAAACAAAACTCTCGAAAGACAGCAATAAGATGATGTATATTTTTTGAAGCGTATGTTTTTGTTAAGGATGGGATGTTTTTGTGTGTCATACTGCCTTCAATGCATCGTGTGTCACGGCGTTCGAGAGCATTTTGCCTACAAAGGTTCAGTCATACGCTTGACGTATTTTGGAATGCAAAAGGCTTTTAAAGCCATCTCGAAAAAATCTGTCAAAACGTTTTTGTTATTTCGAAATGATCATTGACAGATATTTTAAAAAGTGCCGTTGAAGGAAATATTTCATATCAAACATTAGGTCATTTAAAGTTTTTGTTTCCAAAAGAAAAAGTGGTCTAATAGGTAAGAAATGGCCATGAAAACAGACTCTGTGGGGCAGTATATCATCTTATATTGTTTCGAGTTACCACTGGCTGTGCGTATTATTTTCAGATCCGTAGTATATCTATTTATAATTCTCCAATGTGATTGTGGGTTTCGAAAAAAATTATCCAGATTTGGATTTTGCATAAGAAATACACCCCTTCAGTCGTTTTAGCTAAAAGACGAACATTTTGGGTATCGCTTGCTATTTTTATCTCTTGTGGTTTGAACTGAAAAAAAAAATTGTCCCCTAAGAGGTTTATATTTGTTCTATTGCCGTTCGTACTTGTTTTACTTGTTCTATTGCCATTTAAAAATATTTTGCGGACTGCAACTTTTTCAAGAATTAGCATGCTGTAAACTCCCAAGAAGAAGTCGTGAAGAGGTTCTTCATAACGGCTTTAGTTGGATTGCGGATAGGGGTTATAACAGGAATGAAACAAGGGTTACAAAACGCCCTAACAGGAACTACTTCGTGCGGTAGTTTCAAATGATTCGCGCAAATGAGATGCGCGGTCTGATGTGAACACCTCTCGGAGTGAGGCCCGATCTTGTCTTGAAGCCGTTTCAGCGGGTACCCTAAACCCTAAAGCAGGGAGAGAGAACAAAACGGTAGTGGACTATGCATCATATTACTTCGGTAATTTTACAAAAATAAAGAATTGAGTTCAAACGCTGGTTACAGGTAACCAAGTAGTGACTCTAGTGCGAATGAAAATATTTCTGTCCTGGGTGTTACCATAGAATTCAAACATCTGTTACACTATTTCATTCACTGCAACAAAAGGCAATGTTCAACTTGTGAATAATGATGAAGAATAACAAAAAGGCTGTCACGTTATTCTTATGGGATGAAGATATACTGGTATCGTGTAACAGTTCCTAGCTTATTTAGTTTAGAGGTTCAGTACAAGTTTATATTTACTAGATAATTACTTCGTCTCACAGCATTATTAGCGGAGCTCTCACTGGCCGAAGGTCCGCTCGCGTAGCTACATACTCATAGAACCCATACATACATACATACATACATACATACATACATACATACATACATATACTTTATTTCAACTCGAAAATTTTGAGTAGCAAACATCTGCTAATATATTCGAGCATAATAAAAGAAATACAATAAAATGCTACAAAATAAAATGCTACAAATATACTAAACTATATACATTATAAAAACTACTATTATAAAACTATTACAAAACTATACATTATAAAACTAGTTACCGTGATGCTACTAAAATGAGTCGTAGTTTAATATTCTACGCTTGAAATCCGTCATTTTTCATGGTCATGGACAGCGGTCATGGACAGCGGAATGTTTCGCGGGCGGCGTCTGTACATGTGTGTCCGTGTGTTGGGCAGGGCCAATTCACGAGCGCGTATGACGTCGCGTAACGTCCGGAAAGCAAAGCGAGGCTTTGTTTTTCGCGCGGCTACACAGCTGTCAGCTCGGTAAACACTTTTTTTTACTATCCATGGTTGGATCATTCGCTGTGTTTAGTGGAGAATTAAAGTCGTTATTTCCCTGCATTTTATCGCGGTTTGCCACTCAAGACAGGGATACTAATTAAGGGATACTCAGAAGCCGCTTTAGTGGAAAAAGAAGAGCTTTCAGGGATAAAATCTTGCTTCTAGGAACTTCATACGTTTTCATCAAGGCGGGAGCAATGCGGGAGCAATGCGGGGAGATGTTTGTTTTACGGATTTCAGAACCAAAGAAGCGGAGATTTAAAGAATTTCAATGAGAGACTTACTGCGCCTTTCAATAACATGCGGAATCTGAAATTCAAATCTACACCAACGGTTGCGTTATTCCCTGCCGTCAATCATAATTAATACGAAAGCCAACGGACCATGTAAAAAAGAGACAAACAAAATGGATCGAAATCTACCAATCATAATGCGCGGACGTGACCTTTTGAACTCATTAAAGGGAGGATATGTTTCCTGAGAGGTAAGCTAAGATGATTGACGGCAGCGTAAACGCAAATGTTGAGTTGGGTTTTGAATTTCAGAGTCCGCATGTTATCGAAAGGCGCAGTAAAGGTAAAACAGATTACATTTTTCGATGGGAATTTATGTTGACATGATATCAACCTGTGATTGTCTTTTTCTTTGTGTTCTCGTTAGTTTTGGAGAATTGTTCTTAAAACGTGCTTAAATTCAGTTGTATTGATTTCTTGAATTGCATGGAAGACAGGTCACCCTCGATGCGCTATAAATGGTACGCGTTTTGTTTTAAACATGAACTTATGGAGATTTGAATAAAATTTTTCGAAAGAAGATTGTGCTGTCCATTTTTATGTGTTTGTTCATTCATTACATAGATTGAAAAGCGATTTTATGTAAACAAAACAAGACTTTGATTTTATAGTTCTATCTTCTCTCGTGTCGCCTTATGCAAATATGTTTCTGTCTTTTTGCAATTTTGATTTCCAAATCAGTTTCTCGAATTTACACGCTAAAATGAGGCTAGTAAGGCAAATTAACATAGATATAAAAGAATCATGAATCGGTCGCCATTTATGAATAAGGTGTATAGTTTTTCTAATAGAAGCACATAAAACGTGGATAGAAAATCAAAGAATTTAATCTGTGGTTAATTTTTAGTGCTGAGAACAACCCAAAAATTTCTTACTGGACGTTATCCCTAGTATGCATCGGCCTCCGTGGGTTTCGAACCTAGATCTTCCGTCGTTCTGCCGTTTGAGCTACCAGGCCGCAGGGAAGTATAAGGTGAAAAGGTGGTAGTTCGTGGAAATGAGAATGTGAAGGATACAATAAATGTTGAACCACGCAGCACAAGTGATTAGATAATTAACTCTGAATTAACTCCTAGAATTAATTTCCTACATGTATCCTTGTGCTGCGTGACTCAACATTTATTGTACCCTTCACATCATGTGTGGAGATGGGATTTGAGAGTGAGGTTTGAAAGCGAGGTTTTGAAGTACGGTTTGGGCTGTAAAAGGACCTATTTTGTAACGTGATTATATCAACAGATGCTCAGTTGATGATCGCAAATTTGAAAATATTATTGGCTGTGAAATCTTAGTGTGAGTAGTTAGTACAGTGCTAACCGGGGACCACCACGACATATTAAAATAAGGCCTCCTCGCCGGCTCGGAGCCCTTATTTTAATATGTCGTGGTTATCCCCGGTTAGCACTGTACTAACTACTAGTTGTTAGCAATCTTGCACACAACCCGGCAGCACAACCCACACCGGCCTGGTATAGCCAATTGAAGAAACGTAAACCCTGAAAATATAACCCCCAACATGGCAATGGAATATCATATCGCAATGATAATGAAATCGGTGTCCTCGTACAACTACGTGTTAAGGGGGACGTTTTCTGGATCTACAAGAAAAAACTACTGCCCGGTGTTTCATTGTTGTGCCATCGGCCGGTGTACAAAAGTATGTTAAGGGACCGCAAGCACTACCAACACTTTCATTCTAGCACTAGCAAGATTACTAATTGCCTGGCGCCGAAGCAAGTTGTGCGGCATCGCTTATACACAGCCGAAACCCTACCTCTGAAGAAGATGTCGCGCCGGTGGTGGCGACGGGATAATACTGCACGACATACTGTAGTAGATACTATTTTTTAGCAAATAGGTTATCCACAGGCTAGCACAACCCACACCGGCCTGGTTTAGCCAATTGAAGAAACGTAAACCCTGTATATACCCACCCACATGGCAATGGCAAACGTGAAAGCTTTCAAGAGATTCCTGAAATCGCGTGAAACAGGTCTGATCCAAAAGAGCGAAGAATGGGTAAAAGCCAGACAAAACACACTCGGTGCATCGGAGATCTCTGCCTTGACAGGATCTTCACCATTTGAGAGTAAGTCAAGCCTAATTCGCAAAAAAGTAAAGCCCATTGATATGAGCAAGAATGTGGCCTGCGCTTGGGGCACATTATTTGAACCTCTAGTCCGTGAATACTTTGAGAAGAAACACTCTGTCAAAGTTTTCGGATATAAGGGCTCTCTAAATCTTGCAAAGGATCACCCTCTTTTTGGGAAGGTCACTTGCAGTCCAGACGGATACTTCTCAAACAAAGACAAGACGATATCCTTGTTAGAGTTCAAGTGCCCTTACACCAGAAAGATCACAGTCAATAAAATTCCTAAACAATACCGTGATCAAATACAAACCGGTCTTGCTCTCAGCGGTGAGAGAGTTAACAAAGGCTTGTTTGTCGATGCCTATTTTAGAATGTGTTCTTTGAAGCAGCTTAGTCTTAGCCTTGAACACAATTCCTTGCCAAACAAAGGGGTTGTACACAAAACAAAAAACCCATCAGCACTCGCCTGTGGTATTTACATTCCATCTTGCAAGCAAAAATTATTTCCAGGTCAAACAAAATTACTTAACCTCGGCGCAACAAAATCAACAGCAATGTTCGAAAAAATTATGAGAGGAATTTCATCGGGAGATATCTTGTGTAGCGGAAATTGGTTTTATATGACATATGATGAGGATCAGAAACTAGACGATATAGATTTTTTGAAGGACATAGGCAGAAGAACATTCAGAGAAGACTGGCCCCCAAACTATTATAAGGCAGTAGCCTTCTTCGCATGGAAGCTGCTGGACATAACAGAAATTTGGGAAACAAAACAACCAAATTTCTTGGATGGCATTCAGGAATCAGTCAACAGCTTCCATGAAAATTTGTCAAAACAAAAACAAACCACCCCTGTTAAAACAGTTCCAAACAATTTGGATGATGACAGTGCAGTGTTGGAAGCCTTCTTACTCTCAAAAGTGAAGTCAATTGGACAAATCCCATCCCCTGTATATACCAAACCAACATGGCAATGACGGCTCAAGGACTTGACTTCAATTCAAAGAATCAAGACTACTTCGGCGAATGGTTGCTGTCTTTTGGTGAATCTCATTGGGACTACTTACCAGACATGATCAAGGATTACATCCTTGAACTGGTTGAAAGGAGTATCCAGCGTGACTTGGCTGCCAGGGCCCTTCATCAACGCAGGATGAAATCTGTATGCCATTCAATAAAAAATCATTATCACTGGCAACACCTTTGTCATTTACGTTTATTCACTTCACAAACATGTGATGAATGCCAAGAACACTTCTCGCCAGAAGTGGACATGGGTATGCACAGAGCCATTTGTCCTGGCAGTGCTCACTCAACGTGATCCATCTTTTCAAGCATGATCTTCCAGCTTTGTTCGTGCTTTCACATTGATTTTTCTGGGACTTGCAGCCAGAAGTAATTGACAAGCCGTTGTGGTCCTTTTATTGCATCCAAGATTTTGTGGGCCACAAAGGGCATGGAGATTCTTTTCGGCAGATATTCTTCGATGAATTTGAATGTCTCATTTGCATGATATATTTCATCATTGGACAAGCAGACGTAGTGTTCACAAATTTTCAGATGTTTGTTGAGATAGCTTTTGAAGTTGTAGTGTTTGGTGGTCATTCTTTTTTTGGTAATTGTGTAATCACCACCATAGAGCCCGTTGTAATCGAATGTAACACCATCCAGGGGCTCTAAGAGCCCGCAGTCCTCACAGAAAAGTTCTGATGAAAACATCCTGAGGGTTAATTTGCCTTTGCAGTTTTGGCAAATTTTTGTCCTTTCATTAAAACGGGTGAAAGGTGAGTGTGGAGGGTATTGTGCCTCGGGAGAAAGATACTCCTTGATGATATGAAGGCGTTCTGACAGGTTTGAACGCCGTATTTCTTTGGTGTAGTTTTCGAGTGAGCGTAGGAGGATAAATTTGTATTCTTTATCAAGCTCATCGAGTTTGGCTTTGTATTCGCTTTTAGTGTCCAAGGACCGAACATCAGCCAGTTGTTTAGCGAACTTCTCCATGGTTGTACACAACCGGGTTATGTATTCAATTGGGCGCAAATGATTTATCCTTAGAAATGTAGAGGTTAAAACCTGAATTTAATCTCTCAAATCTGTTTTGGATGCTGCAGCGAGAAGTATCTTTTTTTGAATTTCTTGTGCGACTTCCTTGCGAAGTTCCTTTTTGAGTTTCTCGAGGTCTGGCGCTTGTGTTTGAGTGCCAACGTTTTTTTTAGCCTTAACACCATCCCTGATTGCAGCTTTGAGTTCGTGATATTTTTGCACCTCACGAGTAATAATTGTGAATTCTGTATCACTGATCCTCTTGTCTTCCAGAGCCTTTGAGACCAGTTCATTGACAGAGTTGCGTTTAGCCAGGGCCAGTGTGTAGATATTCTCGTGTTTAGTCACTTTCCGTTCTAATCGCTTGTTAGCAGCTGTAAAACCAACTGAGGATAGCCCACAGAGGGTCGCAACGCCGGCAAGTGCTGGACTTGCAACAATTCCGAACCCAGTCAATGCAGTGGCAAGGGCCCCTGATGATAGCCCAACAGAAAGCGACCCAAGGCCAACCGCCGAGTAATGAACTAAGGATTGGGTTCGTTTATATTTCTTTGCGACTTGTCTGTAATGCTCGGCTTCGTCAGACAGCTTTTTAAGCAAGTCAGAGATCTTTTTGAGCCGGAAGTCTTCTGCATTGATTTGTGCGATCTCACGCATAGGGTATAGCTGTTGTGTCTCGCTGTATTCGGGGGCTGATGGTAGCACATTGGCAGAACTCATGGTGCGGGTATATATATGCCTTTTAATTTATCTCGATTTCAAATTCCAAAGGCGCGCCATTGAAGTTGAAGAGGTCATTGTTCTCATCCCTCACTGACAGTGTGATAGAGTTAACAAATTCGCCAGACGATACGTCACGCAAGACGTTCTGTTGTGTTGGTTGGTAATGAACCTTTTCAAATGATTTCCCACGAATGTCGAAGCGCGCCAAAACTGTCGAAGGTTTGCCATTGAGCAAGTTCTGTTCTTTGTCAACCAGATCGCAGTGGACAAAGTAAGTGCTTGGAGATGTAAACCCTTTTACAACTGCACTCCAAAACGGTGTACCACTTATACCCAGAAAATCTGTCAGATTTTTACTAAACGTTACATTATTGGGGCTTTTAATTAACATTATTCCTTCTGCTGTGATTGTATCAACTGTTAGATCAATAACTGGTCTATTCGTTTTTATCTCAAGGAAATCTTTCACAATGTTATCCACTGTGTAAAACTCCGGAATTAAGAATACTTCAGTAACCCTTCCATTACTGCCAGGTGCTGAGATAACCGCTCTTTCTTTCAAGTTGTACCACGAGTTGGTGAGTGAGGCAGACAGGAGCCGGATGTAATTGGGCATCGGAAGTGCGTGATCAAAGTACACAGTGTATGGGTTCGAAGTCGTGACAAATGTCAACACAACCATGACAGATGTGAGTATATATAAGTTTTATTTTATTTCAATTTCAAATTCCCAGGGCATGCCTTTGAAGTCAACGAGGTTGCTCTTTTCATCTCTGATCGACAGTGTGATGTCATTTACATGTTTACCAGAGCCATCGACACTATGCCAGACGCCATGTTGGGCCCCTTGGTAGTTGATCTTCTCAAAAGGTTTTCCGGTTACATCAAAACGAGCCAATAAGCTTGAAGGTTTGCCATTGAGAAGGTTCTGTTCTTTGTCAAGCAGATCGCAGTAGACAAAGTATGTGCCTGGAAGTTTGAAACCTTTTATGGTAAAATTAGGATATGTTTTTATGTCTATATGAAACAATCTTGAGAGATTTGGGGAAACCCATATTATGTATTTTTGTCCTGGGTTTAAAATAGAAAGAACGCCAAGTTCATATGGTTTTGCCTGCAGAGCAATACCCTTTTCTTTAAATTTACCATTTATCATGTCTGCAAGGCTATTAGGAGTAACAAACCCAGGGCCAATGTCAATGATGGTAGTCTTTGGGTTATCACCAGAAAGGACTGCGGCTATTTTCACTTTTTCTGCCAAGTTATGCCACGAATTGTAAAACGAGGCAGACAGGAGGCGGATGAAGTGTGCATTCTGGATCACGTGATCAAAGTACAGAGTGTAGGGGTTCGAAGTTGTGGTAACTGTAAGCACAACCATGGTGTGTATATGTAAGTTTATTGGAAAAACATAAATATATACACAGGAAAACATTTTTAAATATAAATATATACAATCATGTTTGGCAGACGGCCCGGTGGATTTAATCCTAATTCAAATCTTGGCATAAACATCGGCGGCCACAATTACGGGCCCCCACCTCCTTTTTATTCGTCTCCAAACGCTTATACCCATGTCGCGCCAAAGCCACACCCAGATCCTGAAATTGCTTGGTTGAGTTCGCCGGAGGCAGCAAAGCTCTCTGCCGCGGCCAAGGCCAAGGCGATCTCAGACTTCAAAAGGCGTTTCCCTCTTGCTGATATGTCCCATTTTGAAGTTCAAGTAGAGTTTGGCGACGACCACAAAACAGCCACGGGGGAAGTGCTTTACAAAAAGCCCCCTGGCTCATGGGCACTCGTTACAGAAATAGCCCACAAAGATTGGACTCGCGCCGAAAGAGACGCTCTTGGCCTTGTCTATGATGGTGGTTTCCCTTATCAGTTATCGTTGGGGCAACAAATGTTATCAATCCCAGCTGTTGTTTTCTCCACCACAATAGACAAAGACATGATGATTGGCGCAATCTTGAACGACAAAGAGCAAAGGATTTACGTCACTCCAACTGAGTATTTCACAACGAAATACAGAAATATCTTCAGGGACACACAGATATCCTTCACAACCGCCAAATATGGCCGAAAGTGGATGGGTGGACCTCATATGAGCTTTTGGCCACAACAACTCTCCTTCGCCCTGTGGTGTGCAACAACCGGCTGTGGAATCTCACGTGACATTCTCTTCGATAAGAACTCCAGTCTATCTTTAACACCACAGTTAAGGTCGTTTTACAGGTTTCACGTTTATTTCACAACAAGGCGAATACTCTACCAGATGGGTGGGGAACAAAGTATCAGTGCTTTGCCAGACGACCCTCCATTCAACCAGAAAGACAACAAGTATAACATCGACGCGTACAAGAAGCTTTGCATAGAGTTTGGTATAGACCCCAGTTCTGACTTCCGTTACACATACGGCAAGAACCACGGTCTTGGGAATGTCTACATTTGGGCTTATGGAGAGGGCCCCATCTCTACCGATTACACATATCCAGACCCTGATCTAGCTCTGTTCGATGATGAGCGCGTAACTGACAGAAAAGACCCCAACTTTCGCGCAAATGGAATATCTTTCGTCCGCAACGATCAAGGCGCGGACACCCAGTTCGAGCACTTTGTGCCAAATAACGCACATGGGCTAACACAGCCAGGGCTCGCGCGTATGAACCAATCAATCGAGGCCTTTGTGTACTGCATTCTTGGTTCACAAGCCAAAACCCGCAGCAGCATTATTGGAAAAGGAGGCCGGGCGTTCGAAACGCAGAGAGTATTCCTAACCCATCTAGAGGAGGCCATAATACTGAACGACATCGCAACAAGCGTACAGCGATACCAGCTTGCCATCCAAGCAACTCGCACTCGCGCATGATTATCAACACAGAGAGCGTGATCGGGTATAACAACAATCTACAGGAGGCAACGCAAGGTATGAAGCTGGGCGTAAACAATGATGTTAATCTTGGCACGAAAAAAGCCTCCCTTCGCCACATGGACGGTGGGCCGACAAAGATTAATCCACCAAACAGCCACCCATCAAACCCGATACATAAACAGGCCACACAGGCACAGGGCATCGCCACAGCCCCAGCCACAAGCAGCACACCCACACCCACACCACAACCCACACCAACACCACAACCACCCCCAGCCCCCACACCAGACCCAACCCCCACACCACAGCCCGACTCACATCACGTCTCCAAGGCAGTCGTTGCTGTGGGTGCGCTTGCTTTGGCAGGGCTTTTCGTTTGGTCTAGATAAGTGTTCAAGACTTCGCACGCTTTGTGATCCTTTCAACAAGGAAGGCCACCACGGCAAGGATGAGCAGCCAGGCGTGTTCACCCAGAAATGAGATGACCGACCCAGCCGCTTTGAAGATAAAGCTCACAATTGGGCCAATGAGGCCAGGCAAGGCGCTGGCTGCCCTTTTGCCAAGCTCTTTAAGCCCATTTCCAATAGCCTTGGTAGTCTTTGCCAGGCCGTTCAAGGTGGCGAGTACAACAGCGCTGATGGTGATGCCAGCTGCCAGAACAATCGCTTGCAGAGTCCATCCGTATTTCTTGAAGATTTCTCTGACCCTCTCTCTCAAAGACAGGGCTTGTTCCCTTTCTTGAATCTGTGGTCTAAGCCTTTCCAGCTCTTCTTCTCGCTCAGCAACCCGGGCTTCCGCTGCTTCTCTTTCAGAGGGAGACGTGTTCTCATCCTCTATGACGCGCTTGTCCTCCTCGTTCTGCCGTTCAATCTCGGCTTCTCTTTCGTTTAACTCATCAAGGGGTTCAGTTGAGTTTAGCCCTGCTTCTATTTCGTTTCTTTCCTTCACCATAGCAGAAGGGCGTGTTCTGGCTTTGTTCACCTTTTCCTGTTCTTTGGCTCGTTTTTTTTTTTTTTTTGCAGGTCTACTATTTCTTTTTTCTGGTTTTTAAGATCTCGTTCAAGTTTATTTCCCGCCCGTTTTAGGCGGTCTATCTCGTTTTGATTTTCAATGCGTGAACCGTGCTCCTTCTCAATAGCCTCCATCCTAGCTTGATTTTGCTCAAAATCGTTTCTGAGTCTTTTCTCCTTCTCTTGTGCTTGTTGTAGTTCCACAACAACCTTTTCATTCTCCTTCAGTTGTTTTTCTGCCTCCTTAAATCTTTGTTCTTCTTCCCTTATTGATGCATTTTTTTTCAGAGACAAGCTCTTCAGCGCTTGGGCCAAGGGATGTTTTGAACTTGTCTGTGAACGATTTAAGAAAGCTCCCATCTTGCTTGAAAATAAGAGATTCGCCGCCCTTTGGCCCAAAGGAAACTATTTTGCCAGAATTTGCTGGTTTTTTACCAAAACCAATTGGTCCTAATTTCGCGATGTCTAGTTTTGGAAACTTCTTTTTGATCCAGTCCATGGCTTTATCGATTCTCTCTGCTTTTTCATTTCCGTCTATGATTTCTCCAAGCAGAGGGACGGTGGCAGAAGTGCTTGGCAGCCCACTTTCTTCGCGAGATATTGTATTCATTTCATGCTGTTCACCGCCATGGTATGGGGTGGATGCAGCTCCTGGTTGAAAAGGTGTTGTTCTATCAACTTCTTGTTCGTCATCATCATCGTGGTCAATCCCCCAGTCTTCCCAAGGAGTCTTATTCTCAGTTGTTGTATCATATCCACCAGTAGCCCCATCCATGATGATATATAAATATAAATTTTAAAAACACAAATATATACCATGGCTGTGCAACCGAATTTACTTCCATCTCACAGTGAAAAGACACTGGGCGCCATGAAAGCAGAGCGAACCGTCAAGCGCATTACATTCAACCCTTCTGAGGCCAACCCCGGCGAGACACTGTACGTCTCGGTGCCCAAGCTGGGCGAGCACGATGTTATTGTGTCAGGCTCACTTGCCCTTGTGTTTAACATCAACCTAACCGGCGGCCACGCTAACAACTTTCTCGTACAAAATGTTTCTCGGGCCCTGGTGGACAGGTTCGTTGTAAAGTTTGCAGCCACCACTGTCCAGGACACGGTGGGGTACGACATCTACAAGATCTTCGAAGACTTATTCAAATCAACCGATGAGCGGGAAAATATGCTTATGGAGGGCATCCAGAGTGTGGATTTGTGTAAGATTCGCTCTGGTGCTGGCGACAAGAAGACCTCTGGCGTGGATGCGGAAACCAAGCTGGAGACAATATACAAGAATAAGTATCGCATCAAGCTGGATCACCAAATCTTAACTGATCATGGTGTTATATATCCTCAAGCCCTGTATAACGATCTGGTCTTCGAACTAACCCTTGCCCCCGCAAACCAAGTTGTCCGAGGCTCAGACACAAGCAAGCTCGTGTACAAGCTGGAAAACATCCAGCTGGAGTATGAGACGATCAGAAGTAAGACTCTTGCCGACGAAGCAACAAGCGCTTACACTAGTGGCAAGGAGTTCGCCTATGACCTGGTAATGCGAGATCGGGTGCATCCCTTCTCAAAAAGTGGTGACACTCGGATGAATCTTCGGGTTAACCCACAGCGCCGGTCTCTCAAGGGCATCCTCTTGCTGTTCATCAATCCCTACACGGCTGGTGCCAGGGACTCTGAGAACTATTTCAATCCCGACATCACCAAAGTGAAGGTCACAGTCAACGGTGTTCCAAACAGGCGTTACAACGAGGGCATCAGTGGTACAGACATGTGGAATGAAATAACCCGGCATTTTACCCCACACACGCGCGGCAGGCCTTACATGAACTTGACCAAATATCTCACAGGCAACAAGTTTGGTCTCTGGATTGACCTGCGGGCCATGGGTGACACAGCCCTGCACGGCAACGGCCAACGACTCGTCAACACACAGAATGGCGTGCAACTCGAGATCGAACGAGACGGCAAAGGCTCGGGAAACGCAAACTGCCACATCTTCACCATCTCTGACTCACAGATGAACATCATTGGCAGGCAGCTGGAATCTGTACAGTACTAAGAAAACGCATATATATACCATGACCACAAATCAACAAGCAACAAGAAACAAGATCAACTTCTATCCCAAACCGGCTCCTCTGCCATCCACCGGATATCTGTCACACCATAAAATACAAAGACTTCTGGCAATGGCCCCCTCCCCACCAGTTTGCAAACCAACTAATATAGGTGTTGGGTATGGACCCAAGAAAGCTGCCATTCAATGCACTAATCGTGGGCCCCACTAACTCTGGCAAGACACAGTATCTTCTCTCCCAACTGCGAGGCCCCTTTAGGGGGTGTTTTGATTACATTGTTTTATTCTGCCCCACATTTGTCAAGAACAAGACATACGATGGCTTCGTGGACCGCGATCCACACATCTTCGTCATCGTCTGCCAACAGCATGAAATCGAAGACTGGTTGAAGTTGGCGAGCTTCTTTTTCACATGCACCAACACTTTATTCATTCTCGATGACTGCGCCGCCTCCAAAGATGTCAAGGGCCGCACGAGCCAGCTGGTTAATCTGGGGTTCAGCGCAAGGCATGACGGCATATCCGTGTGGGTCTTGACCCAGCAGATCACCAGCATTGCCAAGCCATATCGTGACAACATTGCAGCGATCGTGCTCTTTTACACGCCCTCCAGCAAGACAACCAAAGCTATATTCGAAGATTATGCCGGCGAGCTCTCCCACGAGGAGTACAAAGAGCTTATCGCAAGGCTAAAATCCCGCAAGTTCTCCCACCTGGTTTTCTCTCTGAGGCACCCGTATGGAATTGAGTACAAGGTTTAAACACGGTCACACAGATATCAAATACACATATACAAATATACGGTACACATATATATATATACAAGCCATGAATGCGCCAACCAGTCTACACAAGCTCACTGTGCTTTCACAGCTTTTGGATGAATTGCACAAACACACACTTGATGCGCAAAACAAAATTATCAAAGCCGCTGGTGAGGAAGATCTGCGCCTCATGCTTCTCAACAGATATCCCTTGCGGTTGAATTCTATGCCATACACCATGGCGGGGCTTATACGAGAGCTTGAAGCCCTTTTGCCCGACATCAAGAGAATTATTGAAAAATAAAAAACAAAACACATATGTATACCCCTGATGGCACAAGCAGCTGAAGACCAGGCCGACTTGAACAATGTGTCGCAAATGCTGGAGGCCACCCCTGAAACCACACCTCCAACAGGGCTAGTTGGTGACAATAGCATTCCTGCTAAACGAGAGAAGCTGGCAATCCTTGTTTCAACAGGCAAGGCCAAAGAAGCTATCGGCGTGCAGCTCACACACGAGCATGTCAAGCGGTTGACAGACAAGGACGTTGACAAGTACTGCAAAAGGTATGAGGCATACATCGGCAACAAGACAACCGAATCCCTAGTTGATTCAGCCATCATGCTCATATCTAAAGGCGTTGGCCTGGTGATCTCGGTTGATGATCTGGCGGAGTTGCAGAAAGAACTCAAGAACGACTACACCATCAACCAGGAGCTGTCAAATCTTGCTGGGGCTATTGCCATTCGATGCGGGCGGTTGCTGGCGCTTGCCAATGCTGCTCTCATCACAACAAAACACATCAAGTTTGAACGAGAGCCTGATCACAAGACTGACTTGATAGAATTGGAACCTCAGCCCCAACCCACACATCCAACCAGAGACAGTGAAGGCTATCCACTTGAGGGACTTGATGAAGTTGGGCTGGATCCTGGGGTGACCTCTCAGGAACCTTGAAGAAACCTGGCAGCAACCTTGCAGCAACCTGGCAGCACACGTGTCACATCTTGTAAAAAATAAAATTCACATATATACAGGATGACCACACCACTCGAGACGATCCCTGAAGAAACTCCAACTCCAACTCCAACACCTGACCGTGTTACCTCTGAGGCTCCGAAAACAAAGCCTGCAACAGAAAAGAACCCCGGCCGTGTTGCTTCTGGCAAAAGGCTAGCAGAACGCAACCGCCTGGCCCGGGAAGCAAAGAAAAAGGCCGAAGCACAAAAGCCTGCACCCTCAACAAGTGAAAACAATTCTCCAACAAGTGACAGCAACAGTAACAGCAACTCAATCGTTTATATTCTGGGGGTTGGTGGGTTAATTGTCTCTGCTGCTGGTGTTTATTACCAGCGCGAAGCCATAATGCAAAGGCTTGGGAAAAAATCAAATACACCAGCAAACACACCACCAGCAACACCCGCTGCAACACCACCAGCAACACCCCCATCTCGAATTCCGGTAGGACAAGGAATTAAAAACATGGAATAAAAAAACATATATATATACTGGCCATGGATCTTTTACATGCTGCGATGAATGGGGCTGCAGTCGGAGGTGTGTTTATTTTTTGGGCTGGATTTAATGTGGCCGCCATTAAAACTATGTACAGATTGGCAATGAACAGACTCAACGAGCCCGAGTATGTGTACGTGTATGAGCCCGAGGCCGAGGCCGAACCCGAGGCCGAGGCCGAACCCGAGGCCGAACCCGAGGTCGAGGAGCCCCGAGTCGAGGAGCCCCGAGTCGAGGAGCCCCGAGTCGAGGAGCCCCGAGTCGAGGAGCCCCGAGTCGAGGAGCCCCGAGTCGAGGAGCCCCGAGCCCGAGTCGAGGAGCCCCGGGCCCGAACCCGAGGTCGAGGCAGAGGTCGAGGCAGAGGAGCCCCGAGATCGAATTCGAAAAATAAAAAATCATATGTATACTGATCACAAACCATGTCTGACAATAAACTTGTGAAGTCTATCCTCGACGCCGCAACAATCACTGGCCTTGTCGCTGGTATTGGTTGGATTGGGAAAAAGACCATCAAAGAAAACTTCACTGCCGACCCCAGTGTAAGCTTGATGAATTACGTCAAGTTCACAGTCGTCATGGCTGGCAGCATCGCGCTGAAGAAATATCTCGAGGACCAGAAAATCCTCCCAGACAACATGTAAAACTATATGTATACACAATGGCTTCGATTGCAATAATGGCCCTTGGCGCTGTTCTCAATGCGGCCGCTTTCACGGGCGGCAATTATCTCGCAAAATATCTGTCTGGTGATAATGGAAAGGCAGCAATGGATGAGAAAATCCGACATGACCACGCCCTTGAACAATACCAAGCGGCTTACGCCAAATACCAGAAAGACCGCACCAAGCTCCTCGACTGGATTGCAGCCAACGATCGGATTAAACACCAAGCTAGCAAAAACTTCCAAACCACCGACCAAGCCCTGGTCTTGTATAACCAGATGCACCAAACGCAACCAGATAAACAAATCAAAGACTACAAAGAGCCTCAGTTCTCTGACTTCTAAAAGCCCAGCCCACAACAGCAGAATGGTGAACTTGTGTTCATTGGAGGCACCCTGCTTGCGGGTGGGTATGCGGCTTATCGCTTTCTTTAAATTGAAGAAATAACGCGTGACGCGTTTGTTGCAACGTTTCGCTTTTTTCCAACATATCCCCCAGATAAACAAGCTGAGGAACTAGCGAAAGTGTTTCAGCAACTTGCTGAAGAATTACCCGCATCTGCGCCGGAAGAATATCATGAATTATGCAACGAATGGGTAACATTACTCACGACACAAGAAACTGAGGAAATTGTACTAGCAGCTATTAAAGTGTATGAAACGGCACGAAGTCTTTTTCCCGACCTTGTAAAGCAATTTGATGAGGACGAAGAAGCTGCTAACAGTATCCTTGAAAATCGGCGCCTTCTTTTTTCCAGTAAAACCTTACAGAGTATCGATTCATAAACTCTAAATATACCCCCTATGGAAGCGAAACTCTCTAAGATCTATTACAGCCTGAAAGGGTATTGGAAAGGGCTTGCCGCTGTCAAAAAGCTAGCTGCAGCGGCCAAGGTCTCTGATGTTGTTGCAAAAAGGTGGCTGGTCAAACAAGCCCTTTGGCAAGTTTACCTCCCGGCGCCACGCCATATCCCTCGGCCCAAGTTTGATGTCTCCTCACCCAATGCAGTGCATCAAGCAGATCTTCTCTTCCTGCCCCACGACAAACTTCCCCACGGGAGAAAGGTTTACAAATACGCACTAACCCTTGTGGATGTGGCTAGCCGTTACAAAGCAGCAGAGCCTCTGACTTCGAAAGAGTCTGAAGAAGTCTCAAGGGTATTTCAGAAGATTTACAGACGTGGGCCTTTGAAATGGCCTTAACTCTTGCAAGTTGACCCTGGGAAAGAGTTTATGGGGGCTGTGACTAAGACAATGGAAAACAACAAAACAACCATTCGTCGCGGACGGGTTGATATCCACAGAGACCAAGCAATTGTGGAGAGATTCAACCGAACCCTGGCTGAAAGGTTGTTTGGTTATCAGTATGCCGTTGAAATGAATATGCCCTCTGGCCGTTCGACTGCATGGGTCAAAAGACTGCCAGATGTTGTCTCGGCCTTGAACAATGAAGTAACAAGACTCACTGGCAAGAAGCCAAAGGATGCGATCAAAGAGAAAGCAACATCCTCCAAGCCTGCGACTCCATATGCTAGGCCTGTTGGGGTCTATGAGAAGAAGCTCCCACCCCGGGTGAGTGTGAGATATCTTTATTACCCCGGTGAGCTTGAGGGTGGTGGTAGGCGTGCGACCGACCCGATCTGGTCTTTGAAGGTCTACAACGTTGAGAGAGTTGTCACCAAGCCAGATGCGCCTGTCGTTTATTATCTCTACGAGGGCCCCAAGAGAGGCTTCGTTCGTGAGGAGTTGATGGTTGTGCCGCCTGGCACTCAGTTAGCACCGGCTGGACTCTAGCGCGGGCTAGTTTATGTCTTTGTGTCCGTATGCCAGCGTGTGGACACCATCATCCTTGATCCAGCGCTTGGAGTCAAAGGGTGACAGTGTTGTCTTGTTGAGATGCTCGCCGAAGATCTGATGGTCTTTGCTTCGAAGTCTGTCCATCCCGTGCTTGAAGGATTGCCTGCTGAAGAGCGCATCCTTGTAATTTTGGTGGATGATCTCTTTCTTTGTGACAACCTTGGTGGTTCCCTTTGCTTTCTTTATGTCCAGCTTAGCTTTGATTTCTTTACCATCCTTGTCCTTCTTCTTAACACACCTGCTATCGTCTTTCAAGATACTGTACATTTTCGAGCGAAGGCAGATTACCTCTGAGATGGGCACACCCTCACACTCATCCTTCATCTTGCCGATGGCCTTCTTGTTTACTTGACTGTGCAAGGGATGGTCATTGGGATAGTCGCTCGTGTCATAGTGCCAGAGACTGCGCCTCATATCTTTGTAGATGTCCTCCGTCTTGATCTCGAGTAGGAGAGAGTCTGTGTCGGTGTAGAGTAGCTCGCACCGTGCGCCGTACTTGTACTTGAGGTGCTGGTAGTAGAACCTGTACATCAAGGTTTTGGAGAGATCGAGGATGCACATACCCGTGTATACTGGCCTGTTCATCAGGATGTTGTCTTTATGCATCTGGATGCCGGCCAGGCTGTCACTAAAGACCGTTGCTCTTGCAAAAAGCGGGCTGGATAGGAGCTTCCGGAGTTTTATCTCCTCGTTGGCTCGTACGAGCTTGACAAAGGTTCGGTTTCTGAGGTTCTCCATTGTCTTACCGAAGACGGAGTTGTTCATCAGCTTGAAGAAGTCCTTCTCAAACTGTGTCTTGGCCTGCTTCCTGAGCTCGGTGTTCAAGGTGATGTATGGCTCCATCCAGTCCTTCTGGTCGAAGGAGAGAACGTTATGCACCCTCTTCAGTTTCATACCGAGCTCGAGATAGAGCTGGAGATTGCGGTAGTGGAGGACATAGTTCTTCTTATCTCTCAGGGTGAGGAGTAGCTTTTTGGTTCTGTCCTTCCCTAGATTCAGCTCTCTTGCAAGAGCTAGTTGGTAGGGCGACATCCACTCTTCTGGGACATCTGTGCTGAGTCTGCCGAGAGAGAATGAGATGTATTTCTCCATATTGTTTGGGATACATCTCAGATTGGGTGTGCCCTCGATCTCGGCGATGTGCTGCATCAGATGGTGAGCGTCGTAGCCTTTCAGATTATGAAAGACAACCGGAATGATTGTTTTCTTTGGGTCGATGTGGAAGTAGCTCCGGTTACACACATTGTGGGCTGCGCCGCGATTTTTACCAGTTATGTGGCAGTGATCTCTGACAGCATCTCTGAATTGTGGGCGTAAAAGAGGCTGGCCACATTCAATGCAGTCACTGTTACCTTCAGCATCGTCTGGCTTAGGCTGCCTCTTAGCCCACTTGCCGTCATCTGGTTTGAATCGATTGTAGAGTTCGAAAAAGCAAGGTATTCGGCTACCAGGATATTTTGTGTGTCTGTGAGCCTTGCCGATGTATTCACCCGTGTCTGAGTGAAAGAAATCAGCCTCATCGCGTTGGTTGTACTTGACAAGGTCCTTCTTGCAGATGTGGCAAATGGTTGCTGTGTAGAAGTCATGCTGGTCTTGCCCTGTCATTTGCAGCGGCACCTCCTGCTTGAGTGTTTCCCTTAACTCGAGTTCAGTTTCAACAAGAGCATCAAGAAACCTTTGCACACTGTCTTCACCACGGTAAAGGAAGTCTTTCACCACCTCTCCATCAGATCGCACGGCTATGAAGGAGAAGCCACAGGGCTTGTGGATCTCTGTCTGTGTTGTGCTGCTTTTACCGGGTGCTGGTATGCATGTGTCAACCTTCTCGATGATGCTCTCGCTGTCAGCGTAGATGATAAACGGCGCCTTCATCTGCCTCTGGTAGTTTGTGAACTGCAGAGTGTTTCTGCCTTTCTCAGGCATATCGATTCTTGTTGGGCGAGAAGCGGCTCCTATGCATAGAGTGCGGTGTTTCTCGAGGACTCTTTCCGATGTGTAGCCCTGCAAGCACCTAGTGCAGAAGTGCAAACGGTGGCCAATGCATTGTTGTTGGCTATAAAGAAGCTTGCTTAGGCTCTTTATGTAGCAGTAGTGAAACTTCGTATTGCCAGTGTGGTTATCAGTCTTTGTGATGAGCATGAGGTTGACACTTGGTATGTCAGGGGCATCCATCTCACTCACATGGTAGATCACTACCTTACCGCCATCCCAGCCTAGAACGTTGATTGTAATGTCGTTCTGCCTCTCGATCTTTGGAATCTCATGAAAGGGTGTTGGAAATGAGATGTCTGTGAAGTTGAAGACATCTTCTCGAGGATATTGGCTTGGTCTGTCAGAGTGTGCAATGGCAGGGAAGAATGCTGATTTCAAAGCCCACTTAATACAAGCATCATCTCTGTTTTTGACGTTTATGATGGCTTGCTTTACCTTGAGCTTTGGTGGTAGAGGGATATATGAACCGCCTCTTATTGGATTGTTTCTAGAGAAGTCGAGAAAGACAGTTCTGATACCGTCGAAGACCCATCCTGAACCTCTTTCTGTCCAGCCAGCGACTTTCTCCCTAAGTTGGTCTATTCTAGCCCTAAGTTTTCTTTTTACTTCTTTGCGGTTGAAAACGTTTTGGATGGTTGGGTTGCCATCTCCTCCTACGTAACATTGTTCCTTCACTTCACCTTCGTCTGTCTGCTTCTTAATGTCTAGTAAGACTGTGTATTGAAACTTCAAAGACCCAAGTTCGTAGGATTTCTCTTCTATGACGCCGAGCATATTGTTAAGGACTTCATTGTGAAACAGAAGAAGATCCTTTTTACCAAGATCAGGTGGAACATCCATTCGGTAACTGGCAAGCCATCCGTGGTAGCCAGCATGTGCTCTGTTGAAGTTTACAGCGTTTGCCATTGCCATGTTGGGGGTATATATACAGTGTTTACGTTTTCTTCAATTGGCTATACCAGGCCGGTGTGGGTTGTGCTGCCGGGTTGTGTGCAAGATTGCTAACAACTAGTAGTTAGTACAGTGCTAACCGGGGATAACCACGACATATTAAAATAAGGGCTCCGAGCCGGTGAGGAGGCCTTATTTTAATATGTCGTGGTGGTCCCCGGTTAGCACTGTACTAACTACTGTGTGTAATTCAATTGGTAGATGGCTCGAAAGAACGTGTTAAGTGTTCTGCAAAAGAGTATCTAAACCAAACTCCCCCAGTCTATCGCTGGGTCAGAACTGTCATCCCTAGATTATGTTTTTGTAATCAGGAGCCTGGAATGTATTTTTTTAAGTATGAGAACTAAACTTAGGCTGACA
This sequence comes from Dendrophyllia cribrosa, assembly GCA_024195265.1. NCBI lineage: Eukaryota > Metazoa > Cnidaria > Anthozoa > Scleractinia > Dendrophylliidae > Dendrophyllia > Dendrophyllia cribrosa. The sequence goes on along the minus strand of JAJLRJ010000004.1, from coordinate 33,633,813 downwards.
AAGGGATAACAGTCGCAGATATGGTAATGATACTATCCACACTGTGTAAATTATAAGTATTGCATTTAAGATCAACTAAATGTGAATAAATGACTTATTTAAATCAAGTGCAACGGCGAAGGAAATATACCAAGTGCAAAGAAGTTGGCAGCCCACTTTGGAGCAATGGACAGGGAAATTAATTCTATCACCCTTGCACCCTTTTCCGTGCGCGCTATGCATCTTGTCGTGTCGCCGATCTTTTTCCCAATCTTAATGCGATGTAAAGCTGGGGAAAGCGTGCAATGTTATGCACATCAAACTGCCTAGGGATAAGGTACCCTGAGAATTTTGTAGAAGAGGACTTCAGCTTTCATTCAAGTCGTTTACCATGGTCGTTTGACTTCGATAAGTACCGTGGAATTTATCTTTAAAATGCAGCTTATTGAAAAAGTAAAGCAGGAGAATCAAACACTGAAATCGGTTTTTTTTTACCGTTGTATTTATTTTGTCCCTGTAGTTAATACAGCAATATTAATGCCTTGTCGTTGATGCTTCGTATAATGTTTAGTTTTTTGTCTACTTTATCCCCAGGATCCCTTCTTTCCTTGCGGAGATATATCAACCCCTTGTACCTTGTTTCTGTTTTATTTCCTGCAAGAAAATGCGAGTAATGAATTGCTTTAGAATTTGTAAATTTTTAACTGTCAACTTACTTAGAAAGGCAGCGTGGTCGATTGACAAGGGCGCCAAGTGGAGGTTACGCTTAGGTTTCACGGCAGTCCCGAGTTTAACTCCTCAACAACGCTAAATAAAATAGCCAACTAGCCCGTCTCCTGTCATTTGAAATTGTTTGACCTTGTTGCTCAGTGCAACTTTAAGTATTTGTTTTTTACAACGCGTTCTCGATAAATTTAGAGAGAATAAAGAGAATACTCTGAAAATGATTTATTTTTACGGGTAAAACGTCAACCTATATCGGAAAATGGATTTTGCACGTTGCAGTATCTCAAGTTTGTTTGGAAAAGAGTCGAAAATGAGCCGAAAATGATCTGCGCAGTTTTCACGGAAAAGCAAAATCACCACTTTATTCCAAGTATTATTTTCAACGTTTGCTCTGAACCCAAAAATAATACTTTAATTGACAAGAAAGACAACCATGTTTGTTCGGAAGTGCAAAATTCTTCCGAGTGAATTTCTTTACTAGTATTTAAATTTCTGATCCACCCATAATTTCACAGAGAAAACTGAAGACATTCAGAATTTCTGATCCCCCTTAAAGACATTTAGAACTTCTGATCCTCCATAAAAGACATTCCAAATTTCTGAGCCCCCTTAAAAGATATTCCCAATTTCTGATCCCCGAAAAAGACATTCCGAATTTCTGATCCCCGTAAAAGACATTCCGAATTTCTGATCCCCCGTAAAAGATATTCCGAAGTTCTGATCCCCGTAAAAGACATTCCGAATTTCTGATCCCCGTAAAAGACATTCAGAATTTCTGATCCCCCTTAAAAGACATTCAAAATTTCTGATCCCCCATTAAAAGCCATTCTTTATTGAGGTCTTTAGGAGGATCAGAATTCCTGAATTCTTTATCGAGGTCTTTAGGGGGATCAGAATTTCTGAATTATTAATTGCGGTTTTTAGGGGGATCAGAATTTCTGAATTCTCTTAAGGTCTTTAAGGGGATCAGAATTTCTGAATTCTTTATCGAGGTCTTTAGGGGGATCAGAATTTCTGAATTCTTTAGTGAGGTTTTCAGGGGGATCAGAATTTCTGAATTCTCTCAAGGTCTTTAAGGGGATCAGAATTTCTGAATTCTCTCGAGGTCTTTAGGGGGATCCGAATTTCTGAATTCTTTATTAAGGTCTTTAAGGGGATCAGAATTTCTGAATTCTTTATCGAGGTCTTTAGGGGGATCAGAGTTTCTGAATTCTTTATCGAGGTCTTTAGGGGGATCAGAATTTCTGAATTCTTAATTGGGGTCTTTGAGAGGGGATCAGAATTTCAGTATTCTTTCTTGGGTTATATAGGGGGATCAGAAATTATGAATAAGTATAAAATTAGGCTTGCAAGCTGTTTGTCTTCAGTTTTATTACGAGGGTCAGAAATTCTGAATTGCAAAAGGGTCAATATGTCATTGATCTGACGGAATGGGAAAATGTTATGTCTTACATCTCATGAACTTGACGGAGTAACCATTTTCCTCAATACAATTAGCCTGTATCATTCGGAATAACAAATTCTTTCAGTACGTAATGGTAATCTTACACGGAATTTGTCGAAATCGGAATGCCACATTTTAGTTTGGAACGCGTTTTACATGTATGTTTGAATGCTCACCCCACTGCGGTATCTGCTATAAACCTTTTATCTGCGTTGTTAAAGACTGATGGCAAAAATGCAAATCAAGTAAATTGAAAGAACAAATAAACGACAACAAAAACGACAACTGAGTTCCCACTCTTCACCAGACGTTCGGCAGCAGCAGACATGGGCAACAACGACGCTCTTCCTAACTGTTCGTCGTGCGTGAAGCCAAGCCAAGAAGTACAACAGAGAAAAAGATTATCTTGTGGCGTAAAGGGCGAAACACCTCAGGAAGTGAGAACGAAGAATTTTTCTAACCTGGAGTAATTGATCATCATAGCTGATTGAATCTTTTCAAACATACTTACATTTGTTGGCTTATGGTGTGAGAGCAGTTTCATTACATGCTGTCCCCAGTATATCTGGGATTCTTTCCTTCATATCAAAGAAATTATCCACGTAGAACCAATTCTTTTCTCCAGCCATCTCGTTGAGATCCTCTTCGCGAATGGATGGACCAACTCCAAATGCTATCACCTTTGCGTTTTTCCCATCCTAATTAAAGTGAATTCAAAATATATCATTTTAAGTGGACATGAACAAAAGAACTATTTACTAATAATTACTGTGAATCAAAAGAGGTCACAATTAATATTATGTGACCCACAATTTAACACGCAACAAGTGAATTGGCAAATTACTTTAGGCAAAATATGCATAATATGCAACCGCAAAAAATTTTGAACGGCAACTAAAGCCCATTCTGTTGTTTTAGACAAAGTATTTCAACATTCGGTCCAAATACCACTTTCCATAGCCAATCATGTTTTCGGACATTTATTCCTATCTGGTGCGACGGTTCTATCAAACGAAGTATTTTAAACCAATCCAGCACTAGTCCGCCCACACAAATTGAAGTATTCTAGCTAAACATGAATCGAATCCGGCTTTTGTTATATGTGTTTTGTGTAGGAGGTAGGCGATCACGCGAGCGCCCGAGAAAATGGTCTCCGACAAGGGAGACGACGCGGCGCGAAACACAACACAAGACATATTCTGCCATATTTTTCGGCTCAATTCGACGAGGACCCCCGTCATTTTCATATCGGAGTCCCACCCCCCTCCCCCGGGACCGTCGCGTCTTCTTGTTTGATTCCCGTTGGGGTACGCACATTGCACTCAACGACACGCATGAAAACGTTTCATTGCACTGATATAGTTATTGTTCATAAAAGCGAACAATTACATTGGGATATGCCAGGTTTTTGGCTCTTTAAAAGGATAATTAAAACTAGTGACAAGCTCGAACTTATAACATAACGATGTTTTAAAATAATAATTTTAAAAACAAACCCGCAATGGAGGAACGGTAACGTTAAAAGGCGCAGATCCCCTCATGGTCTTGCCATCGGTAATACACACGACCAGGTTGTTGGCATCCACTCGGTCGCCATTCTCAGATGTAAAGACTATTTGGTCGGCAGCAACGAAAGCTTTGTCGGTGAAAGTGCCAAACTTAAGCTTGTCGGGTATCTCTGAGACTAGATCGTGGGTTCCATCTGTTGTCTGACACTGCCTGTCAGAAAACTTGCACTGCACAGTCGGAGTCTTGGCGAAAGTAATGATGCTGAAATGTGTGTCAGGATCAAATTGATGGATGAACTGAATCAGGAAGGTCTTCACGCGCACAAAGTTTGGAAGCCCCACACTCAATGACGCATCTACTATCAAGCAAACGTCTAGTTTCTGGTTGCTGCATGGATTTGGCTCTGGTATGCATTTAAATGAAGAATTACAAAACGAGAATCTACCTGACTCATTCAGACTACTAGTGTTTAGAGCTTTTTGACAAAAAACTTGGACATGAAAACTGACAGAAGCACTCCAAAAGATAGGTTTCATATTGTTGTTTACCCATTTTCCAATTTCTGTTTAAGATTTTTTTTTCACATTTTGGTGGACGATTATTATCTCGCCACACAACCACATATCTCCGGATTCATAGTGCAGAAAAGTAAAAGAAAAGTAATGTAAACGCATAACGAATCCTAATGGTCTCAATTTCTGTGACGAATCCGCTGACATTTTTAAATTCGAAGACTTTTTATTGTTCTAACGATTAAACCTGTTGACGAAAGCCTATGATTTGGCTAATGAAGTGAATGCTCTCAATCAGTACTTGTCAATACTAATGTTCGTTTTTCTTCTTTTCTTTTATAAAATGAAATATTGTATCTTTTTCGTGAATTTTGATTTTCGGCAGTCTTGAGAGTGAAGGGTTAATAAGCAGTAACTCTCGCACTATAGCTACCTTAACCTACCTGTTGAACATTCTCCCTCGTTGCATTCAACTGTTTCGTAAGGGTTACCCAATCGTGTGCAATCCTTGCCTCCTCGTGGCGGAGGTGAATTGCAGACTCTGCTCCGAACCTTAACACCGGCACCGCACGTGCTACTGCACATCGACCACATACTCCACTTAGAGTATCCCCCATCAACCACTGAAAACGAAAAAAAATATCAAGCACGAGGAAGAGTGTTTTAACAGGATATCCAAACATCGAGAAATGGGTTGAAAACGAGGTACAGCCGAGTATTTTTTAACCCACTTCGAGGTGTTTGGATACCTGACGAAGCACTTTTTCGAGTGTTTGAAATAGCTTCTCAAACTGATCATTAAATGAGGAGAAAACGAAGGAATAAAATCGTCAAAATCTATGCAAATTAAGACCGGTTATCCAAACTGGCTTCCCTATAGTGATTTCCTTTGTGTTCTCGTTATGAATTGTTAATGAGTTTTAGAGAGCAAAATTAAATACGGATCCTTGTGGCTCACACAAGCTTATATGTGTTGGCTAATAGGGTCATTGTTACATCTAGGATAAAAACGCATTATTTCTTTCTCTACCCGCTAATGCAATGCTGAAACATTTTTTGCTTTGTTATTAGCCAAGAGTAAAAAGAATACACCTAGATAAGAAAACGCTACAAAAAGCGTCTATTTCTTTCCTCCTTAAACAATAAAGAACGCTGTTTGCATTTTGTTAGCTAAACGAAGAGGCAAATTGACGCACGTTTTCGAAAAGCCAACTCTCGTACAGCCATAGGGAATTCTAAGAGACAGAAGTTCTTTGTAAGTTGCATTATCCCCATTTTAACACAGCCTCTCCTGCGCGCCATTACGAAAGCTAAACCGGGGGTGCTCACACGCTGCTCCACCATCTTTAAAGAAAAATAAGAGTCTGCTCGAACTTCCTCTCAGTTTACAGTAGACAAGAATAAACATCACTTACTGCACACCATTTTTTTTATTTTTTTCACCCATCTTTTTACCCGTTGTGGCTTCGTTACTTTGACGACATTATCACCACCAATCTCTCGGAGTTGCGTCATGTTGAGTCTGCTCGGAATACCATATCCAACAGCGACCATGTGGCACTTTTTCTTTGACTAGTGACCGGACGAAACAAAGAAGTTATTTCAATATCATATCTCAAGGCCCAATGACACGGGCGATTTTTTTGCAATTTTTGTCGCACTTTTCGATGTAAATTTTGTCGCGCGCAAGTTGCATTTTCAAATCGCATGTGTAAACTAGCGACGATTTCAGTGGGCGCGACTTGTCGTGGGATGTCGCAGAGGTTTTGAACATGTTCGAATGGGCAATTTTTGAAAAATCACATCAAACGTCGCCCCCGAAATCGACGCCATTTTACACTTGCGACAAAAGTTGCATTGTAGTGCGCGACAAAAGTCGCATAAAAAATCGCATGTGTAAGCTGGCCTTTGGGACAACAAAAGAAGTCGCTATTACGAGTGTGGCTTTATTAACCCATTCAGACGGGTCATCTTGTTCTTGCATTCGCATTCCGAAGACGAAATAAGGGGTAGTGAATGTTTTTGATGGTACAAAATATTGTTGATGGCATAAAAATTATCGTTTGCTAGACTCACCAGGGCCCATTTTGAAAATAAATTTGTGGAATGTTGGCCCATTTGAACCACACTTTTGTTGTTTTTAATTTTGGCCTGAAAATGACCTTTGTTCTTATAATTTTTTAGAGCATATTCAGAAGACTGGAAATATTTGTTTTGCATCAGAAAGGCATTTTTAATGAATGTTTTTAAACCGGTCGGCAATTCTTCAAGCATGATTTGCCATATTTTCAGAAAAGTAAGCACGTGACATGTCGCGTGTCCTACTAATACAAAACCTTACTGTAATTTAAAATGATAAGGACAATGGGACGAATAAATCATTTTTCGTACTGTCAAAAACGTGCAGCTATTTCAATTAAAGTTGTCGGATAAAAGCTCAAAGCTAAGACCGCAAGGTAGTATGGGTAGTTGTAAATAGCCATCTCAGATTCCGGTTTTCAGTGCGGATGCGACGGAAAATAGACGACAGAACTAAAGACGTTTGCCTCCTTTTTTTAAGCACGAGGGAGCTTCAAGCAGCTACGACGGCGGAGACAGCGAGAACAGCAGCAAATAATAGGTTTAATGAGCAAAAACAATGCCTCTACACGTGCGTTTTATATTTTGGTACATATCTGAGCCGTTCACTGCAAAACAACAACGTCAAATGATCAAATTATAGCCGATTTTTGTGGAGAACATGAACACACGGCGGTTCATTTTCTTTTCTCTATTTGAACTTGAAAGCCGTCCCTACAAATTAAGTGGCAGTCCCGCTAAAAGCGGTCCGCTCGATTTCGCGACCAAAAATAGTTTCCCTTTATTTTTTGCTGGTGAAAAGGCTTTGGTACACATGTATGAAATACACAATTATTTTTTTCAAATTCTTTATTTTCGCCCTGCTACAAGCAAAAAACGAATTCAGGCCGTCTCGGCCTTTTCGACGGTGTTCGGAAGACTAAATTTGATGGTTTTTGAGAGGCGCTCTACGTAGAAACAAATGCAGTTGAAGACATTTTGTTTAGGTCATGTTTCTAAGCTAAACTTGAGTAGTTCACAGGCAAAGTGTAAAAAAAATCAATAAAATGTTAAGCAAGCTGAGGCAACTTAAAGACAACCCACTCTGAAGCCTATATTCAGACACTGAAAATGGGGCAAGAACGAGGGAAAATTTCTCAAACGTTGCGGCCTAAACTTGGTTTCAAAACCACGTCACAGTAAAGTTCTTACCTTATTTTATCGAGTTATAAGCTCAAACGTGTGGGTATCTCCCGGGATCGCAAGCGAAAAAGAGATTATAATCAGCCATTGACAGCGTGTTTACATAATTATCGGTCGTGCCAAAGGTCACTTGCATTACTCTTCGGCTCATCCAAAATGTTTCTATTGAGGCTTGAATTCGATTGTAGTTCTCTAAGATAAATGTCGACAACTTCTTTAATACTTCTGCGTCAGAATTAGATCGAGAACAGATGTAAAAGTTGCAATAAGTTGAATAATCTTCATGGCGGCGACACGGTCAGGGCTCGACAAAGCAAACAACGAGGCCTTTTAGCATGTTTCGGAAAAATCTTCATTAAAATCAGTACTTGATCCAAATTCTCTGCTCCAGTAACGAGTATTAAAGGTTTTCCACGTCCCTACAATAAAAAGAAAGTCAAAGTTTATTCTGATCCACGATTTTATACTGTTGAAATTCACCCGTGGCGGGAACATAAACTTGACCGTGGCATGCAATATCGTATACTTTGAAAAAAATTAACGAGAACCAGAAGTTTCACTGCGATACGTGAAATACTCACCGGTGAGAGGTTGAAGTATATGAATAACTTGAGTTTAAGATTCGTTTTTAAGGGCTACTCGCCAAGCGACAGCAAAAAGGTTTTCCGCTTGAAAATGTGTAGATTCGTTACAAGGTCTTCGAGCACGTGTCTTGTCATAACTTGTCACACAATGTTATCAAGGTCGCGTGACAAAGAGTTGGCCGCGCGATGTAACGGATCTACACATTTTCAAGCTAAGAAAACTTTCTGCGGTCGCTTGGCGAGAAACCCTTAAAAACGAATGTGAAACTCGAGTTATTCATATATTTCAACCTCTCACCGGTGAGTAGTTCATGTATCGCAGTGAAATTTCTGGTTGTCGTCGATTTTTTTTTTCAAATTATATCTACAGTATTTGCATACCATGGTCAAGTTTAGTTTTTACCACGGGTGAATTTCAACAGTATAAAATCGTGGATAAGAGTAAACTGTGACTTGTAGGGACTTTGAAAACCTTTAATACTCGTTAGTGGAGCAGAGAATTTGGATCAAGTACTGATTTTGATGAAGATTTCTCCGAAACATGCTAAAAGCTTCGTTGTTTGCTTTGTCGATCGAGCCCGGTGTCGCCGCCATGAAGATTATTCAACTTATTGCAACTTTTACATCTGTTCTCGATCTAATTCTGACGCAGAAGTATTAAAGAAGTTGTCGACATTTATCTTGGAGAACTACAATCGAATTCAAGCCTCGATAGAAACATTTTGGAAGAGCCGAAGAGTAATGCAAGTGACCTTTGGCACGACCGATAATTATGTAAACACGCTGTCAATGGCTGATTATAATCTCTTCTCGCTTGCGATCCCGGGAGATACCCACACGTTTGAGCTTATAACTCGATAAAATAAGGTAAGAACTTTACTGTGACGTGGTTTTGAAACCAAGTTTAGGCCGCAACGTTTGAGAAATTTTCCCTCGTTCTTGCCCCATTTTCAGTGTCTGAATATAGGCTTCAGAGTGGGTTGTCTTTAAGTTGCCTCAGCTTGCTTAACATTTTATTGAAATTTTTTACACTTTGCCTGTGAACTACTCAAGTTTAGCTTAGAAACATGAACTAAAGAAAATGTCTTCAACTGCATTTGTTTCTACGTAGAGCGCCTCTAAAAAACCATCAATTTTAGTCTTCCGATCAACGGCGAAAAGGCCGAGGGGGCCTGAATTCGTTTTTTGCCTGTAACTGGACGAAAATAAAGAATTTGAAAAAAAGAATTGTGTATTTCATACATGTGTACCAAAGCCTTTTCACCAGCAAAAAATAAAGGGAAACTATTTTTGGTCGCGAAATCGAGCGGACCGCTTTTAGCGGGACTGCCACTTAAGCTTCTGGGGCCGGATTCACGAAACCTCCTAAAGTTAAAACATATCCTAGTAAGTATTGTTTATTAACAATAGTCTATTGTCATGTCTTTCGATCTTGGCTTGTAGGCTTGCTTTCATCCAACAACGTTAATTAAAAAAGCCGTAATTGGGAAAAGATGACTATCGCAAAACAAACAATTTAGTATTCGACGGAAAGTTGTTTTTGATATGGCTGAGCATTTTGAAGGCTTGAAAGAACAAAGACTCACAACGTACCACTTTGTAAACAAACGTTTATGAAAACAGTGGATGAAGGACCAAAAGCAGTTAAAAAGGTTACATCGCCGGTATTTTGCCGTTTTGTGGTGAAAATGCTGTTGAGTATTTTTATCTTATAAACGGTATCTTTGTTTAATATACATGAATTGCTCTCGGAACACCGCGAGGGAAAAATAAGTAATAATCTTCTAACTGAGAACAAACATAAATCAGTTTTGAGTCATTTTCTAAGGCAAGAGGGAAGAACTTCAAAATTTAGCTTCAATTTTTCAAGTTGCAATCCATATTCCCACCTGCTAGGCAACAACGGTTATTAACACATTTACCACACAAGCACAAGTGATGCTAAAACTAGTGACACCTTGCTTGCCCCTTAAGTAACATTAAAGACAACTTAAAATGGAAAAACGGACTGTGGCCTACTTGAAGTGGAGGCACCGTTTCCGAGAAAGGCCTTATGCTTCTTTTCGGAAAAGCCCTTCCATCCGTGAACGTTATGAGGACGTTTTGGTTCCTTCCTCTGTCGCCATTTCTCCTTGTAAATAATGAATGGTACGCCATCATCAGTCCTTTGTCAGTTCGTGTTTGAAAAGAAGTTGTTGGGTCAAGCCCTGCGATGAAGGCCTTCGCCTTTCTCCCAGATATGGACCTTCTTCCGTTAAAGGGGGCAAGGTGTTCTCCGTTCTTGCTATACATTACTAAACCAATATGGGTCTTTCTCCTTGAAATTGTGAATTTGCTGAGGAATGATGGCATGAAAACTTTGAGAAGGCGCTCGACGTTTCTCTTCAAGATGCTTCTTGAACGGTCGATTAAGATGCCGAGGTCAATACCCTGGTCACATGGTGCTGGCAGTACTGCAAATTGCACAAAAGAAGTTAAATTAAATGAATGGTGGCACTGGATATACATGTCTATCTATATTTCCCTTGCCGGGGTTTAGTGAAATACTATAACTTTGCATCCACTTTTCCCTGTGATTTATCTGTATATGTTTGATTTTCAGCTGCCATCTGGTCAGTATAAAAGCCTTTCCACCGGAATCGCAATGGTCTTGGGTTGGAATCCCGTCGAGACCCGAAATTGATTTAACAGCATCTTGATCTTTCAACACATAATTGCATTAATCAGTCCGGGAGTATGCCAGTTTTGGAAGAAGCTAAAACAATGGTTTACGTCACCAACCATGACACGATCACCTTGGTGATGGACCAGACTTAAAACAACAACAAAAATAATCACGTAACGTATATGTAAAACACAATAATAAAAAGTAAATAACAGTAACAGTTCAATCGTGGGGAAGACTACGGAAGCATGCTTCCTCTCTCTAACAGACTCGATAGTTAAATAGATACAGGGTTGAACCGATAATCGCAAGATCATGGGTTCCAATCCGTCCATGGCCGTTTTTTTTTTTTTCATTGTAGTTGCTTAATTAGCTAAAATTCCTACGAGGATAATCAATTTCACTTATATTTCATCCGCAGTTCACATATATGATTATTTCATATTTTTACATGCCTGAATGAAGATTATCTACATTGCATACCTTTACATGGTTCCGTATTACACGCAACTGTTTCTTGCGGTTCACCAATGTGGTCACATGTTTTACCATTGCGATACGGTGCTGGGTTAGTGCAGGCTCGGACTCTTATCTGCATTCCTCCACCACAGGTTTTGCTACACTGGGTCCAAGTAGTCCATCGAGAATAGCCTCCGTCAATTGCTGAAATGAGGAAATTGACAAACTGGTTAATATGTAATATCTTCAAGTATGTAAAGATAATAAAACATAGTATTCATCAAGATGAGAATGTCATCACACAAAGGCAAGGATAGGTTCGGGCCTGGGGCAGAATCATAAATCATAAATGACATGCGTCAAATATTGACAGTTCCTTAATTACTAGTAACCCATTTTGTTATATAGTACAACTTCTATGCACATCTTCAAATGCGTATTACAAGGCGTTTAAATGCGTTCTAGGGTCAGAAGATCATCCCTACAAGCGTTTCCTATGAAAACCAGCCGAACACTTGTATAACTTTTAAGTACGCACGAGTGTTACCCACCAACAGACACAAGTCTTCTTTTATTACCAGAGGTACTAAGCTTTTTTCTTTGAAAATAGAAGTTTTTAGCATTCGTAATGGTAATATTGTCGTATTGTCGTAACTCTTTCAGCCCAGGGCAATAAATAAATTAACCATAAAGGGAACAGACCATGACATCGGAAACTCCGTGAGAAAGTATAGGAGACCAGGGAAAACGTCTTAAACGGGTAGAGTCGCGGGGATTTTGACCGTTTCTGGTCAATACCTTTACTTATTTATCAACAAAATAATTTAAGAAATCAACCAACTCTTGAAACACGAAAAAGTCATGGTCTGTTCTAGCCTACTTTGATTAATTATTTAACTGTAATCAAAATTGATGCTAACCCTGGCTTAACCGCGCTTTGAACAACCCGGCCCTGGACTATAAATGTTCGATTTCTGTTAATACAAAATATTTTTGGCTTTTTCAAATGACAATAAATCCCCGTTACATTGGCCGTTTTAACGCCACCGTCCATTGACAGGATTATCTGAACTGAGACAAAACCTTTCATCAGACGTGAAAAGGTTTTACAAAAAATGAGTTAGTTAAAAATAAATTTCTAAGCCGAAATTATTTTAAATAATAACACTTCCACACAACAACCACCATTAGCCCAAATTGACATATATTTCTTCGCCAATACAATATTACATTTATTTATTCTTAAATAAGACTTTCACCTCCACCACCGCACCTACCACCAACAGAACCATGACTTAGAACACACCCTGACATACTTACATTCATCACATTCTGGAAGGACGCACGCCTCATGTTCGTCAGGCGGTCCTATTTCATCGCAGTTTGTTCCTCCTTCCATTGGTTCCGGGTTTGTACAGTTTCTGGAACGCATTCTGGTTCCATTGCCACAAGTAACAGTGCATTCTGACCATTCAGACCAACGTGTGTAACCACCGTTTATAACTAGGAAAATCGTTGAAAAAAATCAGACAGAAAGACCAAACACATGATTTTAATTCATATTATATTTTTTTATCAGTTAGTAAGTTTATCAATCAATTAATACTGAGGAATAAGAAAACAATAATTTAAACAAGGAAGAACGGTGAACACTTATTACAGTGTGTGAGGCAGTCAGTCTGTCAGTCAATCAATCCCTTATGTTTCTAAAGCAAGAAAGCAATTATTCAGACAAAGAATAACGGTGAAAACACAACAGTTAGTAGTACAGTAGGTCAATCCAAGGTAACTCTAACGAATGCAAAAAAAATCTATGCACATCACTCTGAGAAACGTCTTTTTCGTACGTTATATTTTTGATTTATAGTGACACGATTTTATATCTACATCGCAATCAAAGAAAATGAATCTTGCTGCTTCCTATCGTTTAAAACCGTACTTAAAAATACAATTTCCACCAAGTTATTGTACATTTACCTAGCATTTAATTAATTAAGTAATGTTCCTGTTAATTTTCTATAATAGTGTTTTTTATACCGTATTGTAATTATGTAGCAATGCATTAATTATCAATATTGTATAATGTATAATATATTCTTCGTTTAGTTTGTATAAGTATTTAATTTATGACTGCGCTGTGCTAAGTTTCTAGTATTATTTTTACATCACCATGTTCTTCGATTTAAATAATAAGCTATCCCAAGGAAATGAAAGTACCTAAGTCCGTGTAGAACTATTCCATTTTAGTCGAGGCAACTCCTCTATAGGCTACGCTCTCCGGGTGCTGTTGTGATATTTAGCGTTTGTTTACAAAACCTGTGCTTTTAAGTTAAAGTATGTCATATATGACAGAAGTTCCGAGTCTCTCATAAATAATGGTAGGTCAGTCAGTCAGTCAGTAAGTCAGTCAATCAGTCAGTCAATTAGTCAGTCAGTCAGTCAGTCAGTCACTCAGTCAGTCAGTCAGTCAGTCAGTCACTCAGTCAGTCAGCCAATCAGTCAGTCAGTCAATCAGTCAGACAGCCAGTCAGTCAATCAATCAGTCACTCAGTCAGTCAGTCAGTCAGTCAGTCACTCAGTCAGTCAATCAGTCAGTCAGTCAATCAGTCAGTCAGTCAGTCAGTCAATCAGTCAGTCATTCAGTCAGTCAGTCAGTCAGTCAGTTAGTCAATCAGTCAGTCAATCAATCAGTCAGTCAGTCAATCAGTCAGTCAATCAGTCAATCAATCAGTCAGTCAGTCAATCAATCAGTCAGTCAGTCAGTCAGTCAGTAAGTCAGTCAGTCAGTCAGTCAATCAGTCAGTCAATCAGTAAGTCAGTCAATCAATCAGTCAGTCAATCAGTAAGTCAGTCAGTCAGTCAGTCAATCAGTCAGTCAGTCAATCAGTCAGTCAGTCAGTCAGTCAATCAATCAATCAGTCTGTCAGTCAGTCAATCAGTCAGTCAGTCAGTCAATCAGTCAGTCAGTCAGTCAATCAATCAGTCAGTCAGTCAATCAATCAGTCAGTCAGTCAGTCAGTCAGTAAGTCAGTCAGTCAATCAATCAATCAGTCTGTCAGTCAGTCAATCAGTCAGTCAGTCAATCAGTCAGTCAGTCAGTCAATCAATCAGTCAGTCAGTCAATCAATCAGTCAGTCAGTCAGTCAGTCAGTAAGTCAGTCAGTCAGTCAGTCAATCAATCAGTCAGTCAGTCAATCAATCAGTCAGTCAGTCAGTCAGTAAGTCAGTCAGTCAGTCAGTCAATCAGTCAGTCAATCAGTCAGTCAGTCAATCAATCAGTCAGTCAATCAGTAAGTCAGTCAGTCAGTCAGTCAATCAGTCAGTCAGTCAATCAGTCAGTCAGTCAGTCAGTCAATCAATCAATCAGTCAGTCAGTCAGTCAGCCAATCAGTCAGTCAGTCAATCAATCAGTCAGTCAGTCAGCCAGTCAATCAGTCAGTCAGTCAATCAGACAATCAATCAGTCAGTCAGTCAGTCAGTCAGTCAATCAGTCAGTCAATCAGTCAGTCAATCAGTCTGTCAGTCAGTCAGTCAGTCAGTCAGTCAATCAGTCTGTCAGTCAGTCAATCAGTCAGTCAGTCAATCAGTAACTTAAATTCTTTACCCCCCCCCCCCCCCCTCCCCAGAATCAAACCTTGAGTCGCATAATGTGGGTCTAACGTTTTTGACTGTGGAAGAACTCGCACAGATGAACATTCAACTAAAAGCTCATCAGGGGTACTTTTCAATGGTCCTGTTTCTATCTTAGTGTATGCATATCATGCCAAAGCGAAATTTTGGAATTTTCTTGAATTTTAATTTTGGGCTCTATTGAGCTTTGGTTACTTTTAGAGGTGCCGCGCTATATATAATATACTGTATTAGCGCGCGATAAATAGCGAATATGGCGAATAAAATTGTCATTTTGAGAGAGAATTTCGAGTTTCTAAACGTAGAAAATTTCTCTCGAGTCTGAAATTGCATGGTTGAAACAAAAAAAAAAACTGATAAAGAGCAACTACACATGTCCGAAATGTGACATCAGTTTGTGTTTGAGTAATTTTTGAGCGTCATTTCGTTCTTTTATAACTTATAAAATTTGAATTTTTTGCTGACGCACTTTCACGACTTTAAATTCGCTATTTTAGCGCGCGCTGATACAGTTGTTTTTCGCTTTATAGCGCGGCACCCCTAAAAGTAACCAAACCCCTCTTTGGGAAGTGAAAAAGGTAACAACGCAAGCAAGAAGCAATCCTTCAAACAAAGAAGAATGGTGACAACACTTACCACAGACTTCAGCCATTATCTCGTCCAGTTTTCCAGCGAGGGCATCAAAATCTGCAACCTGCAACACGGAGCCGCGTTCGCCAGCAATTTGTTCCAGTTCTGATTTTTTAATTCCTTTGCCAATACCAACCGCAATAATTTTTACGCCTTTGTCCTTTTCAAAAGTAGAAGATAGACACATAGATATCAAAAATAGATAAATAGATATGGTGCAACCTCTCGTAAGTGATCTTCTCTTGCAAGAGAACGCGTTTTAACAATCAATCAATCAATCAATCAATCAAATCAATCAACTTTATTCATGTGTCAGAAAACTGTTTCCAAATCAATTTTTTAATTGAGCTAATTGGTGACACCTAAACTAAGAACTTAAAATTAAGAAGAACTAAAAAAAGTCTAATAACTAATTTCTAAAATATTTACAGTTTTACACTAACATTAAAATTCCTTAGTAATAATTATGTCCATTTGAATTATTATACTCGGTTTCTAACCTCTGGAGTGAGATCTCATCATTAATCGCACGTATTCCGGTGTTAGACATTGATTATGTTCCACTGAATATTCTTGACATTTATTCATTTATGAACATTCCCACCACAGAAACAGAAACGTTTTTGTTAATTGTATACAAATGTAAGAACGGAAAGTTGTAATTCGAGTTTCACGCACTAAGCAATTATCAGAGTCTGTTGATCGCTTAGTGCGTGAAACTCGAGTTACAACTTTCCGCCCTTATAATTGCATTTGTATTTTGCTCTGCATATCTGTGCATAGAGCACTCATAGAACAATTGAAGCAATCTATATATTGTTTATTCATTTATATACATTGTGAACCAGTAGTTGGAAGTTAAGTCGGTTTCTTTGTCGTTAACATTTATCCTAAACGGAAAATGAGTTCACGACTTGATGGACAGAGTAATGGTGGTAACTTACTAAGATTAACGAATGTCGAACTGTCGAATGTGTATTGGCAGTTGCAATTTGTTGCTTTTTTGTCATGTTCTAAATTGAGCTGCTTTCTAGTTAAGCGGTAAATTAGCTGACTGACATGAGCGTCCTACCTCAAGGGGTGGAACTGTCTCACTGTAGGGTGCTGAAGACGCAGCAGTTTTTCCATCGGTAAATACCACAAGTACATTCGGATTTCTTCTCCTATCGTGTCCGTTATTGAACAACTCATCATGTGCCTTCATCAGTGCAAAATCTGTCCGAGTGCCATAGATTAGCTTGTTTGAAAGAGTATCGATTCTTCTCTTGACGGCTTCATTGCTGTGGTATGCTGAATCACTCAGGTTATACAAGTGTTTTGCCACATCAGCATAGAAGATGAGAGAAGTGTGAGTTGCCTCCGGGGTGATGTTAAAGTTGTCCACGAAACTCTTTAAGGCGTCCTTCACTTTTATGTAGTTTTGCCTTCCGACGCTTTTTGACCTGTCCACTATAATCCCTAGATCGATGCCGTTTTCACATGCATGTTCTGCAAAACAAAGGCACTTATAAAATATATTTACTGAATTTGGACTTTCAACAGAAAATTTGTTGTTTGGATAGCCGTCTACGATTAAGATACGGATATATCGTCATATATAATAATGTTTGCGTTATTTTATTAAAAAATACCAAGGGAGTTTTTGAAGCATTCGTAGTAAACAAACACACATACGTATGTGTAAACCTCAAACTTTTGAATTATCATAACCTTATGTAAGTAAAGGTTATGATATGGAGTTTCTGTAGCATCAAGCTACTGAGAGTATTACTACTCTCCTCTGGATGGGATTCTCGGATTCATCACAAGGTAAAATCCCCCCACCTAGGATTTTGTTCGTTGGTACCGATTTATACATCTGGCCTCGGTTGTTCAAAAGGTGGATAGCGCTATCCACCGGATAAATCACTATCCAGTAGGTAACACAATTGGTTTTGCTAATACCTATAAACTGGATAGTGATTTATCCAGTGGATGGCGCTAACCACCTTTTGGACAACCAGGGCCTGGGTGGAGAGAGGCAATATAGAGTAAATTTTCTTGTCTAATGGAACAACCACCGATTAAGGTTCAAATCCAGCGGGCTAACCACTAGGCCACGGCGCGCCTACACTCTACAGAGGCTGCTAAAGCTAAATATGCTTTATCAGCTGCCAAAGCAAT
This sequence comes from Dendrophyllia cribrosa, assembly GCA_024195265.1. Classification (NCBI taxonomy): domain Eukaryota; kingdom Metazoa; phylum Cnidaria; class Anthozoa; order Scleractinia; family Dendrophylliidae; genus Dendrophyllia; species Dendrophyllia cribrosa. The sequence goes on along the minus strand of JAJLRJ010000004.1, from coordinate 33,616,251 downwards.
TTTGCGTCCTTTAGAGGAAACTTCGCTCTTTAGAGGATAATTAAAACTCTGCATACTCAACTACCTTTCATCAACGAAACCAGAAAACATCATAAACAAATTTATCAAAGTCAAGGCCTGTGTGTACATATGACTTCTTTTTTTTGAAACATGTTTTATCGTATATAATATAATATAATATAATATAATATAATATAATATAATATAATATAATATAATATAATATAATATAATATAATATAATATAATATAATATAATATAATATAATATAATATAATATAATATAATATATAACATAACATAACATAACATAACATAATATAATATAATATAATCAAAATAATCTATATGGTTTCACGACTTCGACACCTTAACTGATCACTTACTTACCAGCTACTTGTCTGGCAGCAACTTCTCCATTAACAACTCCTAGACCGAAATATAATTTGTATAAAACATGTTTTGTCCTAATAAAACAGACATTCTTTATATAGATCATTTTACAATACAGTCGAACCTCCAAATACTAAGTTTCGCCCAGTCAAATCACGATACTCCAAACCTCCCGTAAACGACCACCTCTCGTAGTGACCGCGACCACTGTCAGCGCTGGTGATTTGAATTTTTCTATGTAAATTTAAATGTTTGTAAAGGTAAATGTTGCTTATAGTGGACGAGCACTTAAAAAAAGGAAACAAACATTGCAATACAACATAACATGTTAAAAATCCCAATTGACAGGAGGCAAACCAGTTGGCTATTTTACTAGCGTGGCCAAGGAGTTGAACTCGGGTCTACCGTGAAACAACTCCAGCTAGCGGTCAGAGCGGGACTTGAACCCGGGACCTCCGGGTTTCAAATGCGGCGTCCTGACCACTCGACCACGCTGCCTCCCCATCTATTGCTTTAATTAATTTAACCTTTAGTAAGTGACCGCGACCACATTCAACGATGGTGAATTGAATTTTTGTATTGTTATTATCCTTTGGTAAGCGAACACTCCCATATTCGTCATTACCGACGTAAGTTAAACGAGAGGTTCCAAGCAGCCTTTACTTATGCGCATGCGTAAGAAAGTTTTATGATATATTTTAAACATGATAAGAAGATGTCCGACATGGAGAAGAGTTACTCCTTTCATTCAGTCGTCGTTCCTGCAAATCACGTTCTTTACTGTTGAATGTTTTGTAAATGAAGGCTGTACCACAATCACGCCAGTGATTCTTGTGAGTGTTAAATATTTATATATACCTAACGCGAACATTAGTAATGTAAGTAGGGTTGCAGGAGACGCTATCGTGACACTTCAGCAATGCTGTTTTATCGGAAGTGAGAGCAGCTGGAAGTCACTAAACAGGAAGCTACTAGAAATACGTGTCTCGCAGAACCTCGCGAAGCTCCGGAAGTGCACAATTTAAACTATGCATGCATAAATTTGCATGCAAAATCGTGACACAAAAATAATAATAACAATAATGAAAAGAAAAACGAAGGGCATTTTTTAACTCATTGCGCTTTGCGCATAAGTAATAATGTGTTGCAGTACAAGTCCAATAAAACAAACATTTTATCCCTTTCATCAAAACTTCAATGTCATATAATATTTTGCACTGATAGGTGTTTTGTACATTGAGATTACTATATGTTCATAGTTAAAAGCCCCTGTTGTCTGACCTCTCGTAAGCGACCACCTCCCGTAAAAGACGACCTTGGCTTTGCATTTTGGGTGGTCGCTTAGGGAGATTCAACCGTAAGCTTATATTGTTTCAAGACTTCGACGCGTTAACTGATCACTTACTTACCAACTTCTTGTCCGTTAACAACTTCTCCGTTAACAGCTCCTAGACAAAAAGAAACAGAAATATATGTTATTTACCGGCCGGGAGGGGCCTCGAGCCATACTCAAGACCGAGGGCACAGTTTTTCCCAATACGGACCGACCTAGGCTGGTAAATAACGTGTTTATTTTTTTCTATAGGAAACTGGTTTTGCAAGTAGTTTGTCGTAGAAGCCTGGCAGAAAAGCCTGGCAAGAAAAGTAAAACAGTAAAACTGAACTTTACATCTCATTAATGTAGAGAAACCAAAAAACAACTGAACCAGTAAGAACTTTTTAATTGCTGTTTCCTTTCCAAAATTAAAAACGCAGAAAAAAATCGGATTGAAATCAATGAACTGTAAAAAAGCTATTCAAATACATGTCATGGTTTTGCGCATGGCTTCATATATGGGAAAAATCACCTGAGTCATTCAAGATTTGCGGAATGTCTCGTTTTCTCAAGTTTTAAACAACAAAATGATCTCAAAATCTCATCTTCACAAAAATGTATTCACATATTTAAAAACTCTTCGAAACGACTGACAAAGGGAAACATCGTCCTTATATTAATCAGAGTCAGAATCATCGCTGATGATCGCCATACGTTTCTTTCTTTTGGCTGGCCACGAGGTTTCTCCATCTGCTGAACTCGGCGCTGAATTAGGGATGCCGTTGAAATTGAAGGTACATCCTTCAAACTTGCCAATTGTTGCTCCAGAAAAGAAGCCGTCGGTAATCGATATTAATTCTTCAAGCCTTTTAACTGACAACTGGGAAATTTTGGCTGCTTGAATTCCAGTGTGGCTCGTGGAACTCTCGGTGGACCGACGTCTTGGCACCATTGACATTTGTCGCTGATGGTTGTGTGATACCGACTTATATGCATCTAAACTTTTGAGGTTTTTACGACCACTGAGCTGGGCTACGTAATTCTCGAGGAATTCGGCATCCATTAAACGGGATATACAGGTTTTCCTTACGGAGTGGTTGCTGATATTACCAGGCAATCCGGCGGCTTTAGCTGCGTTTACAAGGAATTTTCCTGATCATATTATGCGCCAAAATGGTAGCTTTTATAACAAAATGCAACTATAGGACCAAAAATCTCAATCTTAAAAACCTACCCTCATTCTATCGAGCCATTCTAAACTATTGGTGCAATTTCAAAGACAACCTGTGACACAAAATCTGAATTTTAAAAACGAGATTCTCTGGAACAACAGTAATATAGTAATAGACAAAAAAACCTGTATTTTTCCGACATTAGTTTAAGGTGTTTTGATACAGTTTTCTGGAGACCATACCTACATTTTTCAATCGGCTTTTAAGCTGTCTTTTCCAATTCAGATCAACGTGAAATTTTCACTATTAAAACTGGTTTTTAATTGAAGTTTGGCTAAATATATATTCTGGTAAAATCGATATTACCAAGACAACGATAAACAAGAAACTTTGAAATCAGTTAAAGTGAAATTTTTCGCGTTTAAGATTTCGCATTGAAAATCCCACATGGACATCTTAAAATATGGTATATGGCATATATCTTTTGCAAGAATAAAAAAATTCTGTATGTATGATTTCAAATCAATCGCAATAACATTTAAAACCTTACTATTTGTATACTGGTACTAAATTGATCGAGAGATTGACACTGGTTTTGTGAAATTACTTCAAGATAGTGTCAAAAAGTAGCTTGATGTTATGTTTGTACACCTTCAAAGTTTTGTTTACTTTCTCTTTTGCGATCTTGCGAACTAACTTTTTTTCCTAACGTCGACATGGATTCAACGAGAAAAACATTCAAAAAGTTTATCTATTGCCGTATACTGTCACTAAAGAAGTAAAAATAATAATGTTCCAATACAAAGTGATACACAACATACTTCCCACCAAAGCGACTCTGTACCGTGATGGCCTTGTTGACAATGACCTCTGCAATCTATGCAACTTAGAAATACAAACCCTAGACCACATGTTAATACTCTGTAGTTTATCTGCCGATTTTAGGATTATGTTTCAAAATTGGTGGCATGATAAAACACGTGAAAGCACTGTGTTAAACGTAAGTCATATACTCTATGGTTGGTATAACAGAACAAAGGATCCGCAGGTCTTAAATTACTCTATCTTAATCGCAAAATACTGCATTTTTTGCACTAGCTTACGTGGAGAAATACTATCCTTCCGCAACTTCCTTCTGCAAATGCAAGAAAAACTACGTACAAATTTTAAAAAGGATCGCAACTAAACAGAAATCGCTTCCCAATTTCTACCGAACTTGGGAAATTATTCTTTAACATACTGCTTTCCGTCGCACTTTCTTGTATTCTTTACTTTTGATTCACTCCAACGAAGGGCTAGCGCTCGAAACGTCAGCTTTTTCAGTAATTTTGTTTACGATGGCCAATTTTTCTTATCAGCTCAGTTGATAAAACCAACTGTTGAAGTAATAATTAGTGTTATACGCACCGTACATTGAAGCCAGTACCACGAGGGCAACAAATGGCACATTTCGAGCCATGTTCACCTGAAATGAAAAATGTTAAAAGAATAAAGGGGTTAGTTTTTAAAGAAACTGTGGTGCTGCATCGGTAAGGAAGTAAAACATAAAATTGCTTTTATCAACTAAGTTGATAAGGTAAATTGGTCAACGAAAGAATATTTGTAAAAACCTGACTTTTCAAACACTTGCCCTTCATCAGAACGAATCGAAGCGAATCTGACGAGCGAGTCTAAAGCCATGTTCACACTAAACCTAAATTATATTCAACTGAAGTATAATTCAGGCTATCATACTCTATTCAATTTTATTCATTTATGTTTCGGTTCACATCTGCGAAAATACAAATAAACTAGGCAGGGTAACCTTTGCAATCTGAAGTTAAAAACAAAATGACGCCCTATCGCCTAGCTGCCAAGATTATTACCACCATGCTCGATTTTCAGGCCAGAATAAAGGCAAGGAAGGCTGTCGAGACTAGAAGGTTAAATTTAACACGGCACTGTTTTGCATTTCTTGAGTGCCCTCCATCGGCCATTCCTTGGCTAATTTTGTCCCATACGAGTTTCTTGTTGTGCATAGTATTTAACTCATTTTGCACCGCCTCTTCACTCCATAAGGCGATAAGAAGTTCGTCTCCTCATGCCACCTCGTGTCCATCGTTTTGTTCAATCACTGCAATTACTTCAATCAACCCTCTTGAGGTTGTTTGAAGTAATTATAATCCAATGATAATTAGGGACTGTAATTTGTTGATGTGAACCCATTCCAAATTTAATTCGATTATAATTCGATCATAATCGAGGCCTGATGTGAACACGGATTATAGTGCCTAATAATCCTTAAATACATAATTTTAAAATCATCTCTACGCTCATTGAATAGTAAAAGGGTGAAAAATTTCTTGTTTAGAAATTCGCGCTATTGAGTTATAGAGATTTGAATTTACAAAATGCTAATTAGATGACGTCAACCCGTATCTTTACCATTATTTCTACGCCAATTTACAATGCGCAGTTTACAGTTTAAGGATAATTAATTTGATAAATACTAAAAATAAACTGTGAATAGTCAATTGATTCGTAAAAAGTATTACTTGGAGGTGAAAACAAGTAGTTGTATAATAAATGATTTCCGGGTTACCGTCATCTAATTAGCATTTTGTAAATTCAAATCTCCTGGGCGATATCACGCGCGCTTTCGCGCTATAATAGTCAATTATCAACTCATTGTTGGGACGAATTTGCATTTACGATGTTTCCTTACGCGCGCGACAGAAACACGGTACGCGCAAATGATAAGTGTCCGTTTCCCGACCCCCTACCCCCTTACAATGTTGAGCCCGTGTCATAAAAATGATTTGTGGATTTCAACATTGGCTCGGGGGGAGGGGTGGGGTTGGTAAGATGGGCTTTAAACTAAAACCATGGCTTCATTGGTCAGTCACACTAAATTAGTAGTTAATAGGAGGACTTTGTAACATTTGTCCCAAGAACTTTTGTCCTTGATTGTAGCTTCTCGGGTTGCTTAGGCCTAAATTTAACCATATAAACTGCTGACCGTAACCTCAACTGAAAGCTAACCAGTTACTTCGTTAAATAAGTCTCAATAAGGTGTCCGAGCTCCTTCTGAGCTTTGGAATCTAGACTCTTCCGACGGGAAGCGAAAGCGGCACAAAACAATACGATTAATTAGCGAAAACAATGCCTTTGCGCGTGCATTTTACATTTTGGTATTCCCTGCAAAACAACATCGTCAAATGGTCAAATTATAGGTTTTGTGGAGAACGTAAACACATGACGGTTTTCCTTTCTATATTTGAAATTGAAAGTCGTCCCTACGAATTCAACAGCGAAGATGATTGACAGATCGGAAAAGTTAACCTGCACTAAACTACCTAACGAGTTGGTTTGAAAAAACCTAACTCGGTTAAAAAATCTATTGTTTTTTTTTATTATTCCATGGGAACCGCTAACACGGTTTAAATTCAGTAAGAGCCAAAAATACGAGGCCGCACCAGGAATTTTGTTAAACCAGTTAATTTTAATTAATTAATTGGAAATAACCAGGTTAACTACTCTAGTGCGGCCGCAGCCAATAACTGCTTTCCGTTTTATACCAAAACAATAGAGACAATAGGTTTGCCTAAACATGCCCGCTTTATACCAACTCACTTCAAAACAAAGCACAACACACAGATATCTTTTACAAACATAGATCAAAACAACATGCCTTGACCAGGACTCGAACCTGGGTTACTGCGGCCACAACGCAGTGTCTTAACCACTAACCATCAAAGCTGTGGATACAAAAGCTGAACATTTTAAACAATTGTAAATACCTTATAGGATTTTGATATACTCAATAAAATTGCGGAGTATCAAAAGCGCTTGTTACGTTATTAAAATCCACAATGTTCATTCTTATAGCCACTACATTTTAATAACCACTACATCGCTAGACTCTATGTCGATTTTCAGTTTGCCAGCTATCACTCACTTTAAGTTTTTTATAACTTTGCCGGCGGAGTAAAACAAACTGAATGTTTAAACGTCAAACTTCTCCGCATTGTTAATAAACTTAAAGGGAACCTCCATTGTTATAACAAATTGACGTTAAATTGTTGGAAATAAAGTCTATATTAAAAAAATTTAAAAAACAGGTGCAAATATAATTTTAGTGTACAAAAAAATGGATACGAATATCACCTATTTTCGCTTTTAAATTTCCCGCGCGCCGCCATTTTGAATATTTATGACGTGTTAAGGTGAGCTTTCGTGTAAATTGTTCCATACAAAAGAACTTCGATTCTTAACAATAGCAGCAACCGTAACACGTCATAAATATTCAAAATGGCGGCGCGCGGGAAATTTAAAAGCGAAAATAGGTGATATTTATATCCATTTTATTTGTACACTAAAATTATAATTGCACATGTTCTTTTAAAAATTATAAATGTCGACTTTATTTCCAACAATTTAACGACAATTTGTTCTGACAATGGAGGTTCCCTTTAAGGGAGGGTTTCACGGTAATCTGCGTTCGCCTGGCGCGACCGGTCAGTGAATTATTGCTACAAGACATACAGCGAATCGCTCCGTTGAACATCGCGATGAAGCCACGTCGGTATTTAAGTGAAAGCTTCCCAAATAGGGCAGAGAACCAAAGAGCATTCAAAACATACCAAAACGGTTTTATAAGCTAGGAAAATCCGATAACTTCTTGCTTGATTCCAAAGAGACCCAACAACTAACTTGGTCCGGGGGAGACCATTCGTCAATTTCCACTCCGTACTTTTAGACATTGAGATATTGAGTCGCGCGATTCCAAAATCGGGAAAATATCCGAAACATAATCAAGACAAATAGATCATTTACATGTGCGAACAATTTGAGACATTTCGGAGCACTCAGCTCCCCAGGATTGAATGGATTGTGTCTGATTTCATGGTGATGGGGTAAACTTGAAACACGGCTGCCAGACGTTTTTCAAGTTTGCAGGGTTGCCTGACACTTCGCGACATAGCCCCTTCAAAAACATGCACAGTACGTATACAAAAAATTGACCGTTGTTTTCAGTTGATGGAATTTGCTAACCCACATAAGTGGCTTTAAATGTCATATACGAATTTATCAATTCACTGCATGCCAAGCGCTTTTCATTTTGAAGTGAATGTAACGTCATATTGAAAATTATTATTATGACTAGTAATCTAGACAGTTTTCCGCCAACTCTTATGTTGCCAACATAGGGCCCGTACGCACTACGCGAATTTTTGTTCATTTTGCAAAAATATTTGTCATAATTTCGGTTCTACAAGTGCGGACGGTGATTTTTTTCCCCACCAAATTTTGTCAAGCCGCACCAAACTTCAAAGGCGCCGTCGTCCTGCCTCGAAGCACGACAAATTTTTGTCAAACGGAGACAAAATTTGTCGAGATTTTTGGTAGCGCCAAATAAATTTTGACAGCTAGTGCGAACGGTACCATACGAAAGTAATTTAAAATGTCATATACTAATTTATCAATTCACTGCATGCCAAGAGTTTTTCATTTTAAAGTGAATCTTAATGTCATATTAAAAATTATTATCATGACTAGTAATCTAGACAGTTTTCCGCCAACTCTTATGTTGCCAACATACGAAAGTAATTTGAAATGTCATATACTAATTTATCAATTCACTGCATGCCAAGTGCTTTTCATTTTAAAGTGAATCTTGATGTCATATTAAAAGATATTATTATGACTAGTAATCTAGACAGTTTTCCGCCAATTTAACTCGAATTTTCGAATTTACCAACCTACAAAAGTTGTTTTAAATGTAATATACTATTTTTTGAATTCACTGCATGCCAAGCACTTTTCATTTTAAAGTGAATCTTAATGCCATATTGAATTTATCAGTTGATATGACTAGTAATCTAGACAGTTTTATGCCAACTCGAATTTCAAAACAGTTCTTAAAATTTGAATATAGACATATTATAGACTACAAGTATATGAGTTTTTTGTTTGATCTTGGCAGAAATATAAAACCCCTATTGCCTTGCTAGAATCGAATACGTTCAACGAAATCTGGAATTTTCCGTCAACTCGAACAATGATAAAGTGGTATGTTGTATTTGATACAAAGAGACAAGTGCGCCGATGTTCAATGATATGTATATTTTTTCATTCAAGTGTTTTTATGAATAGATCTTAATACTGTGGATTTCTGATATAACAGGTGGTATTATTTTAAGAACCATTTCAAAGCTAAAACTTGATATTACGGAGCTGCGGTACAAAGGTTGATCGTTTTGGCGAGAGAGAGATTAAGCATCATGTTTGTTTTTCCCACGAACGGCAAAAATCCAACTATTGCCATCTGCCGTTCTAGGTGTAAGTGAATAGTTTCGCTTTATCATGAATATGTGAATTGTTTTCGATTTTTCTAGTGGATTGATTTAACGATTCGAGGAAAAGTAAAAATAATGAACTGCTGCAAGCTGACGTTTGCCGTTTGTCGAAGAGCGCGGTGCTTAATCTCTCTAATAATAATAAAGATTAAGGAACAACACCCCCACTGAGAGACATAATCTTAATACTAGGGGTTTGAAAGCTTTAATTTGGCATCACGGAGCTTGGGTGCAAAAGTTGATCGTTTAGTGAAATTGGAAATAATAATCATTACAATTAAGGAATAATACTCCCACTAGGAGACACATTTGGTTAGCAAAAAAGATTCTTCAGTTTCTCACGCAAGGCTTTCTGGGCGATTAAAATTGGTTGCAAGCAGAAATGATTAAAATACAACTAGAAAATGTTTTTATCTTGTTTGATGAGTACATAATTTTAAAATTTTTGTTCTATATTTTTACCTTGAGCGACCCTAAATTCTGCTACCTTGACAACTGTGTTTTATATTACAAAAATGAACATTGTGGTTACACAGATCAAAACTTAATATATAACGCTTTAGTAAGAAAAATACACGAACTGTAAAAGGTCCTCCACATTATCGAAAACAGCACGTCCTTCTATCTTTAAAAAAATCCCCTTCCTTTACACAGCCCGTGTGACGTTTTTAAATACGATGCAACTTGAACTCTATTTATACACGATTTTAAACAATTAAAGCGTGCTATTTACAATTAACATTTTACATTTAACATATAATTATAGCTTATGTTTATAGAAAATAAACAACTTAAACCAATTCCATATATTACGTATGGCTTTAAATTTCGGTTGACGCCTGATTGAAAAGACTAGGCCAGATAAATTTGACGACACGAAAAACATTACCTTGTTATTCCATCCGCACTAATAACTCATCAAGCTTGAAGAAAGAAAATCATAAGCGTAAGGGTGGTTTGAAAAACCTGATCTTAATAGGCCAGATTTTGGTGATTTTATTCGTATGTTTTTTTTTATCAAACACTCGTAAGAGTGTTCGGGTTTCCAAAAACCTCGAAGGCGTTGAAAAAGCTTGGCTGCACCTCGTTTTTTTAACCTACTTCTCGGTGTTTGGAAATCCTAAGAAACAGTCTTAATCGTGTTTTTATATTACCTGAAGGTGTATTCGCATGGAATACTAAAGCTTTAAAATAATGGCAGAATAGCTTACAGGGTCCTTATATCAGGGCCTGAACAATCGATGAAAAACGATGATCGGAAATCCAATCGATCAATCGATTTCAATCGATACATATTAGTTAATTGTTATCGATTGGTATCGGCCAATCGATGAACTGATAAACAATCGATAATCACATGAAAGTGATTTGTGTTCATCGATTATCATCGATTGGAGATAAAATTTTCCTCCACAAAATACTTCAATCGCTTTCAGCTTGTGCATCAGGAGAGTGTTCGATCGCCGGAAACACGTGCGCCGTTAAGTCATATATTATCAGCTGTTGTATATCTGGACAAAACACTAACCCCCAGTCCATGGACTACCCCAATGGACTACCCAAATGGACTACCCTAACGATAATCCTAGTATTTTTAGGGGTAGGGTTAGGGTTAGGGTTAGCAACGTTTATTTGTTTGCATTAACTTTTATTTGTTTGCAGCAACTTTTATTTGTTTGCAGCAACTTTTATTTGTTTGCAGCAACTTTTTATTTGTTTGCAGCAACTTTTATTTGTTTGCAGCTGACCCTTGTGGGCCACCGTAAGGTACACGCAGAAAGACCCGATAAATGGCAGCACTCATAAGGGTTTCCTGGTGGAAAATATAGATCTGGGATGTAAACTTCTTGTTTTAATCTGTTAACGTTTTCAATTAAAAATTTCATAGTTGTTTATGAACGTTCGTGTCTTTGAAAACCATGACTAAAATTGAACGTATCAAAGTGGTACTAGTAAACTAAAGGCGGTTGGTTAATTAACATGGAAAATTGGTGAAATCCATGAAAATCGATGTTATTTAATTGATGAGAATCGAAAATTACAGAAACTTTCGCGTTCGATCAAGTTCATCGATTATCAATATCAATCGATTAATTTTTATCCATTGCCATCGATTTTTATCGATTTTCATCAATGAAAATATAAATAAATAAATAAATATCCACCACTACCCACCTCCACTTCGGTGAATAGTTGTTAAATATATATATATATATATATATATATAGACAGTTAAAGTGAGAACAGAAATTTTCTAATTTGTATATATATATATATATATATATATATATATATATCAGACTATACACTCGTTTTCAAAAAGGTTGACGTTTCAGAAATATATATAACTGCACATACCTTTTGTATTCCCATTTAATAGGTGACGTTTTTGATGGGAATACAAAAGTTATATATATATATATAAGATATATATTTTTCAAATTGCTACGTTTTTGAAAATCAGTGTATATCAGACTATATATCAAAAATAAACAACTTAGTAAGATGCACCGTTAAATTAGAAGGTATGGCTTTAAATTTTAGTTGACACGCCGACTTGACATATTTATTGCTAATATTAACAGATAAATTTGCCGACACGAAAAGCGTTGTAATTAATATAGGTGTCGGTTTTATTCGCACACAAGGCTATTGTTTTAAGAAAATGATAGAATGTACGGTTTTACGTCGACAAAAAATAACAATAAACAAACGCTACAAAAAGACGGTACACAGGAAATTAAGGCCAAAATTAACACTCTACCAGATCACACACACGCAAATAAATTGAACCGAAATATTTTTCACTTCTACACAAATGTATTAAGCACTTTGTCAGGTAAATTAACACCCTTGAATTATATTGCCAGTTTTAAGAGTTTTTAAGATTTTTACAGTCAACAGACAAGGAAGGCAACTAGCTAGCGCCGAAGAAGAAAGAAGGTATAAAAATCACAGACACACGGTACCTTGAATTAACCAGTCTTCTACTCAAGACCAAGCACACTCGCAGGACGAAGGGTGGCGGATTATGCGTTCTTGCCTAAATAAAAACGAATGTATAATCCGTTTGCGTAGATGGCATTCTTGACTTTTCATAGCAACTAGACTGCTACTAAGGGAAGCTTTTTAATGACCGATGCTAGATAAAAGTTGCCATTCCGGGAGGGCGTTTTGTTGTTTCAAAATGAATTCCAACTAAGGGGCCTGTTTGAATAATATTTACAAAATGTTAGGGGAGATCGAGCACTTAAAAATAACAAAGTACTCATCACCATTAATTTTAAAATTTTCCTACGACGTTTAATTAGTTTCGTATTTTTTTATTATTTAAACTAAGAAACCGTAACAGATTAAGACAGAATGCTTATAGTACATGATAGTCCTCTGTCAGTGGTATTTGGTTATAGTGCAAATATCTTATTTTAGTATTCAACACATTGATACACTAACGAAATATGGTCATGGTGTTCTCGATATCGGTCTCCCAACACGACAGCGATCCTACGATGTCGCATTTATAAAGAAAAGTGAACAAGGCGTATGCAATTGTGTATGCCTGGGAGAAAAATAATGCAAATTCCTATTTAAAAAAAGAGAAGAAAAGAAAAGAGAAAATTATTTAGATGACCATATAGGACTTTAGAGGGGCTCAAAGTTTTGGCATACTCGCTACTTAAGGTAAAAATGTGTCCCTTAACCCATCTATGTGGAGAAAACCAATTCCAAGAAAGATGTAAAATTAAAGCCAACAGTCGTTTAAAGTGACCGTGAAACGCAATTTTTTTCTTCGTTTTTCTGTAGTTTGTTGTGTCCAAACAACGAAATTAATAACTGGCTGCTGAAAGATACGACACTTTGGTTGGGTCCAATGTTTGGACTATAATTCCCGCTATAATTCCCTAAAATCCTTAAGTGTGATGGTTATTTTTTCCAACGTTTTTGATCGTACAAATATTCTTCACCGTCATCTGAAGGTAAAGAGGAATCATTATTAAACGATTGAAGTGATCGTGCCCACGGTAGTTGTGCCGTTAATCGAGACAAACTGATTGTGCTTCTTGAGCGAAGGAAGTGGACATGAAGAAGACAGATTACAATTTAGATTATTGAACGTGAAATGCATACATTTTAAAGGCATAGCGTCTCGGTCGGTCGCCAGTTGAGTTGAAAGCTCTGAAAACTTATTGAATGTAGAGGTTTTATTTTATTGTTTTAGCAGCCCGGTGAGTAGTGTTTATTGAACGTGGCTCTGCACAGGTAGGCTAATAGCCAAAACATCGGGGTTTTTTTTAGCATTTACATAGTCGAGTGGTCGAACTAGTCTTGTGCGCGCGTGCGAAGGTCACGCGTGGGTTAAACGTGCCACCGATATCTTCATATTGTTTGGGAGGTTGCACATTTTGTGACGCTAGCGTCCATGACCAGTGGCGGATTAGCCTAGGGGCACATTGGGCACGTGCCCCAGGGCCCCAACTTATCTGGGTACGTCCCCACTCAACAAACAAGAAGGAAAGAAAAAGGAAACACAACGGCAATTAGAAGATCCTAAAATAACACATAAATCTATATACTTCGATTTTTCGAGATTTTTCAAGATTTTCTTAGCGAAACCTCCTCAATGATAGAGGAAAAGTCGAGTTTCCGAATAATTTCGCTTTCTATGTACATGAGGGAGAGGTAGTTCATCCTCTCCTGGGTTGTTGTTGATCGCAAGCTGCGAAAATGAGTGCTCTCCACTGCAATTGCACACCATTAAAGAGAGAGATATTCGCAGTGCGATCTCAACGTTTGGAAATGTGGATGCTATGTCTTGTTTCACAATTAGGTGAAGCATGTTAAGTTCTTTGCTGTCATGTGCGTTAGCGTAACACGCTTCCTTTATTGGAGAAGTACACAACAGAGATGAAAACTGAATAAGTTCATCGCCAAGGGTTCCTCAATGTCACCCTTATATGTATGGACCAACAGTTCAGCAGCTTTGCTGAGTTCACTTTGATCAAGATAATCTACCCTCGCGAGGAATCCGAACAGCCGGCATACCTCACTGTATGCGTTAATACGATCCAACATCGCACTTAACTTGTTAATTTATCAATGACGACAAGAAAGCTGTCGATTTTGAAACTGTGTCTAGAGCTGTCACCGTTGTCACAATCCTGGCGAACTGCTCCGCGGTTTCTTTGGAAAGAATGTGTTGCGGTTAGCTCCCGGCCACGGCGTTCAAAGAGCTCGAACTGCGGTCGCAAGACACAAGTGCGACAGCATTGGTAACGTCCAGTGTTGGACTCTGGAGCGTTTTGCTTGTCATATTCATGCGTTCTAGGATCCTATGCCACAATTCTGCCATCACACCAGTTTCAAGCTTCTTCGTCTTCTTTGCGAGATCCTTGGCTTCTGATCGGCACTTTGCGTTCTCGCAATCGTTAGCGCTGATCTTCTCAAGTAAGGAGGAGATTGAGAAATATCCCGATACCGGGTGCTGTTAATTTAACCCCTTTAGGTATGTGGGGCCCCACGTTATAAATTTGCCAAAGGGCCCCAGAGGTCTTTAATCCGCCCATAGTTAATAGAATAAACTGGTTATGAAACTCAGTCAGTTCTTTGTTATATGTTTTTGTTCTCCATTTCTTTTGTTCGTTTGCCTTGACCCTGCACAAAATACAAAAGGTATTGAAATGCATATGAGCAACTGACCAGTAGAAACATTTGGGTTCACACGTTAAACAAAACAATGTGCAGGGTCACGGTTCGTTCAACATAAAACAAAGCAGCTTTGTACACTCTTTTTGAAATTTCTTGAGCTTCATAACCAGTTTGTTCTATTAACTATGATCCGCCCTTGTCTATGACCCGTTCATTCTATTAGCTGTAATCCTCGAAGTTTGGCAAAAACGTGATCGATTTCTGTCGATTTGTATTTTAAGCTTAAGACTGTTGCCGATACAAGTCGTCTGCAAGCTGTTTTGCGGCTTTATGTTTTTCGCCAAACGTTTTCGTACGAAGAAAAAAATTTTTGTTAATGCTGAATTTTAATAATTATTGTTAGGGTTTTTTATTCGACTTTCTCCAACTTACAATCTATAATCATAACAAAAACAATTGCAATAAACACCAACTGAAGAAAATTGGCCATGCTTTTTGATTCACTGCATATGTTTTTTGCTTAAGTAATACATGTATATCAAAAGAGCGGTTAAGTAAAAGCTTAATTTTATTGAAGGGAGTTTTCCTAAACAATACCGTAAACAGACATGTCCACCTCGTTTATGTGTTATGTACCAGCTCCAAACCTTTCCTTCTTATCTTCTTGCGTTTTCGCAGTTTGAATTTTGTGGTAGGGAGAGAAAAAAATATCCAAACGTACCGTTTCCATAGTAATGGTCCGTACTGTACAATCTCGAGCAAAAAATAGCCAATCAGAGCACTCGAGTTACCGTGCAATAAACACAAACTGAAGAATATTGGTCGTGCTTTTTGATTCACTACATACGTTTTTTGCTTATTAAGTTATCTGAAAAGCCGTTCAAGTTAAGTGAAACGTAATTTA
Organism: Dendrophyllia cribrosa; assembly: GCA_024195265.1. Taxonomy (NCBI): domain Eukaryota; kingdom Metazoa; phylum Cnidaria; class Anthozoa; order Scleractinia; family Dendrophylliidae; genus Dendrophyllia; species Dendrophyllia cribrosa. Next base: position 33,600,482 of record JAJLRJ010000004.1, on the reverse strand, counting down.
ATTGAAGGGAGTTTTTCTAAACAATACCGTAAACAGACATGTCCACATAGCAGTATTATTCAATATGTTTTCAATATGTTTTCAATATGTCGGAAAGATTTGCAGACGCCACCGGGTTCGGTTGACAATTTTATTGCAGAACAAAAAAACAAAGCCACATTACAAAAAAAACACAAAGAGATGTAAAACTTTTTCAAACGTTTTTAGAAACCAAGAATGAACTTAGAAAAGTTGAAGAATTTCCAGCAGTGGAGTTAAACGAATACATGTGTGAGTTCATCATTTCGGTCAGAATCAAAGATGACAAAGACTGAGCACATGTGAGCATTTTTCGCTCCGACGATTATTGGCAAGCTTTGAGCGACATCTAAAGAAAAAAATATACTCTGCCAGTATCATGAATAACCTCGTATTTGAGAAGACAAGGAAAGTCCTTCTGTCCAAACAGAAAGAGTTGAAGAAAAAAGGAAAGGGGATGATAAGCCAAACGCTTCGATTGCTTTAACCTGTTTAACTAGTGATGAATTGAATACGCTCTACGAAAAAGGTCTCCTTGGTGCACGAAATCCTGAAGCGCTTTTAAACACAATGTGATTAAGGGCCTGTTTACATGGAGGGAGGGTGACCCGGGTAGCAGGGTCACCCTCCTAGCCGGGCTAACCTGGGAGAGCCAACTTTTCATACATTCCTTTACAAAGCACACTGAAGTGTTTACATGATAGACAGGGTCACTCGCCTACCCGGGTCACCCTGTCTGCTTGCCAGGGTAACCCTCCTAGGCGGGCTATCTTTTCTGCATGTAAACGGTCACCCCAGGGTCACCCTCCTAGGCGGGCTATTTCTTTTGACTTGAAATTACCCGTGAAAACAAGCAATAAAAACAGCAAACTCGCCGCTATGGCCTTTCTTTTTGCTGCCATGTTTGTTAATATGTCGTGCTTAATAAAGCGTGCCGTTACAATAAAAAAGTCCGCCGAAACATGAGCCCGCCAAAACAATTTAAGAGCCCGCCAAAAAAAAGATAGCTCACCTATATGATAGCCCGCCTTAATAGCCCGCCATGTAAAGGCGGGCTATGTTTTAGCCCGGCTGGGAGGGTGACCCTGGTACCCGGGTCACCCTCCCTCCATGTAAACAGGCCCTAAATAACACCATGCATTTTGGACTCAGAGGCTGCAAAGAGTAAAGAGATTTGTGCTGGGGTGATGTTAAGTTGAAGCTTTGTCACGATGGAAGAGACCGAGGCCTTTGGCGGCAGTGATGATGAGTAAGCTTAACTTTAAATAACATTGCTCTGAATAATTCAAAGTAAATAAAACTATAGCTTTTATTATTTCCATCTTTTTCGATTTGTTGAAATTTTGAAAAGAAAATGTTGAATCTTTTATAAGCTTTTGTGTAAATAAAACTCATTTTCGTCGCCAAATGGTACCATGCAAAAGTACTGCTGAAGAGGTTTCATTTGAATGGTCACACCATAGGATTTCGTCCACAGACTCAAAAGTTAGAACAAATGGTACCATGCAAAAGTACTGCTGAAGAGATTTTATTTGAATGGTCACACCACAGGATTTCATCAACAGACTCAAAAGTTAGAATAAATGGTACCTAAAAAAGTACTGCTGAAGAGGTTTCATTTGAATGGTCACACCATAGGATTTCGTCCACAGACTCAAAAGTTAGAACAAATGGTACCATGCAAAAGTACTGCTGAAGAGATTTTATTTGAATGGTCACACCACAGGATTTCATCAACAGACTCAAAAGTTAGAATAAATGGTACCTAAAAAAGTACTGCTGAAGAGGTTTCATTTGAATGGTCACACCATAGGATTTCGTCCACAGACTCAAAAGTTAGAACAAATGGTACCATGCAAAAGTACTGCTGAAGAGATTTTATTTGAATGGTCACACCACAGGATTTCATCAACAGACTCAAAAGTTAGAATAAATGGTACCTAAAAAAGTACTGCTGAAGAGGTTTCATTTGAATGGTCACACCATAATGAGGATCTCGTCCATAAACTCAAAAGTCAGAACTACATTACATGTCTCCATAATTGAGTCTGGGAGTGAAAGAGTTAATAAAGGAATCTCTATGAAAGCTAGTACAGCTTGATCTTTTCGGTTCCTTTAGCTGAATATTTTAGCGGCAGAAAATTTTAGGGAAAGAATCTTATCCCTGGAATTTACCAGCTGCTTTCACTTTTCCGAAAATATTCCTTGACCGTTTTTCGTAACCAAAACGACATCAGTTTCAGGAGCGGATCCAGGATTTTTCTTAGGAGGCGGTGCACCTCTAAGGAATGACGTAACTGAAGAGTGAAGTAAACAAATTTTAAAAGCGAATAACGCAGACTAGGTAAATGGAGGGGGTGGGGGGGGCGGGCGGGGGGGTGCGCACCCCCTGCACCCCTCCCCTAGACCCGCTCTGAGTTTCTGTCCCTTCGAAAACAAAAGACGTTAAATTTTCCGATGCTACAAAAGTTTGACGCGACATTTGATCCAAGATAACCCTAGTTTTTAATCAATTAATTACGAATTTTTAGCACTAATGCCTCGGGTACTCTTGTTAACATTAGGTTATCATTGAATGAAACTCATATATTGCTCATTGTTATTAAAAGGTGCTCAGAAATGGTCTCATTCATTAGTTACCAAGGAACGCGCGGCTGCGCTCGTTAGAATTATCGCGGTACCTTTTAGGGTATTGCACCGAAAAAATATGACAGGAGTCAAAGTGTCAGTTCATCTGTTGTTTTAGAATTGGTTCCTCTATCAAACGAGATTCTGGTACCTTTCAGGATGTATTTTTTAATATTTTCGACGAGCACCCCCGTTATTTTTATATAGGTGACGCCAGGATGCAAGCGCTAAATGGGCAATCCTAACTTTCACGGGTGTGACTTTCAAAAAATTTCGTACACGCGCCAGTTTCAAGAGTAATAGGACAAACTATGTATGAACATATATCAATATATATAGAAAGCTTAATTAATAAATGTAGTTTTCCATAAAAATATAATTTAAGCGACTTTTTCTTTTGATCTTTTTGCTAGATATATATTTTCTTGTAACAAAAAATGTCATGGAAATGTGAAAACAAAGTATTGTATTGTATTGTATTGTAAACAACCAGGAGCCGATCAACCGCCAAACGATCGAGGGTTGTTCAATTGAATTTATAGGGTATGTAGATATGAAGGATTTTCGTGAAATTTGGCCAAAACATTCACTGTCAGGCGGCCATTTACGCAACACGTCTGTCATTTTTTTAGCTACTCCAACTTCAGACGCAGATATCTCTCTAAGCAATCAGAATATCGAAAAAGCATGACACTGTTTCATTGACTGATCTCTTGTGAATAACACTGTGCATCTATTTCGCTCTTGCCATGGCGTTTGGCATGGCTTGCCTCGGTTTTCTGGCAGTTTATCGGCTCCTCGCCGTTTGTAATAGAAAAAGTCATATGATGGAAAACTACATTTATTAAACTATTTACTCTTAAAACTGGCGCGTTTTTCCGAAGGGCACCCGCGAAGGTTGGGATTACCCTTAAAGCTCGTTCACACGCACAATTTTCTCTGCAATATTTTTGATGCGCTGGGAGCAGGGATGGCGCAGTGGTGAGAGCACTCGCCTCCCACCAATGTGGCCTGGGTTCGATTCCCGGATTCGGCGTCATATGTGGGTTGAGTTTGTTGTCGGTTCTCGTTCTTGCTCCGAGGGTTTTCTCTGGGTACTCCTGTTTTCCTCCCTCCATAAAAACCAACATTTTCAAATAGCGTTCCGCCCAGATTATAAAAATAGAAAACTCGCGCAGCATCATGGGATTGAATTGCGTACAAACATTTAAGAACTATGCAGGAAGCTAAAAAAAGCAGGTGCTACGAAGCACTGTTCTTGGGTACAACTCGACAATTATCCTCAACATGCACAGGAATCGCAAAAACTAGTGTTTTCGAGGCAGCCATTTTGAAATATTTGTCCGCATTTCGATCCCACAATGCAATGCTGTCAAATATGACGTCAACTGGGCGGAAAGCGATTCCAATTCGATCCAGAAACAGCGGACGTAAGAGCCACCTCGTGGATTCCACTGAAATTCCTATTTATTTATTTATGCGCTCGTGCTACAACTCCAACTTGCGCGTCTGGAAGTCTGCAGTGAAAGCCGACGATTTCAATTCGATTTGGAATTTTCAAACCGCAGCGACATCGCAGCTGTTTCAAACCTGCTCTTTATATTTAGCTGCGATTTCGCTTCGATTTTTAGGCAGTGGAAATCGTCGCATTAAACACAGGACGAAATAACGACTTTAAGTGCAAGTAAAGGTTCATTAAAGAAAACTTAAACACTTAAAGCAAGTAATGAACAATTTAAGTTGCCTTTAAGGGTCTTTAAGTTGTTGAAAAGTTGAATTAAAGATAACGTAAAGGTTCTTAAACACATATTAAAGATACCTACTTACTTTAATGAATTTAAGAGTATTTACGTCTCAACTTAAAGATTTTCGATACCTTTAAGTAAAATTGATTTTCTCTTAAAGATTAGTAAATTCATTATTTCGTCCTGTGAAAATCGCAATAAAAATCGTCCGCATCACTGCACAACATTTCAAAACAGCACGCCGCAAAGTCGCATCGCAGGTAGTTTAAAAAGACGATGTGAAACCCTTGCAGCCATGCTCCGTCACGCGTGACCAGTATTTTTAAAAATTTGAATGGAATTTTCAAGTTTACGCATCGGTTTTGTAAATTCATTCCGAGATTTAGAATTCCCGTAAGAATTTTACCGCATTTTCGAAAACAAAGAGCAACAAAAAGCGCTTACCATTTGTCAGAACTGGCCGACCAGACTGGTCCGTTTGTATCTACAATGCATCTTTTTGAAGACTTGTTCCTACAAGTCCATCAAAAGAGTGCATACTATTTCCAAATTTACCAGTTTAGCCGACCAGTTCTGACAAATAATGGAATATTATAATTCAACACATTGGTAAACTGCCCAAATATGGTCAAAAAGTTATCGATATATGTTATGTCTACATGACGTATAACCAGCGATGGCGGTAAATTTCGCATTTTAAAAGAAAGTGAAAATGACTGCTGCCTGCAATTTCGTGTTTTTGGGCGAAAAAGTGCGTGAACTATTAGTTAAAAAAGGGAAAAGAAAGAAAAGAAGAGAAGAAAAGAAGAGAAAAAATATTGTTCACATGATTGGACAAAAAAGGCGCGAAATTTTCGCGTTGTCGCGGTCGCAGTGTTGTTTCTTGGCGTAGCTGAATGAAAACTGGTTCAAAGTTTAACCGCTCGACAAGGAGTGAATGAAGGAGCACAATTTTCGTAAAATTTCTTTGGTAATCATCTCTGGAATATGGTATAGACTTGATGCTTCCTCAGAAAAGTTTCTTATCTCGTCATTACCTAACGGCTGTAGGAGCTAAAAAACGAGCAAGCTTGTAAACAACATTGATCGACTCAGCTCGTACTTCGATGTTTGAAAATTTGGTGCTGATGGAAGGGAATAAAAAGCCAAATCAACTACAGGTACGATGTTTTAATCGTTTCTTGTATCCTTTAGCTGTGAATTTTTGTAAGACATAAGCTTACTGTCCATGCTGCAGTTCTTTCCGACTTTTCGCCGCTATGTTTAGGTTCGTAGCCGTGTGTTTGTTCAATTTGTTTTGATTCTGAATTGAACTTTTTAAGATACGAAACACTTGTAACTAAGACATCCTATGCCATATATTTTACTGCGTTTTAATTCTTGTAGTCACTACTCTGTCCCGTTCTTTGAGTAGACGAAAGCTCTTCGTAGAATTAACTCTCAACTGATTGTGTACGCTAAATTAATTTTAGCTTGGCAAAAGTTTCGGAATTCGCTGCGTATTGTTTAAGAAATGATGCGAGGTAAAATATTGTTGTTAGCCTTTTTACTTAATGAAAGGTTGTATATCTCAATGAATTTTTTCTCGAAACTGTGATTTGTTATCAATGTGTTGAATTATAAAACAGTTATAGTGTTCAAGCTTGCGCAATATTGACAAAGGCGCCACTTTCATTCATGATGTGTGATGTTGCAAGTTTCGCGCGGTACTGGAAAACATATGTAAGCTTTTTGTTTAATAAAAGGCTTGTCGGCGATATTTTTTCTTCAAACAGTGCTTTGTTATCAATGTGTTGAATTATAAAACTATTATAGCGCTCAAGCTTGCGTGATATCGCCTAATTTTAGCCGACTCGGCCTACGGCCTCGTCGGCTAAGTATTTGGCGATATCACGCGCGCTTTCGCGCTATAATAGTTAATATTAGAATCAAACATCATCAAGAAAAGGAGGAAAGAAGGAAACATTTACTGCTAAGTGCACACGGCACTTATTTTCTTCCCGGCTTTTCTGACAAATGAAGGCAATATTAAACGCAAGCTAGGAAAAACACACGTATATACAGGCCGTGTCATGAACGCGTATGTGTTTCCTGAGCCGACTGAGTACGTGACGTCCTGTTTGTTGTTGTGCGTTCGAATAATCCAAACGGAAATCAATATTTTCCTTAAATTAAGAAATGAATAGGTGGTTTTCATGTTACGTCATCGCCGCAATGCTGGTGGACATAAACAATAGTTCTCTCATTAGCTCCTTTTGTTCGTCCACCAGCATTTGTTCGTTTCACTATTGTTATCTATGTCTCTAGAGATTGATTGCAAACCACCTATAAATCTCGCAAAGGAAAATGTAAAGTAAAATTGGAAGTAACCGCGCGGGATTAGTCAATGTGTGTTTGAAAAGAGAATGTCAGTTTTCTGCTGAAAATGTTAAATCTATTTTATTATATTTTTACTTTTTAATACTAGATGGTGTTCGTTTAAAGGGGTTAAATTCTGTTGTTTTTCAAACTCTCTTTGGGAATCTGCATCTGCTCTCTTTTTAAAGCATCTCCGGATATTCTTTTTTATTCAGTTTATTCTTGTGAATCATGGTTTTGAAAACTCAGCTTTAGGTCGGGTCAGCCACAATCTCCCCTTTTCATGACAGTCACAGGGAGTACTATCCATAACCCAGCTAATATAAGTTCGAGCGAATATGTAAAAAAAAAAAATTCTGACTTTTGTAACAGTGAACTGTTGTACTTTAAAACGTCCTTCAAAAACAACTTTCCGCTGTTTTAAAATTCAGCGTTTAATCATGTCCTCATTGATTCAAGTAGAGCTATTAATGTCGTTGTAATGTATACTGAGACGGAAACAAACTTTTCGTATTACATTTTATTGGTTGATTAAACAAAAAAACGGAGAAGCATTATGTTGTTCACTTCATAAACTACATTGCTCTCCGCCTTCAGACGTAAATAAAATAGATCTGGGCTCAAGCAATTTAAGGTAAGACAAATATTTGTAGTTCGCCGCACTTACCACATTACTACATTTGTGAAGATCATATTAATAATTTTCACTCAAAATTTATTTTTTCTTTAACGGTTTTAACCTAATATCAGCTGAATGATCACAATTGATTTCAATAATATAGTAGCATCTGGCATCTTCTATTTGTCATCGAAAACCAAAACATATCCTCGGCCCCAAGCGTGATCATGAACACAGTGTTTAATTTTCAAGATCCTTCAACAAATCTCCAGCTCATTTCATTTCCTCGTGGCGAGTTATCTATATATCTCGAAAATATTTATCAATCACCGGAAAAAATGAAAAAAAAAAATTCTTGAAGAATAAATCATTTTCTTGAATTATCAATTGAAGGCAAGATGTTTTCATTCGCGTTTGTCAAGGAGCCCAGCGAGCCCACAAAACCAGCGCCTGTTCCCTTAATAACTCGGTCAACAAATAAACTTTTAGATCCAATTTCCATTGATTTCCATTGTCGTCTTTTCATTTACACTCTTTTTACTCGTAGCGTTTCCCCTTCGAGTTTTCATTCTTTTTTGTATGTCACATTAGTGCATGCAAATTTATGTACGCATATCTTAGTTTCACTGGTCTGATTGGTTGATACGGTACCTCGTGATCTCGCTCTTGGTTTCAAGATGGCGGCAAAATATATTTCTGTGTTGACTTGAGAAGCTAGAACCAGAAGGAAGAGTTTTGAAGACAATGCAAGGCGTTCATGAATAGATAGAACCGTTCGATATTATGTTCGCCGCTAATTGCTGTGGATTTTTGTTCCGGCAACTGAAGTTTTGTGCTTTTATATAACTTGCCATTTGCTCAGCGAGGTTTCAAGTATCAGCTACTGTTATTTGAATGTCATCGAGAAGTGGCCAGCTGAGTATTCTAAAATCGCTCCGCGTTTCGTGCAGTCGATTTCTTTTAGTCTCTGTAAGGTAAGCAACAAGACAAGACATGACGAAATGTTTGGTGTCTCTCTGATTTCTTTTATATTTATAACTTCACGAACCTAAATATTTGCACATCACTCGTTGGATTGAAAACAGACTCATAATTTACTTCAAATTTATCCAGTAATACTTGATAAATAATTTTTCTTTTAGAATTCTATTTTTTAAATTTATTTAAATAACTCTGCTTGTTTCACAGTACATAGCATTGACAGCATTTAACAACATTCTACTAGGTAAAATTTTGGATCTGGATGTAAATACCTATTGCGCGTTATTAGGGTCAAAATTAATGTACAAACTTTTTTCAGTTTGAATTTCGAAACGAACCTTATTTATTACAATTACTTTCTAATTGCAGCTCTTGCTGCAGGCTTAATTGCGAATGAAGTTTATCTTGACATTGGCCGTTTTTATACTAGAGACGCATTATCCGTCTGGACGAACTTGGGCAAACATTTGTAGTTCGTCCTGTTATGCGTCTCTAGTATAAAGACGGGCACAAGACGCATTATCCGTCTAGACGAACTATCTTTCGTAGTGCGTCGTTCAAGACGCATTTCGAAAGATAGTTCGTCTAGACGGATAATGCGTCTTGTGCCCGTCTTTATACTAGAGACGCATAACAGGACGAACTACAAATGTTTGCCCAAGTTCGTCCAGACGGATAATGCGTCTCTAGTTGTTCGTCCCGTCTTTACACTAGACGCATAACATGAGAGACGCATTATTCGTCTGGACGGATAATGCGTCTCTAGTATAAAAACGGCCATTACCTACTAAAATCATGAATACCTACTAAAAACAATGTCGTGAACGTTGCGGTCCTGTTCGTAACACTGACTTCGGGAATTAAAAAGGAATCTTTCTTTTGCTTCGGCAGACTTCGAGTCAATTTCGGAAGGATTTTTTTGGATAATTCCAAAGCCATCGTTTGACTTCAGATAAATTTGGGAGACCCGTTTGGAAATAATAAAAAAATAATAATGTTGCCGTTGTCTGACAAATACCGGTACTTTATGGCCTATATAGGTTTCGACGGTTTTAGTGTCAAAATTTTACAGTTTTTGACCTCGATTCAAACAAAATGTATCATCAAGCCGCGTTTCTAACAATAGCCCGGCTTATGTATGTTTACTGACGTCAGGCTAATTTTGAGCTGGTAACGTCATCATGCATATAAGCCCTATTGTTGCTATTGAGAACTGAGTGTTTTTCGATTCTGGGAAGTGTTCTGTATTATGGGATGTGTTTTTAGATTCTGGAAAGCGAGTTAAATCTAAGCAAAGTTAACGCGACGGCTACCAGCCCTTTATCTGTTTAGATTTCTTCCTTTGCGCGCGCGCTCGTGCATGTCGTAGCATGGCGTTGCAACATGAATTGCGTGCACAGTAAGGATGCGCATAAATTAACAACTAGCACCAACCTCCTTAAACTCAGATTTTTTCCAAATTGTAGAAAATTGATAAAGAAAGCTATCCTTGAAACAAAAAATAAGTCACCAACCATCCAAGCGAGTTAAATCTAACTGTCAACCCTTCGTGTGTTTAGATTTGTTGATTGGCACTCGTAAATGACGTGGCATGGCATTGCGACATGAATTGTGTGCGCAGTAAGGATGCGCATAGACAATTAGTGCGAACGTCGTTAAAATTCTGTTTGACTCGTTTCCGCGGTTGATGGTGGTAGGGTTAACACTAGAACATTCCTAAATAATTTTGTTCATACTGTTGTAATTGCCGTTCCAACCGAGTCCGCTTGATTTTTAATCACACTACGTTTTCAGCGCTTTTGTTGCTCAAAGAGGTATGGCTGTCATATCTCATAAAATTCGACATAGTCTTAAAAGTACAATTATTAATCTGATTCGTTTTCTTCGTCTAGTTATCAGCGGCTTCCTCGCTGTAACAGTTCAGTTTTGATACCTTCGTGCCGGAAGCGTCGAACACTTTAGGCTAATTTTGTGTCTGTGAGAGAGAACGATTATGACATTTATGACATTAAAATGAAAGCTGGAATATTTTTAAACACATATTCAATTTGCTACCTTGGATGTATAACGCATAATATAATAAAAACAGCGTGGAACTGCCAATCAAGCGACTTACCCATATTGGGCTGAATGTATTCGTTTTGCACGTATACCCGTAGGTAATGGAGAAAGAATGTCTTGTCGCGATCGCAGCAGTTCTTGTGCTTTGTCTCAACATACAAGCACTGCAAGGTAAGAGAAAGATTTAGACTACATCTGTCCCCTGAGCATTTTAGTTTTTATGCATGGAAATCATAACTAACGAATTCCTGAGACACGTCATTTGACAAATAGAGGATTTCTGAAAGTCGAGCAAATGATACACATCGTAATACATTTGTTACTCAACAAATGTCGAACGATATTGCAATTTGTTGAATGAGAAAAAACACATTCGACATTTTAAAACGATTGGCTGAGGTCGTTCAACAAGTTGCAACTTGTTGAACAGAATAGAGCCTGTCTCTATTTTCGTTCAACAGTTAGGTTCAACATTTGTTTAACAGCCGTTTCAACATCGGTTGTTCGATACAGTTTTGGGGCGACCATAACTTCATTTTTCAGTCGGCTTTTAAGCGGTCTTCTCCTAGTCGGATTGATGTGATATTATTTATATCACTAACTGGTTTTGGATAAAGTTTCGTAAGATGTATTTTCTGATAAAATCTATATTACTATAACGACGATAAACAAGAATCTTCAAAATCACTATAAGTGAAAGTTTGCGTGATCAAGATTTCGCATTGGAAACCCGACATCAACATATTAAAACATGTTAAAATATGGTATATGGCAGATAAATTTTGCAAGAATAAAACAATTCTGTATGTTTGATTTCAAATGGACCGCGAGATTAACACTGGTTTTGTGAGCAACTTCAAGATAGTATCAAAATGTAGCTTGATGTTATGTTTGTCACCATAAAATTTCGATTTACTTTCTGTCTTTTGCCATCTTGAGAACTTCCCATTAAACATCCCTCTATGTGCAATTTTTGGGTAGTTTCCGATTTTAATCGCTTTTGCAAAAATCTGAGGAACGGTTCGATGTATTTTATTAAAGGTTCCCCACGCATGCTTACCGATATGAAAAATATTATCTCAAAGTTTCATTAACATTGATTCACTGGAAAGCCTTTAATTAAATTTAAAGATGAAGACGATATGTACAAACCAGCCGGAAAAGTTTGCGTTATACACCTTATTCATAAATGGCGACCGATTCATGATTCTTTTATATCTATGTTAATTTGTCTCACTAGCCTCATTTTAGCGTGTAAATTCTTTTGAATTTTGCACATGCTAACGAGGCTTGTGAGGCTAATTAAAATAAATACAAAAGAATGATAAATCCGCCGCCATTTATGAATAAGGTGTATTTTAAAATACACTTCCTTGTTCGTTGCTGTGCACTTATTATTGTCTGTACTTAAGAATCATTGCACTTTTTTCGTGTCCCCTAAAAGGCAACTTATTAGTATTATTTTTAAAGATTATTTTGAGTAATTAATGCCCATTTGTGTTTCAAATACGTTTTTAAAGCAGGCATTTTTAACGAAAAAAAGAACAGATGAAAAGTAAGTTGCATCAAAGAGCATACATAGAAATGTTTTAATCATGAAGAAATGACAGCTCGTATTGATTTCAAATCATTAGCACAATTTAACAACCGTGAATTTGTAACGCAAACTTTTCGGCCGGTTCGTACGTCGTCTTCATCTTTAAATTTAAAGGCTTTCCAGTGAATCAACGTGAACGAAACTTTGAGATAACATTTTTGCATATCGATAAGCATGCGTGGTGAACGTTTTAAAAAAATCCATCGAGCAGTTCCTCAGATTTTTGCAAAAGCAATTAAAATCGAAAATTAGCCAAAATTTGTGCATGTAACGATTTTAGGAAAAAACAGTTCTCAAGATCGCATAGGAGAAAGAAAATAAAAGTTTTATGGCGAGCAAATATAACATCAAGCTACATTTTGACGCTATCTTGAAGAAATTCACAAAACCAGTGTTAATTTCTTCATCAATTTATTACCAGAATACAAAGAGTAAGGTTTGAAATGCTTTTGCGATTTATATGAAATCAATCATACAGAATTATTTTATTACTGCAAAATTTACTTGCCATATACCATATCAGTTAAGATGTATATGTGGGATTTGCAATAATGCAAACTTTACTTTTACTGATTTCGAAGTTTCTTGTTTATCGTCGTCATGGTAATATCGATTTTACCAGAAGATACATCTTGCCAAACTGATTTCAAAACCAATTAGTGGTGAAAATTTCATGTCGATCTGACTTGGAGAAGACCGTTTGCTATGCCGAGCGAAAATGTAGGTATGGTCCCCCGAAATCTGTATCGAAACACCTTACGAACCTGTAGGCTAAAGTTTTGGCATTAAAACTCCCATTTCATAAGAACCTGTTGAGCCTAAAAATTGAAATAGGTTCTTATTTGCAAAATTAGAAAATAGTACTTCTGTAGTAGACTGAAAGAAATAACTACAGTGGTGGATTTGTAAAACTTGAATTGGACTGAAACTGTGTGGTACAGTATGATTGTCCAACATGACCACGCACGGTTTTCTTAAACACCGTCTTAACTTCGTTTAAATAACCGGCCCGTGATATTCATTGTGTCGCAAACAAAGGAAAAGCGGTTTATGCTTCAAAACTGAGTTTGATTACCAGCTGTATTTGCGTATGGTTTCTGTTCACAAAATTAAACAACTTAATACAGGCGAAGACAATAAAAACAACTCGTTAGGGCAGTAAAAGGAGACCGCGTCCACTTAATAGAGATAACCGCTTAATTCAGATTCAGTGACTGTACAATGAAGTCATTGACAAAACGTTCATCAACCTTGGTTTTTTAATTAAATTTTTGCTAGAGCAAGGTGCAAAGGTGCTTGGTATAGTTTCGCAAAAAAAATCATGGCTACTAAGCAGGTATAAGTTGAAGCACCTGAGACTAGTAACTTCGAAAGAAATCGAACCAAACGGTAAGTTTGTTTGAAAAGTGCCGAACCAAAGGAACGATAAACACAATTGTAGTGCCATAGGAGCTTAACTATAAGTTGCTAGAATAGCAGCGTTTCGCTTTGAAAGATACGCACAAGAATCTACTAGCAGATTAAGTACTATTGAAGAAACGTAATAAGGAATTGCACAGGAATGGTAGTTTTGATTTCTTGACCGCCTGTCATGAAATCGAATTTGATGAACTGTAATCCACTTCCATGTTTGCAATCCTGCACTTTACTTCCAAACTAATGCTTCTGTTTTACTGTAGTATCTTTTTATCCGATTAGTATATCTATTCGCGATTCAGGCAGTTTCTACAGCTTCTGAAAACACAAGTGATATTAATCTTGAATTTTACGAGGGAACATGCGATTACTTGTTTATAATAAAGAAGACAAAAATATAGGGAAACCGTTCAGACTTTTCAAGGGTCACTCAGACTTAAAACTACCCGAATTGAAAATATTCTCTCGCAAACTGACACTCTTCAACTCACTGTTGTTTATTATATTTCTAATGTCAAAGATACATTTGGCTGTTATATGTACATCTAGACAACAAAGCCTAATTTATCGATAAGAGACACTTTATGGTAAAAAAAGCAAATTTTGATTAAGTTTCCTGTGTTGTAAAGTTCTTGCTGCTTTGAGGTGTGAGACCTTACGAGAGCTGCAACATCGCCCAAACAATAACAAATAGCGAGTTCAAACTAACTTGCATGTTTGGCTATTTAATTGCTTTCTTTCACTTCTTTTAGCCTTATTCTTTCTCCTGTTAAATGTATATTGTACCTTTCAGCAAAATCTGTCAAATTTTATTTCTTTAGGTTATCAGAAATTCGCATATATCCAGAAGTGATTGAAATTAACCTTTTGTCTCCATGAACGAATTTGTTCAAGGTCTTCAGCGTCGCAAACTGGCCTGCAGGCGCCAAGTTAATCCAAGTTTTAACACAAATTATCGCTTCCTGTTTGGCGTAAAATGCTGTTATTCACCTATAGAATTCCTTTCTTAGGTATAATCCGATTTCCTTCCAATCAAAATCAATCAGGAGGGAGTAATTTTGCCGTCAATTAAGGAAAAATGCCCTCTTTGACAGCCAATCAGCATTCAATAATTTTCCCCTCTATGTTATAAAGTTAAATATTTCATGGTGGCATTTCCAGCCACGTCAACAGTATGAGCGCCCACAAATCATAGGACATTCTATAAAGGAAGTAGTAGCTTTGTTCCTTGTGCACTGTTGTGTTATACACCTAATTGAAGAAACGTTGTCGGGTAAAAAAGCACAAATTATAAACGATAGGACACAATGGAATTCTGGGAACAAGGCAAATGATAAGGCCGAAATGTTTAATAAACATTTCACTTATTAGTATTTGAGATCTACTCCTTTCAAGGGATGATTTTGAGAATACTATGGAGTAATATGTGATTTATCTGAGAACACAATAAGTTTTTTTACTTCCCAGAAAACCATTCGGCCGATTCGTTCATGGTCTACACTGTATGCCCGACAACGCATTTTCGACCAGGTGTATAAGCACTTGGGAATTTTAAAAATACACTCGAGAAGTGCGAAAAGCACTTCTCTCGTGTTTCCTTTTTTATTTAACTCAACAATGCACTCGGTCACGTTAACTATTCCCTTAAAAATACACGCATTTACATGTACGTTACCAGTAAAAGCATGTGCAAATCATAAACTTATTATGGATAGTAATACACAAGACAAAACAATATCGGATTGCGTTAAATGATCATAAGTTTTTAATGCTTTACCTTATTTAAGTACAACGGCAACCTTAGAGACAAGGAAATTTCAAATTCTTCAAATACATGAGTGTTAAAGTTGACCAGAGAAAAGGAAGGTTGGAAAAGCCGTGCGACCGCATCGGTTTTCGCGCCAAAATTTCGTCATGGCAGCGAATATCTACAATGCGCTTGAGTTTGCTTCGCTGCAGAATTTGTTTGAAACCTTCAACAAAAATCGTTTTTCGGCTATTTAATTCGATAGAGCTGGCAATTGACAGTCGTTAAACTAATTACTACATTTACATCCATTCTGTGAAGCGGTCGGCAAGCAAAAACAACGGCGCTGACACGAGGGTCTGTCAAGTCGTCCAGTTATTTCGCTCCCGAAATGAGCTACGCTGTTGCTTTTTTCCATCTCCCGATTTTTTTTCAAAGGGTTCATGTATTACATGTCGTGAGAAAAACCTTTTCAATTTTTTTGCAGTATTTTTATCTTATTATTGAACTCTAGTTTCTGCAAATGCACCGTTTGCCGCTACATCAGCTTTGGTAGTTCAAGAACTTTTTTCTTAATGATTTCTTGGCGCGGATAAGTGTTGTCAATGTTTTCTATCTGCTTTTTCTTCTGTTTATGGAAGAAACCTTTTGAAACTAAGTTTCTATTTGTAGAAAGGATTGCCGGTTGAAATCTACCTTTTAAAAAGTCTTTTCGTGATAATTTAAACACTGAGGTATTATTTTCTGGGTAAATAAATCGATTTACTGATAAACAAAAAATATAAACATTTCACAACCAGGGCGAATCTTTGGTGCGAAAACCTATCAGTCGAGCGTACTTTCCCGGTCACCTTTTTCATGGTATTAATGTAAACACCGAGGTATTTTAAAAATTTTGAGTAGTACTGTAGCTCTTCCAGACCTCTAATTTTATTGGCCCCGTTGTACTGTAGCTTCTATTGTGTTTAGGTCTAGGGCTATTGTTTGTGTTGTTTAACCTATTGTTTCGTTAACCAGTCACTGAGCTTGTTTGGAAAGGTACAGTCTCTCCCAAAATTTTCCATGTGTGAAATTTTCTTGTCTCTTATATTGCCGTTTTTAATGGAATTTAGTTAAAGCTTTCAAAAGTTATCATCCTTTAATCCAAGAATCAATAGGTTTGTCCAGTGTACTACTATAGGTTCCAATTTGTTTTCTCTTTCTCTGCTAGGTTGTTGTCCATATTTCTTTTAAATCGTTTTTAGCCAAGCCCTAGCCCTAAAGGAACGGTTAGTCGACACAACAAGGCAATGACAACTGAAAATTCAAGCTCGAGAAATTCTTCCTTCCCAGGAGAGCGAAGTGATTTTTTGGAAAAAGAAATCGCCTTCGAAATCAAAGTGTTCTTGGGCGTTTTCATCACCACTTTGGCTGTTATTGGAATCGTTGGCAACACCATTGTTATCACAGTCTTAAGATTAAAGAACGTTTTTATGAGAAAAACTACCAGTTTGATTCTGAGGAGCCTTGCCGTTGTAGATCTGCTTGGTAGCACGGTGGAAATCCCGTTGGCCTTCAGCACTACGATTGTATCTGCTCCTGTCGGCCACCTATACAACCTGAATTTAGCTCAAGTAGTCCTTGGTCCATGTCTCTTTTGGGGGTACATTACCTGTTTCTTTCTTCTTAGCATCGATAGGAATGATGCCTTAAGAAAATGTTCCCATCGTCAAGCGTTTCTCACGACGAAGCGAATTTGTTTGGTGCAAATTCTTGCATTGGCATTCAGTGTGAGTCTAGCCTTCTTTTTTGTTTTCAAGACCGAAAACCCGAACCCACTGCTTCCACGACAAACGGAACCTAAGGTGATTACAGCAGTGCGGGGAAGTTTATTTTTGTTCTTCGTGCTC
This sequence comes from Dendrophyllia cribrosa, assembly GCA_024195265.1. Classification (NCBI taxonomy): domain Eukaryota; kingdom Metazoa; phylum Cnidaria; class Anthozoa; order Scleractinia; family Dendrophylliidae; genus Dendrophyllia; species Dendrophyllia cribrosa. The sequence continues at coordinate 33,583,423 of JAJLRJ010000004.1, read as the reverse complement.
TCTGTCTCTACAAACATTTTTTATTATGTACGAATCAAGAAGCTGGTGAAGGAGCACTCTGAGATTACAGCTTCCGAGTCAATTTCTCAGGAACACAGAAACCAGTGGCAGACGAAGGAAAGAAATATTTCCCGGACAATAACTAAGGTTATCCTGGTCGTCTGTTTCTCATATGTACCCTACACCATTGCTTCTATCATTTATACCAAAGTTAAAATACATTCACTCAGTGCCATTGCTTTATGTCGATCATTAACGTATCTAAAGTACGCAGCCAATGTTTTTATTTTTACAAGCCTCGACAGAAGGCTTGTAATGACTTTTCTTGACATACTTCGAGGCACTTGTGCTCTCAATAAAAAGGTACACGCACAACCCTTGCCACCACGTGTATGTGAAAACAACGCCGAAGAAGATAACCATAATGAAAGTGGCAGCAGCAAAAATAGACAGAATTGCGAACCAATGGTTTTTAATGGAACATTGAGGCAATCTATAGCTTTAGGACATCAAACCCGTACCTTATCAGTGAAAGAAATTAGGACTAAGCCGGCAAAAGTGGAGGTCGTCTTGCCAGTTATAACGATAACATCTCCAACAGGCAAAACCACCACCTTAAAAGGAAAGAAAACCCGCATACCGTGAAATGAGAAAGAACAGTGACCGACGAAGTAAGTATAATACGCGGTCTGCACGCGAACGATCAAAAACTGTGCGATGAAAGGGTCGTTTTCATATGATGGTTATCGATCGCCAAAGATCTCGTTAATTAAACGCTACTAATTGCTGACGTTCGCTAATGCAGGTGTCCATATGATCGCTGAGTTCATGTTGTCAGTCAGTCAGAGACCTGCTAATTTATGGAGAAACAGTCATGTCATATAAGTGCATAGGTAATTTAGCGCCATCTTATCTGTGCGATTGTTGAATGCACGGAAGTGTATAGTCGCTGTACGCGCATCTTTAAAAGGTTGGAAATCCCTCTTTTCAGAACTGTTACTGAACAACGATCATTTCATTAGAGAGCTGTAAAGATTTGGAATGACTTAGATAAAAGCTTCTAACACGTGCCTTTCCTTTCCACCTTAAAAAACAAGTTATGATTGTATTGCGAGAATTTAGTTTTATCGACTGAGTCGATAAGGTAAATTGACCACCGTAAAAAGATTCAACTTGCTGACGTTTCGAGCGCTAGCCCTTCGTCGGAGCGAATCGTCTCAGTCGATAAAACTAAATTCTCGTGTTTCATCCCCCCACCGACGCAGCACCACAGTTTCTCTAGAAACTAACCCCATTCATTTATGATTGTATTGTATTACCATGTAATTATATGTTGAAACGTCCTTAGGGGAGCATATAAGAAAGTATGTATGTTAAGGCCCTGTCACACTATTGCGTATGAGAGAAACGTATGAGTTGCGCATGAAAATTCACAAAGTAATTTTCATACGCACAAAATGCCCTTGAAAATACAGCGTATGACCAGCGTACTTGACCTATGAGTAACGTACCTCCAGCGTAACTCTCGCGTATTCAGCGTATGCCTAGCGTATGCTTAGCGTATAAACCATACGTCCGAATACGCACAAAATTTTTAAGCATGCTTAAAAATGTTTTCTGCCTCGCCGTATGCCAGCGTATGCCACCGTATGCGACCGTGCTTGAAACGTATACAACCTATGCTTAATGTACCCCTAGCGTATGCCAGCGTATACCAGCGTATGAGTGATATTTTTCATACGCTGGCATACGCTAGTACGATACGCAATAGTGTGACGGGGCCATTAGTATGTATGGTGAACATTGTACTATTTTATTGGATACATTTCATTTCGGGGAGGCTGATTCCCCTTTCGTAAAGGATCGATGCCATCATTAAATATTAATTACTAATATTTATTAGTAATTAACTAAGCCTTTTCCGATTTGAGCGAATAAATCTAAAACAAAGAGCGAAAAAAAAAAACCAGTAAAATGATGAATGTTAATTTGCCATTTTCATTCCATTTTCAAGTTTCAAATAAGCGTATTCAGTTTACAAATAAGCGTATGGATTCCCTTGATCCGGCCCCCGAGACCAAGCGCTTTCTCGCAGGCTACACATTTAAAATATTTATCGTTCCGCACAGCGTTTGTTCAAGTATTAACCAGTATTAACTATATGTACTTGCAATTTGGAATGAGAATCTAGCAGTTTATCAGAAGTCACTTAGAGGTTTTGCCAGGCACCCTTCAATTTATCAATAATTATTATGGAGCTAGTTGTAGCTTTTATCCATGTCATAGTTACAAACCTGATACAATTTTAGCAATCCGCAAGCATAGTGTTTCTGCAGATCGAAACCCAAGGTGGGCTTTTCCAGGGTAGTATTCAGAGAGTGGTGTTCCACATATATTTTTACGGCCAGTATTTCCAAGATTTTGTTTTGCAAATTCCCTGTGTTTTTCTTTGCTAGGGGCTTTTCCACTAAGTTCTGTTTTAAATTTTGTTTCCAGGGTTTCAGTGTCCTGAACAGACCAAACCGGACATGAGCAAAGTAGTTTCATGTCTCCTAATTGACTGTAGTGTTCTGGGGCCTCAGGAATTGGATAGGAGGACTTTGCAGAAGAATTCCCTGTTGATGACCTTCTTTCCTTACCATCACCACAGCTCCTCCTTACAATTTTAATTTCTTTCCCACTTAGTGGATGTTTGATTGTTTTAAGTTGTTTAAGCTGTTCATAAACTGCCCCTGCACATTTTTTGACAGTGTCATAGTCATCATTTCCCAACCAAAGAGCAACTGTTAATACTGAGTGTGCTTAGTAAGTTGTAGGGCTCAATTATCTTCACCCTGACACTTGTCTCCCCAGTGAAATGGCGTGACCATTTCAGCCATGGGAAACCATTAGTGCAATCCATTACGATAATGTTGCTATTTGGTGTTGTAATTGCACTCTGTACTCCTGACTGGCTAAGAAATAGTGTTATGTATTTCTCAATGTCAATATAGCCCACAACTACCTCTCCAAATTCATTAAACGGCAGTCCAATCTTTTCTAGCAATTCTTGACTTGTGTCATTTAGTTTATTAAAAATTTCCCCTTTACTGAGAATGGGGTTTATGCCAATTACTCGTTCAATTGTTTTTCCCCACTTATTTCTCAAAACGTCCTGTGTTTCTCTTTGGCTAATGCCAAATGTTCCAACAATACCACATGAAAACTCTTTGAATGCAGAATCAAAGAGTTTTAAAAACCAAAGGCATAAGTGAATCTTTAACAAGAGAGCCATCCTCTATTTCTAGCAACCACTCACAACAATCACTCTTGTTCTCAAGTACCATGTCAATAAATTTCTGCTTTGGGTCTTGATAGGAAGTTGAAGGAGAGGGACTTGAGTAGAAGAAAATTTTAAGTTCCGGAAAGCGAAGACAAATTTGTTCTCTGAAGGTGACCAACTTCTGAAAAACATCGCCGGAACAAGAGCTTCCTTCCAAGAAAACGGCTGCAGGTGGTACAACATCGACAACTCTCGGAAGGGTAAATTCAACAATTTCTTCATCGGTCAGCTGTGAAATGAGCTCACGCACCCTTTGTCGTCTTGAGTAAGGGTTTTCTCTGTTCAAAAATCTTTCAACTATGTCCTTTGTCGATATACGCTTGCGAGAAGCTATTTCCAATAAATATTCCGGTTTATGTGCCGGATATAAGCGAAAATGCTCGAGTAAACTTCTTTTTTTGTTTTTATAAAATTTTTCACAGCTTTGAAATGGACAATGTAGGCGAACGAGAGCCTCAGCTTGACTGTTTTTTTTTTTTTTTCATTCAATGGAAAAGCCATTGCATTTAAACGCAAAAAGACACAAATTAGCGGCCAAACAATACATTTAAGCGGCAAAGTTTGCAACACTGCGTTGAAAAACCTGCCAAAATTGTGCCACCCGCGTCAAATTGGAAGAGAAGTCGGAGAGCGTTTGATCGAACGATCGACCGAACTCTTCTAGTGCGGTGGCCGACATACGGTAAAAAGATGAATAACTAAATAAGAACAAACAAGAAACATCGATGGAAAAAAGTATCTTTAATACTGTATAACAAAAATACAATATAAATGAAACACCAAGTGATTTTCATGCTTACAGTTGGAATACTGTATGCTACAATCCCGGGCTACAATGCAGCTTGCACGTTGTACGAAGTACTCAAATCGCTTCCATCCGAGTGCAGAACAGGCGTACCGCCGAAAGGGACTTTTCAACTGTCCAAATCAACACTTCCCACATTTATAGCACCATTCCGAGTTCCAGTCGTGGTATAAGACAAGAAAAACAATTCTGGAAAGCATCGATAAAAACACTTCTGACCGCCATTATTCAACTGTAAACCTCACGATTACGCGCGCGCTGCCTTATGGGATAAGTAGTTAGGGACGTTGGGGGTTCGGGACCACCCCCAAAGACCCATTTGGGGCCTTAATTTAATGATTGGCACCGCCACCCACAGGTCCTCCTTCCAGTCGGCCCTGTGGGTGGCGGTGCCAATCATTAAATTAAGGCTCCAAATGGGTCTTTGGGGGTGGTCCCGAACGCCCCAACGTCCCTAACTACTCACTGTGAATGCTGGTCCGGCACGAGACCACCGCCCCAGGGAGGTATAGCCAATTGAAGAAACCCAACCCCTGTGCATACCAACCCACATGGCAATGGCACAGGGTCCCGACACGAGACCACCAATTGAAGAAAATAAAACCCCTGTATATAACATGGCGGCTCAACGTCTTGACTTCAACCCAAGGAACCAAGATTACTTTGGTGATTGGTTGCATGGTTATAAGATGAACGTCCCTGGTGATTACCCCATCAAGGACCTCAATTCATTCTTCATAACTAATCGGGCGGCTTTTCTCCAGAAAATGCACGCGAAGTCACAGAGCTTGGCGGGGTGAAGGTCACTTTGTCATTCGATGTTCACTTTTCAATGGAAGGCGATGATGGACGACGAGAAATTAATCACTTCTTTTGGAACGTCAATCCACTGATTGTAACACATCTCTATCAGCTTCGAGAGGAGGGCACTCTGGAAGGCATTGTCAATGACTTTGAGGAAGAGATTGCCAGATGGCAGCAGTTGGGTTCTGGTTGGGTGATTGAGAATATCAAAACTGTTTACCTTGAGTTCGGGACATACCAGCCTCTACGAGGTGGCACATTTATCCCAACACCATCAAAACTCAGGTCAAAGCAGGCTATCATCAATGTGAAGAACAGAGATAACCAGTGTCTGCGCTGGGCACTGCGATCTGCATTGTTCCCCACAAATGTTCACTCAGACAGGCCAGGAAGTTATCCCATTGATGATGGCCTAGACTTAACTGGAATCGATTTTCCAACACCATTGAGTCAGATTTCCAAGGTTGAACGTCAAAACAACCTTCCAATCAACATTTATGGATACAAGAACAATAAGGTGGTTGTGATCAGAGTCAGTGAACAAGAGGATCCCAATCTGCGAAGGATTAATCTGATGTTGCTCACAAATACTCGCACCTCACATTATTGTTTCATCAAGAGCATGAGCAGACTTCTACACAGTGATTTCAACGCAAGGCGCCGCATGCATCACTGTGACAGGTGTCTCCAAGCCTTTTCTTCAGAACGGGTTCTCACCGATTATCTTTTCTATTGCAGAGGAGTCAAAGGCAGGCCGGCACGAGCTGAAATGCCAAAAGAAGGCGAAAACTTCCTCCACTTCAAGAACTTCCAAAACCAGATGAAGAAGCCTTGGGTTATATATGCTGACTTCGAAAGCATTGTCGAAAAAGTCCACGGCTGTATACCAGATCCCCAACAGAGCAGCACCACTGAAACATCCGTACATAAACCCTGCGGGTTCTGCATGTTAGCTGTTCGCTCTGATGGAGAGACAAAGGGCCCTTATCTTTACAGAGGAGAGGACGCCGTGCCAGTCTTTCTTGACACTCTTCAACAGTTGGAAGGAGTGATCAGAGACGAGTTGAAACACAAGGCACCACTCTCCATGACAAGAGCAGACTGGGCAGAGTTCAACCGTGCAACAGATTGCCACATCTGTGACAAGCCTCTCATCAAGGATAACTTCAGGGATGCCATTGCGATCTATGACTTTGACACCGGTAATTATGAGGGCTTCGTTCACCGCCACACCAACAACTGCTACAAAAAGTCATTCAAAGTCTTTATCCACCATTACGATGGTGAGATGGAAGTGTACCCTTTCATCGGGCCATGGAATCAAAGGAAGGCACCTCCTGATAACCTACCAGAGCAAGTCGATTGTCTCTACTGTGAGGAGCCCCTTATCCAAGACTCTGTTCGAGACGCAGTCAAAGATCATTGCCACATCACAGGTAAATATCGGGGTGCTGCTCACCATTCTTGCAACATCAACCATTTCAGAACCAACCCGAAAACGGAAATAATCCCGGTAATCTTTCACAACTTGAAGGGTTATGATGCACACCACATCATGAGTGGAATTGCGGATGTGAATTCTGATTTGAAATGCATCCCAAAAAACATGGAGAAGTACATCTCTTTCTCCCTCGGAAAGCTGAGATTCATTGACAGCTTGCAGTTCATGCAGTCAAGCCTCAGTGCCCTGGTTGATGCAAACAAGCCAGAGTCCTTCACAATCACGGCAAGTCATGAGAAGAACCAAGCCAGACGCGGCCTTCTCCTGCAAAAAGGGATTTACCCATACGAATACATGGACTCTTGGGCTCGATTTGATGAGATCTCTCTCCCGCCGAAGGATGCCTTCTACAGCGAGCTCAAGAAGGAAGGCATCTCAGATGAAGAATACGCCCACGTGCAGAAAGTGTGGGAGGTATTTGGATGCAAGACGCTAGGGGATTACCACGACCTCTACCTTGAGACAGATGTGCTTCTTCTGGCTGATGTTTTCGAGAACTTCAGAAAGACATGCCTGTGGAACTACAAGCTTGACCCGGCACATTATTATACAAGCCCTGGTCTCTCCTGGGACGCCCTTCTCAGGTATACGAAAATCAACCTGGAGCTGCTCACAGACGTCAACATGCACCTCTTTGTTGAAAGAGGCTTGCGAGGCGGCATATCCATGGAGAGCAGGCGGCACTGTAAGGCCAACAACCCCTATCTTCGTGACCACAACCCCAACGAAGAGTCAAGTTACATCATGTATCTCGACGCGAACAATCTCTATGGATGGGCTATGAGTCAGCCTCTCCCCGTTGGTAACTTCGCATGGTGCCCTGTCTTTCCAACACAACACCAGATCAGGAGATGGAGGCCAAACAGAAAGATTGGTTACATTCTCGAGGTTGATCTTGAGTACCCCGAGGAGCTGCATGATGAGCACAACGCTTATCCTCTTGCCCCAGAAAGTCGGTCAGTTCCAAAGGAATGGATGTCGCCATACCAAAGGGCCTTGGCAGAGGGGCAGCCAAAAGACAAGACGCAGAAGCTGCTCCTTACCCTTAACAACAAATCCCGGTACGTGCTGCATTACAGAAATCTTCAGCAGTACCTGGATCTTGGAATGAAGTTGACGAAAATCCACAAAATGCTCAAGTTCGAGCAGAGGGCTTGGATGGAGCCATACATCTCCCTGAACACCGAGCTCAGGAAGAGGGCCACTTCCGACTTCGAGAAGAACTTCTTCAAGCTCATGAACAACTCAGTCTTCGGTAAGACAATGGAGAACCTCAGAAATCGAATCGACATGAAGCTTGTCCGGGCGCACGAGCGAGACAAGATGAGAAAGCTTATCGCAAGCCCACTGTTTTCCAGAGCAACGGTCTTTGGACCCAAACTGGCGGGGCTCCAGATGCACAAAGAGAAAATCAAATTCAACCGCCCAGTCTACACAGGCATGTGCATCCTTGATCTCTCCAAAACACTGATGTACGACTTCTATTACAAACATCTCAAGCTGAAATATGGTCAGTGTGTAGACCTACTCTACACAGACACAGACTCTCTGCTCCTCGAGATCAAGACGGATGATGTATATAAAGACATGGAGAACCTTCTGGATGAACTCTACGACACAAGTGACTATCCCAAGGACCATCCACTCCACAGCCAGAAGAACAAGAAGGTCATCGGCAAGATGAAGGACGAGTGCGCAGGTAAGCCGATCTCGGAGACTGTGTGCCTTCGCTCGAAGATGTACTCAATCCTTCTTGATGACTACAAAAACATCAAGAAAGCAAAGGGCACCACCAAGGTTGTCACAAAGAAAGAGATCACCCACCAGAATTACAAGGACGCCCTCTTCGACCGGCGAACCTTCAAGCACGGGATGGACAGGCTCCGAAGCAAAGGCCACCAAATCTTCGGTGAGCACATCACCAAGACAACGCTCTATCCCTTTGACTCCAAGCGCTGGATCAAGGATGATGGCATCCACACGCTGGCATATGGTCACAAAGATATCGGTGGCAACTGAGTGCCCAGCGGCACAACCATCAGCTCCTCACGAACGAAGCCTCGCTTAGGCTCGTCGTAGAGATAATAAACCACTGGCTCATTCGGCTTGGTGACAATCCTTTGTATTTGGTAGACCTTCAAAGACCAGATCGGATCGGTCGCGCGCCTCCCACCCCCCTCTAGCTCACCAGGCTGATACAAATATCTAACACTCACCCGGGGAGGGAGCTTCTTCTCATTCACCCCAACAGGCCTAGCATATGGAGTCGCAGGCTTGGAGGATATTGCTTTCTCTTTGATCGCATTCTTTGGCTTCTTGCCAGTGAGTCTTGTTACTTCATTGTTCAAGGCTGAGACAACATCTGGCAGCCTTTTGACCCAAGCAGTCGACCGGCCAGAGGGCATATTCATTTCAACGGCATACTGATAACCAAACAGCCTTTCAGCCAGGGTTCGGTTGAATCTCTCCACAATTGCTTGGTCTCTGTGGATATCAACCCGCCCGCGACGAATGGTTGTTTTGTTGTTTTCCATTGTCTTAGTCACAGCCCCCATAAACTCTTTCCCAGGGTCAACTTGCAAGAGTTGCGGCCATTTCAAAGGCCCACGTCTGTAAATCTTCTGAAATGCCCTTGAGACTTCTTCAGACTCTTTCGAAGTCAGAGGCTCTGCTGCTTTGTATCGGCTAGCCACATCCACAAGGGTTAATGCGTATTTGTAAATCTTTCTCCTGTGTGGAAGTTTATCGTGGGGCAGGAAGAGAAGATCTGCTTGATGCACTGCATTGGGTGATGAGACATCAAACTTGGGACGAGGGATATGGCGTGGCGCTGGGAGGTAAACTTGCCAAAGGGCTTGTTTGACCAGCCATTTCTTTGCGACATCATCAGAGACCTTGGTCGCTGCAGCTAGCTTTTTGACAGCAGCAAGACCTTTCCAGTAGCCTTTCGGGCTGTAATAGATCTTTGAGAGTTTGGCCTCCATAGGGGGTATATATAGTTATGAATTGGTGAAATACGCCCATGTCTTATGCAGCCGGAGGTGTGTTCGACTCAAGGATAAGCTGTGCAAATAAATTGCGCAGCTTTTCAATCTCTCTGTATTCTTCATTTTCGTCAAAGAAACGCCCGGGATTCATTTTTCTGCCTAGTTCACAAAGTTCATGAACCGCTTGAGTTAATTCCTCAGGGTCTGCCGTCATGGCTGTTCTGAACAAGTAACCCAATTTATAATGCTCTTCCGGGATGGATGCGAGCATTGTTTCAGATACTTCCCAGGGGCATGCTGGTAAAAATGTCGCTTCTTTAGAAAAGGGGACAGCCATGGTATATATATGGGATTTTTTTTAAATTTTTTAAAGAAAGCGATAAGCCGCATACCCACCCGCAAGCAGGGTGCCTCCAATGAACGCAAGTTCGCCATTCTTCTGTTGTGTACTGGGCTTATAGAAGTCCGAGAACTGAGGCTCTTTGTTGTCTTTGATTTGTTTATCTGGTTGCGTTTGGTGCATCTGGTTATACAAGACCAAGGCTTGGTCAGTGGTTTGGAAGTTTTTGCTAGCTTGGTGTTCCTTCCGATCATTGGCTGCAATCCAGTCGAGGAGCTTGGTGCGGTCCTTCTGGTATTTAGCGTAAGCCGCTTGGTATTGTTCAAGGGCGTGGTCATGACGGATTTTCTCATCCATTGCTGCCTTGCCGTTATCACCAGACAGATATTTTGCGAGATAATTGCCGCCCGTGAAAGCTGCCGCATTGAGAACAGCGCCAAGAGCCATTATTGCAATCGAAGCCATTGTGTATACATATGGTTTTACAAGTTGTCTGGGAGGATTTTCTGGTCCTCGAGATATTTCTTCAGTGCGATGGTGCCAGCCATGACCGCTGTGAACTTGACATAATTCATTAAGCTTGCACTGGGGTCAGCAGTTAAGTTCTCTTTGATGGTCTTTTTCCCAATCCAACCAATACCAGCGACAAGGCCAGTGATTGTTGCGGCGTCGAGGATAGACTTCACAAGCTTGTTGTCAGACATGGTTTGTGTCCGGTATACATATGATTTTTTAATTTTCTGACTCAGACTCGACTTCCTCTCCCTCGACTTCGGGTTCGAACTCGGACGAAATGGAATTGTGTCTCAGGCTCAGGCTCATCCTCGACCTCATCCTCAGACTCAGACTCGGGCTCAGACTCAGGCTCGGGTCTGTTGTGCCTATTCAGGGCCAATCTGTAAACTGTATCAAAGGCGACTGTATTAAGTCCAACCCAAAGAAGAACCACACCTCCGATTGCAGCAGAATTCATCAAAGCTTGGAAAGGATTCATGGTGTCAGTATATATATGTTTTTTTATTCCATATTTTTTATTCCTTGTCTTACAGGAATTCGAGATGGGGGTGTTGCTGGTTGTGTTGCTGGTGGTGTGTTTGCTGGTATTGCTGGTGGTGTGTTTGATTTTCTCCCAAGCCTTTGCATTATGGCTTCGCGCTGGTAATAAACACCAGCAGCAGAGACAATCAACTAACCAACCCCCAGAATATAAACGATTGAGTTGCTGTTGCTGTCACTTGTTGTGTCACTTGTTGCGCCACTCGTTGCAGAATTGTTTTCACTTGTTGAGGGTGCAGGCTTTTGTGCTTCAGCCTTTTTCTTTGCTTCCCGGGCCATGCGGTTGCGTTCTGCTAACCTTTTGCCAGAAGCAACACGGCCTGGGTTCTTTTCTGTTGCAGGCTTTGTTTTCGGGGCATCAGAGGTAACACGGTCAGGTGTTGGAGTTGGAGTTGGAGTTTCTTCAGGGATCGTCTCGAGTGGTGTGGCCATCCTGTATATATGTGAATTTTTTAATTTATCTTGTGACCATGTGTGGTGCCAGGTTGCTGACAGGTTGCTGCCAGGTTTCTTCAAGGTTGCTGAGAGGTCACTCCAGGTCCCAGCCCAACTTCATCAAGGCCCTCAAGTGGATAGCCTTCACTGTCTCTGGTTGGATGTGTGGGTTGGGGCTGGGGCTCCAATTCTATCAAATCAGGCTTGTGATCAGGCTCTCGTTCAAACTTGATGTGTTTTGTTGTGATGAGAGCAGCATTGGCAAGCGCCAGCCATCGTCCGCATCGCACGGCAATAGCCCCAGCAAGATTTGACAACTCCTGGTTTATGATGTAGTCGTTCTTGAGTTCTTTCTGCAATTCCACCACATCCTCAACTGGGGCCACCATTCCAACGCCTTTGGATATAAGCATGATGCCAGAATCAACTAGGGATTCGGTTGTCTTGTTGCCAACGTAGGCCTCGTACCGTTTGCAGTACTTGTCAACGTCCTTGTCTGACAACCGCTTGACATGATCGTGTGTGAGCTGAACGCCGATAGCTTCTTTAGCCTTGCCAGTTGAAACAAGGATTGCTAGCTTCTCACGTTTGGCAGGAATGTCATTGTCACCAACTAACCCTGTGGGAGGTGCGGCACCAGGGGTGGCCTCCAGCATCTGCATTACTTCGTTCAAGACGGCCTGGTCTTCGGCTGCTTCTGCCATCAGGGGGTATACATATGTGTTTTTTTATTTTTCAATAATTCTCTTGATGTCTGGCAAAAGGGTTTCAAGCTCTCGTATAAGCCCCGCCATGGTGTCTGGCATAGAAGTCAACCGCAAGGGATATCTGTTGAGAAGCATGAGGCGCAGATCTTCCTCACCAGCGGCTTTGATAATTTTGTTTTGCGCCTCAAGTGTGTGTTTGTGTAATTCATCCAAAAGCTGTGAAAGCACACACAGTTTGTGTAGGCTGGTTGGCGCATTCATGGTATATAATGTGTGTTTAAATCTTGTACTCAATTCCATATGGGTGCCTCAAAGAGAAAACCAGGTGGGAGAACTTGCGGGATTTGAGCCTTGCGATAAACTCTTTGTACTCCTCGTGGGAGAGCTCACCGGCATAATCTTCGAATATGGCTTTGGTTGTCTTGCTGGAGGGCGTGTAAAAGAGCACGATCGCTGCAATGTTATCACGATATGGCTTGGCAATGCTGGTAATCTGCTGGGTCAAGACCCACACGGATATGCCGTCATGCCTTGCGCTGAACCCAAGATTGACCAGCTGGCCCGTGCGGCCTTTGACATCTTTGGAGGCGGCGCAGTCATCGAGAATGAATAAAGTGTTGGTGGATGTGAAAAAGAAGCTCGCCAGCCTCAACCAGTCTTCGATTTCATGCTGTTGGCAGACAATCACGAAGATGTGTGGATCGCGGTCCACGAAGCCATCGTATGTCTTGTTCTTAACAAATGTGGGGCAGAATAAAACGATGTAATCAAAACAACCCCTAAAGGGGCCCACCAGTTGGGAGAGAAGATACTGTGTCTTGCCAGAGTTAGTGGGGCCCACGATTAGTGCATTGAATGGCAGCTTTCTTGGGTCCATAACCAACACCTATATTAGTTGGTTTGCAAACTGGTGGGGAGGGGGCCTTTGCCAGAAGTCTTTCTATTTCATTGTGTGATAATGGTCTGGTGGATGGCAGGGGAGCCGGCTTAGCATAGAAGTTGATCTTGTTTCTTGTGGCCATGGTATATTAGTACTGTACAGATTCCAGCTGCCTGCCCATGATGCTCATCTGTGCGTCTGAGATGGTGAAGATGTGACAGAGTGCGTTTCCAGAGCCTGTGCCCTTTCGTTCGATCTCTAGTTGCACGCCATCCTGTGTGTTGACGAGCCGTTGGCCGCCGCCGTGCAGGGATGTGTCAGCCATGGTCCGCAGGTCAATCCAAAGACCAAACTTGTTGCCTGTGAGATATTTGGTCAAGTTCATGTTAGGCCTGCCGTCCGTGTGTGGGGTAAAATGCCGGGTTAACTCTCTCCACATGTCTATGCCACTGATGCCCTCGTTGTAGATCCTGTTTGGAGCGCCGTTGACTGTGACATACACTTTGGTGATGTCGGGGTTGAAATAGTTCTCAGAGTCCCTGGCACCAGCCGTGTAGGGGTTGATGAACAGCAAGAGGATGCCCTTGAGAGACCGGCGCTGTGGGTTAACCCTAAGATTAATACGAGTGTCACCACTTTTTGAGAATGGATACACCCGATCTCGCATTACCAGGTCATAAGCGAACCCCTTGCCTTTGGTGTAAGTACTTGTTGCCTCGTCGGCCAACTCCTTACTTCTGATCGTCTCATACTCCAGCTGGATGTTTTCCAACTTGTACACGAGCTTGCTTGTGTCTGAGCCTCTGACAACTTGGTTTGCGGGGGCGAGGGTTAGTTCGAAGACCAGATCGTTATACAGTGCTTGAGGGTATACAACACCGTGATCAGTCAAGATTTGGTGATCCAGCTTGATGCGATACTTATTCTTGTATATTGTCTCCAGCTTGGTTTCAGCATCCACACCAGATGTTTTCTTGTCGCCAGCACCAGAGCGGATCTTGCACAAATCCACACTCTGGATGCCATCCATAATCATGTTGTCCCGCTCATCGGTTGATCGGAATAGGTCTTCGAAGATCTTGTAGATGTCATACCCAACCGTATCCTGGATAGTGGTGGCCGCAAACTTTACAACGAATTTGTCCACCAGGGCCCGAGAAACATTTTGTACAAGAAAGTTGTTTGCATGGCCGCCGGCTAGGCTGATGTTAAACACCAGGGCCAGCGAGCCGGACACAATAACATCGTGCTCGCCAAGCTTGGGCACCGAGACATAAAGTGTCTCACCGGGATAGGCCTCAGAGGGGTTGAATGTGATGCGCTTGACGGTTCGCTCTGCTTTCATGGCGCCCAGTGTCTTTTCACTGTGAGATGGAAGTAGATTCGGTTGCACAGCCATTGGTATATATTTGTGTTTTTAAAATTTATATTTATATACCCACGATGGCTGAAGGCGGTTTTGATCCAGGAGATATGCCCGATAATCCTTGGGAAGACTGGGGGATTGACCACGATGATGATGACGATGACGAACAAGAAGTTGACACAACAACACCCTTTCAACCAGGCGGCACATCCACCCCATACCATGGCGGCGAGCAGCATGAAATGCATACAATGCCTCGCGAAGAAAGTGGGCTGCCAAGCACTTCTGACACCGACCCTCTGCTTGCGGGTGACGAGTTAAGCCAACGTCTTCAACAAAGACGGCAAAATTCAGCTTGGGACGACCTAACAGAGATGTACCCAAATGCTAACAAACAAGCCATCGAAACATTTTACGAAACAGATAAAAAAGGAAACCCAAGGCAGTACGTTAAAATGGTTGGTAGGGGAAAAAAGGCATATCCCCTGTTTACACAAAATAATATAACACGGCAACTTAGGGAAAATCCACAGCTTTCACAAGAAATCAAAAGCTATCTTGGAAAGTCAATGCTTGATCAGATGAAAGACTTTCAAGCAGAACGTGACAAAAATCAACAAGAGCTGCAAGCAAAAACAACAAATGGAAAAAACGCTTGCAGATAGAGACAAGATTCGTCAAAGCATGGACGAACTTAGAAATCAGATAAAACATCATGATGACCAGATTCAAGATCTTGAAAATCAGCATGGAACACTGAACGAGCAAGAAATACAACGGTTAAAAGATCAAAAGAAAGAGCTTGAAACAGAACATCAAAATAAAAGAAAACAACTGTTACAGTTTCAGAAAACGGCAAAACAAGCAGAAAAATTACAAGAAGACATCAATAAACTCACGGTAGATAATAATAACATAAACAGGAACATAAACGAACTTAGTGTAAAAATAGACTCCAAAAAGACACTTGACGAACTGAAACAACAAAAAGAAGAGCTTGAACAACTAAACGCTGAAGACAAGCGTGTCATAGAGGCTGAGGACACTTCCTCCTCTGACAGAGCAGCTGCTGAAGACCGGGTTGCTGAACGTGAAGAAGAGCTGGCAAGGCTCAATACAGAAATTGAGTTGCGGGAAAGGAGCATGTCTTTGAGAGAGAGGGTCAGAGAAATCTTCAAGAAATACGGGTGGACCATGCAAGCGATTGTTCTGGCAGCTGGCATCACCATCAGCGCTGTTGTACTCGCCACCTTGAACGGCCTGGCAAAGGCCACCAAGGCAATTGGCAATGGGCTTAAAGAGCTTGGCAAAAAGCGCCTTGCCTGGCCTCATTGGCTCAATTGTGAGCTTCATCTTCAAAACGGCCGGGTCGGTCATCTCCTTTCTGGGTGAACACGCCTGGCTGCTCATCCTTGCCGTGGTGGCCTTCCTTGTTGAAAGGATCACAAAGCGTGCGAAGTCTTGAACACACTTATCTTAACCAAACGAAAAGCCCTGCCAAAGCAACCGCGCCAACAGCAACGACTGCCTTGGAAACGTGATGCGGGTCGGGCTGTGGCTCGGGTGCTGGCTGTGGTGTGGGGGTTGGTGTGGGTTGTGGTGTGGGTGCGGGTGTGGGTTTGGGGGCAATGCCCTGTGCCTGTGTGGCCTGTTTATGTATCGGGTTTGATGGGTGACTGTTTGGTGGATTGATCTTTGTCGGGCCACCGTCCATGTGGCGAAGGGAGGCTTTTTTCGTGCCCAGATTAACACCACTGTTCACGCCCAGCTTCATCCCTTGCGTTGCCTCCTGTAGATTGTTGTTATACCCGATCACGCTCTCTGTGTTGATAATCATGCGCGAGGGCATGAGCCAGCTTCCGGGTGCTGTCGCAAAGTCCAGGCGAACTTTCGTTGCTTGGATGGCAAGCTGGTAACGCTGTACGCTTGTTGCGATGTCGTTCAGGATTATGGCTCCTCTAGATGGGTGAGGAAGACTCGCTGCGTTTCGAAAGCCCTGCCTCCTCTTCCAATGATGCTGCTGCGGGTTTTGGCTTGTGAACCAAGAATGCAGTACACAAAGGCTTCGATTGATTGGTTCATACGCGCGAGCCCTGGCTGTGTTAGCCCCTGTGCGTAATTTGGTACAAAGTGCTCGAACTGGGTGTCAGCCCCTTGATCGTTGCGAACGAAAGTTATTCCATTGGCTTTATAATTGGAGTCTTTTCTGTCAGTGACGCGCTCATCATCGAACAGAGCTAGATCAGAGTCTGGATAAGTGTAATCGGTAGATGTTGGGCCATCTCCATAAACCCAAATGTAGACATTCCCAAGCCCGTGGTTCTTACCGTATGTGTAACGGAAGTCAGAACTGGGGTCGATACCGAACTCGATGCAAAGCTTCTTGTACGCGTCGATGTTGTACTTGTTGTCTTTCTGGTTAAATGGGGGGTCGTCTGGCAAAGCACTCACGCTTTGTTCACCACCCATCTGGTAGAGTATTCGCCTTGTTGTGAAATAAACGTGAAACCGGTAAAACGACCGGAGCTGTGTGGTTAGAGATAGACTGGAGTTCTTATCGAAGAGAATGTCACGCGAGATTCCACAGCCGGTTGTTGCACACCACAGTGCGAAGGAGAGTTGTTGGGGCCAAAAGCTCATATGCGGGCCACCCATCCACTTTCGGCCGTATTTAGCGGTTGTGAAGGATATCTGCGTGTCCCTGAAGATATTTCTGTATTTCGTTGTGAAATAATCAGTTGGCGTGACATAGATCCTTTGCTCTTTGTCATTCAAGATTGCGCCAATCATCATGTCTTTGTCTATTGTGGCGTCGAAAGCAATGGCAGGGATTGACTTTTCTGGTTGCCCCAACGATAACTGATAAGGGAAACCTCCGTCATAATGAAGGCCAAGAGCGTCTCTTTCGGGGCCAGTCCAATCTTTGTGGGGCATTTCTGTGATAAGCCCCCAGGAGCCGGGGGCCTTTTTGTAAAGCACTTCCCCTGTGGCGGTTTTGTGGTCGTCGCCAAACTCTACTTGCACTTCAAAGTGTGACATATCGGCGCGAGGGAAACGCTTTTTGAAATCTGAAATTGCCTTGGCCTTGGCCGCGGCAGAGAGCTTGGCAGCCTCCGGCGAACTCAACCAAGCAATTTCAGGATCAGGGGGTGGTGGCTTTGGCGCGACATGGGTATAGGCATTTGGAGGCGAATAAAAAGGAGGTGGGGGGCCGTAATTGTGGCCGCCGATGTTTATGCCAAGATTTGAATTAGGATTAAATCCGCCGGGGCGTCTGCCAAACATGATTGTATATATTTATATTTTAAAATGTTCTTATATACTCGCATCTGTCATGGTTGTGTTAACAATCGTCACACATTCGAATCCTCACACGATCTACTTCGAGCACCCACTGCCGAAACCGAGTTATATCCGTCTTGTTTCTTGCTCAATTTTCAACTCTTGGCATAATTTGAAAGAAGAAGCAAAGGTTTCCCCAGCAAACCCTCCCCCTAATGGTTCATCACGTGAGGCGACCTTACTTCCAGGGTATTACACTATTGAGAGTTTAACAAAAGACTTTGAAAGCCTAAAAGACTTTGACAGAAGTTTAAATCTAACAATTGAAACAAACAGACCATATGGGGCCATGGTAATTCATAATAACAACGGCAGTGTGAAGTTAAGTAATAATCTGGCAGAATTGCTTGGCATACGCCCTGTATTGATGCTAATAACCTTCGTCAAGCGTTTAACGGCACCAAGCACTTACTTCATCCACTGTGATCTGGTTGATAAAGAACAAAACCTCCTTAATGGGAAGCCTTCGACGGTTTTGGCTCGGTTTGATATTCGTGGAAAAGCTTTTGAGAAGGTGTTTTACGAGACAACACAACAGAACGTCTTGCGTGACGTCTCGTCTAGTGATTATGTAAACAACATAACACTGTCAGTTAGGGATGAGAACAATAACCTCTTCAACTTCAATGGCGCGCCATTGGAATTTGAAGTTGAGTTAAATTAAAATCATATATATTCCCACAACAGTGCAATGGTTATGCTAAGAATCAGCACACATTCGAATCCTTACACCATTTACTTTGATCAACCGCTTCTGAAGCCGAGCACCATCCGGCTTATCTGGTGCACGATTCACAAATCGTGGCATAATTTGAAAACAGAGGGAACAATAACATGGTTTACCACTGATGGAAATAGAACAGGAACTGTCGTGACAATACCACCAGGGAACTACAACGTATATCAGTTGAGGGCCAATATTCGCTACGCATTTGAGGGTCAACCGGTACAATTAGGCATCCAAACCGATGAAGTCATGGCGGTAATGCTTATACACAAAAAATTTCCTAATGAGGTAGAATTTAATCCTGCTTTGTCTAAATTATTAGGTGTGGGGCCTAAATTACAGTCTGGGACGACATACATTAAGAATTTAAATGAACCAGACTTCTATTACATTCACTGTGATCTTGTCGATAAAGAACAAAGCTTAGTTAATGGTAAGCCTTCGTCTGTTTTAGCAAAAATTCACATTAATGCTCTGTATAATTACTACGATATATATAAATATTGGGAAACAACACAGCATGTCTTTCTTAGGACAGCATCTACCAATTTTGTACATAGTTTAACAATTTCAATCAAAGACGCACATGGAAACCTATTCGACTTCAACGGCTTACCTTTTAATCTTGATATAGAGATAAATTAAAAAATCATTTATATACTCACACCATGAGTTCTGCGAACGTGCTTCCATCGGCACCCGAATACAGCGAGACACAACAGCTATACCCTATGCGTGAGATCACTCAAATCATTGCAGAAGACTTCCGGCTCAAAAAGATCTCTGACTTGCTTAAAGAGCTGTCTGACGAAGCCGAGCATTACCGTCAGGTCGCAAAGAAATACAAACGAACCCAATCCTTAGTTCATTACTCGGCGGTTGGCCTTGGGTCGCTTTCTGTTGGGCTGTCATCAGGGGCCCTAGCCACTGCATTGACTGGGTTCGGAATAATTGCAAGTCCAGCACTTGCCGGCGTCGCGACCCTCTGTGGGCTGTCCTCTGTTGGCTTTACAGCTGCTAACAAGCGATTGGAGCGAAAAGTGACCAAACACGAGAATATCTACACACTGGCCCTGGCTAAACGCGACTCTGTCTATGAACTGGTCTCAAAGGCTCTGGAAGACAAGAGAATCAGTGATGCAGAATTCACCATAATTACTCGTGAGGTTGAAAAATATCACGAACTCAAAGCTGCAATCAGGGATGGTGTTAAGGCTAAAAAAAACGTTACCACTCAAACACAAGCGCCAGACCTCGAGAAACTCAAAAACGAACTTCGCAAGGAAGTCAAACAAGAGTTTCAAAAAAAGATAAGTCTTCTCACCGCAGCCTCCAAATCCGATTTGAGAGATTAAATTCAGGTTTTAATCTACAAATCTTGAGGGAAAAATCCTGCCAATAATGCCGAAGCGCCCCAAAAAACTTTTTCAAAAAATAAATTCCGAAGCTCCCCACAAAAACTTTTTCAAAAAATAAGTTCCGAAGCGCCCCAGAAAAACTTTTTTCAACAAAGTTGGGGCGCTTCGGTATTTGTGGGGCGCTTCGGTATGTTCTAGAAGCTTCGAAAAGTCGTAATTTTCTAAATACGGCCTTTACACAACAATACCGGAAGTCACGGGAAACCCTCAATTGAAAAATTGTAATCTCTAAATATAGACATGACTGAGTTTGGCGCACGGCTCAATGAACTTGACAAAGAACACAAATTTGCCATCCTTCGCTCGCTATACGGCAGCGATTACACAAAAGAAATACACCGCTTGTGCCTGCCGGAAAAACTTTATCAGTTATGCGAAGATGTGGGGTTGGCAGAGATTGGGCAGCAATATCTTCAAAAACATTACAATGACATGGAGATTGAACGCTGGGCACGAAGACTCCTGTCTTGTTATGACTGTGGTGGCTCCTTTTTTCAATCAATCAATTCTTGTGAACTTTATTGTAAAAGATGCGGCCGTGTGGAAGTGCTCGATGATGCTCAGACATGTCCGCAGCAAAACAATTTCCACAGACAAAGCCCTCGGCCGGGACGAAGTTATGTATTTGGTTATGCTTTGAACCGACTTATAAAAAAGCTCAAAATTCTGCCTGTACAGTTGACTCTCGATCAAATCCATGAAACGAAACGTATCTTCAAACAAATAGAAGCTCAGCTTCCGAGAATATCTTATACGTTTGTGATCTATAAAATCCTGAACATAATAACACCGCTTGAAGCCCCGCAACGAGTGATTATAAATTACCTGAGACAACAATGGATGTCTGATGCGATGATAAACAAAAACGAATATTTATGGCATAATGCGTTCAGAACTCTGGAGTAAGCTTTGCCGCTTGCTTCATTAAAAAGGCTTCCAAAACGGCCTTGTCATCGCCTGTGTTTGGAGTTGTGGCAGAGTCCTCGGTGTAAGTATAATTTTTGATTCTTCCTTTCAATTTTGATAGGTTTTCATGAAAACATTCAACAGACCTTTGGATTTCCCTCAAGAAATATGGTTTTTTAAACTCCCAAATTTCAGTGAGATCGAGCAATTTCCAAGCGAACATCGCAACAGGTTTTGGCCCTTCTCTACGCGGGTTAGAGAACGCTTCTTTCATAGCGTTTAAACGTAGAAATTCAGCATTTTCGTCACGGGCTGTGAACGTCATTCTTATTTTGCCATATGAAACCCAAATCTCTTTAGTGGCAATTAAACCCATGACATGTTCAAACAAAGCAATTGATTGTGTTGCTCCAAGATCAATAAGCTCGGCTTGATTGATCTTGATGTTTTGTTTGCTGAATAGATAACAGACCCCCCAGGCAAGAGTTGATTTATTTTTTGTCTTGTATGTTCTCCCGGCGTTGAGAAAAGAATTGTGAGCTAAACTTGGTTCAAGCTGTTTTAAAGAACACATTCTGAAATAGCCGTCAACAAACAAGCCTTTGGAGACCATGTCACCACTCAAAGCAAGCCCTGTTTGTATCTGATCGCGATAATAGCTAGGGATTCTGTTCATCGCTATTTTTAGCTTGAACGGACACTTGAATTCTAACAAATTTAATGTGTTATCTTTGTCTAGAAAATATCCGTCTGGACTACAAGTGACCTTTCGATAAAGCGGATGCTCGCTTGACAGATTAAGAGAAATGCTGTGACCAAAAACGGAAACAGAATGTTTTTGCTCAAAACACTTGCGTATAATCGGTTCAAACAGGTTGCCCCAGGTACAAGCCGCATTGTTGAGCATGTGTGTTGGCTGAATTTTCTTTAAGAGCAAGCTGTGCCGTGATTCAAACGGCGACGATCCTGTCAAGGCAGAAATCTCTGATGCCCCAATTGTTTTTTGTCTGGCTGAGAGCCAGTCGGCGCTCTTTTGTTTCAGACCAGTGTGTCTCGATTTGAGAAAGTTCATGAACTCTTGTGTTGTCGCCATCATTGGTATACGAAGGGTGAATGTTTTTTCAATTGGTGATAATCGCTCAACTCAGTTTGAAAAGCTGTGAGTGATGACTTGCCTTCGATGAAATCAGAAACAAAGCTCAAATCTCGGATCCTGGGTAAGGGGTTTAGAGCCTCCAGGCTTTTGTTTTTAAATGGTTCTTGTTCTTGCTCGTCAAGCCAGGCATTAAGATCATGCGGGCTAATGTTTGTAAAAACATCTCGAACAACCTCTCGCTGTATAAAAACTCGAGGGTTGTTTTTCACGGTAGGGCAACCATTTCTTAAGTGTCTGTAAACCGTTTGTCGACAAAATCTTCGATTACAGCCGGGACAAATCACTTTCGGCCGTGATTCTGTTCGCAGATTCTTACAGGCGTATTTTTGATGCCCAGCAAGAGAATAACCTTGAGCGAAGGTTAAACCACAATATCTGCAAGAGCTGTATTCGAAAAGACCTTGGGCCGCCATGTTCATATCGATCTGCTGTGCCATTGCCATGTGGGTTGGTATGCACAGGGGTTGGGTTTCTTCAATTGGCTATACCTCCCTGGGGTGGTGGTCTCGTACCGGACCAGCATTCACAGTGAGTAGTTAGGGACGTTGGGGCGTTCGGGACCACCCCCAAAGACCCATTTGGAGCCTTAATTTAATGATTGGCACCGCCACCCACAGGGCCGACTGGAAGGAGGACCTGTGGGTGGCGGTGCCAATCATTAAATTAAGGCTCCAAATGGGTCTTTGGGGGTGGTCCCGAA
The DNA here is from genome assembly GCA_024195265.1 of Dendrophyllia cribrosa. Taxonomy (NCBI): domain Eukaryota; kingdom Metazoa; phylum Cnidaria; class Anthozoa; order Scleractinia; family Dendrophylliidae; genus Dendrophyllia; species Dendrophyllia cribrosa. The sequence continues at coordinate 33,560,971 of JAJLRJ010000004.1, read as the reverse complement.
CCCCCAACGTCCCAAACTACTGGATACGGCATTAAAATTTTCTCCCCAGTCTCGCGCAATGACGTCACCAGATCACCTGGCTATGTCGACTCCTTCTTTTGAGCCAGCCTTCCTCGGCGATAATTATAGAAAAATTTATTCGTTTCATCAAACGATGCGTCACATAAATATGAAAGCTGAGATTTGTTAAATTTGGTTGACCTTTTGGGGACTGTCTCGTGCAAGAATGTTTTTTCAAACTCGTATTTTCAAACGCGTATGGTTGACCATTCAAATCCATTCGATAGCAAAACTTTCTTTGCATTGTACAATTAAAACAAACAGTGACAACTGCTATCAAAAATACAGGTATGGAGTAGAATCGGCGATAAAATTTGAGATAAGTCGATAAGCAGAGATTTCTAGAACTTTCTAGAATCATATCTTTTAAGAAATTCCTAGGATCATATTTCTTATCTTAATTAAAAAAACTGTCCCTTAGGAAAGTCCAGTTTATTCAACCGTGATTGGGTTCTAGCCAAGCCCAGTTGAATTATGGCTCCAGCAAAGTAAGAATTTTTTCCTTTCGGAGACTCGACTCGATGAAATACTCTCCCTTACGAAACTTTTTTCTATTCACAAAAGCAATACCCAAGTTCCGCCCTTGGGTCGTACTCATAACCTCTGCAAATTTGGTGAAGAAAATTTCATTTAGAGCGCGGTTCTTATTCACGAGTTGACTCATAGGAGCCTTTGATTATCTAGGAGTTCAGGAATTTTTTCCCAAAGATACGAAATTGTAGACAGCGGTCATTTTCAATTTCCTAAAAAACCAGACCGGTCAGTTCATAAGCAGAATGCACCTTTTGCTGACTTGTTTATACAAGTCCATCAAAGTGATGCATGCTATCTACTAATTGACCGATCCGGACGGTCAGTTGGAAAAAATAATAGAATACTTTTAATTTTACGAATAGAACGGCCTGGACAGCCAGTTCTGGCAAATGGAAAGCGCACTAAATTTGTTTTAACTAATTATAACATATTAATTCTCTAATCGATACATTAACAAAAGGATGAGTGTCACAAATATATTAGTGGCGGATCCAGGTGAGGGGCCCAGGTAAGCAGCAGAAGTCAATCATGAAGCTTGACTTGGTTCCAACAGCTTTTATTTACACTTAAGGTTGCAATTGAAAACCAGTACAACATGGCTTCGTTATATACGATTCTTACGCGCGTTGAACATAATGAATTTTACCACAATTGCCGCTATACTCGCAGTCTGATTGGTCGACGTGAGTGGTAAATGAGAGTCCAGACAATGGTGCTGACGCTAACATCACGCGCGCTTGAAAAAAACCAATCAGATTGCGAGAAAGTTGTAGACAACGCTTGCTCTTTCTTCGCTGTCACGTTTTGTAACAAGACTTCGATTTTTCCTTGTATTTTTCATCACATGGTCAAAATTTGTTGCTGACTCACTCGGCTGCGCCTCGTGAGTCCACAACATTTTGACCATGTGATGACGTAAATCGTGGTAAATAAGAGTCCACACCACGGAAAACCGGTGTAAATTTGTTAAGTACAATAGATATATAAATACAATCCTTTGAGCTCAGCAAAAATTAATTGCAACATATATTGTAACTGTGGTCTATTGTTTGTGAGACTATTTTGAAAACGTAATCTAAATTAACGCTTCTAAAGCAATCGACTAGCGGACCGGCTGAGTCAGCAAGCGGCTTTCAAAGCATGTACTGGTGATGTATTAGTATACTTGCATTTAGCAGGCGTGTGTTTAGACATGTACTAGCGGTGAGTACTTATAGTGTTTTTCACCTAAAACTACTGCTACTAATCGTAAACTTTGGTAAGTCAGTAAGACTTTACTTAAAACCTGATGATTCAATTAGTTAACACGTTCTAATTAGTTTAACAGAACTAAAATGACACCGTACTGCGGAACGGGACTAATGAAGAAAGGTAAATATAGCAACTATAATGTTCAGCTAGTAAATTGTCCAAGTGAAAACTCAACCTTTATAGAACTCGATATGTGACAAATTCTCCAAACCAAACTTGAAACGCGATTAATCGGCTAACCTTACGAGGTGTTTATCAAACAGATACCGCACAGTTGCGAAAGGAAGCATATTAAAACTAAAGCAAAATATTGTTCGGAAAACTGGTATTGGATAGTTGTGACTATAATGTATAAGGTTTTTAAACTTTTTATAATTATTGTATGTAGTAGTCCATGGCTCACTGGATAAACGCCACGGCTCACTGTAATAAACGCCTTAGTTTTCGGTAAAATGTATTACTGCTCGAATGTTTGAGCAAATACGACAAAGAAGAATGTACGGAAATTGAAGGCTGTTCAAAACTTTGCTTGCCGAATCGGACACGTTTTAAATTCATTGAAATTGTGGAGAATATTTTTATAAAAATCCGGTAGATCGACAAAATGTTTCGTATCATAATTACATCTGAGAAGAAATTTCAGTCCTCCATTTTTCGGAAGAAATAGTTTGGAATGGTACATCAATTTTTTTTCCCGGGGACATAAGTCTTGGGATCCAAGATAATTTTAGGGCTTTGAACATTAAATTGATATCAGTCATGCGTATTCCACCATTATCTAGGTCTTGATACAGACCGGATCTTTTTATTTTATCATTTTTATTTCTCCAGAGAAATTTAAAAGATTTCGTTTTCATCGCGTCCGCTATTCCTTGAGGAACCACAAGATTTGTTGCTGAATAAATTAGCTGTGATAGACCCATGATTTTAAGTATCATGACTCTTCCAAATAATGTCAAGTCTCTTGCGCTCCACATATCGCGTTTTGTCTGTAACTTTTGGATCTTTTGGTTAAAGTTAAGCTCATCATTTTTTTTTCTATCATAAGAAAAATGGATCCCGAGTATCTTAACAGGGCTGTGTAGCCATTTTATACTGAGTGGTTTATCTCTATTATTTGCCCACTTACCTAACCAAATCGCCTTTGTTTTCTTCACATTAAGACATAAACCAGCTATTTTACCAAAGTCCTCTACTATTTTCAGAGCATTTTCCATCGAAACCAAATCAGCGTTGAAGAGGGTAGTATCATCTGCAAACTGCGACAGCTTGATTTCTCTTCCATAAACTTTGAGTCCACGCACATTCGGGTCTTGACGGATTTTGTTTGAAAGTAATTCAGCCGAAAGAATAAACAGATAAGGAGAAAGGGGACAACCTTGTCGTACTCCTTTAGACGGCTTAAACCAATTAGTTGTAAATCCGTTATTAAGCACAGCGCTTTCTATGTTCGTGTAGAATGTACTAACCCAACGTTTCATGTCATTTCCAAAATTAAAACAGTCTAGAGTCTTCATTATAAAGGGCCATTCAAGAGAGTCGAAAGCTTTACGGAAATCTAAAGATGTCAATATGCCTGGTATCTTCTGCAGTTTCGTATATTTCATTATGTCGTCCATAAGACGAATATTTTCTCCTATGTATCTCCCTTTCACGAAACCCGTCTGGTCCGAATGAATTAAATTTGGAAGAATAGGTTCTAATCGGTGCGCTATTGCTTTTGCGGCTATCTTAAAGTCCACATTTGGTAGTGTAATTGGTCTCTAATTTGACAATTCTAATAACGAGCCATCTTCTTTTGGAATTAAGGTAATTATTCCCCTTCGATGATAGATCGTAAGCTCGCTGCTTTTATGCGCTTCATTAAAACATGCTATTAAGTCACTGCCTACTAAAGCAAAATATTGTTCGGAAAACTGGTATTGGATAGTTGTGATTATAATGTATAAGGTTTTTAAACTTTTTATAATTATTGTATGTAGTAGTCCACGGCTCACTGGATAAACGCCACGGCTCACTGTAATAAACGCCTTAGTTTTCGGTAAAATGTATTACTGCTCGAATGTTTGAGCAAATACGACAAAGAAGAATATACGGAAATTGAAGGCTGTTCAGAACTTTGCTTGCCGAATCGGACACGTGCCTAAATATCTAACATCCTAATTCATCATCCGCGGACAAGTTAGCAAAACGTACAACTTGGAGTGACCAAAAGCTAAACATTCGTCTTTTAAGAACAGCCTCCGGGCAACGAACATTTTATTATAGAACTATTCTCACTGCATACATAATTAGCGGATCGCGGAATTTGATTTTAATCCTTTAAATTCTACCACGCTTTCATGCCTCGGGGCGGGCATGATGCTTTGCGGTCTCTTTGTTTAAATTCCCAGTGTTTGCGCCAGCCAGTGTCATTTTGCCGGCGTTCCGGTGGAGTTAGCTTTTGTCGCTGTGTATACCGCCGTCAACCGGCACCAGCCTTTTCCTTCATAGCCGAACTTTCAACTCCATTACATTTGGATCTGTAAAAAAGGAGAATTCACCCCCAAGATAGAAGGCTTTATGAAATACCTTAAATCAGTTTATGATATCGAATCCACGTCCGTTGATCCACCAAAGAAATGGAATCTCATTGTCGAAATGTTTTAAAGATACTCATAAACCGTAAACCCTTGGCAACTTTGCTCATCTAGCACCTTCACAAGCTTTGCTGACCAGATTTCTTGCAGTGTTCCGCAAAGACCCTATTTTTCTAATGACTTTTGCTGTAACTTTTACTTTTTTTATCTTTTGTTTGTAACACACAAAGCACTGTTTTTTGCTTTTCCTTTTTTTACTTACTAGTTATTTTTAATATATATCCTAAACAGTAATTAAATAAATAAAAAAATAATAAATAAATAAATAAATAAAATAACTTTCAACTCCACCTTCTACTGTTGACGTTCCAGACGAACTGGCTGGTGCAGAAGTCGCACCGCCACCAGTGGTTGAGGCCGAGGTATTTTCCTTTTTTGTTTTGCTTTCAGTTCGCCGGTTGCTCGTTTACTTTCGCCACGTGTTTTGGACCCTTTTGTTATGTATCTTGTCGGGAATGCTAGTAGTTTTCCGCTCTGTATACTGGCAGATACCGCTTTGCAGCGAGGAATTGTTTTTGTGTTGTTATTCATGGTCTTTCACAAGTGCGGTAGGTTTCCGGTTTGTGAACCTGGATATAGCGCTTTATTGCGTAATATTTGTCGTTGTACATCTATTTCACGTGCGCTGCAAATTTCTGCTTTGTAAGCAACGATATACCGCTTTATGGCGAGGAATATTCGTCGTAAAATTGTTTAGCGAATGCTGGTAGTTTCCGCTCTGCAGCGAGTCGATACCGCTTTATAGCGAGGAGTATTTTAGTTATTTTTTAGTCTCGCTAGGGTTTATAGCTAGGAATATTTGTCCTTATGGATCTTTTGGCGAATGCTAGTAGTTTTCCGCTTTGTAAGCGACGAGATACCGCTTTACAGCGAGGAATATTTGTTGTGTTATGATACCTACATGTATATTGTTTCGCGAGTGCTGAAGGTTTCCGCTTTGAAAGCGAGGTGATACCGCTTTATAGCGAGGGATATTTATTGTGTGGTTATACCTGTATTGTTTCGCGAGTGCTGGAGGTTTCCGCTTAGTTGTAAGCGAGGAGATACCGCTTTGTAACCGAGGAGACACCGCTTTGTAAGCGAGGAGATACCGCTTTGTGGCGAGAAATATTTGTCGTTATATTATTTCGTAAACGCCGATTTTCCGCTTTGCGAGCGGGGAGAGTTGTTATGCATGTTTAGTATCGTTTCGCGAGTGCCATAGGCTTTTGTTTTCTAAGTCGAGGGGATATAAGGTATCTGTTGTTTTATTTCGCCGTTTCCGCATTTTCTGCTTTACGGGCCTAGGTAATACCGCTTTGCAGCGTGGAGTATTTCATTTTATTTTGTTTTCGCGGGTGCGGTTAGTTATTTTGTGTTGCTTCATTTTCGCTATTGTTCTTTGGTTTTCGCGGATGTTTATGTTACCTTGCGGGTGAATTATTTTCTCTCATGTTGTTTTTCGAGTGTTTAAGTTGCTTATTTTTTAATATACATTTATGATTTGTTTTATCTGTTGTTTGAGATACGCTTGCAAGCGTGTATTTTCTTTGCTGTTGAGGTAAAACGTTATTTTTTGCAGACTATTTTTCTATGTTGTTTTTTCCTCTAGTTTTTTTATTTTTCATCCTTCCCATCGTTGACCCTGGGGGACCTCCCCTGTGTCTCTATTCTGGACCTGGTTCGGATTCTGGGGTCAACAAAAGGTTGGTTTCCCTTTCATATTTCGGCCAATCGTTTAGTTTTCGTTTCGTTTTTCTTTGCCCCTTTTGCGAAGATTATTCCCTGTTCGCCTCTCTAATCATGGAGGCTCGGGACTCGTACATGCGTTCAAGTAAATCTATTCCTGTCTGCTGTTTGTCACAGGGAACCCAACCCTTCGTTGGCCCCCTGGCTTCTCCGGAAATGGTTTCCTCGCTCCCAGAGTTAGGTGTCTTAAGTCATCTTCGTTTCCGTGACCCAGACTATCTCAGAGCTAGTCTGATTCATGGCAGTTTACCAACGTGAGAGCGCCCACTGGCTATTATAGCCGTACCCATTCAGGTATATTAAAGCCTTGGTCAGTTACGGTACGTCCAAAAATTAAGAGGGGGGCTCTATCTCGTAAAATATGGAACATATTGATTTGAAACTTTGCCAAAGGCTTAAACATGGTACAAAGGTTAATTTTGATATGAGGTTGTCAGGAAAAGAGTCACGCAATTGATTAAGGTATTAAATTTCCATGTTTTTCTTAAGTGAAGTGCAGGAGAACTTAAACCACTCCGACTGACAAAATATCGTTTGGATATTTTTAAGTGCGCAAAGTCACACACGAAACTAACTGAAAGGCGTGTCCAGGTCACGTAACGATTGAAATGTCACGATTTTGAGGTCCCGCAAACGTGGACCACGTTTCCAGCTACATTTGGGAAAGTACTTTAGAAGGGTAGAAATGATACCACTTAAAATTCTCAGGAAACACATTTTTTCCTTGTCTGCAAGAGCACCGAAGGAACAAACCGGAAGTAAAGCTCAATTGGTCGCGTGATAGCTTGCCATGTAAACATCAACGTCGAAAAGGACTATCTTAAAAAGTCGAATGCCGATGCCAAGTCTCATACTTATGTTACGTTTCCTTCTGAAGATAGACCACCCCCACTTGCTCTTTTCATCTCTGATCTCATAAGCTATACCATTGTCCAGCGGGTAGCCTCTGGAGTTTTAGCGGTTTGGGGCGAAGTCGGAGTCGTTTACCCGCCCCATCTAGTTCTTCCAATTACGGTTGAACGGTCGAAACCTCGCCTCTGTCATGATGAAGGATTTTTAAATTTGTGGATTAGGGACCTTCCGTTTAAATTGGATCACCTTTCGGATTTGCCCACGTATGTTTTGCCCGGACATTTCCAGGCTACTTTTGTCGATGAAAGTGGGTATCAGCATGTCCGGCTCTATTCATCGTCAGAAACGTATTTTGGGCTCGAGTGTAGAAATTTATTTTTCGTGTTTCGTACGCTACTTTTTAGTTGGAAGGCAAGCGCCTCATCCACCACAATCTCGGTGTCGTCATTTGGCACGCTGCTCGCTCACTTGGGGCCCCTCTGTCGCAATATATGGACAACCGTCATGTGGGACAACTTGTTTCCCCTCCGGCGCGGTCCGTTATTCCTCCAAGTGCACAGACAGCTGAGGCTGCGGCTTACCTTATGTGTTACATTCTCATAGAAGCTGGCTATTTCATTAACGTCAGCAAGTCCAGGTGTGTCCCTTCCTCAGTGGTTTGTTTTCTGGGCTTCCAGTGTGATTCTTTGCGCGTTTACGTTTCTCCGCCCTTTGTTTTAGTCGGGCCACTTTTGAGGTGTTTTTTGGATCAGAATTTCCGTGAGGCCTTTACTCTGGTAGTCCCGAATTTGCGTCCAAGGCGTTTTTGGCGGGCCCTCCTTCGGTCTGTCGCAGTCGATCGGCTTTTACTCGGCAGGAAGGGTGACAGAACCGTGTTGCTTTTCCCTTCTCGCTCTGCGCTTGTTTGGTCTGCGCGCAATCTCCAGTGGGACTTGTGGGCTAACCTCTGCATTTTATAAGTTTCCTGTTTTTTGTGGTCTTTTTACTAGGCTCCGCGGCCTAGGAAACCCGCCCGTCGTTGCAGTTCGTGTCTATATCCGAATGATGCAGATGCTAACTTTTGTCAGGCATGTGGTGTGGCCACCGCACCCTTTTCACTCGCTATGCCCCAAGGGCGATATCCTGTTGATGAGAAGGCTAGACAAGAACGCTTCCAGACCTTTAGGTCTTCTTTTGGCTGTAAGCCCTATCAGCGTCAGAAGTCGGCTCTAGAGTGGCAATTATCTCCATTCCTCGCGTCGGTTTCCCCGCCTAAAACTGTATCGTCTTGTGCGACGACGACGTTGTTAAATTCCTCATTCATAGGGATAAATCGGGGCAAGCAGCGGTTCATGCCCCTGCGTGCTCCGGAGTGATGTGCGAGTGTCCCCGCCGTTTGGCCGCAAGCACTATAGACTCCCTGCTTGGCAAGCTCGGGTCCATCTTTAATGGGATTGGTCGCCTCGATCATGCCAACCCTGTCGCGTATCTACGTCAAGGAATACTTGAAGTTTGTTCGGGACGAGCAAGCGGGCCTCGCTGTTACTCCGTCACAGGCAGTGCCATTGTTCTTTGTTAAGTTTCAGAAATCAGTTGATTGGTAATAGCCAATCGCTTTCTCGAATTAATAAGTATATTTTAGTTCGAGAGGCTACGTTGTTTGTCGTGGATTTCTTTACGGGTGATACGGCGTCGGATTTGGGTCGCCTAATGACCGGCCAGGTTTTTAAATTGAGGGATCGTGAGGGCTACCTACTACGATTTACCCTTACTAAAACTTTACGCAAGGGTCCCCCCGTTCTTTCGCCTTAATCCCCTTTCGCGAATCGGACGTGTGCCCAGTTAATTGGACAACTTATTATCTTTCTGTGTGTTCTTTTCTTAGGGTCCGCTTAGCTCCGGGTTTTTTTCTTTAGGGCGTCTGAACGTAATAGGGATGTTAGTTCCAGGTCTTTTGTCGACTCAGCCGTTAATAAACGGCTTCGTGGGTATCTTGCGGAAGCTAAACTTCATGATGATGAAACCCCCCACGGTTTCCGGGTTGGTTTATCTACTACTTTGAGATTACTAGGTTGTTCTCAGCAAGATGTGGCACAGTATATGGGGTGGCAGAGTGGGGAAATGGCTGGACATTACTCCCGAATGTCTGACACAGCTACGTCTCTCGCGATCTTGGAGGGAGTTCTTCCTACATGTAGTGCCGTCGACTTGGTCAGGACCCCAGTCTCCCGCCCTGAAAATCTTTGGCCCGCTGGCAATATTTGAATTACTTTTATTTCGATTTGTTAGCGTTACTTTTAGATCTCCCATTAGCCCCCGTCATTTTGTTAGCGATTCCCATTGGCGATGTTGCGTGTTTTTGAAAGAATGTAGGGGATTTCTGAGTAATAAGAGAGGTTGGATTAAAGGCGTGTTTTGTATGTTTTTGTGTGTTTTTCGAAGGCTTCGGGGTGCTTTTCAGGGGCAGTTGTGTAGCTGTAGCATGGTGTCGCGGGTAGGAGCGGACTCCTCCCATAACTTAGTCACCGCGATGTGGCAATTGTATGCAGTGAGGATAGATTACTAATTACAATGCTTAACTTATTTAATTACAAATTATAATACTTAAAATGACTTATTACTTATTACAATATGTAAGCTAAGAAGCATTTAAAAAATTGTCTAAAAGTTTGTTCTTTAAAAGACGTTTAAAAACTAGAACCGACTGGCTTGATTTTAAGAAAGAGTCTAAACTGTTCCAGAGCCCAATAGTAATCTGTCCTCACTGCATACAATTGCCACATCGCGGTGACTAAGTTATGGGAGGAGTCCGCGACTACTGTGGCAGCTAAGGTATGCAGCGGGCAACAAGGGTAGCCCCGTCAACCGGCACCGGGGGAGGAGGGTGGGGCGACAAAAGCTTCCTCCACCGAAACGCCAGCAAAATGACACTGGCTGGCGCAAACACTGGGAATTTAAACAAAGAGACCGCAAAGCATCATGCCCGCCCCGAGGCATGAAAGCGTGGTGGAATTTGAAGGATTAAAATCAAATTCCGCGATGCGCTAATTATGTATGCAGTGAGAATAGTAATAAGTTAAGTATTGTAATTTCTTATTTTTATCGATTGTTCCTGAAAAGCCCCTTTGGGGAGGTTACGTATGTATGTAAGACCATATGTGATCCCGTGTTTTTAAATAAAGATGATGATGATGATGATGATGATGATGATGACATATTAAAGAACATAATGCAACTTTTCAGTATAGGTGGTTTGCAACCATTCCCCGAGGATTTAAAAGACAAAATCCCAGCGGCCATGCTGGTGGAAGGAACAAAAGAAAATAATAGATGCTAATGAGAGATCTTTTGTTTCGTACATCAGCGTGACGTCAGGTGAAAACGTCCTATTGGAACTTCTAAACAATTTAGTTTGTAGGGCAAATAAACAACAGTTGGCTTTTAGCAAATAATCACTTTTTATTAATAACATGAACGCAAAGCAAAAAATTGAAAAGTAACTTTAAGGCTACATAAAAGGTTCATATGAGCAAACTCGTGAATTATGAAAGGCTCTACATAAAATATTTTACACTGAAAAATGCCATAGCTTTACATATATAAAAGAAGAAAGTGGCAAAGCCACTGACTGGCGATATGCTGTACTTACTCTTTATTTTCAAGCTTTTCTAGTAGTGAGTGGTACAACATTGGAAACTTCTTGGGAGCTTTTGGAGGCTAACATGACCATCTCAGAATCCTACGATTTTTTACCAGCTGGAAGCTGGCCCCGAAATTCAGTGACGCTGTTTGTGAAGTTTTAGTTCGGGGCAACGTGACTTGGGCTAGACATAAGAGACTGAAATTTCGTCTCTAAAATCGTAACTGAGAGCTATAAAATACAGTTTGTACAGTTGCGG